>FR989913.1:16343-654491 GCA_905404115.1 Pheosia gnoma
CTACATTCACTAGGCACATGCAGCGCACCTGATCTGACCCGCCATCCATGAATGGCAACACCGAACATCATGCCGGAACACGGCTAGGCCGCTTGGCGACATGGCTTTGTTCAGTGGGTGGTGACTAGCCACGGCCGAAGCCTACCACCAGTAGAGTTGTCACCTGGTTGGCACCACCCAGGGTCACGTGTAGGGTATCTCGAGGGTACTTAATTCTCCTACGGACGAAGGTGACTCGACCCCAGCGCTATGTTTATTTCAGGGAGTTAGGTAGGTAGCAATCTATGTAGCCATGCGGACGGTGAGCGCTAACCTCAGCTGTGAACTCTCAAACAGCTGTTGTACGAGCGCTCGCGCGGCTTGAGTTAAATTTATGTTGCGGCTTTAGGTTAAAATTATTATTTATTGTTATTTTATTGTCCTAAAAAAAAAGTAAGTTTTCAATTCGATTGGTTTTTTGAAAGGATATACTTCTAGATTGGTCCATTGTTATCCAAATCCAGTTCAGATGATAGGATCCATGAGGAATTGAGAGAACTCCTCAAATATTATAGGCATACAAATTAGGTATTTTCATCCACATGTCAAGCATTTGCATTCAGAAAGTATATTTACTGAAGTGGAACTGATGAAGAAAACCACAAATGACGACCGGAACTCCTCATTGATAAGTATTTCACGGCTGACGCCAAGATAATCTCGATTATAATAATTAAGCGACTATGACAAAGCAAATTAAAGAAATGGTTATATTATCCAGTATAAAGATCGATATAAAGATATTTTTAGTAACAAAAAAAAATTAAATATACATAAATCACATATCCACTAAAAAGCAAAAAATAATATAAATTTGAAATCTACCTTGTCTGA
This sequence comes from Pheosia gnoma, assembly GCA_905404115.1. NCBI lineage: Eukaryota > Metazoa > Arthropoda > Insecta > Lepidoptera > Notodontidae > Pheosia > Pheosia gnoma. The sequence goes on from FR989913.1 coordinate 17,217, forward strand.
CAAAATGAAATATACGAGTATGTAACGAATGTGAAGTCGGTGGCAAATATACAACCGGTGAAGAATAATAAAAGTAGGTATACTTAGTAACGAGTTGCGCGGACCAATTTCTACTTGGGTAGTCTTTGGCGCGGGTCGGCAAGACTCGACTCAGTTGTTTACTTGGCACCGCATCCATATTCGTTAAATATTTGATTTAGTTAGACAGGTAGATTTCAAGATTTGTAATTTTTTTAGTTTTTTGCTTTGCTTTTTAGTTTTTTGAATACGGTTTTTTATCTTAATAGGTACTTGAGCCTACTGCATTAAACCATATTTGTATCTTATCTTTTAGATATAAAGAATATATGTATTAACAATTGTTTTATTGCTTAAAAAAATCTGACATCTTAACTATATCAACACATACATTTTCTGTATTTTGGGCTAGGTTTTTATACATCATCATATGTCATTAGTCGTACACATAATGCCCACAGCAGCTACGCCAGGAACGCGTAGCGGTACGGGGCTAGGAGTACAGTAGAGTACAGTAGAGTACAGTACAGTACAGTACAGGTAGCGGCCGGGGCGGGACGGGGCGGAGCTAAAAGCGCAAGTAGTAGCGTGGCGTATAGATGCGCGTGAGATCGCGCTCGCTCATGGTCGGCACGCGCGGCTTCAGCTCCGGGATGATGGCGCACCCCAACACTGACAGCCCCTTAGTCTCCCTGAAATCACACGGAGAACGACACACTTAAATAAGCATTGCTAAGGTGCTGAGTTTAAAAGTATTTTCATTTTTATTTCAAACTAGCTGTTGCCCGCGACTTCGTCCGCGTGGTATTTAACAAAGACAACCGTTGACAACAGCAGGCTCGCGCGTTCTGAGCCCGCGGGACGCATTGCAGGTTGTTGCTATCAAACTTAATCAGGCGCTGCGCTGTAACATTGGTTTTAATTTTTTTTCTTGAGATCATATTTTTTTTTCTAAAATAAAAGTAGCCTAGGTTACTCCTTGTTACATCAGCTATCTGCCAGTGAAAGTCCCGTAAAAATCGGTCCAGCCATTTCAGAGATTAGCCGGAACAAACAGACAGACAGACAGACAGACAAAAATTGAAAAAAATGTTGTTTCGGTATAGGCAACGTGTATACATCCAAATGCACTTAGTAAAAAGCGGTTATTTTAATATTACAAACAGACACTCCAATTTTATTTATATATATAGATGTATAGATGGTTGATTATTATTTGACTTTTAATAGATTCAATAGGTTTCCTGACCTACGCTTCACACCGGCTCATTCATGGTCGCTGTGGTTTAGTGCAGTGGGAGCGAATGTGACTTATAGCTTGGACGTAGTACCTGATCGGTGCGGGCTCGCTTTCGGGCAGCCAGCAGTGCAGGGAGTATCCCCGACGCGTCTGAAACAACCGCCTTCTAGGTGTAATGCTTGCCGACACATTATTGTTTATAAATAAATTCGGGTGTTTATATTAAGAAATCTAATACCGACTGCACGTCGCACAGGAGGGTACTGTGTTTATATATAATGCACTTCCGGAACGAATACTGGAGTAAACGAGTAGATAGATCACGACAGTTTACCTTGATCGAGCTTTTGACTTTATTGCGCGACGCCCGGTACGTCTCTAGGTCCGGGAGGGGCTCGCTTGATTTCTTGGAACTCTTGGATGCAAGAATCGAAGAATCTATACAACGAAAAAAATTAAATTATTGTATGTCGAGCTATGAAGTATGTACCTGCTATCGGTTTAGAGAAAGACTAAATCGTCGGTAGTTCAGGCCAACATTGGTATCGGCCAGATAATCGACTCCCTGACTCGTGGTTCGCGAAAAACTTTTGATAGTACTGATAGTGTGGCCGGATTTCAAGGAATATTGTTAATCGGTTTTCTCCCTTGCGTGATGCCCAGAAATGCCCGCGGCAGCAGCAACGGTTATCAAAGGAATCACGAATTACCAAGCGCCTCCTTCTTCATAGTAAGCGTAAGCTTGCTGGAGTCGGTGCGCGCGAGCCGCGCATGCGCGTGGTGGTGCAGGTGGTGGCGCGGCGCGGGCGCAGGCGGCAGCGGCGGCGCACGCCCGCCGTGCGGCACGCGCTCCGCTCGCACGGAGCACGCGCACGCCGTGCAATGTGGGCACGTGCACTCCTGTAGGGACAACGCGGCGTCAGCGAATAATTATCAGTAGCTAGCTATCTTTCCCTACGTACGAACAAACAAAGTAGAATAGAAAATACTAGTATGCAGTGCAGTGGCAGAGCCAGATATCTGTGTTGAAGTATAAATTCATCCATGTGGAACCTGGTATGGCACGTCGCTGTGATCCTGGTGGCATGGTGCGTCACCATCGTGCGGGCGCTCGTGGGGGAAGCGCAGGCGCATTTCGACGTCGGCGGGCAACGCTGCACGACACGAGCCCGCCACCGTTACAGACCAACCCCCCAACCCCGGATCCACTCCTGGGCCTGCTGCACGACACATGTAAATAATATATAACTTTACAAATACCTATAATAAGAGCAACAGTCATGCGAATCAATATTTTATTCTTGGTTACCAGGTATCTGGTGGTCTGGGCGCGGCGCTGGTGCTGGTGGCGTGGGCGAGCGCAGCGGTGGCGTGGCGGGCGCGGACCCGCGGCGCCGCGCCGCGCGTCGATGGCGCGCCTGCGATAGCCACTTGGGCGCCAGCGAGCATAGTAGACTGCCGCCCGACTCGCTGCTGTCGCTCGAGGTGACCTCTCCACCGCCCTTGAATTTGTGGGGTTTATCAGATGGGATGTCTTCATCGCTTTGCTCCAGGGGTATAGTTCGTGACTTGTGCTTTTCCGTGTTTTCATAAATATCCCCACGTAACGACGCAGCCTGGGGGCGCTCGGCCCCGACACACTCTAATTCGGGTTCACTGAGTTCGCCCGACACGGCCATGACACGCGGCGGCCGGGCGGCTCGCCTGCGAGCACGCTCGTCCCGGTCGAGTCGGTCGGGTACCCGGGGGCGACGCTCGGGTCGCTCGGCGCCGAGTACGAGGGTCTCAGCTCGCTTGCTCTGTACCGGGCGCGCGGTGCGGCGCGCATCGGCGGCAGAATGTTGGCTCTGCGATGTTATCGTGCGCCGCTCACAAGTTTTCTTTGCCTCCACAGGCTTCGGTATGGAACCTTGGCGCAAATGAAACGACGATTCAACAATGTAATTTTTTTATTATTCATATTTTAAATACATAAATGCATCTCTATGTTCTAACATAACAAAATAAATATTCTTCGATTATGGGTGCCAATACGTTAATAATATTTTCTAAGTTACTGCTAAATGAGCGTGGATCTAGCGAACGCCGGTGCGAATATGCGACGAAACTCGTAATGCTACTAGACTTTTCGCAACGGCATTGGCATTGGCAGGATGTGATGGTCGCATCGGCATTCGCGCGTCCATCGATCGTGTCGCGGCATAACATAATATGGTTCGCAATCGACGGAAGCGTCAGTGTGAAGCGTGGTGCGGAGGCTACTCCACCGGCACAGAGGAAGCGGTGCGGTGTGGCAGCGGCAGCGGTGCGCACGAGACCGACAATGAGATACCTTCCTCGAGCGGAGCGCCTGCATCGGCTCGTGCGAAGCCAAGCCACGCTCGGCCGCGCGTCGTCAGCCCGCGCTTGCCGCCAGCGTTCGCTTCGCTTGTTGAACCCCGCAGGGGACTGGTGGCCGCCGACTGACTGCTCGGTGACGTCATGGTTGTCTGATTTTTTAATCTGAGGGTACGGTGGTCGCTGACGCCGACAGTGATAGGTGAAGTGCTCACGCTTTTCGTATTTTTAAGTAGCTCCACTGACGGTATCTGGCCGGACTTCTCGGCGCACCTCCCGGTGGGTGGCGATGAGCCGCGATTGACGTATGTCTCCCGGTGCTCCTCGACGACACCGGGGGCGGAGGGGCGACGGTTTTGGTTCGCGTCCTCGTTGCTGGACTCGAGACTGAGGCTGCTTCTCTCCTCAGGGATGATATCGAAAGTCCGCTTGAAATGGAGTGAGTTGGAGCGCGAGCGTGGCTCAGCTAGCGATGAGGAGGCACGGCGTTGCAGATCGGCTGACTGCAGACTGTGTTTGCCGTCGACGAGCGCCTCCAGCAGCATGTCGGTGATTAGCTGGCTAGTATTCCCATTGGGCTCCTGCAGGGGTGGTGAATTTTTTTTGCTGCGACATTTGTACGGATTGTCGATCGGAGACTTCAGCATCGGCACCGGTATGCGTGACTTTTGGTTTTTGGAGGTGTGATTGTGATTTTCATCGGAAGTTGCAGTTTCCGGCGAACTCTGCGACCCATTCACGTACTCTAATATTTCGAGAATCTCGATGCATTTGTTTCCTTCGTGTATTTCTGATTTCTGGTATATCCTTTTTGGACCTCGATCGTCCGACGTCTTTGTTGGCCGCGTCAGCAGAGATAGTTTACCATGAATCTGGTGCACGTTTCCTCTGAATATTTCCTGTTGCGCGCCGGTAGATTTAAAACGAATTTTCCCATTTTTTGTAAGTTTGAGGGTATCACTAGTTTCAATTGGTTCTAGTTCTTTCTTCCAATTTCTTTTGGCTACATTGTCGTCTGATTTAGAGGTAACCATTTTACTGGGTCTGTGTTTAATACGCATACACCTATACTCTTCCTGGGCAATTTTCGCAATCATATCGTCGATGAGCGCGTTTACGATAGCCATGCACTCTCTCTCCACTTCTTTTCTAGATCTATACGCTTCGTCATACCCCTGTCTTTCTGCTTCTCGCTTCATTTGCTTGACTCGGCTTCGGCGAGCGCACTGCATACGCAACTCTCTCTTATGATGACGTCGGTAAAGTCTCTGTTTTATTTTCTCGGGCATATGGTCAGCGACGATGACATTCTCCTTGTCACAGTCGCATTCATTATCCTTAATTCTTATAAAAAAGGATTCTCCCTTGTCTTTCGGTTGTACATCTTCGTGGTGTAAGTTTTCTGGTAGAAGATCTAAGACATCTATGGCAGAGCGCACCAGTTCGCTCCTTCTGTTGTTAAACGACTTCCGTAACAGAACTGACCTAGGTGAATTGGGGTCGTCGAGGCTGTCAACAAGGCTCGTGCAATCTGAGCCGATCAGTTCAGCGTCATCAGAGGAGGACGTATTCACTTCCATGGAGTCAGTGTGCGGGAATGCGGAGAAGCGCGGAACAACGGGGTTGTCTTTCACAGCCGGATAATAGTTTCCGGCGCCGACGCCACCGATTGCCTCACAGACGTCGACCTGCCTGGACGCGTGCACTTGAACCGTGTTGACAGGCACCATGCTAGGATCACTATTGTTGTCTATAAAAACGTCAACGTTCGATATTTCAATGTGGGATATCTCGGGCATGCCTTTGTTTGCGTAATCGATGTCCGAGTCAAGGCTGTGCAATTCGTCCCGGAACAGCTTCTGAATCTGCTGAAGCACGGCCTTGTTGACGTTGTCGTGCTGAATGTCGAAGGTGTCGCAAGGGCAGCGCGAGTCACGTGCTCGTACTTCACCAGCTTCGGCCGTAGTGCCCGCCGACGTGACGTTGTTGTTGGACTCGACACTGTGCACGATCTCCTCGCGGATAGTGAGGGAGTCTCGCGGGTTGAGTGTGCTGTTACAGCTATCCTTGCGTGCTTCGCTGTTGTACAACTCCTCATTGCCGAATATAATCTGGTTGTTGGACGTGGGGCTCAGGTGTACGATGGTATTGACGCCCGTGTTCTGTAGTTTAACCTTTATTTCCTTTTCAACGATACTTATTTTTCGATCGCTACCGATAGATGCGTTCATGCATTCCAACTGGTCCGTCAACGAGTTCAGACTCTCTACCAATATGTTGGAGACGTACTCGTCGATATTGATGCTCTGTAAGTTCTTGTTATTCATCGGCGGTGCTTTTAACGTATACTGAGCGCGGTCTTGCTCCGGTGGCTGTGTAGTTATGGTCGGTATCGCGCTCGTATTGAGCGTTTCGGATACGACTATCTCTAATACCTCGTAGGACGGTGTCTCAATAGTAAGCAGCTTATCGTATGGTAGCAGATTCGTGTCATCATTGTCAACGCTAACCGACCTTTCGCTGATTCGTCCGTCTATATGCGCACTCCTCGAAATTTGTTCGCTAATATTCAGTCCTCCGGTCCTATATGTCTCTTTGGTGGTGGGAAAGGACGTCGTTTCAGATGTTTCAGTAAGCGAAGACTCGTCGACGCGTACTTGTGGTGTGAAACTATCACTTGCAACAGGCGTGTCCTCCACAACCGAAGACTTTAATTCCATAGTGGTGGTTTCCGACGACTGCACATCCGAGTACTGCGCCATTGCGTTCAACTTGGTACATTCGCAGTCGGTGCACCCGTCTGTAGTGGTCTCCATGTATGATGAAGTCTCCTGACGATGCGAGCGGTATGTGCAGCAGTCAGAGAGGTCGGCGCGTGCGGTGCTATCGCGGCGCGTCTCTTCCGCACGGTCGTAGCTGTTTCTCATTGCGGCACGCAGCATCTCGTCACTGCCGCGGAAGTCGCGTGCGGAGTCGAGGTGGTGCCGCTTCGGCGTGGCCCAGCCCGTTGCGTGCGAATGGCGCGACGAGATAAGGCCACTCGATAGGGCCCGCAGCTCGGAGCGAGAGCCATCGAGCGAGCGCGTCTCACGGCCACGCTGCAGCGAGGGCGGCGGCGGTTCGCCGCAGCGGCAACAGTCGCGGCACGGCTCGCAAGGTCGCCCCCACATGCGCCGCAGCAGCGCCGACTTGCGCATGAGCTCACGGTCGCGCCGCACGAAACGATGCGGTGTATCAAACGGCGAGCAGCACGCGTCGCGCGGCGGCGATGCTGAAGGCGGCGAGCGGTCCGTCGCGGGAGGGCTCTCTTCGGTGTCCGATTTCTGCTGCGCCAAACGATACCTGCAACGCGAACACGAAATCAGACCGAGTGATCAGCATGACCCAAGGAGAGGTCGGATACGGTACACCCACTCACTTCCTCATGATGGTCTCGGGCACGGAGTAGCGGCGGCGCAGCAGGCCCGGCGAGGCGCCGGGCCGCGGTGCCAGGTCGGCGCGCAGGGCGTGCTCCAGCATGGCGGCGGGTAGGTGCGTTCGGGGCTCCACTCGCTCGCACTTTAGATTCGTACGACTCACTGCTCGACTGGAACAAATAAGATGTATGATATATTTATTTTGAAATAGTATTTATTTTGTAGATACATATATTTTCTAAGGATAACGAAAACGAGGTCGGTTCCTATGTATTAACAACAGAGAAAATTATGCTTTTATGTGGTCGTTCCCTAATGTTTATCGCCGATGCGTAAATAGGTATTTACGAGAAAGTATTGATTAATAATGTAAACGGCTGCATCGGTGTTGGGTCCGAAATGTTAATGGCAGTAATTAATCGAGCGAATCATAGAAAATATGTAAAATAAATCTTTGTTGCATGATCATGGGCTACGCGTGACGGAAGCTGTGCCGGCGCGAGGCGAGAGCATGGCGCGTCGTGCAAGGCTAGCTGACGCATGTATCAAGATTCGGTGACGTAAAGGTGCGTCTCGTTAGGCACAACATCGCACACGCCAGCCGAAATTGAGAAACTAAATCCTGAGTTGAATCCCTGCCTGATCTCGTTGGAGAGAGTGCTCAACACACTGCAATAGCAACAGAGGGACGACATGTAGATTTCACCGTTTGTACGTTAATCTACACTCCAATTTATCATTATATTTTAATGTTTCCAAGTTACGAACGAGAACTCATCCAGCAAGGGATTATTTTCACAGTGAGACATGCGATCAAATATAAAGTGCTACACAGATGTGTGAGTGATCCAGGAATAGCTGGCGGCCCTCGCGGAGACTTTGAGAGCATCCCGACCGACCGCGCCGTGCCGCCAGGGTAAGAGCGACAACATTACCACGCATAGGGTAACTGCCCTTGGTTATATTTACATACTATTACGTACTTCATTTATGAAAATAAGTGCTGCGGTGGAGGGGCAATCATGCTTCAAATAATGCAGGTGAATAATTTTGTGATGGACCATAGAAGTATGGGAATCTGATAACTTTGTTTTGAAGATTAATATTCAAGAAAATATTTAGGTTTTTACTTTAATTTTGTAGAATTACTGACCTAACCCTAGTGGCATGCACAACAAGTTCGGAGCGGAACGTTGCTAGGTGTGAATTGGTACAACGTGAAGAAAACACGAGCTCATTTTAGTCCTGGGAGTTGGTTTTTGTTATGAACATTTGTTATAAAAAAAGCTATTTAACAAAAAAAATCGACTTCAATAAACTAAAAAGTATACTCAGTAACGAGATGCGCGGACCAATTTGTAGGAATAGTCTTTGGCGCGGACCGGCAATACTCGACTCAGCTGATTGTTTGGCACCAACTTCACATTCGTTAAATATTTGATTCAGTTTTGTTTTTTGAAGACCGTTTTTTTACTTAATTTTTTTTTATGTTGTTAAACAGTTTTTTGCATTGAATAATGATTTTTCTCACAGTTTTTAATTGTGTCGCAGCCGGTCATGAGACGACTTGATTTGAGAGGTTGTTTCCCAAAACTTTATTGCGTACGATAACACAAATGTTTTGGAGTTTGCTACTTCAGAGTTGAGAGTAGCGGCAAGAACGCGACGTGAAGGTCTCCAAGAAAATCATCCAATAATACAGTGGTTGAGTTAAATATCAAAGATCAAGGATCATATTCACGCATCACATTACTGCAGAGAACTTATTTCGGTTCAGGAACAATGACCTGCGCAACTTGAAGCGTCCCGTATCGTTAGCTTTCAGATAGAGTACGAGTAGTATGTACTAAACATACTCGTAATACCTACCGTTGATAAAAGCCTCAGATTATGTAACATTTGTTCTGCGAATAAAGGCTGTAAAGGTACGCTTAAACAAGTCTAAGTTTGCATACTGACTTCAGTGAGGGAGAGGTTGATGAGGCTACTAGAGATCAATCAAAACTGGATTAAATAAGCTATTGAGTACGTATGGGGCAGTATTCCAACATTATTCCTTGTGAACCAGAACAGTTTGTTCGGAGTCCGGAGACCGTGCAGGCAAAGGGTCAGCCGCGGTTTATAAACGAAATATTATTGTAATTACACGAATTCTTTACCTTCAGCGATGGAAGTGGACGTCGTCAACCGGTGGACGATAGCTCGAGTCCGTGTCCATGCTCCAATGCCCGCACAGTGCTCATCAATATAAATACCGTTTTATAATTAAAACAAATATAACTTTTTTTTTTCGAAAAAAAATATGAATTTGAAAGCGGTAGCAACACGAGCGTGAGCGTAGAGTCTCGACGGCCGACTGCGGGATATACCTACATACGAATATATTCCGTAATTATTTCAGGCAAAGTATCATGAAAGCACGCGGGGGCTCGCTATGCATGGCTCGCTCCACGCCCGCTCGCGCTGCACCGCTTCAGGCGGCTCCTTGAGCAAAGCCGGCAATGCATGTAGAATGCAAATAGTTGACATATTTGCCACGGAGCGTGTCGGCGTAGCGCGGATGCAGGGTAATGAAGCGTGGGAGCGATGCAAGATGAACCGCGGCTCAATCGCACAGCTTGACCGCCGAGCGCCGACCTGTCGTAGGTACATTCAACATACGTTTCCAATAATAACATAATAGAATTCCGTAAATGACTTAAAATTGAATGGCTAGAATAAATTCATTCCCCAATTTTTAACCTCGAATAATATAACAGTGGCTCGCGATTGCTGAGCGCTCCCATTTATTCTGGGAACAGACACTTATAAGCACATTATTATATTATATTGATAACTCTCCGATTTCATTGATTCGTTACAGTGTATTTTTTACTGGGACGTAAGTACCTAATATATTCTTCCAATTATTAAGTAAAGGTAACTATGATACGATATTGTCGCTGCCTAGATCTAAGTCGCACTAGGTGGGCGCGATATTCTAAATTTCGATAGTTTTTATTTTTAACGAAACATTGGGCTACCTTTGCGATGTATTTTCGTTTTTTTGCGACAACGGAATGTTGCATAATTAATGTTTCGATACATTATTTTGCGTTAAGATTAATCTAAAACGACACGATACTCAAAACTTTGGAGTGTTATGTCGCATAAAAATATGTTTTAAGCCAATTGCAAATGCAATAGTCACAAAATATAAACATGTGACATGTTTTGGGAAAGAAATAAAAATAGCCGATATTTTTAATTTCGCGCCATGACCGCATTCATCTTAATCCGAAGTAGCTCTATTTCTAGTATCTTTTGTTAATTGAAATAAATAAATATTTTGTTAAGTATGTATATATTTTTCTTGAAGTTTTTATCCTTGCTTATGTTACCACTAGTCACAAAATATATGTAAGATGCATAATCGCTCGTCCTATAAAAGGACAAGTAACGATAAAGGGTTCAGACGGGAAACCTTCTTAAAATCATCTAAGGGTTTTTGAGCTAGACCTCCGCGAATAGTCCATTTTGGGGAATGGAACATCAACCGGCGGGGTTTCGAGTGTCGCAGGCGAATCCAGTTTTTGCGGCTTTAAAGTGCGATACGAGCAGGCCAAAGGCAGGCCGCAGCAGGTGAGGCGGCCACGAACTGGCCAAATGAGACGCCGATCCGTTCACACAAACTATTATTAGTCCCCACAAATTTGCCCTCATCATTAACGTTCAGTGATTGCTTGTTTTAATTAATTCAAAAACACCAAATCCACCAAGTCTGTCTAAAGAAAGGCTTATAGAAATAAGATATAGAATAGACAATATTTGATCCTGTCAGCGGGCGGCGCGGGCGGCGGCGCGGCGGCGCGCGAGATGGCCAGCCGCGATGGTCCGCCACAGCGCGGGGGTATCGCTGGGGCGTCGCTCTCGCCACCGGCACTAACTACTCACACATATATCCAGTGCTTATATTTTTTGAAGAATGCGTGTGCGTGCTGGTGGCACAAAAGGAGAGTTCTATGTCCGCGACATACAGACCGATTGGTATTTAGGTTGGCCTCATTAGCGCTACAGTGCAAACAAATTCCTGGTAACGCCGCGCCGCCGTCCACGAACTACAGCTGACGACAACTTTTAACGAGGTTTGATATTTTTTCTTTAAATCGTGGACGTCAGCCGCCGCGTTACCGGCGCCCGCGCCCGCGCCGGCAGATTTATGATTTGTTTTGAAGAGAAAAATGTGAGCGTCGCCGCCCGCCGGGGCTTCAAATGATATTAGACGTTGGGGGACGCAATTGTCAAAATATGCGATGCGCCAACAATAACATCGATCGGAAACAAAAACACCTGCGCGCGAGTGCTGGCGGCGCGCGGGACGCTTCGTCCGCCAAGAGTGACGTGTGTGACGCTATATTGATCTTTGTATTTGCGAACTAAGTAAGGAGGCATGCGTAACATAGGGAATGTTGTCCCTTTAAATTCTCAACGAGTTTTTAAAACTCAAACATTAACGATACTCCACAGCGTTAGGGTGAGCAGGAACTTGTAATGTAATGGTAACGTCATCGAGGAAACATGCTGTCACTGTCATAGTTATTTATGAAATGTGTGGTGAGAGAGGGATGGAAACACTACGTGAAAAATACCGCAAACACGTGTCTGTTGCCTCACGTGAGTGTGGTTGCAGCGCAGCCCGCCGCCATCATGTTGCGCAAACAAATCTGCGCGCGCGCAGTGCGCGGGCTCAATGATGCACATCGCGTGCACATCTTCATATACAACATTCTACTTGCCACACAAGCTCTGCAATACCTCAGTATTACGGTACCTCATTAGATTACCATAACATCTAATATAATGTGCCAAGGCCATTGACCCATACATTCAGGAAGCAGCTCGAGTTTAACTTACTATGAATTTATACAAACTCTAATGAAGACAATGAAGTTATGTGAGTTATATTCAGAAGAGGTAAGGGTATGTGTAGAAAAGCAGTAGAAGTGGTTGTCAATGAGTTAATAAGAGGGCAGAGACCGAAGAAAAGATGAAACCTACATGAAGGGAATGACTGCTGAAAGGGAGGGATAGAGAAGGGAATTATGTACATTGCGCTACCCGTCATCGGATATGACTAATATAGATAAGCATGTGCCGGGATGGCGGGTACTGACCACCTGGTGCGTAGCGAGCGCGGCTCGGCCCACGCCTCGCGGATGGTGCTGAGAGCGTCGCGCAGCGCCGGCGACACACCGCGCTCCGTACACCCTGCCAACACAAGTGCAACACACGTTCAACACAATTGCATAACACCAACATGCCTTTAGTGCTATAGCTTATTGAGCTCGATGATCTTTGTAGAATCTGTTAATTTTATTTAAAACTAGCTGTTGCCCGCGACTTCGTCCGCGTAGTATTTAACAAAGACAACCGTTGACAACAGCCTGCTCGCCCATTTGAGCCCGCAGCACGCATTGCAGGTTGTTGCTATCAAAATTAATTCAGGCGCTGCGCTGCAATATTGGTTTTAATTTTTTTTCGTGAGATCCTATTTTTTTTTCTAAAATAAAAGTAGCCTAAGTTACTCCTTGTTACATCAGCTATCTGCCAGTGAAAGTCCCGTCAAAATCGGTCCAGCCATTTCAGAGATTAGCCGGAACAAACAGACAGACAGACAGACAGACAGACAGACAGACAGACAGACAGACAGACAGACAGACAGACAGACGGACAGACGGACAGACAGACAGACAAAAATTGTAAAAAATGTTGTTTCGGTATAGGTAACGTGTATACATCCGAATGCACTTAGTAAAAAGCGGTTATTTTAATATTACAAACAGACACTCCAATTTTATTTATATGTATAGACTAGCTGTCCCGGCGACCTTTGGTACCGCCTCAGATGTATGAGAAAATCTAAATGTTTTCCCATGTTTGAATAGTTATTCTGCTATTCGGGCGGAGAAAAATTTAACAATACTAGATCATAAAAATCCGCCCACGCCTCTCATATATCTGTGGCCCACGCGTTCTTGAGTTATAAATGATGTGACTAACACGACTTTGTTTTATACATATAGATTATTGATATGAACTCTACATACATAGATAAACTCATTTTGATGTTGTAGGCAAAGCCTTGGATTGGCCAATAATAAATAAAGAAAGTCCCTTACTAAGTGTTGTACGTTTATTATATTATATATTAATTGATCGATTCAGCGAGCGAACGAGTTAAATATGAATGGAACAAGCATGATGCAGGTGTGAGCGCGGCGCGGCGCGGCACAGGGCGGCGCAGCTCCGGCGCGGGGCGGCTCGGCAAGACCTATATCCAGGGCGGCGACATCATTGACACATCATTGCACAGGCAACACTCATCGACAACTTGGTGTGTTTAGTCACATTGTTCCATATTAGGTTGCCAGTTCTGGTAAATAATATTACATTTTCTATTCTCTGTACTAAATTACGAACAACTGATCAGACATTGAGATTATCTAGTACAAGATCATTGTAGGTTAATCTTAGTCTTAATAGGTATCGATAATTCAATGAGATAGCGCACGAATGATCTGCTATAGACATGCGGTCTCGATCACTATCGCGCAGGTGTGGACGGACAGGTGTGCCGCGAGGCGGAGCCGCCGACGTCGCCGGCGCGGCGCCGCGCACTACTGCGGCCACTATCACTGCTTATACACTACTACCAATTATTCTTCAACAAGCAATAAAACTAGCAAATATGTTAGTTTCTAAGCATATACTTTTTATTTAATAATGGACAATGTTGCTTACAGCTTACGCCAAAACACCAATATACTTACCCCCAATGAATAGACGGGTTATAACCACAGATCTGTGGTTATAACTTTATCAAACGTCATATAGTACTGCGCACAAAAGGTTTGCTTTGACGTTTGATAAAGTTATAAAACGCTTATAAATTCGGGGGTAAGTATAAAACTAAATTTCATGTGACGCAAATTAAACAAAAAATTAAATAATTACAACGCACCGAAAAAAACTAAATGCATAACCGCACAAATAAATAATTAAAAAAATACAATTCAATTAAAAATCTAAATTTAAAAAAAAATTGTCATTTACAATTATTTATTGTTTACAATTCAAAGTTAAATATAAATAGGCATTCTTGATGATGATGTTTCTGTTCCTTAGAATGATATACATAGCTGAACCTCGATCATATTTGGCTTGACGTTACTGTACTGCAGGGTCAAGGGCTCCCAGTCCTTCGGTAATTCCGACAAGTGTTAAACGAGTGGCATTACTGCAACTCAACTTTATGTGTGCATTGCGTTTCATCAAATCAACGCTCGTCAGGGCGCGGATTACGATTGTTTTAATTTTTTTTACGAAAACTTTAAAATATATATGTGTCGTATATTTTTTGTCTGCGACTACGGAATATTGTAATGCATTTATTTATATACTAGATGCGCCCGGCGGTGTTACCCGCGATAAAAAGTATGAAAAATTAAAACATCTATCCCACGGGAACCATACATTATACCGGGATAAAAAGTAGCCTATGTGCTATTCCAGACTATAATCTATCTCTGTGCCAAATTTCATCCAGATCCGTTCAGCCGTGAAAGAGTAACAAACATCCATCCATCCATCCATCCAAACTTTCACATTTATAATATTAGTATAGATTATTTATATACTAGATGCGCCCGGCGGTGTTACCCGCGATAAAAAGTATGAAAAATTAAAACATCTATCCCACGGGAACCATACATTTTACCGGGATAAAAAGTAGCCTATGTGTTATTCCAGACTATAATCTATCTCTGTGCCAAATTTCATCCAGATCCGTTCAGCCGTTCGGGCGTGAAAGAGTAACAAACATCCATCCATCCATCCATCCAAACTTTCACATTTATAATATTAGTATAGATTAGTATAGATTAAATTCGTAAAATATAAGTGCTTATTTTAAAAGTCGAAGTGTGTCCCCAAAATGTAGCGTCTAGTCTTACGTAATAACTTGTTGACAAACATTCGGGTAACAGGATTCGCCTATAGCTAAGCGTGGCGTGCGACCAACACCGTAAAAATCTTTATTCCCTTTCCAATCTAAATGTTGTAATGCGTTATTGGTATTTGTAGCCTCTAATTTAGCTTTTATCGTTTTTATGGAGGTCTCCGGATGACCTGCATTTTACTAAAACATTTGCAACAATACTGAGTAGGTACCACATGCATTACTAAAACAATGTTTGCTTGCTGTTAGTAACTGGTACAGTCGCGTCGCGGAGATCATACCTCCCCGCGTGCCAAGTTCCGGCAGTGACTCTGTTCCGTTGTAATCATCTTTTTTACTTCCGATGATTTGACACGCCTTGATGCAGGCTTTCCTCGCGCAAGGCTGGCTGATATCAGTTACCAGTTTATTGTTTTACACCAATTTAGGACATCCGTGTTTATTTTACAAAAAATACTCCAAGTAGTATTTAATAAAAGCTTATCAATTTGAGTGAATAGATTACTTTATTCAAAGTTGAATCACTACGGGAAAATTTTATTAGTCATTTATGAACATACAGCGTATAATGTCAATAACCTACTAAAGTTGGTCGACACATGTTAAAGGCAACAGAGACTGAGTAATTAGTCGCAGAACTCGAGTGTCTGAGTCACGGACTATTTTGGCGGCGCCCTTAGCTTTGTTAGTCTGGTCTGGAGCGGGCGAGCGCCCGCCCCGCGCCGCGCCGGGTCACTCGGTGAACTCGCGTTGTTTCAGTGTTGCCAGATTGGGTATTTTTTTCGCAATTCTGGGTAAAAATTTTGGCTCTGGAGAAATTTTGGAGATATGAAATACTTGGAGAAAAATTTGGAGAAAAAAAAATACCATGGAGAATTTTGGGTAATTTTTAGTTTCATTCTTTTCACTCTGCTTTTTCTCCTTAAGCT
Source organism: Pheosia gnoma (assembly GCA_905404115.1). NCBI lineage: Eukaryota > Metazoa > Arthropoda > Insecta > Lepidoptera > Notodontidae > Pheosia > Pheosia gnoma. Next base: position 33,153 of record FR989913.1, read on the forward strand.
ATGTCATACCCGTCATACCCATTCAGTGGGGATACGAACCTAAAAAAAAAAAAAAAAAGGTCATTCTGCTGCTTCAGTTTGGAAATTAGAACAGTATTTCAAGGAAAAAATAAGAAAAAGGCAAAAAGCTAAGCCGATATTATTAACTTTTTGCCTTTGGGTAAAACTCAAGCAAATTGTATCATTTTGGAGAAAAATAATTTCAAATTTGGGTATATATAGAAAATCACATCTGGCAATACTGCGTTGTTTAGTGGTAGGGTAGTGGCGACTGCCGCACGACGACGCGGGCGGCGCGGCAGCCTCGCCGCTGACGAGCGAACCTACTCTACTAGTGCCCACCATCGCTGTGTATATGACTATCGACGGTCAGAAATTCTAACATTAAAGTCATAACTTAACCGTTTGAAACGTCGCCGCGTCGTTATCTTTTAATTAATTTTCGGCGGCAAACTCGTTATGATACTTAAAATACATTGTTTGTCTTGTTGAGGCAATATATCTAGACTGATTTCAATCTACGTAGATATGTCAAAATGTCCTAGGGTTAATTAAAGTAAATCAGGACATTACCTTATATCACTGTCTCTCTGTGCACGTAACTGCGCGTTATTTATTTTAGTTTCATTTATTCTGGTAATTGTAAATAAACGTAATGCATCAGTATTAAGATTGGATTATGAATACGAATCAAGCAATAACGAGCCGTCTATCTACAAATAAACCCATTAGAGGAAGGAAGTGTCTGAATCAATTACATAAACATGAGTCGTTTATTTAAACTGGTTTCTTGTGAGTCACAGCCGCTACATGTGTTGCTACCGATAGTGTAATGAAGCGATAGCTATTCAATGCTTCGAAGGGGTGAGGCAACGATCCAGTCGCCTATTTCAGTTTACTAGATACTGACTAACTAGGGTTAGTGGCCCCATCGATCCACCACCCGCCTCCGCGCGCCGCCGCCACGAGGGTACTATTCCCGTAAAAACCTAAATTCCAACATCATGCTGTATCGTCTGAGAGCGAGAGGGTCGCTCGGTGCGTAGGGTGCTGACGTCAGAGTGCGGCGCCGATAGCGCCATCCAATTTATCTAAGTACTACCTACATTTTGGTTTTGCAAAGCTTGCAAAGCATTTTATGCCGTAATCTACGGCATCGCTCCACTTACATCAATTAGCGTAATAGGGCACGCGGCACCAACCTCGGGTAGCATTATTGGTATTTAAATAGCGTTTTACAAGATATTGGGCGATGACTATAAATTGGTATATCGATTGGCACGAAAAGAGGCTGCGCCGTTATTCGTGGAAGCCCACATCACGTGCACAGCGTGATGTAGCGGCCGCAGCAAAAACTGGCGAGACGCGCCCACGCGACGTGCCCCATGCAATTGTATTACATTAGCGCTGTACTAGCTGTAAACAACACGGTTCATTAATGAGAGCACCGTCTATTACAGTTGCGTGCTCTCTATTTTCTATAAGGGTAGCACACCCCCGCACGAAAAAGCTTTTAAAAATTTATGGCTGATGTTAGCCTTCTAGTAATCTTCTTGCCACTTGACTAATAATCCCATGCTCATTTGGATGTAGCCAACAGATCATCGTGAGGATCTCACAGAGAACTAAATTTTATATTCTAATCTTAATTTCCATACATTTTAAACTGTGCAAGCGAACTCGATACCCCAGCGATAACTTTCTTAAGTGACTTCGTGGTTTCTACGGAATATGTAGCATGTGTCTCTAATATTTTGTATGTATTCGGTCTAAAAATCTGTACAGACAAAACTGTTTTACTTTCAAATAGCAAAGGAGTTGTCGTTATGCCACTACATGTCATATATCCAACATATAGAGGTCCTACTGTAATATACATATGTAAGAAGTAGGCGATGCGGGTCAAGCGCGGCGCGGGGCGGGGGGCGGGGGGCGCGGGGGCGGCGGGTGAGTCACTCTGCACCGTGGAAACCGCTCCACAAACACTGCGATGCTTTAGTCTTGCTAATTTCGCAAATCTAGGTTTATTCTAAAAACCTGATATAATTTTCTTCGCATATTTCCATCAGCTTTGAACTTGGTAGTATTGTCAGAATGAAGTTTATGAGCTAAATACCCAAGAACAATAAATCCAGGTCACCGTTTGGACAGTCGCTACTTAAGTATTTCATAATTGTTTGGACTTCTCAAGCGGAGTCCGAAGTTGCAAAGTAATTTCCAGAATGCGGTTGAATGTTACAATTTGTAACTTAACATAAAGTTACAAAACAGAAACGTTCAATGGTAAACATCAAAATTAAATTGTTGCATGGTGAAGTTGCAGAGCGCACGTTGTTGTGCGTCGTGCGGTTATCGCGCGCCGCGCTGCCATGCCGCCGCGCGCCCCGTCGCGAATGTGTGGTTATAGCCAACACTCACGTAATGCAACATCACTAATTGAATTAGAAAAACTTCAATGCAACCAAGACGTACGGTGGGAATATTGGATTCAATTAAATTTTCGGTTATTTTCTATAAAATTTCATTCTTTCATTCTTGTCGTACCTATGTCCGAGAAGAATGAAATGCAGACAATGCAGACCGGGTTCTCGATGCAGATTCACATTCTCTTACAAAACAATGTACCTACCTATATGGAATTCGAAGAAATGGTCAATGTAACTAAACTTAATCACTCTGTAGTACATTCATTGTTTTGAGAAGGCTCATCTGGCCACATCTGGTGGAAAAGTTTTCCATGAGAACCTAAGCAAATAACGCTCTTCCAAAATATTTGTAAATCCCAACACTCGCGATTTAGGAGTTGGAATAGGCCGAGTATAAATACTTTGAATCACACCTAAGTAATACTCAGTAACGCCGTAGATGGTCAGTCTGTACAAGCGAGTGGCACCGCCGCGGCAGCGCGGCGCGGGTGGCGCCGCGCGCGCTGCGGCCTGCTTTTGGGGCGAAGGGGTAGCTCACTAATGTGCCGTATTTTAAACCGGCTTTACAACATTACCGAAACAGGTGTACGAAAAATCGATACTAACTTATAATGCGGCTGGACTGTGAGGGTCGCGCGGCGGGCACCAACACCAACTTGCTCGGCACCGACGACGGGGACCTTCGCTGGACGGACTCGGGACTCGAGTATATTGAATGGAGCGATATTGATGGACGGAACTAAGCTCAGAGTTAATTCAAGTTCGGTATAGTTCTTCTGGAGAGCAGTCGTGTCCGTCTCCCAATAGGGATTTTGCGGGAACACGATTTCTGACTCGAGAACTTTTTTACCGTGGTGTGTGTTTTAGTGTTGTTACGCTCGTCTCAGTTCAGCCCATGGGGCTCTAACTGCCGTGCGTGTCGCGTGTGGTCGCGTGCGGCCGGGACGGTGGCCGTTTCGTACTGCAGAGGCGAGCGGCCGCGTGCGGGCGCGCGGAGCCGGCGGCGGCGGCGGCGGCGGCTGGCAAGTGGTCGCCGCGCGACCTCGAGTCGGGCGCGCCGCGAGGTCTCGCGGAAGGCGCTCTCTCAATGATATTACTCACTCACCTCCCCGAACTTGTTCTGCTGTATAATGGATCAACATATCCTGTAATTTACATATATTAAGTAAACGCTTTGTCAACACATGTCGGAATGATTATATTGATTTTGATTATAAAGGTGATGATACCTATAATGATTTAGTGGATTTCATACGTTCAATTGGAAGTACCCAGAAATAAGAATGGGTAGATAGGTATATTGCTAGTAGGAAGATACCCTTAAATGTATCTAATAGGACACAGAAGACGTTACAGCTGAACAGTCAATAAATTGATCAGTCGCCGCTCACTCTAGGCGCGGGCGATGCCACCGCTGCAGCGGGCACCGGAAGCCACCACTCGATAAACGCTAATAAGAGTTCCAGTGGGCCCACTGTCGGTCGGCACGCTATGTGCGGCTGTCACTCGCACGACACGCTGAGATGCTATCTCGCTTATTTAATTTATTCTATCGTTGGCATTGTTCCACTTATTTCAGATAGGTTTATTCACCTGGGTGATTGAGCTACAACAGTTAACATTACACTTTATTCAGATTTATTTTCCCATTTGATTTAGATTCACTAAATAGGAAAGACTAGAGGAAATATTTCGCCTGGAATCTTAACCCATCCCATCAAGAGTGTAACGTAGAATGTGACTAAACACCGTCCAGATTTGTTCAAAAACAAATCAATTCAGGAGAGGAACTAAACGGCGGCACTCTCGCTAATGGACTGTCAATAATTATCTAATCGGGATTTGCGCATCAAGGGGGTTATCCGCCATTAGTGGTGCTTGAAATATGTGCCCAACTAGGCTTAACTATAGCCAGAAAATCCCGCACCAGTCTGATCGACGATGACCTGATTTTCGTAGTAAACAAGTAATAAATTTTCCACGGAGCCTTGAAATCCTCTTAAAAACAACAAAACCACTTCCTCAAATTAGTAGGTGTTTTTAATTGGCCCGAAGTAGGCTGGTGTACTTTGAAAACATGTACGTCCTTAGTTTAGTTTTCCAAGTCCATAATATCGATCGATAACTATGAACAGATAAACTTTAAATAATTCAGTAAGTATCAATCAACGCGTCCAAATAGACAAGAAGGAAGATAATGAACGAGAAGGGGCGAGTGCTCATGACTTACATAATTAAATGCTTGAGAGGTAATTTTAATAGTATCCTTCAAATGTCACCTAATCACAACTTCTTGCACTCACTCGATCGCTATCTCGTCGAGTGAGTGCAAGAAGTTGCACTTCCATTTATGGGCGATTATACTCGAATCACTCCATCGGTAAGCTTGATTCTGTCAATGCTCGTATTAAGACGTCTTGGAGCAAGTCAAGTAGCGACATCTATCACTCCAATCAAACAACAAAGAGAAGGTGTGCTGTGCGTGCTGGCTGAGTACCCCGCGGCATGGAGCCAGGGGGAGGGTTTAATAGGTGACCCAAATAGTGCGGAGTATCGCGGCGTCGCACGCGAAGCGCGGCGCGTGCAGTAACCCAAGAACCGCGACAGACTTGCGAGATGCGCATTGTTCGCACAACTTGTTTCGAAATCGACACAAGCTTCATAGCACACACATAACATGACACTGAACATCTGGATGCTGGAGAATGGCACGCAAGGCTACATCTTTCATTATTTAAAACTTTTTCTTATCGACTGAACAGAAAAAACATCTATTCAACATATACTATTACCTACATTACCTTGCTCCAGAAAACGGAAGAGGGATAGAGCTCTCAAAAAAAAATCCACCAATTACTGACATATTTTGAGAAAGCATTCAGTTACAATGTAACGTACTTGCAATAGTTTTGTGTAATAAAATATATTTTCAGATCTACTTAATGCCTTAACCTACGAGACCATATTTAGTGAAACGAATCTCGCATCTTTTGTTTGCCACAAAAGGCCTCATCCACCTTCATCAGAGACCTCCGGACACATGTTACACACTTCGTGACTGGCTCGCTCCAAGCGTGCGCGCGCGTCGCCTCGCACACACTCTAGCCTTCCCCTGAACAGTCTACACACAACTCCGTCATTGTCCAAGCCACTATTTTTAAAACGTATGTTTATAAGTTAATACCATGGATGCTTGCCACTTGCCTCCTATGACACTGAGGACCCATCAACAACTATGTTTATCCTAGGTCTACTCCATCAAAATTATCTTGCTGATGGTACTTTGTACAGTATAATAATTTAATCTTACAAAACGATCAAGGTAACGTCATTTTATAGTTGGCGACGACCATGACGAAGTAGAAGGAGATGAGCAAAGCGAAGAACACGAAGAGCAGGTAGACGCAGGCGAACGCGATCTGGCCATCGACGGCGGCGGGAATCACCATCACGAGGCCGGCCGCGAGCAGCGCCGCCCACAAGGCCATCATAGTCCACACGTACACCTCGCACAGCGCGTCGCTCTTGTAGGCGGCCGCCACCAGCAGCAGCACGTGCACGGCGCACAGCAGCACGCCGCAGATGCCGTGCGCGTACCGCAGCACGCCGCCGACGGCGTCCGGCGCGCCCGCCTCGTGCAGCCACTGCTTGCCCACCTGCGAGTACGCCAGCAGGTACAGCGCCGACCAGCCCACGCCGAGCGCGCCGATGATGAACACCGCCGTGCGCAGCTCGATGCTCTTGCAGCACAGCTGCACGGTCGGACAGTTGTCCAAGGCGAAGCCCATTGTGCACACTTATATTATACAATAGAAGTACGAAATAATAATGTCATTATTAATTTCTTCTTATTTTCTTCCAAAGGATGGAAGAACGTCGTCATTCTTTCTTCGAATGGCGTCACCCACTGTGATGTTGTTGTAAACGCGAATGTCACTTTGACAAATTATCTATGTCTCTCTTCCTTCTGTAAGCAAGTTCTACTGACAAGTCACAAAATGTTTATCGCGTATAAATTTTTAATCAATAAATATCTAAATTTCCAGCTTGCATAATTTTATTTGAGTATTTAAGTGGTACTAGGAGGCCTAGTACACATCACCCACCTCATGTCATTCTCTATGGGATTGACGGAAGAAGGAAGTTATTGTCGGATACGAGAAACAAAAATATAAAAAGGTAGGCAATAATTAAATAATACGGTGTAATTACCGACGAGACGACAACTCACTTGTATATTTTTGCTCGTACCTGTCAAGTACATACGTCGCCTGCATCTTAAACGTTTATAATATTTTAATGTCCTAAGCATCGTAAATACAATGTAGGTTTAACTACTTGAGCTCTACTCACGATATGATAAACCTAAGCCATCTTTCACCCTAGATATACTGTTGAACTCAAACATCATTAAATTATTTTCCAAAAAATTACCTTTGAGCGCTCTGCGCATGAGTGTGGCAAGCACGCGGCGCATGTCGCCGAGCCGGGCGGCGCGGGCGGCGCGGCGAGGCTTGCGCACGCCGAGCCGACGCAGGCGGCGCGCGGCGCGCGGCTCGCGCGCCTCCTGCAGCGAGTCCATACTCGACGAACCGCCGCGCCCACCACCGCCGCCTTCCAAGCTCATTTTCCTACTTTGCACCACTTTCACTTCCACTACGGGCATCTCGATCGGTGGCAAGGAAAATTTCTCCGTTTTCAAACACTTTTTTGGCCACAAGTCGTCTGAGCTGTTCACGTTGGAGCTGTCCCTCGGGCTCGGCAGCCGCAGCGGCGGCAGCATCCTGTTGTAGGGGAGCATCCGGCGCGGGAACTCGCCGCTCCCGCAGCTGGAGCTCGAGTTGAACCACACGTCGCTGGAGAACAGCGAGGACGAGAGCGAGTCCCTGCAGCCGAAATCGAGCGTGCACTTGCGCGCGCGCGCGACGCTTACCACGCGCACGGGGTGCCGGTGCACGGTGGCGTCGCCCAGCTCGTAGCTGGGGCGAGACTCGGTGCTGGCGGTGTTGTACGAGTCGTCCGGGGGCGTGCCCCAGAACGTGAAGGGCGAGACGGGCTCCATGTTGACGAAGGCGCGTGCGATGTGCGGAGGCGCCGCCGCGATGGTCGGCGGCTCCGGGGACAGCACGCCGAACGGGTGCGTGAAGTAAAACAGGCACAGCGGACGATCCTGCGAACAGACCAACGACGCGACTTTTAGCTTTCCGCTTGAATTATAGTCTGCATTCTGTATAACTATACAGACGTATGTAAGACAAATAGGTTTCTGTACCTAGAACATTCAAGAACGGACCTTCACGTCATCGGTAGAAGTCGAAGCGTCGGATCTACCGCCGGGCATCTTCTTTACTCTGGATAACACTTATACACACAATTATAAAACACTTCGGATAGGCTTCGGCACACACTATAAATCCCATATTTCAATAACGGCGGTAAAGACTGAGCGTGCGCGTCTGTACGATATAAACACAGGCGCGTAGAGCTCAAGGGCTCGGAGGAAAGGGAGGGTGTGGAGTGCTCAGTGTGTCACTGGTTTAATAATTATTAATGCATCAGTTCGGTCAGGTCGTAGGTACGAGCGGCGGCGGCGGGCTCGGCGCGGCCGGCGCGGGGCACTGTCGCGCGGTAGCTGGCACCGCCGCACAGCCAACATGCTTCACAGAGCTGCATTGTGAGGTGAGTAAACCGCGTGATCAATATGCCTCCACTGGGCCTATCCCACTTACGTAGGTACAAGCCTCTACTGCCATACCATCCAAGGGATATTCCACGAGAAGGATTGATTAAAGGCGGGCGTCGTTGCTTCTTACGTAGGTAGGTACCATACAACAAGAAGATTTATGTAGGTACATAAATGTTCTTTGAGAACCGCCAGGGCTAGTGATCGATAGAAAACGCCGCAAAATGGACAGCGGGTTATGGTATATACCCTTAAAAATCTGAACAATAATCGCTCTCACAAAAGCACCTCGTCAGCCAGCTAACAGTGGTGACATTGTATTCACGCTATTCTTTGCTTCTATCAAAGGGCTGTAATACAAAGGCTGGTGGTGAGTACGTCCCTGTGCGGGCCGCGCGCGGTGCGAGGCAGCGACGTCGCGGCCGCGGCGCCGGCCCCGGCCGCGGCCGCGGCTCCGCTCGCGCTGCACATGAGTACCGCATGCGTTGTGTACGGAAATCGCTTGAATTCCTTTATTAACCTCCCTATGCCAGACCTGCAATTTATTGATGCGCCCGTCTCAAGCTTTGCTGGCGAAGAGAAAAGTGGTCGTTATTTACCCTATTGCGCCAAACGAGGAGAGTAATATTGTCATAAATGATGATTTAGGTACTTGTTAGTTAATTGGACGATGGACCGCAATCACACAACCAATAGTTGGTTACCATCAATTAGCAGAAGCAGTAGTATGTGTAGGTTTTTATTCGATTGGCCTAACTAAATGATAAAGCTTATGAATAATCAGAATTTACCATATATTATTATGTACGAATCAAAATCATATTAATTATGATTTATATGTATGTTATAAAAAAAATAATGAATAATAGTAATTAAATATTGTATAATCAGAGCCATCTCTTGGTAAGTAGACGCAACTTAACACCAGTGACATCTAACGGAGATTTAGTAAAACATTTAAATAAGCTCTTATTTAAAAGTGTAATTAGTTCATAGAAATACCGCCGTATGCTAATTGTGCAATAACAATAACAAATCTATTGTAATGATGTAGGTTTGTCATTGCATGTAGTACTACTATAATTAACTTAACTCACTGAAATCGATGGATTTTGATTTGGCTACAAATTTAAAACCTATAGGACTTCGGTCCTCTTGGTCACATTGGTGTGATGACTGCTAAAGCATTTTGTATGGAGAATTGAAGATCGCCTCTAGTGGACAATATCTCAAACTAAACAGTCTAAATACGTAGACTATAAAGTATACGGTTAGCTTACGAATAATCTCCCACTTCACGTGCAGATGTCAAATTGTCAACTGTTATTTGAATGCGGAATAGACGCGAGCGAGCGCGCATTGATCCCACAAATGTCGATTCTTTGAGTGCAGGCGCAACCACTTGCGCGGTGATTGATTTTAATTGAGCCGAGCAGAATGCGTTGCGCTATCTATCAGCCGATCGTATATGTTTTGCATTATGAGGCACTAGGTGAGATTGTGAAATAACCCAACAATATATCTCAACTAAGTATTCGTAGTAGTGTGGTACCTACCATGAATATTTCAGAACGCGAAGTTATAGCATAATATTTTTGTAACTTTTGACGATTCATAACATGTACATGTACATAATGGTCTACGTGAAAAAAGAATAAAAAAAAATAAAAAAAATAGACGATCTCAGATTTCCGATTTGTCAGTTTAATTTTGGTGCATGAAGTACTCCACAGCATAGTGAAAACAACAATTTGTAAGTATCTACAAGTAGGTTGGTATGTTGACTGTGTTGATGTGACTACACAATTTCAGCGCTGATTAAATTATAAGCCTAGTGGACAATCCAAATCCCGAAGGTCAATTATTATAAGTAGGTATAGGCGGCCAAACAGGGATCTGATAATGATTCGAATTCCTTCGAGAAGTGACAAAACTGACCTCATTTTTTTTGGATGATCAATTATTATCAACTTAACGTGAGAAAGTGCCAGTGTTACACATACCAATAATAGGATACTACGTGTCATTGTTCTTAAAGCGGACACTACGCATGGTAGGTCACTAGGAAGTTCCTGATAGATGTCGATCGCGGAGGTCGCGCGGAATGATGGCCGATGGCACAATAGAGTCATAGACTATAAATGTACATATAAACTGAGAAATAGAGTAGTGATTGTCGGGCTGATTGGCCGGGCGCAGCGCGGGGGCAACGCCCTATCTTCGGCTGATAATGCGCAGCGCAGATGCAGCTCATGCAGTGCGGCGAGCGCGGCGCGCGCGCAGCATGGGGACAATCCCGGGATATCATTATCACCACGTGACGCAACCATGGAGTTAAATAATGCGAAAATACTTACATGAATGCCCCCAAAATAAAGTACTAAAGTAGGTCCCTGCCTAATTACTCGCAAAATATATTAGTCTCTTATTCATTTCAATAAATTTAAAATAGTTTCATCTATTGTTAGTACTTTGAAACTGAATATTTAATGTCAGACCCTAATAAAATGCTCTGAAACGCAAGAAATAAGTGCTACTTATAAGAAGGTATATTTACAGGAAATTAAAAAACCTTGACCTTATAGGCAACTAGTTTAACAACTCACATATTTACTATAAGTTGTCAAAAGCAGCGAATAAATTAAGTTAGTTAACTTAGGGCCAGATCCATTTATACAAACAAAGTACGATGGGCGATTCGTCTCAAGTGTTGGAGATCTTTGCTTTTCTACATATAAAATGTATGGGAAAAGTGTATACCGAATTTTAAATTTCTAGTAGTCTAACATCAGTTAGTCACATAGATTATTTTATACTTATAAGAAATAGAATGAATAGGTATAAAAAAACTTTTGTGTAAATTGCCCTCTTTCTTGCTGTCCGTAAATTTTTCCAAAATCTGAGAGTGTAAGTCAAATATCTTTAAGAGTTAAGGACAGTCTCCTAAAGCAGTTTTCCCGCGGCTACAATGATCAAGGTGTGCGCCGATCCAGCTCACTCATACTCCCTAATATAAATTTGATAAGTACAAAATAAAACTCAAATAAAGCACCAGTGAAGCTATAAAGATCTTGGGAAAAGTCGTACTAATAAGTAGATTATTTGCAGTAAATGGTATGTTTTTTTATTATTTTCAAAATGATTTTTTCATTACTTGGACATGACATAATGTACAATTTAAAAAAAAAAAGTAATATACATACTTATAATATGTATTCAGATTTCAGTAGAACAAGTACAACATTTACCATAATATGCCATATTTCTACCAGGGTTGGGGCTCAACCACCAAATCCATAATATAAATTTATTGTCATTTATGTTTCAAGGTCACACTTCGCAGGATAGTTCCGTAGAACTAAGAGTAAGGTATAAATCGAGAGTTTGTATTTTTTATTAAATAATCTAACTTTCGAGTTCAAGTGTGGGGCCCTTGGACCAATATAATAATATAGATATATTAATTATTATTATTATTATTCATTTATTCTCAATCATCAATGGATCAATTGTGTTAGTCACAGTCAACTTAATCTACGTTAATATTATTTCTAAATCAATTACATTACATAAATATAGGTATATATTTTATTATGTTGCAAGTTACATGCAATTTTTTGTTTTGTATTTTTGGGTGCGGCCCGCCCCGCGCCGCGCGCCGCCGCCGCCATCCGCGTCCCCTTCGCGTTGCACCCATCCGCTTGCGGTTCGTACGGCCGCAATGCGGACTGACTCGATTCGATTCAGTCGCCAATGCTGGCTTGCGTCGCACTTACGTCGCCGCGTCGCCACGTCGCCGCGCGAGCTTTTGTATCGTATTTTTTTGTAACAAGCTAATCCGCTAGGTGTGTGTCATGTAGAAAAAGGTCCAGAACGAGACCTACTTAATAAGTGAGAAAATCATAGCTCAAAAAGTGAATTACCTAAATCGTAAAATAGTCAATATTGTTTTATGACGCGAGCTATCGCACGGAGTCCACGCTCGCGTCGCGTGACTTGCCGCCCGTCTCGTCTACAGTTTCACACACTGCTTCGGGAGCGTTCGGAACGATTCGGATCTACGTCACACTCCGCATCTCGTCACAAATCGTTCAATGGAGTGAGGGAAATGAAAAGGCGCGAATTTTGTATGCAAGGGCGAGAAGCTACGTTGAAAAGTGTGAAATAAGACTGCTGACTACTGCTGCTTAGTTCGAAAAAGTAAAATGTCTTCAACAAAAAAGAAAATATTAGAAGAGGTACTCCCGCTGAAGCTGATCCGCGCGGTGGAGCGGTGGCCGGTGCTGTACATGAAAGACTGCCCTGAGAGAAACAATTTCCACTTTAAGAATAAAGTATGGCAAGAAGTCGCTAAAAGTCTTATAGATGGCTGGCATTCTCTTCCCCCGGAGGAGAAAGAAAGTAAAGGTAACTTTTATTTGGTTAAAAAATTTGTTGTTGAACTGCATTAGGCTATTACACAAATTTTCAATTGCAGATAATATTATGTTGGTACCTACATTAAATTCAAAAAGGTTCCTAAATAGATAGGTGTTCGTTATAATATTTATTTCGGAATTGAATAAACTTTTAACACATATCATTGTTAATTCCAGCTGCGGATCTGTGCAAGAAGTGGCGGAACTTGCGAGACACGTTCAAGCGGCAGCTCGCCTCAAATAAGAAGTTACGAGAGGGACACAAAGTCCAGAAAAAGGAGTACGTGTACTTCAAGCACATGGCGTTCCTGCTGCCGCACGTTGCCGAAGACGAGTCGAGTGACAGTAGGCAGCCGAGCAAAGCCGCCGCCAGCGACCACGACTGCCGGAAGAGGCTGAGCACGAGTATTACTGAGAACACCATCAAAAAAGTACATTTGATTCATGATGAGTTAGACGAGGACGAGCACTTCCTGATGTCGCTGCTGCCCTCGTTCAAGCGGATGAGCGATGACGAGAAGTTAACAGCTAAAGTAGAAGTGCTTAAAGTGATACGGGAAGTGCGGAAGAATTCACTGGGACAGTCGCCATCCGGGGGGCCGCTGCCGGTGCTGGAGGTGAACACGCTATACGACGATTGCGGCGACACGCTCAATCTCCACGAGGATGACGAGATCATAGTGAAAGAAGAACCCCTCGCGGATTACGCAATACAAATTACCGAGGGCTACAACTCTCTGAGTGAACACTCGGAGGCAAACGATGATTCTGAGTAAGGTGGGATAAGACGTTAAAGACTATAATTTAATTTGAACAAACTTTATTTTATAGTTGCATAATAATGTTAGAAGTTGTATAAAAGTAAGTACCATACAAATGGTTATCATAATAAAAAAAAATGGAGGCTCGTAATCCATAACTTTACTGTTCTAAATCTCAGAGGTTTGGAGTCATTGTAAAGCATAAGTCTTCGTAATCAGCTCTCAGTCTGTAGGTTTTGTATATGTATAAAACAGGAATAATAACAATTTAATCAATACACCATATGTCTAGCAGTTATCATTTACGCATTACGGCGAGAGTATCCCGCAACTTCCCGCCATTTTTGACAGTTGCTTATAGCTGCATCGCGCGCGAGCACGTCGCACTCTCGTCGGCGCCAGCGCACACCGCACCGTATCGACGCGCAGCGAAATTACGCAAAGTAAATTGTTTCATCGACAGTAATGAATAGTGAAATTAATGATTGCAGATGATTAAGTGGGTTGTGACAGTGATAAGAGAAATGTATTGGTTGCGTTCACTATCTGTAAATGGGCCAGCGGTGCCTCCGATTAGATAAATTACCTAAACTTTGTCATTAGGTGCTTATATCGACTACATATTCCGCGAGTGACAAAATATTCCAACTTATAATTTTGTTGGTACTTGAAACGGACCACTTAGATAGTGATAGAGTTATTCAATTGTACATATCTTATCATTATTATATGATCAGCAAACGCGTAAAAACTCAATAATGAGCATCGTCATTCAAACAGCGAGGTGTCCTCAAATATATTACAATAATATTAAGCTAACGCTGTATCGACACGTGTCGTCAATTTTATTTATTCATGTCTACAAACACACACAAAGTAGAGGTCCGATGCTGAGATAACTGTTTACTCAAGTTCTTTCTTATTTATATTCAGCTCCACTAAATAAATAATTAACAATTATTATTTTTAATCTACATTTTTTTTCTTTATTTTGATAAACAATAATGATGCACCGTCGGCAAAATATAAAAACTATAGAAATTGTACAATTCGGAATACACTTAATTTTGGCTTGTTGCTTAAATCACTATAGCTCTTTGATAATTAGAACGTTTATTTCATTAAAATTACATATGTTACGAAATATTTTTAGAGCAAAGTTTGTAAAGGGAAGTAAAATAGGGTATTCAGCTGCTCATCGTTGAATGTTACACAAACCGTAAAAATATTTAAGGAAAATAGGTCAGTATGCACGCGTGCTGGTAGAAATATAACCCAGCAAGCATTACTTCCCGTAAACACCACAGTCAGCAATAGGGTAGGGTCACGGGAATGTTGTAACAACGTTCAGAGCTTTCTTTGAGGTGGTGAGTACTCGTGGTAGTGAAGCAACTGAATTAGGCGCATTCTGGAAGAAGCTAGTTAAATCATGGTAATTGAACGTAGGTGTCATGTAAGCCTTTGAAGGCTGCGCATAGCGATGTGACAATCAATGCCACTGTTCAACACATTGTTTCGCCGATATGCGGTGTCGCGTAGGCAGGATATGCCATTTGGGCATGATCAATATACAGATTGGCACTAAATGATAGCAAGCAAGTTAAGAACGAACACAAATAGTGACATTAGAAAATATATCAATACAGGAACACTACTTGTGCGTCAAGAAAACAAGTAAAATAATTTAATAAAACTGTGGTTAATGATGTGGGAAAAACTGGGAAGCTTCAACTTTCCTAAAATAAAGTTCATAAACTAATTAATTTAAAATATGATTGTGTTTTGTAACATCATTGTTCAAACGCAACGGCTGCTAGATATTGTTTGGAAGGAACTTTCACAGCATTTTGATCAAAAATAGAGACGGTGAATTGTTTAAGTGTATCGAATTTTGATCAATCGAGAGACATTGTCCCTCCTCTGCCTGGTCGTGACCAGTGCCTCATCGCCGGAGCAAGTTATCTCAGCTCGTTTCAATATCTCTAGCGCCACTCCCTTATCAAGATGAGGTTTGTTTGTCATATCATAAATGTTCTTTAGTTTACTTACAGCAGCTGCTTTATACATACTGGCACGATATAGGTATCAAGATGCTGAAAAGACATAATAATTTTATAATAGGTACATATTTAATGAGATCCTACATCGTTATAGCGACATTCAGCCTAATTGTATAATCGTCTCATAATCAAATCGCTGTTCAGAGGGATATGACGACACTAAGTGCTCTTAGCTTAACTACGGAACTTTACAAAGTTTAGTGGCCTCTGAATGAATCAGCTGGCGCACAGATCAATTGCGAGATGGACGTACTGAAATAAATACAAATGTCAGACAAACTGGCGCGCCCACTGCATCACGGCGGGGGCGGGCCAGGTGCGCGAGTAATGATTATACCTTTTTGTTGTTGTAGATATAATTTACAGGGCGTTATCTGGATTAATTCCCAATGCGGCCAAAATTGTTATCGCTAGTTTACAAAAGTGTTTGACATGCTAAACAGTTGTCATGGTCAAGTAAGCCAACTTACCTATTTTTGTTTTTCCTTTAGGAGGTTATTTGTTATTACTACGTTTGGAAAACAGTCGGAGCATTAAATGTAATTAATTTATAGCCAAAAGCATTTTCCATTCCTACTTCTGGGGAAATCGCGGATGATGACTGACAGGAAACTTGTTTGCAGACAGTATCTCAGGGAAACTTATCAAGCTCGTGACAGGTGGCAATACCACTGTGCAGGTAATGGTTAAGATTGCGTCAGCACATTGGTGATGCAGCAATTTCGCGTCACTACCTCACCGAGTGCATCCAGACACTCTGCACTCTCTACCCATACTTTAAATGTTCCTGTTATTGCTACAACAGTATTGAAATTCTGTTCATCGATTATAGGTGCAAATGCACTTAGTCAACGTATCGTGGAAGATAATAATAAAGTCCTGTATGAGAACGCAATCATTACCTGAGCAGGATACGTGTACGAAACGTTGTCACTTCCCGGTGTCGTACGTGAGCTGGCGCTGTTATTGGCACACGATTGCCGGCCGCTGCGTAGACACCGGTCGCGCCAGGTGGCGCCAGGGTTTACGGATTATAAACGGATGAAGTCTTGGGACTTAAAAATATCGACTACAGCACAATAAGAAATCGAGCTTTGAATAGTTGTGTAGCTTTTCATTTCTTTACAGTACCTATGGCTAAAGTCGTACAAAAACGTATTGAAGTGTGCTCGGCCTAACTCTTTACTCTCTCTAAGCGCATCTTACTTCGGCGGGTACATTCAAACTAGCTTGGCTAATTCAATGTTATCTGGTTAGTGCTAATGGTCATGCTCCAGTGAGTGCAGGGGACGCAGGTTATGGGTCTTCATTGCGGCGCGTTGTTCGTCGAGCGAAGCCGTCGGGCGGCGCGGCGCGCGGCGGCGGCACAGTGAGAGCAGAGTTAATGACCGATGGATTAGTTTAGAACCTCGCATGTGTGGCACAGCGTCGCATGAGCTATGCAATACTTCATCAATATTACCAAAACGATCTAACGCATTGACTTTATTCAATCTTAATATTAACGTTACACATTATTGTGAACACTTATATTATGTTAAACTTTTTTTAAACTTTTCCAATACAACATTGGCTGAGAAATTCACTTAATTAGAAGATAGTTAAGTTCTTACGTTATTTTTTCAAATACCAAAAGGAATTTGGAATAATAGATGTATAGGCATTTTGAGCTGCTGCTCGATCAATAAATGGGCAGCATTTTTGTAAATCATAACGTATCCTTATTGGCAATTATAAAAATCTTCAAGAAACCAGTGTACTGATAGAAACAATGCTATACTTACTTACCTAGTTAATTTGTAGGCATGGGCGGTGGGTATGCAAGTTCAACGTGCAAATGTTGGCTGCAAGGATTCAAAGCCAGCTCAAGGTTAACTGCATGCACCTAAAAATAACTGAGATAGCGACCAGGCAGTAATGAATAAATAAACCGCGCCGTAGGTACGTACCTACCAGCGTTGCCAGGCGTCCCGATTTTTAATTCAAAATTAAATGTCCCGCGCGGGACAGGCTCAGTCCCGCTTTTCGGAGATAACTCGACCAACCTAACTTGATTTTGATTACTGTTCTTTTTTTTATTCTGAAGACGAATAAGACAACTATTTAACGATAGGGTAAATCTGATTTAAAATATTATATTTTTATTGAAATACATTATCTATGGCTATTTTTGCTATCTATTGTCACGTAAGCGTTATTTTAATTCAAATAAAAAAATAAATCTTTGAAAACTTCTGATTATATACGTTTTTTTAATTATGTCCCGCTTTCGACGAAAGAATCCCGCGTTTTCACTCAAAAAGTTCCAAAATCCCGACTTGGCAAAAAAAAAAAACTGGCAACGCTGGTACCTACCTACCTACCTATACAGCACCGGGCACGCGGCGGCGAAAGTGTAAACCTTGTGCGGGTTTACCTATGCGAATACTTTTACGCAAATAGTGAATTTTATAAGGAAAATATTACCTTACACCACACCCGGCATGGTTATTTACTTATCTACCTTATGTTTTTTAATTTATGTACTACTCGTAGTAGCAGTTCAGCTGTCGGTTTCAGCAGTCGTAGTAGCAGTTTACAGCTACTAGTAGGTAGGTCTACTTACTTATCTGCTAATTTTTGTTTTCAAATAAGTAGGTACTTAAATATAATTTTTACGTCGTCTATTGTTCACCTGAATAATAATTAAGAGAGAGAGAGAATTAGAGTTGTAATTTTCAGAAAATATATGTCCCTTACTTATCTTACCAAGTGTAAGCAACCAAAGTGTATAGCTGCAGTGTTAAGTGCATAGGTATCACGAGACAAAATAATAAATCAAACCCAAAGTGATTCATCGCACGCCACGAAAATAACGAAGAGGAATAAATTGCAGTGGTTGTGTCGTATGTGCTCGTAATGTAGTTGTGCCGGACGACGCAAGATGGCATCGCGCTCGCCGTTGCCGTTGCTGGGGCACCGGAGAGTCACGTGGGTCGTAGAGGTCGGGGACGTACCCGCCTACTCGTTTGCGCCCTACGAGATGCACGTCAATCACAGCAAGTGTAAGTATTTTGTAAAGGAATAAAAACGAAATAATTTCATTAGCTTGTTTCTTATTTTACTGGGAATAGCGCCATCTATTGAGCAATAACAACACTGCGTAGTGATACTATTGCCTAATAGATGGTACTTGATAGCAGAATATTTATTGCCCACTAGGTAGCGCTATCTGCTAAAGATACGAGAAAGAAGAGTTAAAACGTTTTTCATCATAATTTGTACGTTATTCTATGTGAATAAAACCATAATACAAACTAAATTAAAGAATATTTATCTCAAATTCTCGTAATTTGAATTGCCTTATAAATAATTTTCTACTATGGTCACACCAAGTTAAATAGTGTGCGTGCGTGAACACATAAAAGCATTTCGTGTAGGAATACGCTACTTGCCCCCTCACCCCGCTCAGCCGTCATTTCTCGTCTCTCTCGACACGAAAAAGTCGCTGTCATTTTCGGAGTTTCGGATTCGGATGATAACTTCGCTGCTGCCTGTTCGAAATGATTTCCCCGCTTTTTATCGTCGTTTCATTAACTTAGTTATTTGTTCGTGATCGTGAGTAAAAAGTGCCGTAGAATCGAGTAACCACGCTGAAAATCACTCCGCGGCGTCTCGCGCCGAGTGCTCAATCTTGTTTTGAAAAGTTTGGACAAAGTTTCAAGTTGGGAGTGGCGTTGTGTGTGTTGTGATGTCTGAGAAAAACTTTTTATCGTCAAATCATCAAAAACTGGATTGAAAAGGAATTATCGCCTACAGTTAGTGTACGGAGAAAATGGAGCCAAGTTACGTAGGTAAGTGTGCCGCGGGCTGGAGGCGACGCGCGTCGCTTCTGGCTCACCGCGAGTTGGCCGCGGCGGGACCTTGAGAACGCGGGTCTAAGAAGGTGCAATAATGAAGTGTGATGCAATGCGTCGGCGCCGCAGACCCAGCGCCCGCGCACATGCACCTGCCGGCTCGCCAACATTCTTCAAACAATTCGTGTCGCACTATCTTATCAAACTATGTAATACCGTGTACACAGGCATCTGATAATAAGGGAACTGGCTTTCCTCTCGCGTAGATACTATTAGATTATCCAATGGCCGTGTTAAGGCAGCTCTTGTGTTCATTATGTAGGTCAATTTACAAGCTGTATCAATATTAGACAGGAAGATTTGACCAAGCTGACAGACATAAGCTATGATCTCACAAGAGACTACTGCCTACTGCTATGGAACAAGCAAGACAATTTAATATTCAAGTGCTATGTTTCTATAGTAGAATTCTTTATCAATTAGTTAATCTATAATCAGTAGTTAAATCACCTAGTCACTAGGCATTGTCAGAGCTAGATATCTTTACAGGTAACTAACTTACTTACCAAATAGACAAAGTAGGTATTACGTTTATACTATCAGCTGGCTTGATAAAATATTGATTTAGTGGAGACATTTATACTAAAAATAGATATACTACCTACTTGGGTAATTGTTCAAGGTTGACAAGACCACTGACATCATTCACTGAAAGTGGCTGTCAAGTGATGAGTCACCATTAGAAACCTGAAAAACAAACAAAACTACCACTTTCTTTGGTCAAGCTATTTTTATTATCTGTATGTAACATCCATTTTGTATGTTGATTTCTTATATTTACGCGAATACTACACATTTAAATAAAACTATTTTTAAGCATTCTATCTCGTTTGGTGGTTGCTGTAAAGCAGCCGAAATGTCAGGAACGTAAAAACAAAAAATAAACGCAATAGAATCCTTTAAAAATAGTTTTATTTCAATCCATTTTTTATTTATAACTAGCTGTCCCAGCAAACTTTGTACTATCTCAGAATCTAATTAATTATTTTTATTATTATGTCTCTCACCACACGGGTGATGCCCGGATCTATAGACGGCTTTCGGGGGGACATGGCCTATTTTGAGAATGTTAATGTTATGTTAGCCACTTGCTGGGGTCAACTGCTGAAAATGATAGCATAAACAGTGAATTGACCTCAGCAGCTCGAGGAACTATTGCAGGAATACGGAAAGATAATTGGGACTATGGATTGATGTGTGGATTCACATGAGATAGTACTATTAGAAGGTTGCGGACTCCTGCCATAATCAGCTTTCATCTAATTGCTATTAGCAGGTGGCATCACACCGCTCTTTAGGTGGGCACCCTAAAAAGGTCGTCATATAAGACGATAGGGGGCAACACTGGCGTGAGCGGCTCAGGGGTGTAGAGAGGTGTGCTGCGCTTTCTCCCGTGGTTACTAGCGGCGTTATTCCCTTTTACACTTCCACCTTTTACGTTTTTTAATTGTTATTATGCTATTCGGAGTGCAGACAATTAAAAAAAAACTAAGATAATAAAAATCGGCCCACCCATTCTTGAGTTATAAATTATGTAACTTACACGAATTTGTTTGTATATATAGATGTGTGTAATTATTGCATTTGTTGTCGCTATTAATAACTTGATATTGGCAAAGTACCCACTAATTTGTAGGTGAGGCAATATTCATATTCATTTTATTTCATAGTATTTTATTTTGAAAAGAAAGTAGAGGACCACTTTCCTTCTTAATACAGTAGATGGACTTCAATGCTAAGGTATTGTTGTACCACTGTTCATTGTCTGTCTTCCAAATTGTCATTTCAGTCTATGAAAGCACTACTTACCTTTTGTAAAAGACATTGATTTAAACATAAATACATATGTGAGTATCAACCTTACTAATTTACTCTTAATTTAAACTTAATGATCTATGAGCTAAGCAGGGATAATGCAAATGACGATTTCGAAAATAAGCCAGCAAGTGCCTTAAAGCCAGGGAGACTATACATGAGCTATTTCATATCTGCAGGTTTATAGATCTTGTATCTGTGTGTTAAAGTATAAATTTATTAAGTAAGCATTACACCTACTAAATATGTAGGTACCAAGATTACATCCTCAAAGCGAATGTTGGCGTGAGCCCACTCCTAGTACAAGCTTTACCTTTATTTAGTTGCGAGGTGCTAATGGGTCCAATACTTATGTTTATGCCTCATATCCACTAGCCATTTAAAAAATGTATTTTCATACAACGATTTCTTAAATATTTAGTCAGGTTATTTGATAATAAGCACAGATTATGTGGACGATAAGTAGACAATCTATGATTCAGCTGATAGAAATCAAGTGAATCAGTGGTATCAGTGGGCCACTGGTGGCGAGTGTGGGGTGCTAGGCGTGGGCGCTAGGTGTGCGCGGGGTACATTCCTGCCGCGCGGACGCTGTCACGCACCAATTGCGCCGAAGAAAGCGGCCGAGGATGAAATCTCATCCGAGCACACCTCCTGAGATCATGTTTTCCTAATGGAACTGGTTGGCGCGGGGCAATGCGCCGCCGGCTATTGCGAAACGACACACAATGTACCTGCTTACCTATTCTATCTACCTCTTACATCAACGTAACCACACCGACATAATATTTATATTAGTATAGTCTGTGTGCACCCATCCAAAACCAAGCCGCTGCCGCTGGTTCTGTACAAAATGGCATGTCAAGAGGCAAATTGGCTAAACATTAAATGGCAATTAGTAGGGACCCTATAAATGGGCCCTACAGATTATAGGTATCAAGTTTTGCCGTCGTAGAGGCTTTTACATATCTAGGTATTTGTTAACCCTGTCAGATTAAAGCTATAATTTATTGTGTGATACTCGCATCATAAATGTCAATCATGTCTGTACGTACCGCTGAGCGCCTCTGTTGCCTATTCACTAGTAGCATGATACCAGCACGGCGGCGCAGTAAGTGTGCCGCCGAAGTTTGATAAGAGCAGCCTAGAATCGGTGAGCTTGTCCAGCGATGGCTCCGAACGTTAGGTAATCACAATCGATAATTGTACTCGCAAAGTGTCGTGACAGACGCGCCCGCGCAGTTGATACATAGCAAGCATGTCCTATTTGTTTTGATTGACGTCAATTGGAGAGTCATACGAGAATAACCGCTTTTTCATTGGTCAAAGTTCTGTTAATATTATAGACTACTCGTTTAGTGTGAGCACTTAATTGTTACTCTTTTAACAGCGGTTTATTTGGTTCGGTCCCAAGATGCCTAAAGATCTTGAAACACTACTAAGGAATCAAATGTGTCATGCCTGACCTAGTAAGGAAGTTGGAACTGTGACCTTTGACGCCGACTGACTTGATTATTGTTGCCAATGTTTTATTTGAACGATTGATGGCACACAGTATGCTGATGTATATCTTGATTAAATTCATGGCTTACGTAAGCTTTTCTCAAGCTACAGTTTTTGATAAAAATGTTTTCTTCCACAACGTCGTCGTGGGGACAATGCGCGCCGGTGTGAATCGCCGACAAGCGCCGCGCCCGCGCCGGGCTCGTCCCGTGAACTTGTGACATTGTTTTGCGCGCGTGCAGCGCGTTGTCTTTCTCAATTACCGACGTGATGTCACGCTACTAATTCCACTGGCTGACTAACTGCCCCTCTAGCTAGAACGACAGCCATTTAGCCCATCGCGTAAAGTGCAAATAATATGCGTGAGAAATGCCATGCAGTGTTCCCGATTCCCAAGATAGATCGCGGCTACGAATCTCGTTCATACTTCGGAGAAGCCGATTAAAATGTTCTGTTTCGTCACAGATTATTGTTAATGCAGCATTCACTTAGACTAGTAGAAGAAGAGAAGAAGTATTTTGCAAATAGGAGGCCATCAATGGGGATACCACAACAAAGAACAGAGTCAAAAATTATGCCGAATCCGTGTTACTAATTGTATAGTGCTAACGTGGATAAACACTGGAAGCTTCGAGTTTCTATTTCCAGCTGCATAGGTGAATCAAATATTGAAATGTAATCAGTTTCTTATAATCCCGGTGGCGTGGTCTAGCTGAACAATGGCGCATACAAGCACTTGTTATGCGAGGGCTGCGCGCGGGTCCTCCGGCGCGGCTAACTGTCGCACGTCGCGCGCTGCGCCGTGACAAGTGCCTAATCGACGCCAGTAATTACTGCACTTCCGCACACCATACTGCTCATGGAATCTTTCCTTTCATTTGATGCGGTATAATGTACTTAATTTATGAGATGATTTTATGTAAATAAATAGATTTGAATCCTATACGGTCGCTAACGATCTTAACTTTTGTATGGTTGATCAAATTATAACATCAGACAGACTTTCTCCGAGTTTCAGAGGGCCCACTGGGCATGGTTATGCCATATGACATTCCTGATCATCTGACCAATGATCCCACGGCCCGCAGGACAGATGAAGAGTGTAAATATCAGTAATCAGGAAAGCCGACGAAAAAATAACTCTAAAAAGGCTAGGAAACAAGAAAACACTAGAAACTAGTATTATTGAGCTATCAAGAACTAGCTGCTAGTTTCCATACAAGGGGTCCACACGCAAGCGCGCATTGATCTCCATTGGGACGTCTCGGGCCGGTTGTCATGATTTTCTACGAACATGTCTGGTTTGTAGTACGCTATATGAATTTCCGAGTTTATTCACGTGTATTGGTAATAACTGTTGAATATTTCACGGCGCGGTCGGATCATTGACACGCGGTGCGCAATGTATTGATAGAACATTATGTGCAGCACGTGCGCGTGCGCCGGTTCAACATCATGTGCTCTTGCACCACAATATTCATATATTTTTGTTGATACACTAAGTTTATAAGTCACATGCTTGAATATGCCATCGCTGCTCTGTAAATAGGTCTTATTTTCGAGTACGTGATAGCCTCCGATTCTGCATCATAAGTGACCTATAGTCGTCGGTGATATCACTTTCATACCTGTATAAACAAATTCTGAGGAAAGTCCGCAAGTAAGAATTGTGTGTGCAAAATGTGCGATGCGTAAAATGCCGGCAGACATATCGGCGCTGGCGCATGCATCCGTGTAGCGTTGAGTTGAGAGCCGCAGATGGCGAGTGGCGAGTGCTCTAATAGCGACCACTCCCGCACGCAGCTCAATGAGGAGAAATTAGTGGGCGGAGGTAATTGCCGTCGCCGCTACACACGCGGCGGAACGTTTCGCTATCTCCGCTTCATCGATCATATATGTGTTGTCTTTGTTCAACGTATATGACTATACTTCATTACTCTTTCTTCTAAGGCCATAAACATATGAGAGGAAAAGAAACCACCGTTTTGGATTTAACGCTTCGAAGGAACCATTTTCGTATACGATCGACTGTTTTTCAACTTAGACTGTCTACAAAGATGTCATGAAGTCATCAACACATTAAGCACTAAAACCCCCTGCAAAATGTACCATGATCGATGAAAGAACTCTTATATCGAGAGCGTGAATGCTCAATGTTTGATTTATGCATGTGTGAACTTTCTGATACAATTGGAGAGTGGTGTGGGCGCGCGCGGGCCGCGGTGACGGCGCGTGGTCCGCCTCCGCGCATCGCACTCGTGTGCTGCGCAGGCGCCTCGCGCCTCGTCAATGAACATCACGTAAATACTTGTAGTTTGGGTTCCAACCATTATACCTACTGCTTGTCGTAATACAATTGGGAGGATATAATGTATACGATTTTAAATCACAGCTATAAACTGCCCTCGTAATAACAAATGTAGTCATTGTATAATGGCTGTTTAGGGATAAAGGCGATTAAAGGTTAATTTAATAGCTCGACTGTAGCTGATGTCAAAGTTGAATCTTTTGTTAATTGAAAATGCACAAAATAACACGATTTTTTGTTCAGTTAAAACCCCTCTGATGCTATTTGTGATAAAAACAGAAATTCGTCAAAAAATCTACCCAAAAAATCACAAGTTTAAACGAATTTCATGGCATTGTGTGGATATTATTAAAATTGTTGAATGTTGCTGCATCTTATAACGTGTCCCCCGCGGCGGGCGCGGCGCCGGGGCGAGTGTGAAATAGTCCATAACGTTATGGATGTTTCTGTCATGCGGTAGCATTTTTGGACAGCATGTGTTCACAGGGCGCGGGTGATGGGTCGGAGAGGAACAAAATAAATAAACAAAGCCACGGCAGTGCGTGCGCTGCCGGCTGCCGTTGCCTTTCCGACGACGAAATGAACGCGTTTGTATTCAAAGTACATTTAAAATTACCCAAATGTGTTTAGAGGGACGAGTGACGACACCGGTCCCGGCGGAAGCCGCGATAACTCCAAGTAATTAAGTAGTTCTCACTGCCTTGTATTTTTACACCGAAACAGTTTAAGACGCTCTCATCAGATGTAACTGGGTACAATAATAATGCATGTATGATCGATTGCCTATAATACCTAGAATGATTTTGGGAAAAAGTTTATAAAACCTTTTCATATCAGCGCTTTGTTTCGTTGTTGAGTTTAAACTGCTTGCCATACAAGCTGTCTGGAAGGCAGCCAGTTCGAAGAGAGCCACCGGCGTGTACTTCAAACCACAAATTGTACTTGATTCCTACAAAGTAGGAATGTAAAGACTGCCTTGACATGCAAAAAATTCCTTCGACTAATTTGGCAAGCCTGTTCTGTTCAAGAAGGAAGCAAAGGTCACGCAATTTGTGGAAACAAGTAAGAAATCATTATGAGACCACCTCGCCTGGCTCTGTGTTGTGCACGCGAATTACTCCGTGCTGTTACACTGATTGGTTTGATGATGATGATTGTAAATACAAATCTTCATTCAGTGATTTGCAACTTTGTAGAGATAAAGAGTGTCTTGCATTTACGGAGCGCGAGCAGAATCAGAATCAGAATATATTTTATTCACGTAGACCATTATTGTACAGTACTTATGAATCGTCAAGTTACAAAAATATTATGGTACTGCTTTACCACCCGTTCGGAATGCCGTTCCTATGGAGAAGAACGGGCAAGAAACTCCATGGTTGCTC
The DNA here is from genome assembly GCA_905404115.1 of Pheosia gnoma. Lineage (NCBI taxonomy): Eukaryota > Metazoa > Arthropoda > Insecta > Lepidoptera > Notodontidae > Pheosia > Pheosia gnoma. The sequence goes on from FR989913.1 coordinate 59,408, forward strand.
TTTTTTTAAAATAGATCTTTTACATTTTTGAGCAATACATTGTTATAGGTATGTGAGAACAATGTAGGAACGGCTAATCAAACTTTAGCAGCAGGTCAAAAAAAAAAAACAAAAGTACTAACTAAGCGAGCAGTCAGCGTATAGACACAGAATCCAGTGGAGAGCACCAGTGCAATTTACACTTGGCGAAATAATAACCTTGACAAGTCTGGAAATATTGTGAGGCCAAGATTTATGCGAATAATATTGGTATTCAGTTGGAATACCAATGATGTGATTTGTTGTCAATAAAAATGTAGGTAGGTAATTCATTTGCATGTCTTTTTTATGCTCTGACGACACGCTGTGCGATCAATGCGAACTTAGGTAATCTCATTACAAACAAACAATTTATATGCTTACAAACGACTCGTTCGACTCGTGTGTAATTAAAATTAAACATTTTATATAACACTATTTGTTGATTGACTGGCATAATAACTTATAATGAAAGCAATAGAATGACATAATTTTGTCATAGACTGGAAACACGGCTTTCTCAAAGGACGACCTTAAAACTCCATGCGAGTTAGGGTTAGCTAATGCTGCAATAATAATTTGATGAAGTGATGTCATGCACTTCGCCCGCGCCCCCGCGCCCGCGCCTCCCCGCGCGCCCCCCGTAGCACCTAGCAACTGTTTATCTTAATTGCTTGCTCGTTTTGATGATGGTAAAACACGTAAAAATTAAGGTTATCCACATATCATACATCTATGTAGCTAGTGTGAAAACTGAAAATGAGCATGATAATTTATTTCGAAATGCTACGTACGTAACGACTTATTCGTTCCTCTCGGATTGCGCTGAATCAGTCTAGGTGTTCATTATGGAGGAATTTGCTGCGGTCGCATTTCAAATCAGCACCCATGTCTGTAAAATCTGCTAGCTTACATTACGACTAAATAACACGCACGAGTTACTTACTTAATTTTTTAAGATCTTAACAGATAGCCGTTCACTTGCTGACGTTCATTGGTATCTTATAGCCAGGTCGCAACATCAGAATGTGTTTGACTGGAGTTGAACGCAGTCCGATGTGATATGCATGTCCCGTAAGAACCAGATATTTGTAACGGCGTCCCGTAAGCTCGTGATTTATGCATATCACTGAAGGTCGCGGACGTAGAGCGCACATCACATTATGCAAGCGACAATAAAGATCAGTGGAGCGCGTCGCACGGGATGTCTGCATCCATCGATACGGCACCTGGACTAGTTGTCAGCCAGCACTCGGGAGCACTACCGGTATTCTTAGACCACAAAACACGTTGTTTACATGAATGTTAATAGGCATAAAGTGTACGATTACTTGTGGGTGGTGACAGTGAGGGTGGTGCAGGCGCTGTGCGCGGCGATGATCACGCTGTTGAAGATGTGGGAGGCGTTCATGAGCCCTCACCGCGACGCCCGCGGCGGCGGCGAGTGCGCGCGCGTCGACGGCCCACCGAGTATATTTGCGAACATGATGGGACCAGCACACGCGAATATTTATTTGGTCTTCTAAATCTGTTTATTACTCTCGCAATAAAACTTTCATCAACTAATAGAGTAACGACTAGCGGTAACCTGTTACGAGCATGCTCGCACAGAATACTTATAAATGTATGCGATTAATCGTCAATTTATTTGTTCCAGACGAACGGGAAGATGTTCAGAAGAAAACGTTTGCCAAATGGATAAACTCCCAACTTGTGAAGGTGCGTATGCACAGCATAGTGTAGCCGTGTCTGCGACACACACCTTTTTAACCGACTGCAAATAAGGAGGAGGTTCTCAACTCGATTGTATTTTTTTTTATTATCCTGTTGCATTAGGGACCCCGTTGCCCATCTTGGTTTTAAATAGTATTCCAAATGTAAGCTGTCGCCGTGTTAATAGATCTTTCCTCAGTTTTTAAATATGTAGTCCCAATTGCATGGTAGTTTTATGACCACTCTTAATTTACGAATTAATTAAGGTCAATTCTTTTTCGAGTTGTGAAGTCCCCGGCCGCGTGTGATTAAATAACTGTGAATAGTGCATATCTATTGAACAGACTGGCCGTAATTATGACAACCATCTACATACTTATAATGAGTCCCAGCTGTGCCCGTTATTTCGTACGCGTGGACTGCAGCTTAAAATGGTCGAAATGGCCTCTTTTTTTTCCATGTTAGTACAGACACAACCAAGACGTTACAGTCTTCTACGTAAAGATAATAATATACTAGTGGTCTCATATGCGAGTCCTTACTACAAATAATACCGCGATGTTACAAGTTGGCTTGCATTCATCGCAGTAACTGATTGGACCTATATCAGTACTCAACAATGATTTTAAATAGGTTATGTTCAATGAATTTGTATTAAATGTGCAGAACGACAAGCCGCTGGTGGAGGATCTGTTCCAAGACCTGCGAGACGGCGAGATACTGCTGTCGCTGCTGGAGATACTGACGGCGCAGCAATATGTGAGTGCTACTGCGCACAGTCATCTCAGTACACGGCTGAGCTGGCCAGATTACATTATACGCGTATCGAAGCTCACTGATGTGTTAGAATTTGTAATAACACTTTGTACCTGTCTTCGTCTATTCGTAGATTGCTATTTTTAAATCACACCTAAAAATAATCTTTTAAGATTATTTTGCAGTAGTCTGATAGACTTATATCCGCCCTTTTACTGTTGCAGACATAATAGGAACTGTAATGTCTAGTACTCTTGGTATTTCACAAGCAGTGAACTAATGGGTATTGTCTTGGCTCACTGACTGATAAATATTGATATGCAAGCGATAGTATCGTTAAATTGAGCGTCAAATTACATACTATTTTGGGTCTATCGGAATTTACATCAGTAACATCAAGTATTTGAATATTTTCTCCATAATTACCTGTCTTTGCTTCTATTTCTATGGTGCCTTTTCTATGGAGATATAATACTTTAGAATGATTGTGTGTGTGTGTGTAGAAGCGCGAGCGGGGGCGCATGCGCGTGCACCACATCAACAACGTGAACACGGCGCTGCAGGTGCTGGAGGCCAACGGCGTGAAGCTCGTCAACATCAGCAGCAATGACATCGTCGACGGCAACCCCAAGCTCATACTCGGTAACACAGCTCGTAATCGCTAACATAGCTCGTAATCGCTAACATCATTAATAAGCTAGTCTTCTTCAGTAGCCGACCTTGTTAATTGGACTTCTAGTAGAGCTCTTAAAATGTACCAAACACAGGGCTGGTGTGGAGCATAATCCTGCACTGGCAGGTGCACTACCACCTGAAGGAGCTGATGGCGGACCTGCAGCAGACCAACCTCGAGAAGACCCTGCTCGCTTGGTGCCGGACGCACACGCAGGTCAGATTTCATTTACCGACAAATCCCATTCGAATAACATAATGAAATAATACTACCTTTGGGTACCGACTTCCAGTTTAGTCTTGAAAACGAATGGCGCTGGATGGATTTCGATTATTTTTTAGGGGTACCCTACAAAATACTTAAAAGGAATAGTGGTATTTGATCAAAGTTAAAATGACTATTGATGGTGTTAACGGTTACTGTGGTAATGTAGAACTACTCGGGCGTGAACGTGAAGAACTTCACGTCGTCGTGGTCGGACGGGCTGGCGTTCAACGCGCTGCTGCACCGCTGGCGGCCGCAGCTGTTCGACTACACGGCGGTGGTGGGGCGCGGCGCCGCGCAGCGCCTCGACCACGCCTTCCAGGTTGCGCACGCGCACCTCGGCATCGACCGCCTGCTCGACCCGGAGGGTGAGCACGACACACCGCAATATGTCACATCATTCTTTCTCGTTTCTCGACTATGCTATCTTAGTGTATTAAGATGTGATTTAGAATTTATGCTAAGCTGGCGCTCCAGGTTGTCAATTTGACATCTATGACAGTCTTTGCTAGAAAATATTTAAAAAAAACACATCTGGCCTGCCTCACGCGGTAGTCCTTCTAGCGCTGGCGCTCTGCTTTTATCGGCTATTTGCTTTATGTTATATATAAAACAATGTATTAAATGAGGCAATTTTGTTGGCAGATGTGAACACTCCGAATCCGGACAAGAAGTCCATAATGATGTACGTGATGTGCCTGTTCCAATCGCTGCCGCACGCCAGCGAGGACGTGGCCGAAGTGGAAAGCCTGCAATCCGAGCCGACTACACCGGTCGCGGGGCCGCCATCCGATGTACGTAGAGGGCCAGGAACTAAGATCCATTTGATATCTTATATTGTGATTGTTTAAGCCGAAATCATTTGACAAATTTGTGTTTCTCTAATAAATGTGGCTCTGTCGCAGCAGCCGGCGCAGCCCGCGAGCCGGCCGCTGTCCACGGCGACGACGGGCTCGGTGGAGCTGGGCGGCTACTACGCGGCCTTCGAGGAGGTGCTGGCGTGGCTGCTGGAGGCCGAGGAGCGCCTCGCCGCCGCCAGCCCGCCGCACGGCGACCAGCTCGCCGACCTCAAGGACCACTTCCACTCGCACGAGGTCAACGTTGTAACGCTACAAATATACCAGGGCCCAAGTGCAAGCCCTGCGGCACTCCATACAATACACGAGATAGCCGCTCGGAACGTGGTTTTTGCCAGCTTGATTATCGATTTAACAGTGCAAATAAACAAATTCAAGTCTCTACCAAATGCCCCGGGCTAGTTTGAATGAAGTTAAGTTTATATATATTCCCCGGGTGCAGAAGTTCCTGCTGGAGCTGTCGGAGCACCAGTGCCGCGTGGGCGGCGTGCTGGAGGAGGGCGCGCGGCTGGTGCTGGAGGCGGGGCTGTCGCGCGAGGAGGCGGGCGAGGTGCGGCTGCAGCTGCGCCTGCTCAACCAGCGCTGGGAGCAGCTGCGGCGCCGCGCGCTGGACACGCAGGCGCGCGTGCACCGCCGCCTCATGCGCGCGCAGCACCTCCACCTGGCGCGCTTCCGGTACTAGTGCTGCGAACTGCTCGCCGACTGTCGGAGCGGACCCAAACTCGGTGGGCCTATTCGATTCCCTCATCGAATTCCAATGTCCTCCATTCGATCGGACCTCGTAAATACCAATAGAATGAACCCAAAACCGATGGGTCTACTCCACGCCTTCACAGAATTATTGTGATACAAACATTTTACCCAAAAAAAAACGAATAATAAACGCGATAAAATCCGTAAGAACAATTTTATTACAAATAAAAACAGAAAAAGAGATGAAAAATAGAAAATTTTACCAAATTTGTACACAATAGCACTTTTTTTTAATTTGATTAATGGTTCCGTCAGCGAATGGCTGACGAAGACGGAGGACCGCATCTCGCGCATGGGCGAGCTGCGCGGCGGCGCGGGCGCCGTGGACGCGCAGCTGCGCGCCGCCGCCGCGCTGCACGACGACCTGCGCCGCCAGCAGCCGCTCGTGGACGCGCTCGCCGACTGCGTCATCGTGGTGGACGACGACGCGCACGACAACAGTACGTGCCCGCTCGCGCGCTCGGTGGCTGTGACGTTCCGTCTGCGATGTGTAATCATGTGCCGCGGCAGGTGTGACGGAGATCGAGGACCAGCTCCGCGCGCTGAGCGAGCGCTGGGCCCACACGTGCCAGTGGAGCACGCAGCAGCTGCAGCGCCTGCGCCCGCTGCGCGCCGCCTGGGCCGCGCTCGACGCGCGCCACGCCGAGCTGCTGTGCGCCTGCGCGGCCGACGAGACCGAGCTCAAGCAGGTACCCGCCCCTCCAGCTGCGCGCCGCCCGGCCCGCCCGGGCCGCGCTCGCATTATAATATATCCATGACACCAGCCCGCCCCCTCCCCCAGATGGAGGCGAACCCGGCGAGCGAGGTGGGCTGCGTGCTGGGGCGCGTGGGCGCGCTGCAGCGGCTGCGGCGCTCGCTGGGCGCGCGCGGGCGCGCCGCCGCCGCGCTGCACGCCGACACGGCGGCGCTGGCGCAGCGCTGCGGCGGCGCTGAGCCCGCGCTGCACGCCGACACGGCGGCGCTGGCGCAGCGCTGCGGCGGCGCCGAGCCCGCGCTGCTGGCGCGCGCCGAGGCGCTGCAGGACCGCGTCGACGCGCTGCACATGATCCTAGAGGTGCAGGCGCAGCGGGTGAGTAGCTGCGACACATAACCACCCTCACCTGCAGTCGAGCGAACGACATTTTTTTATGTTATTGCCCCTGTATTTTTACAGAACACAACATAATTTTGCCCAGTCTTTTTTCCTTTTCGCTTTCTCTTTCAAACATACGAGTCCCTCATTATTATATTGATATTCTTAGTTCATTATAAGAGTGTTGGTTGTTTGGAACCATGCGGGTGGAGATTGGGTATCTTATAGCTTGACTTTTATTTCACAGTTTTTATAAATTAACCTGACCCCATCTGTCAACAGATAAAAGACCTTGGCTTCGACATTGATCTGGAGACGACCGACGAGGCCGCCAGCCCCACTCCCATGGACACCGCGGAGACCACCATCACCACCAGCATCGGCATGGTGACCAGCACGCAGCCGGCTGCGCCCGCGCAGGACGATGCGGCGCACAGCTCCTCGAAGAAGCCGCGCTTGTCAGCCGAAGCCAAGCCCGACTTCCAGCTCGGATACAAGCCGTTCGAGAGCTGGGCGGACAACGCCGAGAAACTATTGGAAGACGTGAGTACTTAATCACTGACTAGTCTTGTCTTGTTCGTGTTGTCGTGTCGTCTTATTGAATTAAATATTCATAAAAATTCTAATGATATATATTATAATATAATTTTATATAAAAAGCTGTACCGCGGTGTCGGGCCGTACGGCCGCGGCAATTAGTCTTCCTGTCTACATATATAAGTTAGTCGTTCGTGGTGGTTGCAGTGCGCGCGCTCGCTGTCGGGCGGCGGGGGCGGGGGCGGGCGGGAGGCGGCGGGCGCGCTGCAGCGCGTGCGGCGCGAGCTGGAGGCGCAGCGCGCGGACTTCGCCAACGTGGAGGAGATCCAGCGCCGCCTCGCGGGGGAGGTCGGCCTCGAGGGTCAGTCGCGCTACGCCTCGCCGCCGCCGCTGCCACCGCTGCCACCGGCGGCGGCGGCGGCGGGGCTGACATTTATTTTTATATGTGTCGCATCATGGGCTTTATAAATAACAATGACAGTAAAAGCATACTTACTCCATGACGATACGATTACGTTAAAAGTATGCGCTTAAAGTCCTGTTAAGACCGCTCTAATTTCTGGGGAATAATTGACGTAGTCATTGACAAATATAGCCGTAATCGTCGTCAAAAGGTTCGAACGTAGGCCTCGGAGGTGTTAAGTTTCCGTTCGGAAAAAAAACCATGATTATCATCCCGTAATTTTCCCTGGTAATACTGGATCTGTATCGTAATTATATTCTGGTATATTGAAAATTTTCGGGCACAGATGAAGCGAAAAAACACGCAGATATAATAGAGGCCCTGAAGAAACGCTGGGAGAACATCGAGAGGAGCTCGCTCAGCATCCGCAACACGCTGAACGTGCTGGAGGACGCGGACAGCTTCCGGGCGGCGCTGGTCGCGCTGCGCCGGGAGCTGGGCGACATCGCGCTGGCCGCCGCGCCCGGCGCCGACCTGCTGCTGCAGCTGCGCCAGCTGCACGCCAGGCTCAAGGAACTCAGCGCGCAGTCCATTATACTGCTCACGAAGCCGATCCCGAGCGCGCTTCGGGACGACATCGAGGCCGACACGAAGCGAATCAACGAGGAGTACGAGGAGCTGCTGCTGCAGCTGACCGCCAGCGAGGCGGAGATCAAGCTGGCCGTGGGTAGGAAGCCGGCGGAGAAGCACGAGGATGAATTTAAAACTCTCCAGAGCAAAATACAGGCGATGGAGATGCAGATCATCGCCGAGCACGCGATGGTCTCCGAGCGAGAAGTGATGCAGACGAAAATCGAGAATTTGACGAAGCTCCGCAAGGAGTTTGACGATTTGCAAGCGACGTACGACGCCGTAGTGAGGGAGAAGAGACAAAAGTACGAGAAGGGGAGCGTGCAGGACCTGAGGAGCAGCCTCGAGAACCTGGTGACCAAGTTCGGCGACGCCAAAACTATCCTGGAGCAGAAGATCGGCAAGCTGGAGAAAGGTACGCAATATTTTCAAACTGTGCCACTATTGCCTTAGGAGCCTGAATATTTTGTATGTCAGCTTGTCTGTCCCCGCGCAGGACTCGAGCGCCTGGAGCAGCTGGAGGCGGGCGGGCGGGCGGTGTCGCGCTGGGCGGACGCGGCGGCCGCCCAGCTGCGCGACACCGGCTGCGTGCCGCTCGGCGACGCGCAGCGCCTGGAGCAACTGCTCGACGCCAGCAATGTGAGGACACAACCAGCTTCACTTCCTGATAACGAGACAAGTAGCTGTATCCTTAAACAAGCAAAATTATCATAATATATTCCATTTGTACCATACTTTTTAACGTCTGAAAAACGAAAGAGATGATTGAGATTATCACGATTCTAGCATCGAGTGTGACAGTAATAGTTCTTCTGGGCTTCGTCGATGAAGCAGATTGAGGTAGCTTAGTATTAGCGGAGGCGAGGAGTGGCCATTCTGCACGAAATATTATTACATATCCTGTGCCTAAAGTAAAGATCAATATTTCTTCGATAACTGCAACTTAATTTTTGATCTAGAAATTCGAGGAGCAAAAAGAAGAATGCAAAACGAAACTAGCGAACATCGAAACAACGAAAGAGGCAATACTCGAGGACTGCGACGACGCGCTCGCCAAGTCCATACAAGCGGACACCAAGGACATCAAGAAGCGATTTGAAACCGTCGCCGAGGAGACGTTCCGACTGAACGAGAGCTTGCGGCGGGCCCTGGAGCGCACGGAGACTGTGTTCCGCAAGATAGAGGAGATGGACGCCTGGCTGCGGGACATGGAGCAGCAGCTGCCGCGCCAGGAGGAGTGCAGTATCACCGACTCCGCCGAGCTGTACCAGATGAAGGCCCGCTTCCAGACGCTCAAGGACAAGTGCGACGACAAGACGCAGGAGTTCCGGAATCTGAACGAAGCTGGTGAGACTTTAGCGTTTTCATCTTAGTCAGATTATAGAGAGCTTAAACTAAATAGATGTGCACTGACCGATCGAGCAGCCTCGTAAAGCTTACACAGTTCAAGTTCGGTCGAGTGATGTTCGGTGCTGCCATTCATGGATGGCGGGTCAGATCAGTTGCGCTGCATGTGCCTCTATCTACTGCCGCCTTCCTACCTAGGCAAGTATGCTCCATCGTAGATCTCATCGTCACTTACCATCAGGTGAGATCGAGATCAAATACTTGCCTATAATGTAATAAAAAAAAAAAAAAAAAGAGTTATAATTTTCTCTCTCGTTCTCTTCTCTGCTGTAACTTCCTTAAAAACTGATTGCGCGAGTCAAACCGTAGCCGCCGCGCGTGATATGTTCCCGAGACCGCCACTAAGCTTATTGCTCGGACAGTATTTATTGCATTCGATATTGTAAGCCATAAAAATATTATAACTAAACTATTGACTATTGGAATAACTGGAACCGCGTTTCAAATATTTTGCTCCTACCTCAGGAATCGGTTCCAAGTTTTTTAAAATCGATAGTAGTATTTAAAATATTGATATATGATCAGGACAGTAATATGATATTAGTATGTGTGCGAGTGTGAGGTGTATAGCCAGAGGGCGGCGTGTGTGTGTGGCAGGCAACGACATGCTGCTGCAGGCGGAGGCGGAGGCGGCGCCGCCCGCGGCGCTGGCCAAGAAGCTGACGCAGCTGAACGCGCGCTGGACCAGCGCCACCCACGGCGTCTACGAGAGATACAAGTGAGTCTCCTCGGTACCACTAAACCACTGGAATGGGCAGTGCGTAATATTTTTGGTCCTAGCCTTTTATATTTTTTTGGGAACATTTATTTTAGGAAACTTGTATTTTAATATTAGGTCCTTACATATGAAATTAGCGTTTTGTCATACTGACCACTTTGATCTGAAATATCTCCTCTTTGGTTAAGAATTCCAAATTCAAATTTATAAATTCATTTAGCTGGTACATTTGAGTTTTAAAAACAGTCATTCATTTGTTTTTTCTCATTATTTTTTTCTTTGGCGACGCTTATTACCGCACAATGGAAAACATGAAATATAGTTTTCGATGAGGATATCGAATAGACTCAATAAGTTACGCTGTGTTTTTTTGAAGATCACTTTGGTTAAACGTAATTACAGGGTCTGATAATGAAGCTGAGAAATCCTCATTGGGATTCGATGATATCATGGAGTAGAATGTGGTGCGTCTGATGAGTCTTACGGAGTTATTCTTGGTTCGGTCACAAATAGTTAGATGGGGCTGGCAGACTGACTGATAGTCAACGTCCAGCCCAAACCGCTGGATGTAGAGGATTCATATTTATAGGGTGTGTTTATAATAGGCTGAAAACGCACACTAAGAAAGGAATTTGGAAACGCTATAACCGTTGGGGTCGAGCTCAGAGCGAAATCGATGGTTACGCGGGGGGAGTCGCGGGAAAAAGCTAGTCCTATGTATATTATTATAGATAGATAAAGTTAGTTCAGTAGTATTGTGTAGAAGATCTCCAAACTATCGGTGTGGCAGGGTGCTGGCGGAGGCTTGGCACGAGTCGGGCGAGCTGCGCGCCTGGCTGACGCAGGAGAGCGCGTGGCTGGACGGGCTGCAGCGCCGCCTGCGCCGCTCGCCGGACGCGCCCGCCGACGCGGAGGAGATCTCCGACGAGCTATACGTGAGTGTGACATGCCAGCTGCTGGCCGGGCAGCTGCGCGCCTGGCTGACGCAGGAGAGCGCGTGGCTGGACGGGCTGCAGCGCCGCCTGCGCCGCTCGCCGGACGCGCCCGCCGACGCGGAGGAGATCTCCGACGAGCTATACGTGAGTGTGACATGCCAGCTGCTGGCCGGGCAGCTGCGCGCCTGGCTGACGCAGGAGAGCGCGTGGCTGGACGGGCTGCAGCGCCGCCTGCGCCGCTCGCCGGACGCGCCCGCCGACGCGGAGGAGATCTCCGACGAGCTATACGTGAGTGTGACATGCCAGCTGCTGGCCGGGCAGCTGCTGCCAGCTGCTGGCCGGGCAGCTGCGCGCCTGGCTGACGCAGGAGAGCGCGTGGCTGGACGGGCTGCAGCGCCGCCTGCGCCGCTCGCCGGACGCGCCCGCCGACGCGGAGGAGATCTCCGACGAGCTATACGTGAGTGTGACATGCCAGCTGCTGGCCGGGCAGCTGCTGCCAGCTGCTGGCCGGGCAGCTGCGCGCCTGGCTGACGCAGGAGAGCGCGTGGCTGGACGGGCTGCAGCGCCGCCTGCGCCGCTCGCCGGACGCGCCCGCCGACGCGGAGGAGATCTCCGACGAGCTATACGTGAGTGTGACATGCCAGCTGCTGGCCGGGCAGCTGCTGCCAGCTGCTGGCCGGGCAGCTGCGCGCCTGGCTGACGCAGGAGAGCGCGTGGCTGGACGGGCTGCAGCGCCGCCTGCGCCGCTCGCCGGACGCGCCCGCCGACGCGGAGGAGATCTCCGACGAGCTATACGTTAGTGTGACATGCCAGCTGCTGGCCGGGCAGCTGCTGCCAGCTGCTGGCCGGGCAGCTGCGCGCCTGGCTGACGCAGGAGAGCGCGTGGCTGGACGGGCTGCAGCGCCGCCTGCGCCGCTCGCCGGACGCGCCCGCCGACGCGGAGGAGATCTCCGACGAGCTATACGTGAGTGTGACATGCCAGCTGCTGGCCGGGCAGCTGCTGCCAGCTGCTGGCCGGGCAGCTGCGCGCCTGGCTGACGCAGGAGAGCGCGTGGCTGGACGGGCTGCAGCGCCGCCTGCGCCGCTCGCCGGACGCGCCCGCCGACGCGGAGGAGATCTCCGACGAGCTATACGTGAGTGTGACATGCCAGCTGCTGGCCGGGCAGCTGCTGCCAGCTGCTGGCCGGGCAGCTGCGCGCCTGGCTGACGCAGGAGAGCGCGTGGCTGGACGGGCTGCAGCGCCGCCTGCGCCGCTCGCCGGACGCGCCCGCCGACGCGGAGGAGATCTCCGACGAGCTATACGTGAGTGTGACATGCCAGCTGCTGGCCGGGCAGCTGCGCGCCTGGCTGACGCAGGAGAGCGCGTGGCTGGACGGGCTGCAGCGCCGCCTGCGCCGCTCGCCGGACGCGCCCGCCGACGCGGAGGAGATCTCCGACGAGCTATACGTGAGTGTGACATGCCAGCTGCTGGCCGGGCAGCTGCTGCCAGCTGCTGGCCGGGCAGCTGCGCGCCTGGCTGACGCAGGAGAGCGCGTGGCTGGACGGGCTGCAGCGCCGCCTGCGCCGCTCGCCGGACGCGCCCGCCGACGCGGAGGAGATCTCCGACGAGCTATACGTGAGTGTGACATGCCAGCTGCTGGCCGGGCAGCTGCTGCCAGCTGCTGGCCGGGCAGCTGCGCGCCTGGCTGACGCAGGAGAGCGCGTGGCTGGACGGGCTGCAGCGCCGCCTGCGCCGCTCGCCGGACGCGCCCGCCGACGCGGAGGAGATCTCCGACGAGCTATACGTGAGTGTGACATGCCAGCTGCTGGCCGGGCAGCTGCTGCCAGCTGCTGGCCGGGCAGCTGCGCGCCTGGCTGACGCAGGAGAGCGCGTGGCTGGACGGGCTGCAGCGCCGCCTGCGCCGCTCGCCGGACGCGCCCGCCGACGCGGAGGAGATCTCCGACGAGCTATACGTGAGTGTGACATGCCAGCTGCTGGCCGGGCAGCTGCTGCCAGCTGCTGGCCGGGCAGCTGCGCGCCTGGCTGACGCAGGAGAGCGCGTGGCTGGACGGGCTGCAGCGCCGCCTGCGCCGCTCGCCGGACGCGCCCGCCGACGCGGAGGAGATCTCCGACGAGCTATACGTGAGTGTGACATGCCAGCTGCTGGCCGGGCAGCTGCTGCCAGCTGCTGGCCGGGCAGCTGCGCGCCTGGCTGACGCAGGAGAGCGCGTGGCTGGACGGGCTGCAGCGCCGCCTGCGCCGCTCGCCGGACGCGCCCGCCGACGCGGAGGAGATCTCCGACGAGCTATACGTGAGTGTGACATGCCAGCTGCTGGCCGGGCAGCTGCTGCCAGCTGCTGGCCGGGCAGCTGCGCGCCTGGCTGACGCAGGAGAGCGCGTGGCTGGACGGGCTGCAGCGCCGCCTGCGCCGCTCGCCGGACGCGCCCGCCGACGCGGAGGAGATCTCCGACGAGCTATACGTGAGTGTGACATGCCAGCTGCTGGCCGGGCAGCTGCGCGCCTGGCTGACGCAGGAGAGCGCGTGGCTGGACGGGCTGCAGCGCCGCCTGCGCCGCTCGCCGGACGCGCCCGCCGACGCGGAGGAGATCTCCGACGAGCTATACGTGAGTGTGACATGCCAGCTGCTGGCCGGGCAGCTGCTGCCAGCTGCTGGCCGGGCAGCTGCGCGCCTGGCTGACGCAGGAGAGCGCGTGGCTGGACGGGCTGCAGCGCCGCCTGCGCCGCTCGCCGGACGCGCCCGCCGACGCGGAGGAGATCTCCGACGAGCTATACGTGAGTGTGACATGCCAGCTGCTGGCCGGGCAGCTGCTGCCAGCTGCTGGCCGGGCAGCTGCGCGCCTGGCTGACGCAGGAGAGCGCGTGGCTGGACGGGCTGCAGCGCCGCCTGCGCCGCTCGCCGGACGCGCCCGCCGACGCGGAGGAGATCTCCGACGAGCTATACGTGAGTGTGACATGCCAGCTGCTGGCCGGGCAGCTGCTGCCAGCTGCTGGCCGGGCAGCTGCGCGCCTGGCTGACGCAGGAGAGCGCGTGGCTGGACGGGCTGCAGCGCCGCCTGCGCCGCTCGCCGGACGCGCCCGCCGACGCGGAGGAGATCTCCGACGAGCTATACGTGAGTGTGACATGCCAGCTGCTGGCCGGGCAGCTGCTGCCAGCTGCTGGCCGGGCAGCTGCGCGCCTGGCTGACGCAGGAGAGCGCGTGGCTGGACGGGCTGCAGCGCCGCCTGCGCCGCTCGCCGGACGCGCCCGCCGACGCGGAGGAGATCTCCGACGAGCTATACGTGAGTGTGACATGCCAGCTGCTGGCCGGGCAGCTGCTGCCAGCTGCTGGCCGGGCAGCTGCGCGCCTGGCTGACGCAGGAGAGCGCGTGGCTGGACGGGCTGCAGCGCCGCCTGCGCCGCTCGCCGGACGCGCCCGCCGACGCGGAGGAGATCTCCGACGAGCTATACGTGAGTGTGACATGCCAGCTGCTGGCCGGGCAGCTGCTGCCAGCTGCTGGCCGGGCAGCTGCGCGCCTGGCTGACGCAGGAGAGCGCGTGGCTGGACGGGCTGCAGCGCCGCCTGCGCCGCTCGCCGGACGCGCCCGCCGACGCGGAGGAGATCTCCGACGAGCTATACGTGAGTGTGACATGCCAGCTGCTGGCCGGGCAGCTGCTGCCAGCTGCTGGCCGGGCAGCTGCGCGCCTGGCTGACGCAGGAGAGCGCGTGGCTGGACGGGCTGCAGCGCCGCCTGCGCCGCTCGCCGGACGCGCCCGCCGACGCGGAGGAGATCTCCGACGAGCTATACGTGAGTGTGACATGCCAGCTGCTGGCCGGGCAGCTGCGCGCCTGGCTGACGCAGGAGAGCGCGTGGCTGGACGGGCTGCAGCGCCGCCTGCGCCGCTCGCCGGACGCGCCCGCCGACGCGGAGGAGATCTCCGACGAGCTATACGTGAGTGTGACATGCCAGCTGCTGGCCGGGCAGCTGCGCGCCTGGCTGACGCAGCGTGTCACAGCGACCTGAGCGGGACGTGACATCTAATTAGCAATATACTTTAATTCTATCTAGATGTTAATTGGATGCCCTGTTTCAGGTTAAAAACCTTTCCTGATGATGCCATTCATCTGAATCTAGGGCTATCTCTGAAAAAGGTTCGCAAATTAAAATTTGGGTTAGCTAAAGGTGGACCAATATTAAGGCCGAATGAGGTTTTGACGAAGGTATACACAGCAGTTGAAGCAGGCCTAAAAATAGGCGTGGCTAGATATAGCCCTGGGGATATTAAGGGCATATTTCCTGAAGAACAAAAAATCGATTTTATGAATTTGAATTTGGGGGTTTATCTTCATCATAACCCAAGCATTGGTATGCTCGGACATCTGGATGCTAAAGCAATGGGCTTTTTTATCAGGATCTGGAAAACTACATCCAGAACCACAGCGACGAGCGGCTGTCGCGCATCCAGGACATCGGGCGGCAGCTGGTGGACGCGCACATCATGCCGGGCTGGATCCAGGCCGAGCTCGACGCCGTCACCGAGCGCTGGAACACGCTGCGCGCCGAGGTCGGTGCCGAGCGGGACGTGGGCCTGCACAGCTTGCTGTCACTTTCATTTTTATTTAGAACATCTGTGGAGTAAACGGAATAATACGTAAAACAATGCTTGTGGGATAAAGTACAGACTATTAAAGATGTTGACACATGTTCCTCGCCCTCCTCTTTAGTCCTTTCAAGGGTTCACATCCAGTACGTTACGATTATGGCTAGTTACCGATATTTACAAGATTTTCCTGCTTCTGCTATTCGAAATCCAAAATCGAACAGAGTAGGCTTTAAAAAGGTTGGTGGTCCTGTGACTGTCCATTGGAACAGTTTCGTATTCTGTTGGGTGACCACCGACCCGATCGCGTGAGGGTAGTGTGAGACTTTTTTTGGGGTCGAGTCACCTTCGTCCGTAGGAGAATTAAGTACCCTCGAGATACCCTACACGTGACCCTGGGTGGTGCCAACCAGGTGACAACTCTACTGGTGGTAGGCTTCGGCCGTGGCTAGTCACCACCCACTGAACAAAGCCATGTCGCCAAGCGGCCTAGCCGTGTTCCGGCATGATGTTCGGTGTTGCCATTCATGGATGGCGGGTCAGATCAGCTGCGCTGCATGTGCCTAGTGAATGTAGCGTCTCGATCTACTGCCGCCTTCCTACCTAGGCAAGTATGCTCCATCGTAGATCTCATCGTCACTTACCATCAGGTGAGATCGAGATCAAATACTTGCCTATAATGTAATAATAAAAAAAAAAGAATGTGGCGAGTGTAACGTGTGTTGTGTTGCGCGCGGGGCGGCAGGCGGCGTCGCGCGGCGCGCTGCTGGAGCGCGCGGCGCGGGAGGCGGCGCGCTCGGAGGTGGCGGTGGACAGCCTCGCGCAGTGGCTGGAGCGCGCCGCCGCCGGCCTCGGCCGCGCCCGCCCGCTCGCCGACCAACAATACCAGGCAAGCGAACAGCTCTACTATCTACATCATACTTGATGTAACGCTACTTGATTGGCAATATGTGTTTTTTTTGTGGCAGCGCTATTGTTTTATATTCGACATTTTCAAATGCATATACATACATACTTGTTTATATAACGGTACCTGTGTTTGTTGTGAATAAACTTAAAATTATGGAAACTTTGATTTGAGATATTTTGTAATACAATTTAGAGAGAAGCTGTAGTTGGGGAAGACGTAGGTTCAGTAAGTAGTCTTGCTAGTAGAAATTTCAGACTTCTAGCTTTAGCCACAACTAAGATTTAGAGGGCTTAAAAGTGCCGTGAGGTGCTTCGAGAAAAGCACGGTGCTGCCGCGCCCGTGCTGCCTGCTTGACATGGCGGGGCATTCCCGTGCTCCCAGATCTTCTTCTCCCGAAATATTTTTGACATGGTGGCCGAGAACGCCGAAAGTATGCATCAGCGTGATGACAGTTTCCTCTCATTATTTCCTGATAAGACACGTCGCGTGCTTCATACATAGGGAATAGGGCTATAGGTTCGAAGAAGTCACAGTGTAATATGCTGGGCACGGCGCAGAGCCTGGTGGCGGAGCTGAGCAGCCAGCGCGCGGTGATGGCGTCGGTGGAGGCGCAGGCGGCCGCGTACCAGGCCGCCGGCAAGCTGGAGGCCGCCGCGCGCCTGCGCGACCAGCTCGCCTTCGTGCAGGTACCGCGCGCCGCCGACCCTACTAACAGTCTTACAACTTTCATTATGGAGTGCAGTTGAACTTGTATATTGACCATGGTCATAATTTAGAGTATGACGAAGAGAACGACGATGAAAGACAAACATACCAACTGTATAGCTTCAAACTAAGCGATACTTGTATTGTAGGTACCCTCCAGTGGACTGGGGGCGATCCCAGTATACCTATATATGGATATGAAACATTCATGTCTTTGGTGCAAATCCATAAGTCGGGTAAAAACATCTTATACAAGTTGGCCCCCACCGAGATTTGGACCTGAGACCGTCGGTACAGAATGCAGAGTCACTAGCACAACCAAGTGTGCTGACGGGTTGACAAATTGTCATATATTTTTTGTGGTGTGTTAATCAATCAATCAATCAATATTTATTTGCATTGAATATAGGTACAAATGTTCTTACAGTTAATTTACAATGGGTCCTTATCTATATTCTACTATTGAAGGTGTACAAATATTTAAAATTCTAATAATTATATTTACCTACTTTATTTATTCATTCATTCAATCAATTATTTACATACAATATATTATATAGATTACAATCATTTATGTCATTATATTACTTGTTAGGTTGTAATTTTATATATAACCCTACAATTAACCAGTAATATTTTACATTATATTACTGGTTAATTTTTAGGGTTTACGATAGGTTTTAGTGTAGTTAGATGTGTGTGAGGAGTTTGCACTGACACGAATGCTTGGTGTGGTCCAGCGCAAGTTCTCGTCGCTGGAGGAGGTGGTGCAGGGCGGGCGGGGCGAGGCGGCGCTGCCGGCGCGGCTGCGCGCGGCGACGGGCGCGCTGCTGGGCGTGCAGCAGGAGAGCGCGCGCGCGCTGGCGCTGGGCGGCGCCGACCCGGACGCCGTGCGCGCGCAGCTGCGCACCTGCCTCGTCAGTACACGCCTTCACTCACTACTTACGTCTGCTTTACACGTTGCCGGCCTGCCGGCTAGCAGCATTGCACTAACTCGCATCGTATGAACGTATCTTACGAGTTACTCGCACGTTTATACAATTTAAAATGTCTTTATAAGCCTTTTCCAATTCATAGCTTAATATTGTGGTCATAGACCTGATTATAGTTTTTAATCAAAGCACGTGACTCAACATCGCGACAGCTCGCAGCTATGCAGCTATTCGAATCAACTGGCAAGCACTTTGAGCCCGACTACTAGCGAACGTGTACACAATGCGAGCGGCTGCCTACTATCAGGTCAGCAGCTCGCAACGTGTAAACCAGTTGAACCCAATGTATATTACCTATATAGATATTAAACATCCATGAATTGGGTATAATCATTCGTGCTCACCACACAAAGTTGGTCCCCCTACCAGGATTCAAAGTCTTGGCACAGAAAGCAGGGTCCACTACCAACTGCGCTAATCAGGCCGTCAATTCATTTTACTAATAGCCTACCACCATCAAGACAAGTGGACGTAGGGAAATAATTAAATGCAAAAACTTCACAGAGGTCGGTAAGTGGCTTATCAAAACGAACTGTACAGTCGATACAGCTGATCCAACAAGTGTTTTGTTAAATCCATGGCAACCCATATGTTCGGCACGTGTGCACCACATATGCCCCGAACACTCCCACCAGGCACACGATACCCCTCGAATTGCACACACAAATACCATTCGTGCATAACATCACGACCGTACCCCTGAGCGGGTGGGCAGCGGTACGCCAAGCAGTCGAACAGACAGACAGAACGATCCAACACGCACTTGATCGGTTTTTATAGATCCGCGGAGCTACTATGTACCTCTGTTTCAATCCATTAATAGTCGATAGAAATACGCCAGATGATTGAAACAGGTTTGCAAACAGAAGTACTGTATTATAGTAAGTAAATAACGTTGAAATAAAAGGAGTGCCTCTTAAAAACGACGAGAACTTGTTTTCAATCATTGAGTCGATCAGCACTAAGATTAACTACACTTTCCCGAAAACTCAAATTAATTACATATCAAGAATCCCAGTATATAATTCAAAGGAGAAGTCTATAATAGTGAGTTTTATCAATAGATACATAAAAGAAGAATTTATAGCAGCTGCACATGTACTCAAGGACCTGTCTTCGCGAGACTTAGGATTCCACGGTACAACCCAGAGGATCTACGTCAACGACCATTTGAGTGTTGAGCACAAAAAGTTACTAAACAAAGCTAAAATTATTGCTAAAGATAAAAATTATACTTTTGTGTGGGTCAAGCACGGTAAAATCCACATGCGCAAAAACGTAACGTCAAATGTTATGATAATTAAACATGAGCTCGATTTAAACGCAATTGTATAATCTATAAACTAAACACTAGTTCTTACTTAGCTTGCTTATTAGTTTTTCATTATAATATAATTACTTACTTAAAACATTTATGTAAAAGGTTTAGCACCAATGCTTCGCTAATGACTTCGACACCTCGCTATTGTTTGACTGCAAAAAAACACTGCATTCCTTATCGCGCTGTATGCTTGAAAGCCGTGCCCTACGACTATAACTTTGTCTCGCTCTTACTTATAACTATCCTACACCGTTGCTTGCTTGCTCGCACACTTGACTACAATCAAGTGGCTAGAACTGGTTGTATTCAAATTATTTCCGTCATCTACTACCCATCATTGCACTTATTGTTGTTAAATTACCGTATTTTCGGTTTGGTGATGCCTTTCACTACTCTAAATTTATTATTTTGTTGCTTATTAGGAAACTATTATTATCTTATTAAACCTGGATAGCAACAGTAAACAAAATAACTTAAGTATGCTTTATCAAAATGTGCGTGGACTCCGAACTAAATCAGATGCTTTCTATCGTAAGGTCTGTATGAACTCATATGATATAATAATCCTTACGGAGACATGGTTGACTGACAGCATCTCAAATTCAGAATTATTTGATAGTCGTTACCTGGTGTGGCGACGCGATCGGGATTATACGTTGACCGACCAATCAAGGGGTGGTGGGGTATTAATTGCGACACGGAAAAGCTTATCAGTTACTCCACAACCAATGTTCCATTCAACAGCGGAAGATCTTTGGTTAAGCCTGCGATTAAAAAATTCTGATTCGCGAGAATATTCTAATCTACATATATGTGTCGTATATTTATGTAAGCAAAACCGAGGTTTGTCTTTTTCCTCTCAACTTTCAAACTATCTATCCAAATTAAATCAGACTGTAATAAACAACTCTTTGGATATGTTTCTTGTCCTTGGTGATTTCAACATGAGTGGAATTAAATGGCTACCCACTAATAACCTATTTCTTCTCCCAACTAATCTTAATAGCCACGATGAATACTTATTAGCAGATGAATTAAACACTCTAGACCTTTGCCAATACAACAGCATTTTAAATGAATATGGTAAGACACTAGACCTAGTAATTTCCAACCAGGACACAACGGTGTCCAAATGTTTCGATCCCTTAACGACAATTGATCCATACCATCCAGCGCTTTTAATTAATATAAAATGTTATGCTGCCGCTATTTTGGATTATGCACCACGCACTCGATATATTTTTGACAAAGGCGACTACGAAACTATAAACACCGAGATCAATGGCATTGACTGGAGTGGTGAATTCTCAACTAGGTCAATGGACGAGTCAGTATTATTTTTTAATCAATCTATATTTGCTCTTCAAAACAAATATATACCCCGTAAGCGCTCTTGCAGTGGTTCCTATCCAATTTGGTACAATAACTCACTTAAAAAGGCCATAAAAGAAAAACACAAATACCTTAAAAAATATAAAATATATGGTAACAAATATGATGAAATAACGTTTAGGCTTCTACGTGAAAGAGTAAAAAGTATGGAATCTACATGTTACAATGAATATTTAAATTTAACCGAGAAATCTATTAAAGAAAACCCTAGAAATTTTTGGGCCTTTGTTAAGAATCGTTTAAAATCTAATGCAATGCCAAGTTCGTTAAAATTAAATGATAAAGTTCTAAGTGAGGGCGACTCTATATGTAACGCGTTCTCTCTGTACTTCCATTCTATGTTTTTAGATCACACCACTAACAACAATTCTTTAGATAATACTCCCTCAACCTCAGCACATGTACCACCATCTCAATCATCTAACCAATTGTCCGAAATCTGTCATATATCAGTAAGTATTGAGGCTGTTGTGGCTTTACTTGAAAAATTAGACACGACCAAATCAGCTGGCCCAGACAATATATCGTCTAAATTTCTTAAACATTGTGCGTCAAGTATAGCTCTACCTATCACACTCTTATTTAGGAAATCCTTATCAACAGGCGTAGTACCCCAAATCTGGAAATCGGCATATATCACGCCAGTTCACAAAAAAGGAGTTAAGACCGAAGTCACCAATTACAGACCAATATCTAAACTTTGCATTATAACTAAAATGCTTGAAAGATTGGTCTATAATCAGGTATACTCTGCTGTTGCTAATTCCTTCAGTCCCTTTCAACACGGATTCTTGAGAGGTCGGTCAACTGTGACGAATCTAACCCTTATAAATGATTACATTACCAGCGCTATGGATGCCGGCAAGCAGGTGGATGTCGTTTACACGGACTATAGCAAGGCATTCGACCGAATAGAACATAATACTCTGTTGTTTAAGCTAGAACATCATATGGGTATACGTGGAGACTTGCTTAGGTGGTTTTCATCCTATATACACAATAGGACGCAAGCTGTAGTGGTTAACAACTACATTTCTAGTTGGGTTCCCATACCCAGTGGAGTGCCTCAAGGCTCTTTGCTCGGGCCTTTGCTTTTTGTGGCCTATGTGAGTGACATCGACTCATGCTTTGAAAATTCCAATCTCCTTTGCTTCGCTGACGATATGAAAATCTATACCGTCATATCGTCGCCCGATGATATGACTGCCCTTCAGCACGACCTGAGTCGCTTAGAGGATTACTGCAGCGCTAACAAACTCGACCTTAATCCTTCTAAATGTACTGTTGTCTCCTATACTCGTAAGGTTAACTTTCTATCAACTACATACACCCTGCAGGGTCAAACTCTTCCTAGAAGTTATGTCGTCCGCGACCTGGGCGTACATCATGATTCCAAACTACTATTCGACGTCCACATCGACAACATTGTCAATAGAGCCTCTAAAGCTCTTGGATTTATCATGCGCATGTCTAAGTGTTTTAACGAAGTTAAGACCATGAAAATATTATATTGTACATTTGTCAGAAGCCACCTAGAATACGCTTCACAGATCTGGAACCCCTGCTATAATAAATACATAGACCGAATTGAGGGTATACAAAAGCGATTTATTAGATACCTATGCTATCGACAAAAAATCCCATATCACTCATCTAAATATAATGATCTTTGTAAGAACTTTCACCTTTTACCCCTGGTGGATCGACGTGAAATTGCTGACTTCCTATTCTTCTTAAAAATACTATCAAACGACGTTGATTCCCCCGAGCTTCTAAGTAAATTCCTTTTTAATGTTCCTCAAAAATCTATCAGATCGAACCCACCCATACGCATTCCTCACGCTACAACAAATTATAGGCAGAACTCATACACTGTGCGAGCAAGCAGATATGTTAATAGGATATGCAAACAGCACAATCTGGATATATTCACTTGCAGTATTAATTCAGCGAAGCGGTGTCTAAGCCTTGATTTTTTCCAGTAGGACTTAACCGCAGTTTTGCTGTTATTTTATTTTCTTATTATTTTTCAGAAGTTACTTACCGTACGTTACCGTAGTTCAGTGCCATTAAGATTATTTTTCAATGTTTAATGTAAGTTCACACGTCAACAAGTTACCCTATATCTATACGTGGAGACCTGTAATTGGCTCTCAGATGCTGTACCCGTATCTATTATTGTTACTTTTAGCTGTTGGTCTTCCATCAAATAAATAAATAAATAAATAAATAAATAAAATTATGTAAGTATGTATGTAAGTATTATAAATGATTGAAACAGTTACACAATAGCCCTGCCGATATCTGGCTAGGCGATGGCTGCAAATATGAGATCCTATGCGATGGCCTGTGGTGACGGTATTAAACCCCTTTCCAATAGACACCGTCTTAATGAAATACTGTACTCGTACAGAACGTACAGAACATGGGTATAGTTATCAATATTAATGTAATGTGAGAGGCGCGCAATATCTTTGGCTCAGAACGCGAGTGTAGGTGACCTGCCGCCAGCCAGGCGTTACAAACGAGAACCTAAAATGAAACACCTATATTCTTATATTTACAACGTGCTTGTGTCCGGGCTCTGCCACAGTGTGTTCATACGCAGCGGTTGATTGACGAGTGCTATATATTGTCGGAACATTGTCGCTTGAGCGGTTCGGCTGTGTGGCCATTGTGGTGGGCCCATGCACGGATGGACCGGATGCCGTCTCGGCCGGAAGTGCGCGGATCTGATTACTTGATTACAAAATAGTGATAATACGTATGTTAATTGTGGTAATGTGAGATTTGAATTGTGTTATTTCACAGTGATTGTGCTTGTGTTTGTAATATACCGCTTTTGAATTCGGATAAGGTCATCTGTTTGTGTGATGATTTTAATTTGTTTGTCTGTCGTCTACAATACATGTCATAGATCAAATATATTGCTACACACACACTCAACCTTCAAATTCACGGACGATTTGAAGTATTCTTCTAAAAATGCATTCCATTGCAAATGGATTAAAACTTCTATGGTGTAGAGGCTCTAAAATGTCATAAAATATACCCCAGTGAGTCGTAAACATACGAGTTTTCTAGTAACACAATAACCCGGGTACTTTGAAAAGTAAAATAACTCGCATCCCATTGAGAATAATTAGTTATGAAATAATATATCGGTATCCTTGCGTCTCTGTGAAGTGATTACAACAGCCCCCTCGTACCTGAGAGGTTCCGGGTTCTATCCCCGCCGTTCACAATAAGTATTTACGTAAGCCCACTCAAAGCCCATATTTTTTTTGAAGACTAGCAGAGCTATTACTAATTTGTTTATCGCGCATAAAAAATAATAATTTATAAAAGCTATCATAATAATTGTTGGAATTTCTTACCTACTCGTATGTGTATATATATAGTCGGGCGCGCTCGACTTACAAAGGGCTCGCGTGCGGCGCGGCGGCGGCGCGGCGGCGGCGCGGCGGCGGCGCGGGCTCATCACTACCATTGAAAGGATTCTATCATTACATTGATTGCACGGCTGCGGTGCATTGAGCACACCCGTGGATGCGGCATCCATTATATCCACTTTGACATTAAATAAATTGTACTACGTTCAAAGTTTTTAAATTTGCTTTGGGATACTTTAGTAATTAGGTTACTATATCTTAATTATTAGACGGACAATTTTCGTAATTAAGACGTTGCGGGTTAAAATCCCACTCTGGTGGATACACTATTGACATAAGCCCCAGATATTGATATGCTATGTGGAATTTGGTGGGCAAGCAAAGGAACCTGATAAATGAATGTATCGCTCGCGATGCGCCTTCCTCGCTTCGTATATCGTTGTCCCAGATTATGCGGTCATCGCGATCGGGCGTGCAGCCGGCAGCCGCGGATTCGCTTCCCATCGCGCACCGAACTCACAATCACCAACAGCCATTCATTACACTCGCGTATTGTACATAAACCATTTCCCAACATGAGTTGGGACTCCTTATATTTGGTCGTAATTGTAATCCTCGCTTTGTACAAATGGCTTGTAAGTACGAGAACATATGACGCAGTCGCAATACTTACTTAGCGCATACAATTTACATGCTTTTATTTTTCGCAGAGATTCTATCGCACGCTCAGCGAAATAAAATCCGAAGTGGAGACAATAATAAAGACGGGCCGCAAAATGGTGGAGGAGAGCGCCGTGCCCGAGCCGCAGGAATTCTCCAAAAAAATAGACACGCTCAAGGAGTTGTACAACAAGCTCGGAGCTCAGATCACCGAGTCCAAGACCAAGCTGGAGACTGCGCTGCTCACCGCCCGCGAGATCCAGAACGACCTGCAGACGCTCACGATGTGGCTGGACGGCCTCGGCACCAACATTGGCAAGCAAACATTGGAGCTTGAGATGTCCAGAATGGAAGCGATCAAAGACAAGCTTAACGGTAATTATGTGGATTTCGCGAAGAACTGCGATCCCGTGCACTTGGAGAAGTTGAAGGAGGAGATCGATACGATCAACTCTCGGTGGGAGCATTTGAAGAAGCACGGTTTGGTGAAGCGGGGCAACGATATCGATGCTCTGCAGAAGTACCTCAACGATATTGAACAAGAGCTGGACAGCCCCGAGACGATGTCGCCGCCCAAGCTGAGGGTCCTCAACAACGAGCTGCGCGCCAAGGCCGCGGATGTGGAAGCCCTGGACAACAAGCCACTTACTAAACAGTGGGAGACCATTCTGGAAAAAATTGTGGTGAGTTGCTTCAAGATATTACTCATTGGGTTTCAAAACATCCGTATGTCTCCTAAGATTATTTAGCGTTTGTGAAAATTTCGCGACTTTTGTAACTACATTTAATTCAAGTGATTGTTTATCGTCGATGCAATAATTGTGTTTACATTACAATGCTTCATTTGACACACTGTTTATTATTGCACGTAGTGGCTTCGACGCAACGGTAAGTGAATCATATTGATGCATTGGTGTTGAACGGACTCATGTGAACTGTTTGAACTATTAAACATGTTACAAATAACAAGACTAAATGTACTGGATGTTTGTCGTGTGTTTCTACTTCTTGGTTAGTCAATAAACACGTTCAATGTATAGTTGGCACTGATCGCGGAGTCCTCGGTCCTCGGCGCAGAGGCTCCACACTGTTGTAAATACAAGATGTTGGTGTTGGTGTAAATCGTTGTGTGGTGTGAACGGAATGCTTTGTGTATCACGGCATTGAACCCATCATACATTGGTGCCACGTCAAGCTTTTAACGGACTCACATTGGCCGGGAATCATGCTTAATCACATCTCATCACCGCGGCGCTTGGGATCATCTGCACGCGCCCACCCACCCTCACCGGAGACGCGAGCCCCGGACGACCAGCTCGAGTGTGAACTAACATTGTATATAACAGTCGAGTGGCTTGTAACACATTAACGTTGGTAAGAGTAAGTTCTGACGACGGTTTGTGCTTGCAGGCCGCCGCAAACACAATTACTGAAACCGCGGTCGTTGTCGAATACGAGAACGTAACTGACACTATCAAAAGACGGCTAGAGAGCCCGGTCAACACGCCGGAGACCGAGAAACCGGAGATTAAAAAGTCTAAGATACCGCTGGCTCTGAGGAGCCCCGCACCCATAAAGAAAGAGGTCAAAGAGGGTGGTAACAGGAGTAGGGGTTCCTCCTTAGAAAGAGGTAAGAGGAAGTCGGAAAGTCCTCTGTCAGATAGTTTAAATAGTGCCATGTCGCTGGACTCTATAGAAGCAGCCAATTCGCGCATGAGCTCCGTACCTTCTACTCCGGAGACACCTAAAAAAGATAGCAGTACTTTCAATCTCTTGAAAGATAGCGATCTATTCACACAGATATCCAAAAATAAAATTGTGGCGAGAGCTCCGGTAAAAGAACCATCGAAACCAACATCGGATCCCTGTCACATGGTGGAGGTAAGAGAACACGAGATAGTCAAGTCTACCGTGAGCGCCGCGGAGCCCGTGGAGATGTATCCGTTCGAAGCGATCGACGCGCTCGTGGAGTTCGTTCCGCAGAATGTGGAGACTGTTGAAATTATCGACGACACTGAGAACGAATCGATAAGCGAATCCGACAGCGACAGCGGAGAATACGACACTGACTCCAGACGTCCCACATTCGATTTAGGATCGGAACCTAAAACGTTTGTCGTGGAAGTAAAAAAACTCGAGCAGAGGATGCGACCAACTCTCGGCATATTAAAGCGTAAGAATAGCTCCGACGATGACAAGCCCAAAACGATGCGCGTAACAATGGGCGTGCCCGACCTGATCCCAGTCAGGGACAAAATCGACGACCTCGACTGCTCCATGAAGACACCCCCGCCGACACCACTCGACGAAAACGACTCATTAGAATGTCCTTTACTGTACGACCTGGCCGTCAGACAGAAGGAAGCACAGATGAACCTGCACAGGGACGAGGTCAACGAGTACCTTATTTTGGACGATGTTCCGAAGGACCAAGCCGCTCTGCCGGAGCCTTCGGCCACTGAGGAGATATTCGCGAACGATAGACCGAATGTAGACGCTACGGATAAACCGATGAAGAAGTCTGGGGTCGGTATCGGTGGGTCTACGCTGGAGCGGATCAGGAGGAGGTCTGCAAGCGAAAGCACTGCGGAAGAGGAGGTCATTTACTGCGAAGTGGAGGACGCGCCTCAGGTATTCAATCAATCTATTATTACAGCGTGTGTTGTACACCTTCCCTTCCAGGTATTCGTCCGCGTACGGCGGGAAAGTTTGATCAAACATCGCTCAGCTCATCGGCAGTGTCATTTGTGTCTCGTCATTATGTTTTAGTCGCGTGCCAATTCGTAACGTTCGTTTCGTGTTGCGCTCAAACTGTCACTTAACAAATGTTACAATTATTAAGCGTGTGTGCTCATTGCTGAAAAGGACTTACAAGAACTGCATTATATAACATTTCTGCAGTGTTAAAATATTTTATTTTATTGATATTTATTATATTGTTTTTTTATAAAAGCTCCGAACAGGGGACTGAGCAATCCTCGCCTTGCTTACAGTTCCGAATGACGTCAATCAGCGAGTTCGATGACAAGCAACCGCTGTCGACGTCGACTCCCATCAAACAACCCGACGACAAAAGCAAGAAGCAAGTGCAAGTAGTCGCCATGTCGCCCAAGCAGGGCGCGGCCGAAGACAAAGCGGGAGACAGTAAGAAGCCGGCCAGCCCGCTGCCGCTGGCCAGGGGCAGGGAGCCCAAGTCGCCGCTCCTTGGACCCAAGTCGCTCATACCGATCAGCAAGGACAGGCTGAAGAACGTACAGACCGAGAAGTATCAGAAGACTGAGGATAACGCTAAGGTACGCCTACTCGAATGCTTTTATACTAAGATTTTTGGCTTATATTGAGCCGCGTTTGGTTCATAATGCAGCTTATTATATCTACGTGCGTATCACTAAATATTACTGCACTAGTGTTTTAAACTTTTTTTTATTGTTGACAATAAAGATTTGTGTCTAAAAATTGTTAACATTTTTGTAATTAAATAAACTGTGTGAGCCACGTAGCAAGTGACGGTGTAGGCTGTAGTTAAATTCCCAGATTTATAGTGAAGGGCAAGAAGCTTCACTCAAGATTCGTGGATGTCATAAAATTAAATGAAATGATAGATAAACATTTTATATTTACGAATTATATATTTTTGCTATTTTTTTCTTTTCATCAGTGTTAATTTTTGTTTTGTGGCCATGTTTCAAAGACATGTGTCTTAGTATAGCGCGTGTCGACTGCAATGACCAACTTAGCTCACTGGTATCATAATGTACTATTAACCTGCACGTTCGACCGCGCAGGCCCCGCCCGCGCCGGCCGAGAGCCAGCCGTGTGCGTCTCCGAGCGAGGAGAGCGCGCTGCGCTCGCGGTTCGGCGCCGAGTGCGACGCGGAGCTGGCGCAGTTCGCGGCGAGCGCGGGCGCGCTGGCGCGCCGCATGGACGTCATGCTGCTCACCGTGGCCGGCGTGGCCGCCGAGCGCGACCCCGCCAAGCGGCTCGAGGTACTGCTGCTGCACTCACACCCCTACACACAACATTCACTTATATCAATGGTTTGTTGAACAATTCATACCACAGTTCATCGGAGTTTAATCAAATTTTCAAACCTCCAGATCCTAAAGAACCAGCTGGGGCAGCTGGCGCCGGACGCGGCCGCCCTGATCTCGCGCGGCGACTCGCTCGTGTACGCCAAGCACAAGGACAACCCGCTGCTCGCCGACTACATACAGACGCACTTCCAGGTACGAAGCGGACGGCTCCACAGCGGGACGTAGGGCTCCCTCATACCAAAGTCCTGTGCCACTCATATTCCTCAGTTACTGCCGACGCGTATGAGATCATCGGTCTATCTTGAAAGCCGTCGGCCTCCACTACGTGTTCCATTCCGTGGTCGCTATTCCGGAACCTTTCTGCACTAAAAGTCACACAAAAAGACACTTTATGCGGCAATAATTTAAAGGAACAGCTGCATGTCTTTGGAATAAATTGTCACTGCGTTTGATCACATTTCCGTTGCGCCGCAGGATAAGTTGCGCAACAAATGGTCGCTGGTGATGTCGGAGATCGAGTCGAAGCGCAACGCGGCGCTGCGCGCGGAGGACCAGGTCGGGGAGCTGCGCGAGCTGGCCGCGCGGCTGCAGCGCTGGCTGCGCGACCACCAGGACAAGCTCAAACACGAAATGGTGCGTTACTTGTAACCATATTTTATACATCATGCAGATCTTCAGTAAAGCTAGAAGCTAGGGAAAATGTCTCGGGCATGCGGGATGACCTCTTTTTAATCGAATTCAAAAAAGAGGAATTCTTAATTTGGCTATATTTTTTTGTTGACGAACAATTACTTATGAGTCGTTAGGAAAAGTGTTATTTATGCTCGCGACTTCATACGCGTGGAGCTTTAATAATACACAGACATGATCATGATATAGTTATCTTATATGCATAGATGCTTATATTATATGTTAATACTGTGCTGGTACACCTCTGAATAGTCTATTTGTGTGCCGGAGTGTAGCCGACAGTCGTTTGTTCTGTAAATCGATTTATGAAAAAGATGGGATGGGAAAGCGACTGTTATACCAAAAAATGGGAAAAAGGTTTGATTGTAGAGGGTGGTGACGTCACATATAGGTGTGTGTTGTGTGTAGAGCGACGAGGTCCGGGCGCAGTTCGCGGCGCACGAGAGCGCGGCGGCGCGCGCGCAGGCGCTGGTGCGCGAGCTGCGCGCCGCCCGCGTCGCCTGCAACGAGAAGGCGGTGGCCGACGCGCTGGCCGCCTGGGCCGCCGCCGCCGCCACCGCCACCACTGCCGCCGCAGCCACCCCCGCCGCAGTCGACGACAATAAGAACACGGTAACTCTCCACTCTAAACACGAGTGTGGAAGCTTAGCCAGGTGACAACCCTCGAGCAGGTAGCGCAAGCGTTTGACTCGGCCTCGCTGTTAACTCGCGTACAATATATCCCCGAGATAGGTTCGCGAAACTGCGCGTGCGGTCTAGACACGGCTATTGTTACATACCGGATGTATGATGCAGGAGGAGAGCCGGCGCGGCGCGTGGGTGACGCGCGCGAACCGCGCGCGCTCGGCGGCGGCGGCGCTGGCCGCGGCGCTGCGCGCGGCGCCGCTGGCCGGCCAGGACTACGACGCCTTCCCGCTGCAGGAGGACGCGCTCGCGGTCTGTACACGCCCTGCTGCTACACTGCTACAACTTTACCAGTTTTAAACGATGTCCCGAGAAAACAAAACAGCAGTATAATGGAGTTCATTTATGGTTGTCACAACCGCTTTTCTCGTACATTGAAATCATTGACTTTGTTTTTGACCTGTCCTATGACGTCTATGATAGTGTAAAATGCTATGTTTTACTTCGCCGTTCTTCGTCATCTCGGGACTAAGTAGCTTCGACGTGAATCTATTTTGGATGTTATTAAATCTTTTCATATTCAGTATGCGGTGTGCCCTATTTCCATGTCGTTTCCAGTGATTCCGTGTCCGTGTCACGTCATGTGCAACTCATATCTCCCAACAGAGGATTAAGACGACGATGGCGGAGACGCAAAGCGTGATAGACGAGGTGGAGAAGGAGTACTCGCGGGTGTGCAAGCGCGGCGAGCAGGACGAGCAGGGCGAGCAGGGCGAGCAGGGCGAGCAGGGCGAGCCGGGCGAGCAGGGCGAGCCGGACGAGCAGGGCGAGCAGGCGCGGCGCGTGCGCGACAAGCTGCGCGACGAGTGGGCCGCGCTCGCGCGACAGTTCGCCGACAGACACGATAAGTACGACACCTCGCGCGCCCACGCCGAACATTCGTTCCAATATAACACGCTAGACCCAGGCGCAACGAATTGATTTAGTAGGCAGCAATTGACGCGCAAACGGATGCTTAGCATCGACATTTTTCATTTGTTGCGCAATGTTTTCAGTCCATATATGATAGTCGTCAACCACATGACCCTGAGAATCACATTGATAGCAGTAGCGTCAGCGTCTCGGTTTAAAGGCACAAATATTCTTGATTGGAGTTGTCTGAGGCATCTAGACACTTATAGAGAGTCACTACGTTGTTAAATCTTATGCCACTGCACAGAAATGTAGGCAATAGATATGTTCACTGTCAACTGTTATTTGTAGAGAACATTCGAAACAATTGTCTATATATCTGTACAATGGATGGTCGAGCAAATGTTGTAATGTGTGCGGTGTCGCGCAGATGGTCGCAGTGCCAGGCGGTGTGGGCGGGGCTGTACTCGGTGCTGGAGGCGTGCGGCGAGTGGCTGGACGCGGCCGAGCGCGCGCTGCAGGCCGCCGCGCAGCCCGACCTGCCCTTCAAGGACCTCAAGCAGAAGCTGCGCGACCTGGACAAGCAGATGGCGGGCCGGCAGCGCCAGCTGGCGGCCGCGCGCGCCGGCGGCCGCGCCGTGCTGCGCGCCTGCGGCCCGCCGCTGCGCGCCGACGTGCAGCAGCAGCTGGACCTGCTGGACGAGCGCTGGCAGGCCGCCGCCGACGCCCTGCAAGCGCTCAAGGACAGGTGCGCATCACTTCTCATACTCCTATTTTTATCTCCCGTTTAGCTGGAGGGGACTGGAATATTTTCGTTCCAAATCCTCCTATTTCCTTTCGATTGATTTAGTTACGGATTCTAGGACAATAACCTTCTCCCCGGGACACTTCGAGGGTCAAATCTCGGGATCTCTGTTGGTCACGGTTGTTGATGCCGGCTGGTGAGAAGGCCTTTAGGTAGGTGTGAGGTAGGTGAGAGGACTCTAACCGGCGGCTCCCCCGCAGGATCTCGTCGACGGAGGCCAGCAACGTGGTGCGGGAGGGCGGCGCGGGCTGGGCGGCGGGCGCGCGCGCGCAGCTGCGGCAGGTGGCGCAGCTGCTGGACACCACCAGCGCCAACGTATCCGACCCCACCAGCCTCTCCATCCGCGCCAGCCTCGTCAAGGTAACCACCACTATCTAACTACCTACTACATCTTTTAGCGTTCTCTACGCATGGATATAATCACGCAATCAGTGTGCTATTAACATGTATATTTACCTCCCAATTTTTGGAAGTTCCAATCCAATTATCATTGAACTACAGAGCGTTTCTCGGAACAAAAACTGTGTTATAATGACATTGTAAATGAAATAAATACTTATTTTGAGTTTTACAATTGAATCAATTGTTGATATAATATCGTAAATGTATGGCGCCAATCACGTAACCCATAGCTGACGGAATAATTCGGGACGCGTTGAAGGGTTTTCAGCCTGAAACCAGATGCTGACGATACAAAATATATAGCACCTTAGTACCGCACATAATATAACTGTATCCCCTTACTTATAATCTAACACAACACAATTAACAGGATCATTATTGCAAGTTTCCGATTAGCCGTATCCAAACCAACCGCGAGCTAGTCTGGATACAATTTTTAACTGAATCTACAAAATGAATAATGATCCCCTAAAGTATAAACGAATTGAAAATAATAAATCTGCCAATAATAATGTTGGTCACGTGTTGCGTATATGATATGAGCCCGCACGGAGCTGGCCGGCGCGGCTCGCTGGCTGTCACAAGCTACGACCGTCTCTGGCCGACCGCCAACATGACTTACCCGTACTACAAAACTACCTAATTTAAACTATAAATTGTGATACTAAAGTTCTATTTCGCGTGCATCTAAAATGGCACATTGCAATGGCAATTGTCGTTATGTTAATCCATTTTAAGCTTAATGCGGAACGCGCTAGCGTCTAGGCATCCTCGTGTTTGTTTGTTTGCCCGCGCGGGTCGCGGATAATTGCAAGTTCTATTCGCTTGCTAGTGGGTGCTGTGTTTAGTGTCTGTGATAGCACAATGCGTTGTTTGAGAATTATTTAATCGCGATCATATAAAACACGAGCCGTCATATATTGAGTGAGATGAATTCAATGTGATTGCAATAAATCACACGTCATCCCGTGTGTATATCAAGCATTGGAATGTACATGATTGCCCAGCTCCTTGCACTCCTAGGATGTGGCCACCCTTAGGCATAATTGAAACTTCAGTTCATATTTCCTTAATACAAATCTCGCGTGACGCCCGCCAGTTTGCGCGTATCGCGGCGGCTGAACGACAGCGACCGTCGCCCTAATAGCGCCATTAGTCGCATACACAGTCACTATGTTAAAAAAATGTAGTGCAAGGTTCGGTTCAATCATTGCGAGTAGGTCGTAGCCTAGTTGGTAACAATGCCAAATAAAGCGGCGAGAAGCTCGGTCGGACTGTGGATGGGTGACCGAATTATAACATCTGGCCTCCGAGTTTACGAGGGCACGTTATGCTGGCGGTTCCAGTTGTCATGCTGGCATCTTTGACAGTATTTACGGGCAGACAGAACTCTGAAAATTTCCTGGTAACCGGTTGGGTCTCTGAGTGCAGATGGCAATGTGTAAATATCAGTGGTACATGATATTCCTTCGACCTTCCACTCTAACTAACCAGACAAATGAGGGTAGACTGGAAGTAGAAATATTTATTTATTTATTTTATTTTTAGAACTATGTATCTTACAGTTTAATCCTAATCCTATAGTGTAGTTTTTTATTTTTTTCATGTTCACTCACACAATACATAAACAAGGTGGCAAGTAATTGGCTTAGTCTTCTCATAATTCCGAGATATAATCATAAGATATGCTGTTAAAAGAAGATATCTCAAAGTTTTAAAACAAGTTCTGTGCGTCTGATTCTCGACATTTTTGTAGTTTGTGTTCATTATGTACCATATCATCCAAACTTAGCTTCTCTTAGGTAGGTACTTAACTGTAGGTAGCGGCCGGCTCCCCGCCAGCCTGATCTCAGCACACGCCAGCACTCGCGTAATAACACGCGCATTTTTATTACTAACATTAACCATTAAATTATCTTTATGAAGAATCTATCTTAAGCCTACTACTTTCTTCATATTTGGGGTTATGTTTAGGCTAGTTGTAATTCTGTCGAGTGTAATAATGTCCCAACAAAATCATTTCAGTATTATGATGATCGCAGTTCCCTTATCTGTCTGCAATAGTTATATCCCTAAGACCGCACAGTATGCCTATGCACAGTTCAAGAGGCCCAAATGCATACAGATGGCTATCACCGCGGTATGGATGCGATGGTATTTATAGTAAGTGTCGCCGTTGGGGTACTCTCGCTTTTCGATATGCAGAGCTTACCAAACTTCTTTTTGAAAAAAAAATCAATACATTCAACGTTTTTTTTTGTAGGTCTTTATGAATATATTTGGGAACCGCTTTCGTTAGATATTATCTATCACACATTGCTCAGCTACACTTGTCCGCATCCGGGGATAGATCGAGATTTTTTACCCAATAGGACACTAAATACTTTAGGTGTATGTAAGCAAGCTTGTGAAAATAAAATAGGCAAATATAATATTTACATAGAGATCTAAGAAAATGAAGAAAATAATGATTTTCTCTAGTAGGTTTAATCTCAAATCAGTGGAATCGTGTCGTGTCGATGACGTCATTGTAGATGCGCGCGCGCTGAACTCTGTCACCATCGTACATTTAAAAATACATGCCGCTCTATTTCGGGCGGCACTTTATAAAAATAGCGGTTCGGTGTGTTGGATAATTTTGTTTGTGTTTATAAATAATGACGCCGTCAAACAAACCGCTCCGAACCGTACGTCCCATACGTAAAGATTTACAACCAGATTAAGCGAAGTACCAACAGTTTTCAGGAAATATCTACCATTAAACAGATATATGGTGACTTTTAACTTTTCCGAGAAATGGAACGAAATGTTAATGGCACTAGAAATTACTAAGAATTGATACTTCTCATTGAGAAGTATCAATTCTCATCATTGATGATTCATCTAACTAACCTCTATATTATTCTGCGGGATTAACTTCCCGTTTACTGTTCGTTGTCGAGGTACCCACTTACTTAATAACTGGAGTGGGCGCCGTCCGCGTTATAACGACTTAAACGGTGCGCTCTCGCTGAAACAAGATTAATTTAATCCCGACGCGGCCTGTGGAGCCTGTTTGTAAACACCGAAATCCCATTACAGCATGTACGGCAGGTATACGAATGACCAGCAGAGGTGATGATTTCAGTGGCGAATGTTTTAGCTTTTCTTTTGATCTATTCCCCGATAGTTAAGTGTGGTATCTTGGAGCATTCTTTACTGAGCCATTTTTGTGCGAGATACTTCACAACAGCCTCTTCGAATCTTGTCACAGGTGTATTAACCTTTCGGACAACACCTTGTCAAATCTTCTGAGTAATGTCATTAACGCTGAAAATGTTTTTCTTGCACAGTGCGTTGGACACTGAGCCCTATAAGGAATGAAAGTGATCGCTGGCTTGCGCTGGCTCGCGTCGATCATAGTTCAGCGTCACGGCATCGCATCTATTTCTGAATCTATGAAAATATTTCTGTCCCATCTTGTTTGCACTCCGCTTCCAGAGCGGCGCAAGTGTCGGCCGCCGCACGCGCCGATTTCGATCTAATAACGATCAGTGCAATGTTATATTTCGTGAAGTTTGTTTCTTGTGCGTGGGGAATGAGGTATAGAGCTCTTCCCAGTGTTCACTGTCCCGGTGCGCACTTCCGCGGTGGTGCGTGTCGCGAGCGGTGCGGTGCGGGCGCGGTGCGGCTGCAGTGCGTGCGTCGCGCGTTGTCGCTGCGTGTCGGCCGGCCGTGATTTATGGGCGCGTGTTTAAGGGATGCTGGTGGATATTAGCGGGATCAACCTCAGTGCTCATGTTCTGTGCGTCAGTTTGGTATACGGCGTACTCCGAGCTAATTGAAGACGACTTGTAGTCGGTAAATGCGGATGTTCTATTTCGAATTTCTATATAAATATGCAGTGATTTTTTAATGGCGATACTGGACAGTTTTCCTTTATATTTAGATTTGATTTTATTCGAATTCGAGTCTTGTCAATTTTCATTATTATAATTTTATGTTTGTATATTGGTTTATTCTCCTTTTAGCATCGAAAAATTCTCATAATATAACTGTGCTATTTTATAACACAAAGTTCAATCTTTCAAACGACCGCTCTACGGAACTAAATTATACCTAGAATTTTGCTCTACTCTCTGTTTGAGCTAACAAAACCGCGCAAATGCGGACATTTGAACCTAGGTTTCAGAGTGAATTCCTTATCAATCCCTCCGCCCTTCTGCGCTTCCCCTTAACCGTCGTCTGTCCCATCGCTGAAATACGTCCGAGCATGCAGTCACGTGGTATTCCACAGACGCGATGCACTGTGTGCAAGAACACGGCGCTCGCGGCTCGTAAACCAAATTTATGTGTCGTCTGCGACGAAACTGCCTCTTTGTGGCGTCGACACACCATACTTTATGGAGCACGGTCGACGTGATGGTTCCCTTACGCCTTTCAGATAATGATGATCAATGCGTCGCGAGGCGACAGAATCTATTGACGTGTTTAATATATTGGTAGCCAGATGTAAATAGGGATTTATTTGTTTAACAACAGAACGCTTTCTGTGCATATTTGTTTTCTGCGGACTTAACGCATTTGATGGTGTGCAATTATTTCGACGTGTGACCGCATTGTTTGTCTTAGGCTTGCGTATCTCAGAGAGGGCGAGCATAGTATATGTTTGATATACAGGTGATTCAGAAAGGTTATAGTAGGCCATGAACCTGCGCTTCTTTAGCGCAGGCAAGGCTTAGTAGACCCTTTTTGAAATGCACTCAGTATAGGGTCTCGTCTTATAGATGCTCGTAGGTGTCTATGCGAATATTGTACTGACGCAATGAGTGTACATACTTACTGTGTTTACCATCACCGCGTGCCGCGTGTAGGGATGTGTGCCGGTTGAGCCGCGGCTCTAATGCGCCTTAACGACCGCCATCAAACGCGGCTCGTGCCATTCACCTCACCCTCTTCAGATAAACTTAATATTAAGGGAATAATACCTTTTTTATGGTCGCTACTTTGAATATGGGATGTATTGCTATACCCGTTATGATGCCAGGTATTAGACATGTGGAATTAATAGTCTCACAAGGATCTCGGCGGGAGCCCTGCTGACGCATTATTACCTATTCTGTGGTGACTCTAAAGGGCTACTTACTTTCTCATAACTATATATTCTGGGACATTGCGATTGTTGTTTGTCGGGTGATATATAAACTAACAGATACATAAAACAATTAGGCAGTTCTTTATCTAGCTTGTGTCCAACTCCTACCTAATTTTTTCAGCTATTATTCATCTCCCGCTGACGAAGCGATGAGTACAGTAGGCTGAGCACTATTGACAATTCACTAGCAACTGCCGAGTTTTATTTTACGAGTATAACGACGGACGCACTCAAACGTGCCACCAACTGTTCTAGTAGGCGGCATTATTGTATTAGTGCCCTCATTACGAAAAGCAAATAAGTCAAATATTTTTGTAATGACAATGTCGACGAGCTACGCGGTGATTTTAAAACTAATCTATTTTTTTATTCAGCACACAAAATTTCCTCAGTCTTCGCAATCGAAATAATTTCGTAGCAACAAAAATATTAATGAATGACTTGGACAAGTATAAACAGTTATGAACTATAACTGGAGTGACCGTCGGGAGTAGTAACGGACACGCGAAACTATGTAGAGTCGGCGCCAGCGATTTTCACGCTCAACTCACATTAGGTTGCAGGCGGGCGGCGGCGGAATTATTTGCGGTGGAAAAAAGTTAATGCGTAGCGTAAAGTCTAACGGTTTTGTAGCGCAGGTAGTGAAGTAAAAAGTGTTTAAATACCTAGGCACGTGTTTATCACATATTGTAAAGCAGCCGAAACGTCGGGAACGTAAAAACATAAAAAAACGTGGTTAAATTTGTTTTATTTCACTATTGAAATAGCAGCAGCGATTTCTTTCACGCTTGATACTATTATCAAGCGTAAAAGAAATGGCTGCTGCACCTACGATCGGCACCGCGGCGGTGTGGGGCAGCTTGAAGTTGCTCATATAAGCGGGGTCGATGACGGACCATTCTGAACGAAATCTATACTATATATATAATATTATAAATGTGAAAGTTTGGATGGATGGATGGATGGATGTTTGTTACTCTTTCACGCCAGAACGGCTGAACGGATGAAATTTGGCGAAGAGATAGATTATAGTCTGGAATAGCACATAGGCTACTTTTTATCCCGGTAAAATGTATGGTTCCCGTGGGATAGATTTGTTTAAATTTTTCATAGAATACCAATAAATTCCTTTTCCCATAGATTTGATTCTGAGGCGGTACGAAGTTCGGCGGGACCGCTAGTAACTAATATATTCTGTGGCACTTTAGTAATATTTCATCG
Organism: Pheosia gnoma; assembly: GCA_905404115.1. NCBI lineage: Eukaryota > Metazoa > Arthropoda > Insecta > Lepidoptera > Notodontidae > Pheosia > Pheosia gnoma. The sequence goes on from FR989913.1 coordinate 97,918, forward strand.
AGACCAAACACATTATTCATCAGCTTTGATTACTTTTAGTCAATTAATCAGCATATTCCCACCGTTATCAGGTCTTCTTCCAATCCGGTAGCTCTTGAATTGTAAAGGGGAGCTAGTTAAGTCGGTGGTACACGACTCTGCCGCGTCGGCATATTTCAAGCGTCCCCGCCCCCGCCCCCGCTGACACTGCATTATGCACAGGGGCTTTCAATTACCGATTCATTTTCACACACTGTCTTCGATCGGAAGAAAAAATGAAAATTGTACGACAGTATCGTATTTCTCATCACAGATATTTCGTATTCAGTGTTTCTCTCGATCAGTGCCTCGTTGCGTACGTTTTACGTTTTATCCATAAAACGCAAGGTTTTTGTCGCTCATACTTTTTATTTTGTATTTATTAGAAAGAAAACGATGGGCTATAAACCAACATGTTTGGCACTTATTATTTCAAGAAACTTATTATTGCGGTCATTCGTATTATAAACGATGCCTGGCTATGTCAATGTTGTGGTTTACAAACGATATGAAAGCCATTAGGTAGGTGTTATAGTCCAGGTGAGGGGGGGGGGGCGTCACGTCAAAGGGAGGCCATTACACGTCAGCGTGATTTATAGCGCCCACTTGTGACCACCCTGCGGCGCCGCATCGCGACCACAATGTTACATTTCCAACCGAATTACCTACATATCCGTTATAACTCCTTTGTAAACAAACAAAATCTTTCAAGTACATATTTGTTTTTAATCTACAAACGTTCGTAGCCTCGATTTTGTTCCTAAAACATGTTTATTTTAATGCCTCAAATACCAACTAGGGCATTAATCGAATAGTCTTAAATATACAAAAATATTTATAAGAATACCCATGTCCTTATGTGTCATATTCCTGAATCATAAGATTATAGAGGTCCTTATTTATCAATGCTATGTTTAAACCTACGAGTACTGTTGCTTAATGAACATATACAGTTGATGTCTCCTGACAAAATAACACGTTTCCTGGGGAGTGCTTTAAGCCATAACGATGATGGTGTAAGGAATCATCCGCTATAATTAAATTCATTCAGACCACAAAATAGAGCAGGTTTATAAAGATGCTCAAACATTTCCCGTGCTGAATACTTCGGGGCACATTTGTTTAAAATATCGCGGGCAAGACATGTGTAATTTATTGCCTGTTGTAGTGGCGCGGTATTAGGTCTCTATTTTGGTTTGGATGGAAATTTTAGTTTTTGTACGTATCTGCAGTTGGCTCGCACTATGCAAGCTATCTAAACATATGAGTAGCGTACATGTGGATGTGTGTATCAGGCGCGCGAGGAGGAGATCGCGAGCAAGCTGAGCGACATGGAGGTGCTGCGCAAGTCCAAGCAGCTGCCGAAGGGCGAGCTCGCCGCGCAGCTGCACGCCGAACTCGAGAAGGTAAGTGACTGACATAAAAGACCTTAGACTATAAGTGAAAGAATTTCTTCTATGTTACTTTATCGATTAGCTATGTAGTCAGTTGATAGGAAGGCTTTCAAAATTTGCCCAAATGCAGAAAGTGACGGAAAGATGTAATGATAATGTTTCGTCTGTTGGAATGTTATTTTTGAATAATCCTTCTCCGATTTTATGGTTATCTGTTGTTGGAGTATAATTTTCTTCTAATCATTAGTATGCTGTATGCGCCTTTCGTTCTTGTTGCTATAGTATTAACACGATACGCAGGTAGAGTAGTGTAGGTAGTGTCGAGAGCACATGGCTAGACTGAACAGCCCTCAAGCCGAGGGCGGCGCGCGCCGGCCTATTGTGCGGCGTTGCAGTCAAACTAGTTGCAGTATCTAGGTGTATACAGCGATGCTATGTAATATAGATATTGATAATAACATGACCGATATGATCTGTGGAGCTTTGCGCAGATGCATTTCAAATAGCTTGGTATGGAACAGCCCTAAATACAGAATAACCACATATGTGAAAATTAACGTTCTCCTAACTTGAACTTCCAAACGTCTTATTAACTTAGTTTTAAGATATCATAAAAACAATGATAAGACAACAGAGTCAAGGAATTCCACAAACTTTCTCGTATATGAAGAAAAGACACCAAACTACGAGTGGATCTCGAGTCATGAACTAAGTGCAGAGAGTCTATGAGACAACAAACTTACCCGGGCTCGCCGCGCGGCTTCGTCTTGACAAATAAGCCGAACTAACTCGATAGAACTGCGAGGAGTGTTGACAAACGCCGCAGTTGGATTTCTACGGTTGTGTTGTTTGCGGAGGGAATCGTGCGGAAATCTTTGTTCACATTGCTGCACTTCGAAGAAAGAATTTGTGTTTTGTACAATATCAGGGCGTCTGTGATAGCGTGCCGTAATATAACTACTTTGTTGTTGAATTTATTGCGTAAAATCTCAGCTTTATCTGCTACGCTACGGCCTATGGGTCTACTTACAGTCAGCACTGTAATTTCTGATTCGTACGACGTACGTACGTAATGATTTAAAATAAATTCTATATTCATTAGCATGGAATAGATTGAATGCTGTCATAGGTATATCGCATGAGACTTGAGAACTTTAAATTTCGTCGTCAGGCACAGAAGAAGTTATCAGCTCACCGGGAGTACATAGACAGCAAGCTGTCCGCGCTGAGCAAGTACCAGGCGCGGCTGGACGCGGCGCTGGGCTGGGCGACGGAGAGCCGCACGCGGCTCAGCGTCGCGCGCGACCTGCCGCCCGAGCGCCGCGCCGCCGTGCACGCTGACATCGCCGTAAGTGACCTACACATAAGCTCGAGTTTCTTATGATAGTGAATAATTAGGTGGTGTCAGCAATGGTTATAATTAAAATAAATTTAAATAGATTATGAAAAAATAATCTTATTGATCTTCCACGATCGGTATAACTTTGCAAAAACTTGGCATGTCAAGAGACAACTTGGCTATTTATTAAAATGCTAATTGGTGGGTACATATCGACCCTACGATCGTCCTCGCAGAGACCTTTACTACCCGTCATTTATCCGCAGGCGTCTGTCAAGGACCGAGAATCGGAAGTGCGCGAAGTGCTAGAAAACTACAACAACATCGAGCGCGAGTGCGTCGCCGCCAAGCAGACGGTCTCGACGGAAGTGCGAGATAAGGCGCTGCGACTGAAGGAGGACTGGGCGGTCGTGCGCGCGCGCAGCGACGAACACGCGGACAGCCCGGGCACCGCGGCGCCGGACAGTGGACAGACAGACAGACGCGACACGCCGCGAGTCGCCGAGACCGCTCGGGCGACTGACGCGCAGGCGCGCGACGCGCCGACCGCTTGGCAATCATCGGGTTCCGCTCGGAAAAGTTCGGAAGACCGCCCGTCCTCGGACGAGTCGCGCAAGAGTTCGGTGGACAGCCAGGCAAGCGGTGAGTGCTGCAGGTGGCGGGGCTTGGGCTTGCTTGTGGGAGTCACTTGATGTAGTCTGTACATATTGATTGAGAGCAAATGTTATGACACTACGCCATGGCTGCATATGGGTACTTATACACGACAACACTTGACACTAGACACTGTCGCCACACTGGGTGGCAGATCTCGTTTCTGTTTCTGTCGACATTGGTGTCGAGTGTCAGTGTTGCCGTGTATACTTAGACCTAAGAAGGATACATCCAATTTAAATGCATTGAAAAATGATATTGAGGACAATTAATTTAGAGTTCGGTTTTAATAGTATCGTAACGTTTGCTCTATGTGCTACACCTAATATGATTTTAGAGGTGGTGGTATAATAGTTGGATTAATAAAAGACTGGGATTACTAACAGCTCGTTTCATTTACTAATAGTAATGATGATTGTTCTAGCTTACCTAACAATGATTGGTACACTGGCAACTGAATCACCGCTAAAATGACGCTCAATCCAGAATAGCATATTATTAAATAATATAATTATATTTATTTGAAGCAGCGTCATTTTACAGCCCTGATTCGCGCACACGTTTGATTGGTAGAAAGCTAACTTATAGACTAACATTAATGAATTAGTAGAACATTAATGAACAATAAAACATCATATTTCATATTATTAAATAGGTATATGACGCAAATGAAATAGCCGTGTTTAGATCGATTCCACAGCCTCGCAAGATCAGTCATTACAAGCATGCACCGCGCGAGGCAGACAGCATATACCAGCTCTCGTGCTCAAACCTATGCATTGATATAGTAGCTAGTTTAATATTTATTTATAGAAATAATTTGAGCACAATCCTTAAGAGTTTCCAGGTAACAACCTACCTACCGAACTAACCTATACCTACATAGTAATCAAATAATATATGTATATCATCCATCGATAATCCGTTGTAGAGTTCAAAATGCCAGTAAACGCATATTATATAACCCGGACCACGGCCGCTACATAATATTGTTATTGACGTCTTACAAGGCCTTTAGCGACCGATCATTGTAACCAGCAGTGACGAGGGCTCCGCCTGGTCGTCCGCCGGCGCGGCGCGACGCGTGACAGCTGCCCGCAATCATTGCGTTATTAGTCGGGCGGGGGCGGGCTGCCCGGAGCGCGCCGGACCGAACGTCCCCGCGCCCGGAACCGCCTGCCACTAAGTTAATCACGCCGAATTGACCGCGCTACATAACACCTGCTTTTATATACCTACCTACGATGATTTTGTGTTGTGATTGGGTGACTAATACCGTCTACAAAGCATCCGATGTGACTCCCGAATACACCCGACTGTATAAGAACGATCTCTCTCTATTTGAACGAATATCAATGAAAAGGATTCCTTTCCGTTGCAGTTGCTAATTGAATTTAAAAAAATCTAACTTGTACTCTATATGTTGCGATGTTACTTATCATAACGACGAGACGACGTCGCTGGTGGTTTCGGTATCAGAAAATGCAAAGTTTTTTCATTAAACTATGGCAGATAACTTCGCCGCTCGCGATGTACTGATATGTCCATTCTATTAGGAATATTTTTACAATCTTATCAAGTACTATAAAAAATAAAATACTTTCTTGGAACTAGAATCTGTAACTAGTCAGAGGAATTTCGTGTATACGCGCACATTCGACTACATCAAAGAATGTAGAGCTCTGGTGCGAGCTCCGGAGCGCGTACGATACGCATCTCCCTGAATTATTCCGTTTGCTTCTCCAGTTAATATTTAACTCACGTTGCGACTTGAGTGCTCATAAAAAGACACCGGCGCTCTTCACTTATGTCTTCTAGACACAATTTTTATCGACTTCTCTATAATTCGGGCTCAGATCTTTCTTTTCAGAACCAGTTGGTTCTGCAATGTCTTGCAATTGCGCAAGGTGATCACGTATTTAATAATCCCTTCATATGTTTGTACATGTAATATGGGGTAATATTTGAAGCTCAATGATGGGTTGAACATAATAATGTTAAAAGTACGCGAAGGCCATTAATCATGTGTATAGCTCACCAATAAAACGCAGCCGGCGTGGAATAAAAACGGCAGGCAGATGGCACCGCGTCCCGCTGCTGCTGCCCACAAGCCGCGCTTCGTCGTGCGCCCGACGCATTTGTGAACTAAACGTCGGCCATAAAAGACGCGCATATGTTATGACACCTACATTATTATTATTATATACTTGTTATACAAGGAATTAATATTTACGAACATTTAAGATGTTCTTTTCTATGTACTTGACTTATTAATACCAGATTTCCCAGTTAAAGTCAAATAGTTTATTTTGTATCGGTCTTTGGGGGCACTAGCGCGACCATATTTTGTTGCGATATCGTTAGCTTAGTATATCATACCTAGTTTTAGTAGCGGTTAAAAATAATGATTGTTATGACGGCATTCATGTGTGTGACTTCTGGCAATGCTAATGGCTAGGAGTAGGAATTAATATAGGGACACAGTGTTCGCGCGCGGAGCTAGGCTAGAATGGCTACAATAATAGCGAATAGCGAGGCATCTGCATGCCGAGACGTGAGCTCATTCCAACTACAGACAGGGGGGGTGGGGCGAGCTCACAGATCACGAGAGATATGCCGTGCGGTTCAAAATGTATGGGAACTCGCTGTCTCCGTTTTGTTCCCCACCACTCGCCACAAAACACATGCAATTACATAAAACCAACCAATACGAAGTCTCACACACACACGCGTGCCAATAATTCGGTGCGTGCGGCGTCGTCGCCGCATACAGCGGCCGTACCACGCGACGCACCAGTTTATTCAAAGTATCGTTAGCGATCTATCCATTGCCTCGTAAATTCACTCAGTAGCGAACATAGGTGGTACTTAAAGAGCCATGTATTTTGTACAAAAATAAAAAAGTCGTTGTGCTACCTGAAAACTAAAATAACATAATAAAGGCATTAAATATTTTTTGATTTGTTGTTTTTAATGATTTTAAAGACGAATAAATAAAATACTTAATACTGGCTGGTGAAATGAGATTCCATCTTTCGCGTAGTTCACTTTGCTGATAGTATTTTTGCACACAACCACGGAATAACACGGCATTTTAAAAAAAAGTTAGAGCTCCGATACCGACGTGCAGTTGCAGTCGACTGACGGCGAAAACTCTATGTTAGCCTAATTTTGGCTAAAGGTGAGCGCAAGCCCACCGCTTTCGTAACATATCTCCTCTAATATATCTGTGGGCGAGCTATTGGTGGCGAGCGGGGAGACAAGGGCAATTTTTTTTTATTTATGTCTTCGGGTAGTGTGCTGGATTTATTAATCCAGATGCATCTGAGTGAGCTCCGATTTATTTAATTTTGGAGAATGAAATTAAATCTTTTTCCTTGTACATATATACTTTCTTTATTCCATTTTGCTCACAACCTTTTGAAAACGTTCCGGTCACAATACGAGTAACAACGTCAGTGGCATTTCTAAGAGAGTCGCCTTTACCTTGGGCTCTTCAGAATATTCTCACAAAGCTTGTAAATTTCCTTATTATTAGCGAGTTTGCGTGTAAAGTTCAGTTCGCCGGGCATCCGCCGAAATTCCACCGAGCAGCTTTTAAATGTGAATTATCTGCTACGGACGCTGAATCCTCCACTCAAGCTCCGGGAACTGGGTCGCCTGCGCCGGACCGGCCTAGTTACCCGAAGACGAAAAAGCGGAATAGCAAACAATACGAGCGGCGCTTTGTGGAGCCTAGGGCTGTGCTGTGTGCACAAAGACGCATATCTGGGGCGAGGGAGCCTCCGAAGTAATCACTGCGATACTTGGCATTGGACGGAGCTTTATTCTTAGCGCCAACCCGCAAGACTCAATGTTCAGGGAACTAGGTATATACTCTACATCTTTCTAGTTGCGCGTTTAAGTGAACACATCATTAGTGTTACGTACAATTACTAGCTTTGTCTTAAACAAACTCGACCCTGGCGAATATGAGACTACCACTGGCTCCCAGCTATTCGTCCAAGATCGTGGCCCAACATTCCGTGGCGGCATACGATATTCTTTGACCAATATTCTCACTATGCAACAATACTTGTTTGGTGTCGTGCTTTTGAGTTGCCAGTTCTTTGTGCGAGGCATTCTTATTACTGCTTGCCGTGAATTCTCATCAGGGAGGTGCGATGCGGTAATTGGTGTCGTAATTTAATTAAATACCACCTGGGGACCGTTTGATACCCGCGGGATGATCTACGGACGTTTAACAATTCGGGTGAACCTTTAATTAAGTTCGGGTCGTCGCAGCATTTCTAACGACGTTTTCATAGCGTGCGCTGAAAATATTCGGGGCTAGGTAGTATCGTGCTTCGCTTTCTTCACAGGTTATCACATAATATATATGTTGAAGATCTGATTATCTCAGTTGGTAGTCACCCATGACAAATTTTGTGTGATGAGCGCGATGGTTTGGGCCCCAGTCGTGGATGTTTAATAACTATATAATTATAATATACTGAGATCGTCCCGAGTCCTTGTACGGTACCCATAATATAAGCGTGGCTTAGTTGGGGACCGTACATTTGGTGTTCGTACATAATTGAGGGAAACCATAAAGTAAAGCCTTCAGCCGAAAGTACATATTTGTAAAACCAAACGCAATTGGGATGTGGTAAAACTTTAGCGTCCGATGCAAGATGTATGTAATTACGCGATGTGCGCGGTAACTACGGCGGGCAACTACTAGTGCGTTCAAAATTTCATTTCTCACGCGCGGCTGAGTTGTTTGTTTCCAACACGTAGCGTTAGTTCCATAGTTTCAGGTGCAATACTTGTTTACATCGGTTTTAGAGAAAAAGCTCGGTTAAAAAGCGGTGAGTAGGAAAGCCAGCAATAAACAAGGAAGTAACAAGTAGCCAACTTGGAAATGTATAGCATTCTCTTGTTAATTGTACTTAAATTATAATTCATGTAAATATAGAACGTAGGTATACGTACGCCAGCACAAGAATTTGTTTAACATTTTGAAGTTAATTTCGTTTCTTTTTTTATGTAAATTTTAACGCAGACCTATTTTTCTTTAATTTACTTAAATCCGCGGCTTTTCTCGCAGCGGTTTTGAGGATTTGCAGGCGCCTCTTTGGAATAAACTAATCTTACATTTATACTCGTAAGCTTTGTATACCTATTACAAGGATTGCATAAAATTTGTAAATATTTCTTAATAAGGCGAAAAAGATAATAATCATGTTCAAATATAATTCTTAGAGACTTTTTATCAAAAGTCACTAAGAATTAGATACAATATGATACGAAAAACTCAACACTTTTTGAACATTAACAAATTTATTAAGATCCTGTATATATCTAGACTACTAGATACGCCATCGTTAGACTTAAGGAAGGCCTTATATCTACACAGAATAAGAATAACTTATTCTGACTCCAATGTTACCTTTCATAAAATAGGCAGCTATAGTATTGGTGCAGACAGGTGTATGTAATGTCATGCATACATTTATCATCTATGTCATGATTTTCACAATATCGTGGTACTTATTCCACGGTGGTAGTTAGGCAATATCATAATGGTTCCGAGTGTAGTACAATGCACCGCAATGCAGCATTCGGGCTGTTTGTCACGCGCCTTGACGCGCCATACTGCTCACGCCTAGACACACTGTGCAGCTCATGTATACCTTAAAACAATACCTATAGATGTTGAATTCCTTTGTTTGAAAATCAAATACCACCAACATAACTATGCGGTAATTATCAAATCTATTTCCTTAGTGGTAAAGTTTAATTTCGTTAGTTTTTTGAGTCAGGAATTTGTCTAAGCGCCCGTTTCATAGCTATTCTAGCGCGGTGTTGGAATTTAAAGATTTATTTCACGGGCGGCGCGTGGAGGCGCTCTTGTTAATTTTTTTTGTAGTACCTACATGTCTTCTGTGACACATATGTATAAAATGAAATATAATTTCGAAAATAATTTTCTCCAAAAAATATCAATATCTGCATCGTCGCATTGATTAGCAACCCCTATCGAAAGAAAACGAAACGTTAGAAAGGTATACATACCATACACCCTGCAATCCACCCCCGTGCGCAACGGTGTCTGCCCTCCCCCCCCCCCCTGCGTCTTGCGAGACGTTATAAAAACCATCTGCGACATCATATCCCGAGTACTCGTCCGGTGAAGCTGTAAAGGTCCCTACGACCAACAGCATTTTTGTCATTCCGAAAAAAGAAATTTCCCGAGCACTAGCTTGTAACAGTAGTCCTGGCTATACGTACTACCATTTCTTTGACATAGATACATCTATTATTAGGATTATATTTTTATTTAATAAATTATATACAATAGTTATGTACATGGAAAAACAAAAAAACTAAAAAATACTTATTAATGGGACATTAAAAAATAAAATAAAATTATATACACAAAAATGCCTCCACATCGTCGTCGATGCCAAAAGTGCCCAGCAGGCTATATTTATGTAGTAATGCTATTTAAACACATTATTACGTCTATAATCATGGCTTCCGATAGCTTGAGACTTAATGATCTTATATCAATATCAAAGTTTAATGATTAGTTAAGAGTTAATTATATGTTGTTATCATTTTACGATTTTGATCTTATTTGTTTTGTAAGAGCCTTGATTCCTAATAAGTACAATTATTCGCCTCAATTTTCCACCAGAGTCAGAAGTTGCGAGTTCTATCAATTTAATAGGAGTTAGCGTCTGTGTCTTTATCATTGTCACGGAGCCCAACTTTCTCCAGCTGTGGGCTACAGTTAGCACACAACTTACGCAGTTAATAGCGCCGTGCGGTTACCTCGGACATGTTTATAGACGAGAGTCGACGGAGTTTGGATAACATTTTTGTTTATTTTATGTGAACTTTTTGTGGAGGCGGGATTGTTTTAAATATTTTCTACTAAGTAGTTAAGTTATCGGCGTTGGCGAAGTTATTTTATATTTCGTGAACGGAACCAGCTCTACATCGAATCAAGATAGATTTTATTCTAATGGACGATCAGGATCTACTTCGAGTGAAACACCTGGAAAAGTCTGGCCGGTCAGACTATTACGTTATGGTAGTTGTTCTAGACTTGAAAAAATATCGGTAATTAGCAAATTCGAGTTATTAAAAGGAAGCTCTAGCCTCTAATAACATTGGGAGAAATTAATATTCTATTACCTATGGTATAGTTATCACATGGGTGTGTGCGATGCAGTCATTATGGTATGCTAATAACCGCATGCTAATAATGACGTCACGTTCTCCGAGGGTGCTCTGTATGACGCTTTTGAAGTTGGATTTGATTTGCTAATCATTTGATATGCTAATGGGTTCTTTGCGGTGCGCGTGATTCGTGCTAGTGTGAAGGATGATGGTGTTACTGAGTTTGTGGCATTATTTATGTGGTGGTTTTATTTAACATAAATTAATAATAACCTAATGAGTTACAACTTGTGTGGGTATTTACTCATAAATGTATTTTTTTGTTTATTTATTTTCTTAATCTTCATTTCAGGTAAGTTACACCCTGTCTAATTGGTCGGTAAGTTAAGCCTCACTTCAGACTTTCCCGAGCTAATGATAACTGTCGAGTATTCCACTTGGACCCTCTCTTTCAACCCCTCAGACGATCCTCCGATCCCCACTATTCTCCTATAGCAGCTACGTGCTACTGTCTAGCACTGCGAGCGTATTATTAAACCCAGTTGATTCTCATTCGGAGCATTTATGAATCAATTTATACTTTTCACTACTACGGCTAGCTGCCCATGTTACGCTCTTATATGCTCTAGGCTCTAGCTTAGATCGCTAAAGTAAAATTGACACCAAAAGCAAACATTTGAAAATGGCTTCATTTGCAAATAATATTTTTGACAGTCCTTCGGAAAGTTTTTCTTGATGATTTAATAATATAATACTGATAAATAAGCGTGTACGGGAGACAAGTGAAACACAAGGCGGCCTGTCAAGCACTGACGTTTATTCCCTCGCGCGTTTAGTTGCGCCACATACATAACAATTCCTCCCCCAACAGCTATGGCAATAACAGTAAATTCACGTATGACAATAACAATCAGAAAAACCGTCTGTAGTCAACCCTGGGACGGTCACGTGTGAGATGCCTTGGCTGGCTTGTTGGCTCCGTTGCAATATCTGTGCTTTCTGCTTCAAAGAAGTCTTCATCTTCATCCGACTGTACCGGGCGACGTACTCCTCGTGTAACAGTCACGTGGTGCGGTGAGGGTGACTGTTGGCTGGGGTGTGGTTGACTTCCAACACATGCAGATGGCGGCGGCGTTGTCTGTTCCCTTTCTCCTTCACTTCCCTCCCCTTCGCTGTTAGCTCTAATACAGTCATCACGGTCTGCTCCTGGTAACGGCGTCGGCGAGGCCGGTGAGGGCGTTGACGATGACAAGGTCGATGGTTGCGAAGTAGCTATTGCGGTGGCCATAGAATCAGGGCTTACAATATTATCATTGTCCCAAGGTTGACAACCTCTGTCACTACCGTGACACAAAATTAACTGATCGCAATGTTTTTTATATCGAACAGAAGATAAATAATCACTTATGACATACACATTTTTTCCAATTTGCTTAACAATTATGCCTTTACACCATACATATTTATTGTTGTTAGAATTTTTTTTGTACATAATTAGTTGACCAGGTAAAAAGGTTCTAGATTTTCCACCTCTTGCTTTAGCTTGCGTACACTGTTTGGATTTGACGTGATCAGCCAGAGAAGTAGACGAGGGTGATGACGACAGCAACGGGTTCATTATGTCTAACCGAGATCGTAATTTGCGACCAAACACTAATTGAGCCGGTGTCATGCCTGTGGTTGTATGCACAGAGTTCCTATAATCGAACAGATATTTGTACAATTTATGTCTGTTCTCCCTAGCATTCGTACTACTCAAGAGACACGACTTGATGCCCTTTTTTACAACCTTGACGTAAGATTCGGCTTGCCCGTTACTTGCCGGGTGGTATGCCGGCGACGTCACATGGTTTATACCATTGAGGTTACAAAAATGAACAAATTCTTGTGAACAGAAATACGTACCGTTATCCGTTACAAGGGTATGAGGTAATCCATACCTAGACATATACTCGTACATCTTTTCTATAACTGCTAAACTAGTTGAAGTATTCATTTCGTATACCTCCACCCATTTGGAATATGCATCTACTATGACGAGGTAAATGCGACCGCCTATAGGGCCGAGGAAGTCCAGGTGTACGCGGTGGAAGGGTCGCGGGGGGTATTCCCACGGAGCCACGGGCGCGCGCGGCGGCGACGGTCGGAGCTGCACGCATACCTCACATGTCCCTATCAAGCGTTCCAGAGCATCGTCTATGCCCGGAAACCAAAAACGTGAACGAGCTTCGGCCTTCGTTTTTACTATGCCCATGTGTGATGTATGAAGCTCCGAGATGACCCGATGGCGCAAAGTCTCGGGAATAACCACCTTATGACCCCTCATAATGCAGCCATTTTCGAACGATAGTTGATATCTACATAGGTGGTATGGTTTAATGGCAACATCTGTAATCTTGTTAGGCCAGCCCTGTACAATGTAGGTAACGACCTTACGTAATGTGCTATCGCTATCCGTTGCATTTCGCAGCTCGTCCACCGTGATCGGCAGAGCCCCTTGCACTACGAAGCACACATACGCGGCGCGGTCGCACGGCTCGGCCTCTCCCCGCGCTGCCCCGCCCGCGCCGCCGGGCCCCCTCTCGACCGGTAGGCTCGCGCGGGACAAGTAATCCGCACTATTATCTGCACTCTTAACATACTCGATGAGATAATTATAACCACTTAAAAACATTGCGTATCTTTGCAGTCTATTAGCGGACACCTCAGGAATTCCGCGGTGCGGTCCAAATATTGAGAGTAGCGGTTTATGGTCAGTTCTTAATACAAACGGAATTGATCTACCATATAAATATTGATGGAAACGACGAACTCCAAATATTATCGCGGTCGCTTCTTTTTGAATTTGAGAGTACTTTCTCTCAGCATTGTTAAGCGTGCGAGATGCAAAGGAGACTGGTTTTTCCTGTCCATCTGAACCTACTTGTGAAAGGATAGCACCTAAACCACTAGGAGACGCATCTACAGTAAGAACAATCTTGGCATTAGGATTAAAATGCGCTAAAACTCGATCGGACGCTAAATATTTTTTAATTTTATCAAACGCCTCATTTTCTAACTTGGACCACCGCCACTTTGTTTGTTTTTTTAAAAGATCATACAATGGACTAAGAATACTTGAAGCATTAGGTACAAAACTTCGGTAATAGTTAACTAATCCTAAAAACGACTGTAACTGACTGACACCAGTAGGTACCGGTGCCTTCAATATAGCTGTTACCTTATCCTGTGACTTTTTCAGCCCGTCTTTATTGATAATATAGCCTAAATAGCATATTTCATCTTGAAAGAAATGACACTTGTCTTTTTGCAAGGTCAGGCCCGCATCCTCTAACCGCTGCAAGACCTGATGTAGCCTGTGTAGGTGTTCGGTATCGTCCTGACCTGTCACTAGCACATCGTCCAACAGACAGAGCGTGCCATCTAGCCCCGCTAGCACCGCCTCCATGGCGCGCTGGAAGATGGCTGGCGCGCTGGCCAACCCGAACACGAGCCGCGTATATGCAAACAGGCCGCGATGCGTATTTATACAAGTCAGCTTTTGGGACTCCTCATCTAAGCAAAATTGACCATATGCCATAGACAAGTCTAATTTTGTAAACTTCTGACCACCATGCAACTTGGAAAATAATTCATTAATTGTTGGTAACGGATGTTGTTCTACGACAAGCTGCTTGTTAATACTGACTGAGTAGTCTGCACAGATACGAACCGAACCGTCTCGTTTTAATACAGGCACTATCGGCGATGCATATTCTGCTTGTTTCACTGCTCGAAGCACCCCTAAGTCCACTAACCGACTTATCTCCTTTTCTACTTTATCTCTGAGTGCAAAAGCCATAGGACGTGGTCTAAAAAATATTGGCTGGGCGTTTTCCTTTAATGTTAATTTAACCCTATATTTATTGAATAGTCCTAAATTCCCAGAAAATACCGTCGGATACCGCAAGCGCAACGATTGTAAGACATTATGCGATAATTGACAGTGATATACGGGGGCTAACTGTAATTCAAACTGTGATATAAAATCCCTACCCAATAGCGGCGGCCCGCCATCGCGTACCACGTACACCCCGAGCGTGCGCGTGCGACCGCGCCACTGCAGTGACATCTGAGCGCGACCTGCGCAACCGATCACATCGCCCGTATAACTTAACAATTTTTTCATAGTACCAGCTAATGGGACGTCTTTAAAATGTATATTAAACGTATCCAGAGACATGACAGTTACTGCTGATCCACTGTCAATTTCGAACTGTAAATTTACGCCATTAATGCGGACGGTCTCAATTAGTGGTTCGCCGCTTAGAGAACGAATATTAAAAAGCTTACCGTCATCGTCGACATCCCCCTCCGTTACAACGTAATTGACTTTCTTACACATTCTACGTAAATGCCCTTTTACATTGCACTTTTTACATGTATACTTAGCGAAACGACACTCCGCGGCTTTGTGATTCGAATAACCACACACAGAACACTTTATTTTTTCACTCTCGACACTATTTGGGGGTCGTTTGCCGATTTTATACAGCTGCTGGTCAGCAACGAGGGCGTCGACGCCGGCGCTGGCGGCGGCGGCGGCGGTGCGTGCACTGCGCAGGTTCTCCACCAGCTCCACGGCCTTGGAAAGTGTCAGCCCGGCCAACTCCTGCACGTACAGCTTCTCTTTTTCCGCACCTTGCAGCATACCCATGATGAATCGGTCCCGTAGTGCCTCTTCTACATTACTGAACTGGCAGTTGGACGTGAGGCCGCGTAGTCTCGCAGCCCACTGCGACGCCGTCTCCGTCGGGTGTTGTGTAGCGGCATAAAACTTGTGACGCTCGCTAAAACCAACCGACTTCGGTGTGAAGTGACTGTCCAACGCAGCCAGTATGTCTTCGTATGGCACATCTTGGATGTCCTTGGGTAGCAAC
The DNA here is from genome assembly GCA_905404115.1 of Pheosia gnoma. Lineage (NCBI taxonomy): Eukaryota > Metazoa > Arthropoda > Insecta > Lepidoptera > Notodontidae > Pheosia > Pheosia gnoma. The sequence continues at coordinate 113,412 of FR989913.1, forward strand.
AGATCTGATGCAAGTTTGTACGTGCCCTCTATGAGCGCGCTAAGCAGGATTGCTCGCCTCTTAACTCCCGCCGAATCTTTCACCGCGTCGACGTCATTTGCGATGAACCACTGCGTGAGTCTACACTTCCACGTCTTCCAAGTTTGAAGGTTGTGGTCGAAACTACTTAAAACCCCGAAATTTGCGCACGCCATTTTTTATTTTATTTTTTTTCGCGTTGCGTGGGTAGCAAGTCGCCAATGATAAATAAGCGTGTACGGGAGACAAGTGAAACACAAGGCGGCCTGTCAAGCACTGACGTTTATTCCCTCGCGCGTTTAGTTGCGCCACATACATAACAAATACATTACATGTATAACACAAAAAAGTCGTTGTCGGCAATTGAAGTCGCCGCGACAGTGACGACTTGCAACCTGCCGCAATTAATTATTGCCCAAATAACGCTCAGACTTATTAATAACCGTTAAAATTGCGGACACTTCGCAATGGAATTAAACGTTGAAGCTTATTCGGGAACACTTACATTATTATACCACTAAGATCTTCTCTCCCTCTGATACCGCCGGCGTATCAAGCCTACCCTTTCGAGAAACAAGCCGAATGCTACTTATTTATTAATCGACTTAAAAAAAAGGAGGAGGTTCTCAATTCGGTGGTATTTTTGGCACCAACTTCACATTCGATAAATAATTGATTTAGTTAGCCAATTTACTTTCCTGTATGTTAGGCTCTTATGCGTCGTAAAGAAATAACATTATTGTGTTGTATAGAGAAGTGTGCGTCTAGTCTACATCTCGCGGCGTGCCGTAACATATCGCTACATGAGTATGTATGTAATTTCACAGTCATTAAGCCGTGCGTACGCGGAACAGCGCCTCAGCGCCGCGAGGGGCGCTGACTGCCTTATTATAAATCTCGCAACTTTAATATAATCGCGTCTCGTGTGGAAAGCCTTAACTGCTGCGGCCTGCTATGCCTCGGAGGGTTAATTTAAGAGTTACTAAGAATTTAATTTAATTATGCGTTTACAAATGGAATTACTTAATAAAATAATTTTAAGTCTATATGTGTACTTGTTTGTAGTCATGTGTCGGTGAAAGTCACACTACGTAATCATTAACACTATTATATAGATGTAAAAAACAATAACATGTCTACACTTACCTGTGTAGAGTCTTCTGGAAGTTTGAAAGGACAAATTTAAACTCTTTAATTAGAAAGCAGACACTAAGAGTAGACACAAAATAGAATAGACAGGGAAATATTGTCTGGCGCTTGGAGAAGGCAAAAGTTACAAACATTCCGTTAGGCTAAGCTTAAGAATACCGATGTATGTACTTTAATTGATTTTGTCTAGTCTACAAGCACGATGTAGATACCTCTACATTCGTAGCAAACATAACTAAGTTTCGCAGTCTGTAGCGCGTAGACCCAATATTCGTAGCACGTAGCACTTATCTGCGTAGTCTGAACATGATATCTTCAGTACATTATTGAACATTATTTATTCACCACTTTACAACATTGTAGTTTTTATTAATAAATTGTTAAGTAGGTAACTTTACAAAATAATAAAGTTAATAAAAAAATATATTAAAACATTCAAAATTAAACACTCAAAAGTTCCCTCTCGGCTCTCAGACCGCTCATTCATTCACGCCTCAGTGAGGCAGGGTACGTAGTGGAGTACGCTAGCTAATTTCCCGCGGCGTGACTTGTCTGTTCGATGCATTAAGTGAAATGGTTAGAGACCATGCCATGTAAATTCAAATAATAGCCGCCTTTGATTTGGCGTGATCTTTCCCCGCTATTGGTGTTTATCGGATTTTGATTCTCAAGATTTTTTTTAACCTAAGGAGGTTTGTCACAACGACATCAATAAGATTTAACAACAGTGATATGTCAACTGTCATCTGAATAACTAACGGTGAGAAATAGTAACTTGCTCTTACTGTTACACCCACCAGCACAAGTTACACTAACGGCAACGAATTATGGCACTTATGACAGCTGACATACACACGATATTTCTTTGATATAAACATATCGTGAGAAATAGCGGTACGTGTTTTATTATTACCCGACCACGGCAAAGCCAAAAGGATTATGATTTTTTTGTTTTGGGCATTTTATTGTAGTCGATGCCGAAACAGTGTGGGAATTTGAGATAAAATCAAAGCATTGTGAGCTGTCACAGTTGCTATCTGTCGTTGCCGCGACTTTAATTATTGTTTTATTCACACAACTGGATTTAAGCGCGTGTTAGCGGTGGCTGTGGCTCAAAATGCGTTGTTCCAGGATTAAGATTAAGCCGCGGCCGATACCGGGTACAGTGTGTTGGAGATTACCATCGCCACTGGGCTTTGCGGCACTCCCGACTATTTTAGCGCATTAGTGTCTTAAGCGGGTAGGAATTAAATTCTAATTTGCATGTACATTTTGGCACGTAGAGAGAACATCTGCGATGGCGCGGGCTGCCTCGTGGCACCTAATTATGGGTTTCATAGCGAATTTGCGTGAAAAAAATGCATTGTGTGGACAGCGACAGTGGTAATGTTTTGTATTTGGAAATCTTGCTCCTCTGTGTCTTTAGTAATTTCGAAAGGAATCATCGAAATTTGAGACTCAGTTCGACTCGATTTCCCAAGAAATAAACAAGATAGACGTAAGAAGCGACTGTCGTATTATCAGAAGTCGCGGAATGAAGGCTCAAGCTCCTTAAACTCCTATACAACCATACAACCCTTTATTTTCTCAATCCACCCTTTTACACGGAACCCTGCCATCAAAATGAGTGGCAAGCTCTGAATCCTATCAGCAGTAATGCTATCAATCGATTTGGCTTCGGAACGCGGAAAGTCGCGGCTGCCATCTCGCGGGCTTCACGCGCGACCGGCTGTAGGCATTCAGCTACCTGGAAGTAGAGCGACCAACACTACGGAGAAAAGTGGATATTCTTGAAAGAGCTGAGGTATTTGGGGCTTTGCTACACTCATGTTAAGATCAGAGATTTTTTTTGCATTTCACTGGACAACTATACTAGCTACTACTAACTTATCAATCAGTATAGTACCCATTTGAAAGACTGGTGTTTAATAGTTATCCTTTCATCTTTGGAGACTGGCGCTCAGCTAGTCATGTTTGTGGTACGCCGTATAGAACTACGCTTAGTTCATACAAACGACTTAATACGCGATAAGAGATCATACAAATGGCAATTTGGAGGAGTAGGCTATCCTACTCAGGTAAGAAGATTTATGTCGCGAGGCGGCGCGGGTGCGACACGGGAGCGGAGCGGGCGCGGTGCGGTGACGGAACGTTTTTCTGCCTCAACTAATGCGGTTGAACGCGCACCCTGTGATTTATGGACGCGTCGCGTCGTCGCATGACGGGTTTATTTGTATACGTCGGCGTAACGCACGGAATATGTGGTGTATGGAATATGTGGTGTATGGAATATGTGGTGTATGGAAGTGAAAAACCATAAGTCCACGGGCTGTATGGACTTGTGGTGAGCTGGATAACTGCTAACCCAACAAAACATGACATGCCGAGTTTCCATATTTACTTATATTCTTAGCATAATGTATGATTTAACAAAGTCATACTGAGCTCAAATAAAAACGTAAAATAATAAAATAATCTAGTTAAGGACACTGCCATCTCAACTCTCTCTTAACTACTGTAAAATCGATGATTAAATATAATAACTTTTCCGCATTTATTTACGTAAATTTCACTGTCCCAAGTTTTCCAAACCGAACTACACGCGCTGTTCGCTCCAACTGTAAATCAGAAACACTAACCTTACTGCGACTGTCCCTAACAAAAAACTCGTTGCAACCGTGAAAAACCTTCCGCCGAGCGTCAATGAAACGCACATACATTCACTACCCCGTGCTACTGAAAGCTACGATGGTGACAGAAATATAAGAGCATACAAGTAAGAAAGGGAGCAAAAATAATAGGGGATGATTTCCCTCTCGTTTGGTCGGCCGCCCGCCCAAGCGGCAGTGTGACTTGGGCGGGCGGGAACCCCACACGCGTATTCCGTAATTGATTGTAATTCCGCGCGATATTACAATCGTGTTCGTTACAATTGTGTTGTTTGTGCTTGTGTCTGTGATGGTGACTGTGTGTCTGCGCGCGGCGACGCTCTGAAGGTAGTGGCACCGACATACTTCGCGTTATTTATTAGTTTGTATATTGTGTGCAAATTGCTTGTAATTTGTTTTATGTCAATTTGGAAATACGCGGTCTACATTGCTGCTAAATGAGAATTAACTTCCTTTATTTGTATTTGATCTGCGGTATGCAACTTTAGTGAGAAACGTTCATACTAAACTTCTTGAAGGTTTCCTAAACTGAAAACATATTTACGATCACATATCGGTACTTATTGCAGGTTGCAAATTGATTGTGAACTGTCACTGATTTTAAACTCATAATACTTGTGTAACGAGTCAAAAAAGGAAACTTGTTAACAAACCGTTAAAACAAAACACTACTTCATTATCTCCTACCGGCCATTATAGTATCGTCGGGTGTGCGCACTGTGCTCACAATTAAAATATACATGGCACGGCATGGCCAGCTGTTTGTTAATTGCGTCCTATCTGTGTACTTATTACGAAAAACAAAAGAATTTGCTTTGGTAAATAAACATATTAATTACTTACTTATTTACTTGTTCATTATTAATGAAATATTGTTCCTGGACTTGTCGTGAAGCCAGATATAGTTTAAAATCTAAAAAAAAACTAGAGGCGAACTAAAAAAAAAACGGATATTTTATTGAGGTACCAAAATAACTTTTGGATAACATAACATGGACGGTGTGTCGCAAGCAATTGCTAGAGTAACACCAAACGCGTTCAAACGTAATTGGGGAGAACTCGATCATTCGATGCAGGTATCGATATCGAAGTGCTGCGAGCTGCGAGCCCGCGGAGGGATGAAGCACCCTCCTCCCGCGCTTATCTTATTATTTATTGTGTTCTTACGTCTCACCCCTACCCTTTACTTTAAAATATCTTCCGGAATATGAAGTCCTGTTGTTTATGGCCGACCCTCCTGCTCGGTGGAACAATAATTTACACATTACTGCCCCCGCTCGTTGAGTTTTTGAAATGTTCTGTTGGGTCTTGTGTCGAGTCGAGATCGAGTATAACAGAAAAACGTCTTCCATCTCAAATGGTAAAGTTGCTCAAATGTTTAATGATTCAGATCGTGTTACTCGTATCGTGCAATCGTTCGCCTTTCAATTTAAGCCTAATATCCCAACGTTTAAGTCACAGCTTTTAAGTCTTATTATGCTGTAATTACTAATGCCACATTTAATGTCTTGGCTAATAGCCAAGAGTGATCCTTAAACATGTCCTCTAGGGATTTTAAATCGGATGTAGAGCGACCAAGAGTGTACCTCCGGATCTGTAGTGTCGCGTTCAGCGGGTGTTGTGTTGCACAATAAAATATATTTTATTTTGCGTATTCAAGCCGCCCCGCACTCCCCCCACCCTCCCTCGGGCTCCTCGCCGCCGCGACCAGCTCAAGGTCGGATGTCTTAATGCTTAGCTTTCTGGAGCTCCTACGGGAATATAATAAAACATATTTTTTGGTGATTCGTGTTACATGTAAGTACCGACATTATAAGGAATTCGGAAATAGTATAATGTACAATAATACTATTTCTGATCACATCTCCAAGGTGTTCCAAAAAATGCTTTGAAAGGAAAGTTCAACTTCAAATATACTTGAACTTTATGGCTGCCGAATCACCTAAAACACTACCACTCAGAGATTTAGATCCAAATAAGAAAATTCTCACAGGAAGCGTTACGTATACTTTCAGTTGGACTTAACTTAAAGACCTCATACAGTTTTACTGCCTGCCTGTTCACAGACATTGTTTTTGGTGGAATGAAGTTGCCCTGATGAAAAAATATTGCCCAACGCAAGCACGTTTGCTTACTTACGGGGAATACTATCTTAGTAATGGTAGTTCTAGAAATACTTACTGAAGAAAATAGCAGCTGTGGTTGTACTTTCTATGTGAAGGGCTATTTGGACAAGGCCACTCCCGCGCAAAGAAAATAACTGAGCGCATTAGCCCGTAACTAAATGTTTCTATATAATGTAGTTTGAAACGCGTTGTAATAAATTGTGAGGATGTCGATAACTCGACTGACTATTGTGCATCGTTCTACTGAGTCGCTGGTTCGATTTCCACACCGGGAAAATTTTAAATTAATAACTCGATTAAAAGAGTAAAATACTACAAGCGTTGCTTAATTTGAAGCCGGACATTTGGACTGTTTAGCAATATTCATTTTGTTTTATTTTACAATTAAAAATGAAGTTGGAATAATGAGTCCCGACCTTAATTGAAATTTATCGATATTGACAGTTCGCGTTCGTTCGATTGTCCCTAATGAACCCGTCGTGTGACGTTGATACGGGCTAGTGGGCTAGCGGGCTTAGTTTAATATTCGCGCGGTAATGAGTTTCGGAGTGACTGCGGAATGATTGTTGGCTTCGTGCTGTTATTTGTGCTTAGTTTCGTATTCTCGGAATATATTGACTGTTTTACGGTTCTTGGTTCAATTAATACCTGCGGTTAGTATATGAGGGGCAGGAGAAGTGTGTAAATATAGTATATTCGTATGTACTTGCACTTATCTACCGTTACCGTATATGTAATAGCGTAATGCATATGTTGTTGTTGTCAATAATAAAAGTGCTCGTTCGAGGTATGATCATTTGATTATTTATAAATAGTTATAGTTTCGATATACATTTAATGTAACTATGATTTTCAGTGTTCCCATACCAATAACTTTCGAAGTACCCATAATGTGTATTTGTTTGCGTTTAGAGTGGACGACCCTATTGTAACTTTCCACGTATCATATGATACATAGCAAGGCCGGGTTTGCTCCCGTCCCTGGCGACGGGACATTGCCTGTATCAGGTACACGCGTCCCCGGGGAGCGGGCTGCAGCCTCCTGTCAAAATATACCTAATAGATTACTATTGGGATGTAGATAATAACATATTTGTTTAGAGCTCTTAATCCCCAAATTTATAGATGTTCAATTCAACTTACAATAGTATTACAAAGTATTTTTTCAAATGAAAAGTTCTTTATTATGTCAGTGGATATGGGTGAAAACGTTCTATAAAGAAAATGCCCCTGGAACTATGCCTCTGGACACTCGTCACAAGTTGTATCAAAAGCAATCTCGGTTTTTATAGACTATCCCGTTAGCTAATTAATTAGCCCGGTGCGAAAAAAAATATTTTTTTCTTCTTTGGCAAAATGCCCGAATGGCGAGTTCGAATGCGATTTGCCTTCAACGACGAGTTCCAAAAAACTAAATTAAAAGCAACTTTAACTCTTTAGGAATACAAATTTAAACGAACCTTGTAGGTACGTACGTGCTACACTCCTACTAGATGGTACAGAAACGCCGCGACGATAAGTGTGGACATGCGTAATACTTCTCGCGTTTTTCTGTATCACACTGAATGATAAAATGCCTTCAAAGTTTTTGATAATTCTTGCCGTAAGTGTAGGGCCGCTATAAGTATCTCCAAAATTTCTAACATGTTTAAATTTTTACCAATACAAACATTACCGCCATCGGGGATCCTAAAACCAATTTGTTGGTGGCCGGCCATTACCATGCCATCGAGCTATCCCTGCCTTCCTTAACTACCTCCACATGTACTTGTTATTGTCCTTCTATACTTCCAACAGTGACCTTACCTGCATTTTCCGTTTATCTCAGTGGGCAGGCAGGGCCGTCCGCTGTCACCAGCGGCTTAGCCCTCGTCACGCACGCACCAGACAACAACCCGTATAAAGCTTCTACATTGCAGATATTGAAAGTCATAAGAAAGGAGCGAATGTCATAAAGATGAATGTATTATGTGCCGCGACCTGGCTATAGTTTATTTTGCTACTTAAACATGGGAATCAAAATACAGCTAGTATAAATTAAATTGTAAAGATATAAATTCAGTTCCATAGCATTAAAAAACACTTCTGTTCCATTCTACTGCTTCATCGCGCAGTAGTTTTAATTCAAGCGTTGCGTAGCGGACGCGTAATTGAATTAAAATTGGAATGAGCCGCTCTGAATTCAGTTGTGATTCGCCGAGGGGTATCATTTTCCCACTGTACTGAGAGAATGTTATTTTTTATAAGCTTCATATACTTTAACCCCCGATTTTGAATTTATAGACGTTTTATAACTTTATCAAACGTCATATAGTACTGCGCACAGGAGTTATACTTTCCACACATCCTGAGAAATATGATTGAACGATCGAGGTTGAGGTTACTTATATCTGAAGAAGCAAAGAAACAACTTTTTCATATGAGAAATATTTTTGGTCTTGATTAAACAACGGTCAAAGTCGCTAAAAAGCTTATAAATTCATTACTATTCCTGAGAGTAAAAAAAAAAGTATGTACCGGCGATACTACTCGATACAAGCATTGATTCAATATTAATAACCAGGAAATAAATTTAATTGGCGACTAATGGGTAGTTCAATTGGTATATAGTGATCCTGCCTTCTACGCAGAGGTTCCCGGGCTCGAATCCTGGTAGGTACAAGACGTCTGATGAGCATGAATGTTTGTACCCGAGTCATGGATGTTTAATATGTATATAAGTATTATATACTGGGTTCCCCCTCAGTCCATTGTACGGTACCCATAATACAAGCGTTGCTTAGTGTGTGACCGTATAGTTGGTGTGTTCGTCTGGTATTATTATTATTAATTGGCTGTATGGCGCTACGATAGGCTTATTTGTAGCATTAACACGAAACTATAAATCGGATTGTTCTTCTAATTAAGCGAACCTTAATTAAGCGATTATGATAATGAAGCACGATAAGCATACTGTCGTTGTGGAATTGAACTGAAGTAAGGAAGAACTAAGTTTAATTTTATCAACTGAATGGAATAAAAACAAATGTAAGGAAAGCTTTGACCAATAAGATCGAGTAATTTTACTATGACGACATAATCAAGCTATTTTATTGATTAATCTGCTCGTTCTACCTTCTTTTAGGGAAGGTAGGGCGGAACTATGTGAGAGATAACAAATGATGTATCCATACCATGGAGCAATGCTCTGCGATTCTTATTATTAACCCCATATTTATAGAAAATTTTCATCCAATAGCATTACAAAATACATATTCTGAAGAATCCTTTGCAAAGTGTTGTTATAAAACGTCTATAAAGAAGGACAATGTTTGCAATCGCACATCATCTAATAACGTAGGTAGGTACCGCTGCTTTGTTCCCGGTGCCGTGATGTTTCCCGCGGGAACCATTCGAAACTTGCACTCATACGAGGATAGGGACACGCGCGTGTTCCGGGAACACGTCCCGGGACCAATTCGAACGCATTATAACCTTGCACGGGTAATCTGTTAATTCATATGGAACACGGCTGAGTTTTATCAAGTCTGTAAGTAAAAGGGGCGCGCTAGTTTTCAACGTGATTAAATTATTGGTTCATTGACAGTAGCGCCGTGCAATAAAAGTCTGTAAATAGATGCAAATTTGTGAGTAAGTAAATTAATATTAAATTTAAGTCCTAAGCAGATGTACACGTATTTATGAATTTGAATATAGGCATATCATACTTACTACCTATTATAATTTAACTTTGAAATGACAATACTAGAGTTTTCTTTCTACAATTTCATAAGCTTACCAAAAGTGCAACAAAATAAAGATTGAGAGTTCATCGAAGTCCGACTGGCAAATTATGATCAAAAAAGTTAAATAGACTTATAAAATAATACGTGGTTTCGCATTAAATACGAAGCTCGCGTCCCCCACTCTCTGCAGAAGCAGTGCAGTTCAAACAATAAATAAGCACACCCTCGCCAGTAGAGGGACAGGAGTCGAGGGACCCCTTCAGGTACCCACTGCTGAAGGTATTGTTATTTCCAAACAAGAGGTGAATTCTATCTTAGCACATCGCGCAGCGCGCTTCAATCACGGACGCTATTTTTCTATTTCGTCTTGGTAAACTTGTTACGCATGTTTATTTTTGATTTTAAATTTAAAATAAGAATAGAATCAAATGTATGAGAAAATGAATTATCTTTTTTAATGTTTTATTAGTTATTCTGTTATTCAGGGCGAAGACAATTTCAAAAACGCAATCATAAAAATCAGCCCACCCGTGCTTGGTTAGAAATGGTGTACCTTACACGACTTTGTTTTAAGTATATAGATTAATAATACCCAGTAATATGAAACGGAAAATGATCCCACGTTATTAAAATGAAGCGTTCTTCTAGACATTACTTTAATGTAATTTTTTTGTTAAGTTAGTATAAAGTTTTGAAAATTACGCAGTGAAAATTCTTGGAAAAGTATTACTCCTTAAGTGAGGAAAACTTTTAATTGTTGTAGTTATCATTTCTTTATTAGTTGGATAAAGTCTACACTGTAGATTGAAATTTAATGAAATACTTTGTAAATATGTAGTAAATAATTCGGCTCATATACCTACTGCGCAGACAAACCGAAAGCCGTGTACGGCACCATCCCCGGGCATATTTGTCAGTGGCAAACAGTCGCTAAGGCCGCGCACACACCGCCGACTAATCGGCAATAAACAGAACTATTAAACGGGTACCGGGTGGGGCTCGCGGCGATAGTGATGCGACTTCGGGATTTGGAATTCCGGCAAAGTATTTGTAGGTTATAAAATATTTTTCTTCAGAAGCTAGTAAGACAGAATTAGGATTTAATCATTCTATCAACTATGATAGGTAGTACTTACTTAGTTATTTAGATTTATAAAATTACAGTGTACAACAGGCCTACTGCTAGTAAAATGTAAAAAGTAGAAAATTCTCAAATACAATAGGTTCGAAATAAATTACCACAAACCGGCTTTGTTTCTCTGTACAATGACCTCCCACTGACCATTATTCGTCGTACCACAGCGCTATAAAACCAGACCGGGACGTCCCGGGTCCTGGCGTAATCCCGCGGGCCTCCGCACTGGCGAGATAGAGCGTAATTATTCGCTTATTCGACGCGAATGTAGTTTCGTGATAATAAATAAATATCGCGAGACGAACACACCAAATATACGGTCCCACACTAAACAACGCTTGTCTTATAGGTCCCGTACAACGGACTATGGATAGCGCGATATTTGTATCTGATATTTGTAGCGCAGCGTGGTCGTTTGGTGATACATCGCGTATTTTGTAATCGATCCAAGAAAGCGCAATCTATTTATTCTGCGATTACCACGTTTTTCGACCTCATTACATCATGATTTCTGTTGTTCTTTTAGTAAATATAACATAACTAAAGTACATAATTTCAACGATATTTTCATTATATTTAATATGGCTTTTATCACAATAATGCGATTTTAAGCCCTCCCAAAAAATGATTAATTTCCGATATTCACCCGTATGGGCGATTGATCAGTGGACATAATCGTATTATCAATAAATAACCAATTTAACGAAACCATAGTGCAAGCTAAAACAGAGCTAGCGACATCTAGTGAAATAAGTGGAAATTTGATTTAAAATTCATAGGACAGGTATAATATTTTTCTTAAAAATTACTAATACAATGACACATTAGCATTAGCATAAACAATTAAGGGGGAAGCTCAGGGTCAGGGCGCGAAATTCAAAATGTCAATGGTTTTTATTTTTTTACGAAATATTTGGACATCTTTACGATGTAATTGAGTGTTTTGCGATATTAGCATTCTGCATTGGATGTCTCGATATATTAAGTTTGCTTAAAAATGAACCTAATCCGATACAATACCATAAGGTTTGTAAAAACCGCTACTTTTACTAACTTAATGGTGTTGTATCGCTTTAGGTACTTTTTTAAGCAAACTTAATACATCGAGACATCCAATGCAGAATGTTAATATCGCAAAACACTCAATTACATCGTAAAGATGTCCAAATATTTCGTAAAAAAATAAAAACCATTGACATTTTGAATTTCGCGCCCTGACCCTGAGCTTCCACCTATCGATCAGCATGTTCTTTCTTTATTTTTATTACCGTTAGCGCCATCTATTGGCAATAATCTGTAACAAAATAATTTATTAGAGACAAGGAATTTACCAATATTGGCCTTTGGCGATATTGATTTGTCGTTATTCATATAGCACTCCGGGCCGCGGCCACCAGCGCTCTACCTGGTACACCTGTCAGGCCAAGCTATAAATAAATCAGGTATCCATATACACATATACACCTATCCTATGTATTCAAAATTACATTATATCATATAAAAAATACTTTACTTAAAATTACAACTTCCACAGCTGGGTCGGCCCCAGGTAAGGGACCCGGCGGGAAACTCTGCACGCTCATCTTTCCTGGACCAGACTATAAGTCACTGATTGATTGGCAATCCCGAAAGCGATGCGGCGATAAGTTTCGCTGCGGCTGCGGACGCTTCGCTAACACCTCTTCATCTCGCGAGGGTTAGCTCGCGAAAATCCGGGATTGAGTGTGGTATAACTCATAAGAGAATAGTTAGGTATTGGCGAGTTTCGAACTTGTTTCTTAAAACAATGTTTTATTTGGATTTGTACCAATTGCAGTATACAGCAAGTGGAATTTGCTGATAATATCAGCTAGCCTTTTCATTGTAAGGCTTGATAGAGTTAGAATCGTAATTGCTATAATCAAATATGAATTTAAGAGTTCAGGGCTCAGTGATGTAATCGCGAAGAAACACGAGCCTATACTGCCTAAATTAGTACCTATGAATCCGTAAATCGCTAGCGTACACGCAAGCTATTAGTACTGCTTAGTGGAAGGCTAACACGATAAGAATACAAGTGGCACTCCATTCGAAATATCTCAAATTGATTTCATCATACATACATAACATACCTACTCCCGTATCCTCCGAATGTAGGCAGCGACTACTGATTTAAACATCCTACGACCCTGATTTACCATTTCGCTTCATCAATATTCATACATCATTTCATACACTGGCGTCGGTAAGGAGTGCTACGAACTTACTACAAAATATCATTTATCTGGTTCGCGGAAGGTTTTTCCCACTTACGTTCGCTCAGTGTAGGTATTTCTTTCGTCAGCAGCTTTCACCCATCATCCGCTCCAAGGAAAAATTTTATAATATTCTTCACTATATTTTCAAGAATCGCTCTCCGCTTGTCACAAACCACCATCAAATGAAATATGTGTCACGTACGGCCCTGATCCGTCGAAGCTCACGACCGATGCGGGCTTTTGAGGTCGGGCAGGTATAAATGTCTTACTACCGACTACCCGTATACACACTACCGAATAGCAACTCAATGGTTATTAATACATTGTAGTGAGTATTTAGAACGCTACAAAAAGTTCTGTGATAATTAGCTGAAAAACACGCGCAGGCCCTCCGATCTATCAGCCAGACATGCCCTTAACTGAGCGTGGTGCAAATCGTCATGTGGGATCTCTGCTATTAGAAGATTAGCCCTAAAAGTATTGAGTGAAAAACTCAATGAAGTCCAATTTGTATACAGTGAAGACTGTGCCTTAGCATTAAATGAAAAGGTCTTACAAATACAAAACATTTAGAATTCAGAGCTACCCACTCTGGTAGTTAAAACTCTTCGTCAAGCACATCACGTATGAAACTTTACTTATAGGCCAACTTACCTAATGAGGTATAAGGTAAACTTGCGATCTCAATCCCTCAGAATTACCAATTTTTATTCCAAGCTTACCGGTTTCATCTCGATGCGAGCGGGGTTTAATATCGCCCCCTGTTAGGGGATAATCCGGCCGCGGCCTATCTACCCCTACAGAGGTAGTTTACAACCCGCGGGGTACGCCTTCACCCCACTTGATTATGTGGTAATGTATGAATGTTAATTATGGGAAGGCTTGTGTAGTCATATTGGATTTTTATGACTTAATTAAAAGGGCGGTAAAATGTGAATCGGTTGACAATTTGGAGTTAGAAGTTTAATTTGGTTTTAGTGATTAGTGTCATTTGGTTTCAACCTGTGGTTTCAACAAAAGGGTATTTTGAAATAACACATTTTTTTAAAGATTTTATCGCGTTTATTTTTCGTTTTTACGTTCCCGACGTTGCTATGGTTACGACGACCGTGACCATGGTTGCTGTAAAGCAGCCGAAACGTCGGGAACGTAAAAACGAAAAATAAACGCGATAAACTTTTTGGGGTCGAGTCACCTTCGTCCGTAGGAGAATTAAGTACCCTCGAGATACCCTACACGTGACCCTGGGTGGTGCCAACCAGGTGACAACTCTACTGGTGGTAGGCTTCGGCCGTGGCTAGTCACCACCCACTGAACAAAGCCATGTCGCCAAGCGGCCTAGCCGTGTTCCGGCATGATGTTCGGTGTTGCCATTCATGGATGGCGGGTCAGATCAGTTGCGCTGCATGTGCCTAGTGAATGTAGCGTCTCTATCTACTGCCGCCTTCCTACCTAGGCAAGTATGCTCCATCGTAGATCTCATCGTCACTTACCATCAGGTGAGATCGAGATCAAATACTTGCCTATAATGTAATAAAAAACAAAAATCCTTAAAAAATGTTTTATTTCAATGTGTAGTATTCGCGTAAATATAAGAAATCAAAAGGGTATTTTATGCAAATTAAATAGCATCGTAGTATACATTTACAAACACTTAATGTAATCCTAGAAAGAACATGTAATCATAACATATTATAAACATTGATTTTTAGACGAAATTAGTTTCCACCAGCCTTTTCAGTCAAAACTACATTTGCCTGTTTTTTTTTCATTCAGATTATAATCAAGACTCTTTTGAATACCAACTGCTACCAAAATTACTTCATAATATTGAACGGAACATATCTGTTCCAACTTATCTTATAAATGACTACGGCAACGAAGAACTCCGACAAATAATACCAAGAAATAATAATATAAACATAAAAGTTTTTTACTTTCATCTGAGTTATAAAGAACGCGAGGCAACCAACGTGCGCGCAAAGGGAAATCTAATAAAACAATGAACAAACTTGGCAATGGAAAGCGAAACTTGGCATTTATCATTGCCAACGTGGCCTTTGTGTGGAGGAAAGTCGGTGTGTTCTACATTTAGAAGCTTTGAGGGAATTCTTTAAACTTATTATTAATTTGTGGCATTTTATTTATAAATTGGAATGAATTAATCATTATAACTTCTTGAGACCCTCGTTTCTACGGTCTCGGAAGTTATTCTAATATGTACGATACTCGATTGGTACAGCTTGGCAGAAGTCTGGCAAATATATTTAATGTCTCCTTAATGGTAGTTGCCTTCAATATCCCGCACTTACGGCTGACTTTAAATATCGGTATTTACCCAAATATGGGGAGAGGCGATAAACTGGGGAAAAATATATTTTACTCACATAAAGGATAAAAGCAATTTAGGTCACTTCTGACGAGAATTTCCAACTTATTTTCAAACATTAACATGTCACTAGTACTTAATATCTAGTCATCCACCCTGGCATACCATATTACCTGCCTAACTCATAACACCTACATAGTATATACAAATAATACGTTTGTAAGTTAGGCACGTTGTCGCGAGGTTTCCGCCATTAGCGCCGTGACGTCGGCTCGTAATGGCGGGCTGGCGACGGTATTCATTAATGTCCGTCTATTTAGCTTTTTTGTTGTGGCTTCATATTCAAAGTTACATAGCTTTTATATATTTACCGACCTGTTCACTTTCATGGTTGTTAGGCGGTTACTGGATATTATTATCATCATAGATCATTTAACAGATGCTGCGTACCGCGTTGATATGCTCTCCATTTGGAACGGATCTATGCAGATCTCTTATTAGTATCCAATTTAATTAGACTGTGTTAAACTGTCGAATGTCAGACTCGTTGTGGGACATATAGACCCGTGCGGTCCTTTGAACATATACATATTCGTAGGTACTGGGTATACTGTACAAGCTTTCAAAATACCTCTATTTCTCGACGTCCGGTTGGACAAACGGTTCTAGTTTCTAGTTTATTTATGGCTTTTATCTTTATGTCCGTATACAACAAACTTGCTGCGGTAGTAAACGTGTTTGCTTTACCTTTTGGGTTCTAAAATTGTAATAACAAGATATTTGATCTTTAATCATTATCAAATTGATGATCAACCCGCTGTAAAATAAATATCATATGACTTTTCATAAAAAATGTATGCCAACAGGAGCTTGCTTGGGCTAGGAGAAATACATGCCAGGGGTTAAGCCTATTGCCACAAATGTAAGGCGGTTCCTATAAACGGTCTGTCTAAAGGAAGACTGGAAGTAATACTGCACGAGGCATTATTCGAACTCGAAATAGCAGTGCACTGGAACTCCACGTTTCGCAATCTTCGACTTCGCGAATTGACACCCTCATCTCTCCGTCATCCTTCACCTTAAACCTCCAACAATACGTGTATTTTTCCACGATCCAAAAATGGGACACATGTGACAATAAAAATCACTGAATGAATGTAACAGTGACGAGCCGGGAAAGGGGGGCCGATGTGTCTCAACAATAAAAACAATTTAAGGCAGCAGTTCTTCTTAACAGTTGAAATTAGAATTAAACTTTAATAAAAACTCAAAGAATCCTGGATTTCAAAGGAGAACTTTTTATATTAGGACCGAATAAAAGTCAAGCGACCAGTTGCTGATTGCTTTTGAGCGATAAAACTCCAGATTTACGATTTATTCAACGTCTTGCAGGGGCTGCAGGAAGTGCATTGAATTTTTAATCTTATTCTTGGAGGTTGAAAGTGGTATTTCCCTTAAAATAACTAGTGTTTTCTCCCCCATTTCTTAAGGCGTGTGTACGTGAGGGAAGTTTTAAAAAGTGTCCAAATTCGAGACATGGCTGCACTTCGTATCTTGAACATAAATTCTGAGAAATGGATAAGCTTACTTTATAATTGGCTCTCGGAAATTGTTGCACCGCTCCTGATAAGGCTGCTATACTAAGCTTTCTGAGTCTTGGTAAAATAGCTACCGTAAGGTTTGGGTAAAACAGCAACTTTATCGTTAAAGTTAAAATTAGGTTTATTTCAATAACGAATCAATATAGGCTGTTGCGAGTTTATTTATCTAATTAAGACTTTGTATGGCGTACTTCCAAAGATGGTTGGTCACTTAATTAGTTTTTGCCTCTATGATTGACAGCTAATTAATTTAGCTGTGTGATATTAGATTTCAATCAAGTAACTAATTCAGGTCCTTGTATACGTGATTTAAGGCTCTATATATCTGCACGTCTTTCGATAGCCTTGTGAAGTTCGCCAATCAGCCTTTTTTGTATCGTGCAGGATTGCGGCCAGTGTGCCTGGTATAATAGCAATAGCAACTGCCATTGGCGTAGTATGGGTGCACTGACCTCTATATTTTCCTTCGGGCACAACAGGCGTGATTTTTAGGTTTCATTACCCAAAGACTATTCAAGCTAAGATTTCAGTTTTACAGGCCAAACTCGCACGGTAAAAGCCTAATTCAATAATAGAACAAACCCAAACCCTATACCGGATGCTGACATAGCTATACCGGTACACGGTATATAGCTATACCGGATGTTGACACAACCCAGTGACACGTAACACGTAGTGAGTGTACCACGAGCGCGCTCGCGCACCTGTAAGCACCCTTTCCACCTATCAATATGTAGGCCATTGCACCAAAATAGCGGATGGGGGGCGGCTCTTTGTGGAGCCTTCTTTGTAATACAAAGCCCTTTTATAGGTGAGTCCGTGCAGTGACGGGGTTGGGAATAAAATGCTAGCGAAGAAATGTCAGCGTTGGCACGTTGTTTTAATGTCGTGTATGGGGCTTGCTTATATTTTGAGTCATAGAGGCGACACATAGAGACGAACATTTTGTCCCGGAATGTAATATCGCCAAGCCGAGATCGATTTTGATGCGACTTGGAACGATCAATACCGCGAGCATTATCCTTTGGTAAAAAAAAAATGTAGTCGGTTCAACTGTTTGGGAGGACGGACAACGTTATGTAGATTATGGTATTCTATAATAAAGAATCTTGTAGCGATTGACAAATAAAATGTATTCACGAAGTTATGGCACAGCGTTATGTTATGGTCATTAAGTCCACATAAAGTTGCGGGCACAGCTAATATTCATTAAGTATCATTCGAACTAATAAACAGAGTTCCAGTAGATATTAATGCGGCAGCATGTCTTCATGTAGCCGGGGACCGGAGTCTTTGTTTGTCTAGACACAGCCCCCTCCGCATACTTACCTATCTACACACCAACCATGCTGCTTTTGATCTTTGCCTATGTTTAATGTATAAGGACGTCTGTCCCTATCGAGGGTCCTGGGTTCGAATCCTGGTAGGAGCAAACTTTGAGTGATGAGCACGAATGTGTGTACACGAGTCATGGTTTTTTAATATCTATAAGTAATGACTGGTATCGCTCCCAGTCTATTGTATAGTACTCATAATACAACCGTTGCTTAGTTTGGGACCGTACAGTGTGTTCGTCTGGCGATATTTATTTATATCCCAACATGGGATGTATGTATTTGTATTTACCAAACTTTGAACAGTTTCTGAGATTCATTGTCAGGACGACGGACGTCTGTCTGAGTGAGTGTTGTCTGTCACCCATGTCTCCTCATCCTCAAAAGCCAGGATCCCTGTTGTGTGTATAATTAATCACTTACGTCCATACGACATTATATTACAATTTAATTAAAATTGAACAACCAAAAATCCTTGCTAATTAATCATATATAAAGTTGGTAGAACTTTGTTCGTGGGTTAAGTTGTTCGACAAGTTGAAAGCTAATAAGCGAAGTATTGCCAGGTGGGAAGATATATGGAGGGTAGGATTTGTTCAGATCAAAGCTATGTATGTATTTTATGACAGAGATAGCAAACTGTATATGCACGACATTTTAATGACAGATGTTATACATATCGCAGCCAGATTGCAGAATCCGCTCTTTTGCGAAACGACTGGGCGCTTTACAAAACGCTTCAGTTCTGTAAAACGGCTGGACAACGTTTAGGTAGATAATAATCGGCTAGCGATATTGTGGATTAGCATAGGAATATTGATAGGTATATTGCTAGACCGAGACCGTGTCATAGTTATTTATCAAAAGCTATTGACATTTAAATCTTTTTACAAAGCGTTTGGTTGGACGCATTGATTCGACATTCCCCCTCAACGTTAACTAGCCGTTTTACAGAACTGAGGCGTTTTGTAATGAGCCTAGCCTTTTGTATTTGTATTTTGTTGCCGAAAATTATTGTGTGATCCGTATTTTTTTACTCATTACTTCATCATGTGTAAGGGATCTATGGCCTTGTGTTGAAGAGGAAACCACACTATTTTTACTCACCAACACTTTCGGGTGTGTCCACGAACCGGCTCGCTTGTCCCCTACGACCTGAGATGAACGGATGAGACCAATGAACCGCGACGTCACTGATACCGCAGCTTCATCCGAGTAGAAGTAAACCCGTTTGGTACACAAATATATTTTTAACTGGAAATCTGTGATCATTCCAGTTCAAAACATTTTGTGGCTTATCTAATTTTGAGCGTTCAGGAGTGAGACAAGCTAACTTCGCTAGAGGAAATCTGATAAGGACAGCGCATTATAAAACAAAAACAAACTAAATACGCGCTCTGCCATGGCTCTATACAAATATCGAAGTGTGATTGTACAATTCTTAGAGTCGCTATTCCGAGTATGATCGTAGTGTTCCTACATGACCAGTACTTTATTGAAATACTGTTTCAATGAAACAGTTGTCAGATAAAATATCTCTCGTATAAAAATGATGAAAACGGTAGAGCGCTACTCGCCTCTCGCGATGACCGCTTTTTTAAACTACATTTTTTAAGCAAGCTTGTCCATTTTTCTTCTACTTAATCTAAGGCTTATGAAAAGGCCGTCCGACCGTCTCTATAGCTAGACGCTTTGAATTGGTTTAAGTAGGTAAACGGCTGTACATTTTCTTTCAGGATTTAAAACTGGTTTCAAAAAACCTTGGTGTTTTATCAAATCTACTTATAATTACTTAAGTAGTTAGCTAGTGTAATGCAAGCGTTGCTTAGTATGGGACCGTATAGTTGATGTGTTCGTCTGGCGATATTATTATGAAAAATCTATGTTGGTGGAGCGATCCGCTGTGAATAATTCTTAAAATCTGTACTGATCCACCGCACAATTTTGATTTTGGTGTGATCCCCTGCGTTAAGGTAGCAGACAAAACTTTTAATCTCCAATTAAACATCTGGAACGATGCAGTATAATAAAACCCAAAGCCTAAATGAATTCCCACCCGTAACTCATTAATTATCACTCAAAACACATTTCTCAATCCCAAATCTGAGATCCAACCTAAATCGCGTCGTCCAAACAATACGGAATACAGATAACAAGCGGTCCAACGAATAAAGGGCCCTCACAGTACCTTTGTCACCGGACAACTGTATTAAGCCCTCAGGCTGCGGCGGGCGGTGATTATAACCGGGTTGCCGTGGTTACAACCGGGCTACAACCGGGCTACTGGTCATTATATCCGGGTTATAAATAATAGCGAGCGTAGGTGGCGAGTTGTTATTTGGGCTATTGGTGATTTAAATCTAATTATGGTCGTATTATCCGGGTGTTACTTGCTATCCGCGTTAGCTTGCATATAAGAACATCGTTATTAAGAATTAAATACATTTATCATTTGTTTTAAATATTGATTACCTATGATAAAAAACATTTTGTTAATATATACAAAATTAAAATTATACGTAATACTTACATTCATACGTCTTACAAAAAAATATGCGATGTTGTTTTTTTGTGTTTGAATTAAGTGCCATTAGCACTGGCGGGGCGCACGCTAAGTATATAATCAGTTTAGCCCTGGATCGGTGCGAGCGACCTATAATAAGCTAGGCGACACAAAGGCTTCGTGTTGCACGACGGACTGGACCGTTCGATACTCGATAAATGCTGGTCAGTTGATCCAAAGTGGTTCATGCAATTTCATGTAAATTATAAATAATTTAAGTAGGTGGATATATGGTTATATCTCCCTACAGTCTGTCTCTGCTGATCGGTGCCGATATATTTGATCAGCTACTCAAGCCGGCCTAGCCGTTTCTACATTGTTCTCAAATACCCATAACGATGTACTGCTCAAAAATGTAGAAGATCTTTTTAAATAGAGCAACCATGGAGTTTGTTGCCCGTTCTTGTTCATAATAACAGCATTCCGAACGGGTGGTAAAGTTGTAGCTTAGCATTTTGTAACTATTTTGAGAATTCATAAGTACTGCACTGAACGATTTACATTAATAAAATATATTGAGATTCTGATTATATATGCGAGCCAAGTATTTAATATTTGGGTCCATGAAAATATAACTCACAATCTTAAAAATAATAGGTTAAAAAATCTCAATAAAAAGATAATCGAAGACACCTTGTTTATCACGTCTTTGGTAAGATCACGTAGCCCCTAAGATAGTTTTAGACACTTATCGATCGACGTAAAGGATAATCAACTTGTGTTATTTAAATAATCCTATCATTAAAATAAATATAAAATAATCCACCTTCATTATTTCATACATCCTTAACTTCATTTAATTTTGATTATATTTGCCGACATGTATCAAATCTTCCTCAGTGCCAATAACTTGGTTCAGCCTCCCCGCTTGGCTCAAGTTTGCTAATAAATCCACGAGGTTAGGCACGAGTTTTAGAATCTCCCCTCTGGAGACAATTTTATCATCTATAAAGTCTTAGAAAAAGTTTGGATTAAGATTAATTCTGTATAATAATGGCTATGACTTATTATTAATGTAAAGAGGTTTTATTAGGAAGTATAGGTAAGTATGTAGATAAGAAGATTAAACCCTTTGTTTTTGAAAAGGTCCTAGTCCCATGAGAGTCCAACTTGCTCGGCCTTGAAGGCACGTATCGTGTAGCATGTCCAGGAGCCCAATCACTTCTCGGAAGGCATGTGAAGTCCGCCAGCCCGTACTTGCCCAGCATGATGGACTATGGTCTGAATACCCTCGCATAGAGGGAGGCAAGCGCTTAGCAGCAACTATTATTGGGAATAGGGGTTGTCTTAAATACCTAATATGGATTATTATATAGAATATCTAAGCACTTGTTACTAAATGAGTTATTATGGCATACTAATATAAGATTGATAGCATTAGTTCGCCAATTAATCATAGTCGCGACTTTAGTCAACAATCTGTTGCACGATTCTTTAGTAGGGCTGCTAATACCGTTTTTGGTGTGTATGCTGCTTAAATACTGATATCTATGTAGCTATTATGATAAAACCTGTCGTGTAAATAATATCCGAACATATTTTCCCGTTTTTTAATTAGCCAAAAATAAAGATAATATAGAATTATTTTTCCTAGACTTCAATTACAGGCTTCTGTAAAAGTACCGCATAAATTAAAATAGTGAGACAGTTTAATAGCAATATTAATGTCGCCAGACGAATACACCAACTGTACGGTACCAAACTAAGCAACGCTTGTATTATGGGTACCGTACAATAGACTGAAGGCGAATCCAGTATATAATACTTATATAAGATACTAAAACATTCATGACTCGGGTACGAACATTCTTGCTTAACACACAAACCCGGGACGAAAGCAGAATCACTAGTTACTGAGCTAATCAGGCTGTCAGATCAAATGATATTTTCGATAACTAGCCTACGAAAAAAAGGAGGTCCTCAATTTGACACGTATATTTGTGGTTTTTTAATTGGCAAGCAGCTATGTTTATTTATTGATAGCAACCCTAGCTGGCCGGCAGTAGTAGCAACGTAACGAATTGATGGATTGCTCACAGTTGTTATAAAAACGAGCGATCGTCGAGCCCCGAGAGACGACTAACGATTTGCCTTGTACTGTTAATTGATATACCTCGCTCAGATTATAACAAACAGTTTTGTTTTTGTGCACAGATTTTACCAATTAATCATTGTCTTCCTGACAGTCTATGAAAAAAAATACTAATTTGGAAAATAGTATCTGGGGGCACGGCAGCGCCCCTGCCCCCCCGACAATTACCGCCGGGGCATAGCGGCCAGCCCCACCAGCCATACCACCCGCCTGGCTGGAAGATCTGCCCTTCTCCGCTGAACATTTCATCCTACACTAGGTCATCTGACGCGTAGCTGTATTCAACACGCTATACCAATGTAGACTTAGACCTGACAATAGATACTATTACTGGAATTGTAAAGTACTAAGGACCATTCTACGTAACCATGCGCGCGTCACCAGAGTCGCACGACACTAATGGACACATATTTGACAAAAAAAATTGCATCTATCCATCGCTTTTGCAAAAATTATCTTCGATCCAGCCGTGTTAATATGCAATCAATAGAGCACGCTCCAAGCGCATATTGATAAGCGTGGCTAATAAAGCCGACGCCGGGGCGTTCCCCAGCTCCGACTGTTGCTTCCTGTCCACCAGCCCGCCAGGACTCGGTGGCGGACGGCACGGCGGAAACTAACGACAATTTTGTTTGTTTATGTGTCTACAGCGCTACGTTCATGCAGTTTAGGTTTTGTTTATCGGGAGTCCATTTTGAAATCGATTCCGTCTGAAATAGAAACGCAATCGAGCTGGAGTAATAGGCATTGCGTGAATTTGAGCAAGGTTAGGATTGAATTATTCCAGTCTTGGCTTTGCCTTGCGCTACCCGCTTGATGCGCTACGAATACCCACCTAATTACATTTGTCACTACAGCTTGGTAGATCTCATAACTGCCGTATGCATGTTTTATTTCCGTAAGAATATTAGATTCAAATGAGTCAGTTGATTGTACCAAACGACTCGGAAGATCGGGACCACAAAACATTGCCGATCTTAAGGAACGGAACGCTCTCGTTGATCGATCCATCTGATGTTTGGACTCGTACCAATTCATTGCTTTTATTTTTTTAATCATTATAAAGCAACATGTTTAAAATACTTTTTTTTTAATTTATCGCAGCGCTGTATTGAAAACAAAATCTCTATAATTAGTTAGAAATACATAATTAGCCCCTTGAATCTCATTCTAAAAGTTTGCACGTAACTATTTAGTTAGAACATATCTCGTATACCACACTATTGATAACACGTGCAGCACGTGCTCAGCTTTAGCGCGCAATTATCTTATGGCGCGAAGCACTTGGAGTGTTGGCTGATGGTGTTAACGATTATGGGTTTGAGAAGCCACTCATATCGCCAACTACTTGAGTCAATTTATATCGACTGCCCTGAGTCAGTCGACTACAGGTGCGCACAAAGGTTTGGTGAAACATTTCTTGTGCTAGTTCTTTATTAAGTGTTAATATTTGTGTTGTGCTTGTTGCAGAGTGGAGCTCGCGGCTGTCGGGGCGGCGGCGCTCGTCGCAGCAGACGCCCGCCGCGCTGCTTGCACACTTCGACGCCACCGTGTTGCAGGTATGTAGCGAGGGTTTATAGTAACCACTGACTGCTATATTAGCCAGGATGGTACGCGGTTACAGTAACCGCTGACCGCTATTGTGGTCAGAATAGCGCACGGTTGTAGCAACCGCTGACTAAAACAGTGCCTGCTTGTAGTTGTCATAGAGCAATTATTTCTTTTTGAGGTAATAGCACTAAACAGAATTATATCAACAAAGTCGTGTTAGTTACACTATTTATAACTCAAGAACGGGTGGGACGATTTTTATGATCTTTAATTTTTTTCGAATTTGTGTCCGCCTCGAATAGCAGAATAACTAATAGAACATGGGAAGATTTTGGGATTTTCTCATATATTTGATTCTAATGCGTTACGAAGTTCACGGCGGCAGCCAGTAATAAATATAATATTAAAAATTTACCGCCAAATACGTGATCGAATTTCCCCACCCGGCCACCAAGGTAATCAATAAAAATATTCCTCATTGTACCGCTTTGATCGCTCCTATTTTATATTTACGGACTATTCCCTAATTTTTTCACCGTCTCTTTCATTAGGTACCGGTTAGAAAGAGATAGTATAATGTAAAGTCGACGTGAAACGTGGTCGGGGCGCGTTTATCTCTTCCGCACAATTTGGTGCGGAGACCGTTCTTCAGAAGTATTACGTTTTATTGTCAGTTACACCCAGCAGGAGTGTTCACAACTCATTGGAAGCGCTGGCGCAAAAAAAAAATACGTTTACGTATTGTAGCCGTTGAATTCAGAACAATGTTGGCGGTAATTTTGAGAGTTTTTATGAATGCGCTTTATAATAAACAGTGGTGATTTTTAAATGTTTATATCTGGTTAAAATGAACCAGAAAAATATTCAGAAAACCAAAAAAAAGAGATGTTCGTAACGGTTGGAATGTTAGTAGAATTCAATGAGCGCCTAATCGGGGGTCCGTAGTGGAATAATTGAAATCAATTCAAGAGGCACGCGCGCTTAGCGACATCTAGTTGGAGTATAATATATATAATAAACCCTAGCAAGGAAGGCAACTTTTGCTAATATTATAAGATCATATACAAGGTGTAACATTAACAGTGTAAAATATTTTAACAGGGTGGATTATAAGGATAACATTACGAAAGAAATAAATAAAATTATTAGAAATTATATAAAATGACACCCGTACTGAATAAAAACTTAGATAAGTTAGTTTAGTATATAGATAGCTGAGAAAACTACCACAAACACAATGAATTAGGTCCACGATCTACCCTGGTAAATTACCGCTTCTATAGCTTTTGTAACAAAACATGGAGAAAAAGAGCACAAAAAATCTTTTACCACTCAACGTAAAAAAAAAATGTAACGACGAAACAATCAAACGACCGCAGATGTTTCCAAAAATGGAACGTCTATTCCACAAAGGTCGGCCCGGCCGCAGTAATTCAGTATTGGTATTGCGGGCAGGGCGGGCGCCGCCGCGGCCCGCCGCGTGCCGCCCGCCCAGCGCGCCGCGGATGACTTGCCGGACGCGGTATTGAAAAAGCAGTACGTGATCACTGCCCGAACCGCACTGATTCCAATCCAATAGCTTTGGGAAAATAACTTGGGTTCCGTAGTACGGATGAAAAAAACCATTGAAAGGCACATTAGTGTACGTCTAGGTATATATTAAAATGTAGCCATTTTGTATTCAAAGTTAAATTAAATCATATTGTACCACCAATAATTTGGGCATGACAAAATCCCCGGAAAGAATAACCAGTAGTGACAGCTGTCATTTAAAAAAAATGAATATGAGTGTATACAACATATTTAAAAAATACATCTTTCTTTCAAAAATGTGGGTACGAAATAAAATCCCATACGGAACCTTCTTGCAAACAACTTTTTCGAACCCTTGTTCGTCCGCACGCAATTGCTCTGAATTTTCTCATTTCTTGAAAAATAAAACAGGCGTATTAAAATAAACGAGATTGTTATTAGGGTTTAAACATTCCTAACTTCGGTGTTCCTTGCGCGCGCGGTATCATCAAAGTACTCGTAGAATCTATTGGATTTTGGAACAGTTCTGTGAAGCGTTCCAATAGTAATTGGCTTGTTAATGATGATATTAAAGTCGCTTTATTGTATTTATTTTATCCCGCGCACCGGAATGAAAACAAATTTGTCCATTCTCAAAGAACTTAGCATCACCAAATGGTTCTCGACAATCTGCTGGGAAAAGAACCGCGACTTTTTCGCCCATATCATGCGGTTTCGGCACGAGCTGGAGAAGCATATAATTATGGGTCAAAACGAGGACGGGCGCGACTAAGAAGGGACACCAATAAGATGGTGCGACTGTAAGGAATTCTGAAGGTTGCATGATGCAGTACACCGCGCACATAACCGTGAAATTTGAAGAGAACTGTGTTTATCATCACAATCCTCAGAATGTAGGGCACGAAAAATAAAAGAGAACCTATACCCGTCGTATTATTCTAGTAGTGCTTTAGTGTTGCTACTTCATCTATATTTCCCAGGTGTGCTTACAGAATCCACTAGTAGTCAAATGATAATGGAATCGCAATCGTCATTTTAACGTTATTTAGGGACATTCACTAAGCCGTTGAGTTGATTATATTATCAGACTTGCAAGCATGGCCTGTCAAACACAAGGTCTTTGGCCCATTCCTGGCCCTGCAAGGCCTTGTTAAGGTAATTCAGGCGGGATAGTGCTATGCTATTGTAATCCAGAAACTATTATCGGCTCAGCTGTTTTTGAGGTATACTGAAACAAACAGCAATACCAATGTTTGTTTCCATTAAGCTGAAAGTCGGTAAAAGCGGGAGAGTAAATATTAGTTTAATCTGATTCGTCAATGCCGGGCTTAACCGCCGCGATGTAAACAATATCTACAAACAACTGAGAGTCGGCTCACGTCTGCTATTTATACGATACGAACACAAACGGTTTATGTATACATTCATTTGTTTTTTACAAAGTTGATGAGACGATGAAGATGTTGGGTGGCTCAACAATGATTTGCGTAGCTTCTGACATACTTAATTATACAGTGCAATCATGAGTTGTCAATATGCGATACTTTTGAATAAACACCTGGTTTGTGTGTTGGTCTGTAGATTCGCGACTGGGTGTCGGTGGAGGTGGACATGCTGCGCACGCAGTCGGTGGCTGTAGGCGACGCGGACGACATCCTGCAGCAGCTCGACAAGCAGAAGGTCAGTGCCGACGACTCTACCACCTACATTATTATTTTTTTCTTAGTACCCGTCACGTTGAGCCTAATTATGTTATGACCTAGGCTTGTCGCGGTTTGTCGCTAGCTCGGTTCACTACATGACGTACGTTTTTCATCAGAACCTGTGTTGGTCACAAACTCAGATTGTCACATATACTGTTGATCACAAACTCATTTGGTCACATATACTGTCCGTCACAAACTCAGTTCGTCACATATACTCTTCGTCACAAACTCAGTTTGTCACATATACAGTCCGTCACAAATACGGTTCGTCACAAATGCAGTTCGTCGCAAATACAGCTCGTCACATAATAATGTTGATCACAAATGCAGTTCGTCTGTTCTACAGCAACACAGCTTGATTATTATAACGTTGTAGACCTTTACTTGACTTTACAGATCTACCACATTATATAAGCAATGCTTATTCTACTCATCAATAAAATTATTTTCGCTGTTTTATGTTGCTAAACAGAAATTTGGTAAACAACAAACTTGTTCCATTTGGCGGCTATTCACTAGCCGAGCACAAAACAGCGCATAGATCATTCCGATACTACACAAAGGCTTTAATTTATAACTTACAAACATTATTACAACGATCAATTCACATCCTTATTAACATAGTGTCAAAGTACACTTTTACTCATCCAAATAAATTCAACTGAAACAACATGACTAATCTAATTTCAACTCTATTACGTACGCTATAAAACATGCATTATTTTATTTTATTGATTAAACTTATTAATTTCAGCTTTATTGGGAAAAGTTTAAAATACTAAAATTTTATTTTATGCCATAATATCACAAATTCGATTTAGATATTGAATTAAGGCCGGGGTAGACACGCGCGTTTGGGGCGCCCCCAGGCGACTGGGGTTACAAAGGCTCAGAAATTGGCTGTTGGGCCATCTGAGATGCTGGCGATGGATATATAATGCAGCTTTCCAGGCTAGGGCAGCATTTCCGGTGCTATCAAGTAAATTCCAAGAACTACTTTTATGGAGAAACGTAAGATATTAAAAATCGAATTGTGATTATGGCTTATTTTGCTAATGAATTTCGAAATAATTACACCTCCACAAATCTACTTTAACTATCGATATATCCCTTTATATGTATATATTTACAATCGAATAATATAAGAACATAAAGTTGATTTTTTTTCTACTTATATCGCGACTAATATTAAGTCAATAACTACATCATGACAAAAATAATTAAAAACCACACTGTCGTATTGTGACTAACCTGTAAGATAGTTGCATGTAGGATATTAAATAAATAAATTATAGTTCTATACTCGCACCATCCAGTTTCAAACTTCTTTCACCTGATTACTTGTTTTCTCCCAAAACTGGGGTCATTGATATTCGAGTCGTGTGGCCGATACCTTAGACCGCGCGGGGGCTACGCGCGCGATATTGCCAGTGCGACGCGTCCTGAGTATTGTCGGTCTGTCCTGCTTACACTATGAATTTCAAAATAAGAATGACAGTAACGACATGCTTTTGAGAGGTTTTGACTATACTTTGAGCAGCCACTATCAATAAAAACTAGCCGGTAGGCCTAATCTGTGCTGGGATAAGAAGAGGTGAAGAGGACAAACTTATTATAATTACTTAATTTTAGGTACCCAATTTTAATAATTTTCTTTATTGTAGTCGCGTTTTGTTTTAACCGATGGAAACATTCAGTCCAAAAAATATAACAAGTAGCGACATCTAGTTACATTCCCATTGAATTTAATAAAAATACGACTGTTCTGAAAGTAGAAGTTGCCACGGATCTCACAAAGATGTCGCTTTATGACTTTATGATTCTGGATCATGATAATAAGAAATAGGTAGTTTTCAAGGACACCACACACTATTAATTACTTGATTGAAATTTTGTTAGAGTACCTCAGTGTATAAATAAGTTGTGGAAAAAAATCAATGGCTTTTTTTGCCACCAGGGTAACAAATTGACCGAAATTCCCTTCACTATTTGTGTGTCGCGTTTGTATTCAGCTGGTGTGCGCAACACCTACTGGGGTCTGAGTCCGCGTAATTAATAACAATGTGTGTCCGGCCTTAGAAGGTATTCTATAAGCGCTGTTAGAAAACATTATTGAAAGTCGTAAAAGTGATTCCTTTTTGTTACCTTTTTTGTTATTTTAAGCTTTTGTTACCTGTTAGGTTTAGACTGCGGTCTGCCCGCGAAGTCATCGATTTACTTCTGTGTTTCGACAGCCAATTGTTATGCCGTGAAGATAATATGATACATATTATAACTTACGAATCTAACCATATAGAAGCCTCATTAATATTGTTTCAATGGTTTTTCTGTTTGTGATGCTCATGAAGACATACCAAAGTACTAAAACTCTTGTTTTGTGTAAGTACTAAGTCGGACTAAATTCTACAGCCCCACAATTTTTTAATATCCATAATGTACATACAGACAGCCCAGCTACAGCTGCAATAGTATGTGTTTTTCGCTGACCATTTTTTTTTTCAAAATTTGTTAATGCCGTAAGCAATACCTCAAAAAAAAGAGATCGTCTTCAAAGATCATATTCGCGCGGCTTCAGTCCTTAATAACCGGTCTAAAATTTCCACCCCCTATAGAGTAGGTACAATATCATGTTTACAATGCCTCCAGTGGTTCGTGCGTTGAATATTCGTGTTAGCAGGCATATGCAACGACTCCGACTGTTATATTTCCCCCTGAACTTTCACTTTATATACCTCCCAGAATAATCATCGCGCATGCGTGAATACTAGAGAGGTGGCAGTGTCGGTACAATTATTTATCTATTTAGTATATTTATTTTATATTTATGAAGTTTGTAATGTTTATACCACAAAAAAAAATATGATTAAGTGTTTGATCCGACGTACCCTGTGTACTTAGAACGCAAACGTAATATTTAGTAGCTATATTTAAAAACATTATATTATTTGCATTTATCTTAAACTCGGCTCGCATCATCCAGGTTCTGATTCCTCAACACGTGAAGAAGACTATTAACCAACATAAAGTTGGTGTTACAAAGGATATATAATTACGTTACTGCTTTGAAATTCTAAAAACACTACTCTCACATAATAAAAATAATTTCATCGATACGATCCTTTATCGATACGTGTCCCATCTATTTAAACCCCCTTCCCTTCCCCCACCGGTGTGGTAGGGGTAGGTTGCTAGGCAACGGTGCCCAGCCGGCAAGCTACGCCACGTGCTCTTCTCGTACTATACGATACGGGCCGGCCGGTAGTCCGGCTGTGACTACGGCACGTGGTGGTCGTACGTTAGTTTTTTCCTGATATATTTTTTAAGGACCAATTTATTGATTTATCATACAAATTATGCTGTTTTATTACAGCGTACTTAATTCTGTTATTGTTTAATTTTTAATTTTGATAATCTATGAAATGTATTTAATACTAAAGTACGTACTCGCTACCGATATTCGATACGTCACATCACTACTTGGCATTGAAGCGTTATATGCTATGGGACTCGGAAGTCATATGGCATTGATTCACTCTTCACAACAGAATTTAAGATTTTAGAGAATATAGAAAAGGGAATGCAAAATGGTTATTATAAGAAAATTACATACTGCGACTATTATGCCAAGATAAATGTACAGACAGACCGTTTGATATTGAAAACGTTGCGCATTTAAATATAGAGGAATCAACGATATTTTTTTTGTAATCCCAGAACTCTATCTTATTTTTGCTTCTTCTAGAACAATCGTAATCGTTGCTTCTATTATATTCATCTGGCGGACGCTCATTAGTGGGGTACTGTTAAAGGACGTACTCTATCCCTCTTGCCTCTACCTTAGACAATGAGCCACGATGATAGCATTAAAGCTTACCTGATATACTACAATAACTACCGCCATTAATAGTGGCATCAACTAGGTGAGGTCACCGTTCATTGAGCTCTGACCAACCTTCACCAAACACAGACGCGTGTTTACATGGCAATTTGACGAAATCAATTACGAGGTAATGATTTGAGCAGTTCCGTATCGGTTACTCGTTATCCACCACTTGCCACACGTTAAAATTCACTGATTTATTTTCTATAAACCCACAGGGGCACTTATTTTTGTTTTTCTTATCTAGGTTTAGAGATTGGAACGTGACCTCAACTGGAACATCCTGCGTGGGACTACTCGGGCTAGCGTTTTTTACGTTATTTTATTAACTTTAGGAGTTATATCTGAATCGTCTTCTAGAGGAGCCCCTATTTTAACTATGAATTTCTTAGATACTTACTATTATTCGTCTAAAAAATTAATTTTATAATTTCACAGCATAGTCGGCCTGCAACTTCCACCAGCCAGGGATGCAATCTCTATTTTAGGGTTTTTGTCGATAAAATGTGGATTGTCATTACGCAGTGACTATATGCTCTGTAAAGTTAAATATATTTTCTATTACGAATGGTTGTTCCCAAAATACAACAGCCAGGACTATATGATCCTCAATAAATAACACAGATGTTATTACTTACTACCCCAACACCAATTACTTCCTAATTTTCCGCCAGCACGATGAATGGCTTTGCTATTTTCGCGAAATGTAAATATTCTCACAAATTATTAAGATAAGAAACCTCAAATATTCTCCGCGATTCCTATAAAAATGTTAAATATTACCTGTAGTGTATCAACCATTTTAACGAGACCTCTATAATAGTATACAATTTTCCTAAGTCGTTTTGGAAAGTACTCGAATTGAGGGGTGTAGTAGTTCTTATTAAATTGGTTAGTGGACTGGGTGGGAGAGGGGAGGGGATCAATAAGGGGCGGTGAGGGTAGAAGACAGGTCGCTTGCGGACGCAGCTAGGGTTGTGCTGAGATACTTCAATCAAAATCGAGTGTTCAAAAAATATCTTAACGTCGAAATATGGGGAATATAAACACAAATAAACGCGGCAAAAAAGGATTATTTAAGCTATTGGTATCGCCACCTAAAACTTTTATCGAATTTGATTTCGTCTCCCTTGTCATTCACGCCCCTAGTGACTAATATACGAACTACGTAAAAACAAAGTAACTAGCTAACCTATTTACAAATAAATAAATATTTACCTTTTCCCTACCAAGTTATCTAAGAAGTTAAATGAATAGGTCCCTAATTCGAACTATAATATGAAAAAAAATAGAAGTTAAAAAGTAGTCAATCACGAAGTACCACAAGTTAGTCATACTAATCACGAAGATGTTTAAAATGAATATGAAAATGGTATTTTTAAGAACTTTTACCTAAGTCAGATTTTATTAACTATTCTATTAATTAACCTAGAAACCTATGGCTTACCTTATGTTTTATTTGTGACCTGGTAAGAAGACTATTCCAATCTGTTATTCATTTTAAAAATATGAATTGTGAACTTCTCGTCTTTTTTTCCTCTGATAAAAAGTCGATAAGTATTACTTACTCTAGTACGTACGCATCGATATGCCACACGTCACCTCACTACCCAGCTCTGAACATCATCCGCACTGGGGGCAGGCGTCTTATGTCATTGTTTTTAACTTTAATTGAATCAGCATGATCGCGCGCTGGGTCGTTCGACACGACTCAGGTCTCTCAATTCTTGATCAATACGATGAAAAGGTGTTCTTAATTTAGAATAATCGTTTTATACCTCATGAACTTAAATGGTTTCGTTACTTTTTTTTATTTTTTTATCTATCTAAGTTCATTTTATTAATATTTATTTACGTGTCGCTGTTCATTAACCTTTCGACGTCATATTTGCATAAGTAGATAATTAATTACTTGATTAGCTCAGTTGGTAGTGACCGCGCTTTCTGTGCAGAAGTTCCCGGGTTCGAATCCTGGTAGGGGCAAACTTCGGGTGATGACCACGAATATTTTAAACCGAGTCATGGATGTTTAATATGTAACCTATAAATATTAGGATACTGGGATCGTCCCCAGTCAACTGTACGGTACTCATAATACAAGCGTTGCCTAGTTTGGGACCGTGCAGTTTGTGTGTTCGTCTAGCGATATTGTAAATATAATACCTCCAGATTCTGTATGTCATGCAGGAAAATTGCAAGGAAAATGTTCCTCCAATTCAATTCCTACCTCTTCCTATTTGGACAAGATTGGAGTTGTGAGTTTCGCGTGGGCGGGCGGCGGGCGAAGGGCGGACTGTTGTTAGAACTTGTCGACTTGTTGAGTTGTTTAGTAAGACTTGTTCGATTCCCCGTATCGCTAGAGGCACAGACACTTATATTTAGATATTTATTTGAAAGTTGCTCGATGCTCAGATTGGATGCTGAAACTTATTTATACTCAACTACGAGTACACACACTTACTTGCTTAACAATACACATGAAAACTAAAATCTTAAACCGTGTTTGATATTTTTGAGGAATCCTTCGGAACCCCAAAAACGGATAAACTATAACGTTTGGTGGCTGTTATCTTTCTTATATTAGGAAATGATCTATACCTTCTGTGATAGTAATACCTCGCACAAATGTATAGTATTAGGTTTTAATCTAGTTATTCTGTGCCCACTTTGCACAATATTGGTGTCTAAATTTAATCATTAACGGTTAATGAAACTATAAATGTTGCGTTAGTCTACTGAAAGCGATTGATTGAATTGATAATCATGAACTGAATCAATGGTATCAGTATTTGTTATGATCTCACATACACCCTGTATACACGAGAGTTTGTTAGTGTGTGTTGTTTGCCGGCGGTTCGGTTGGATCTGGTTGAAGTCATGGATGACTGCAGCGCGCCGAGCGCGGGCGGACACCGACAAAATCAATTACGCTATGCTAATGCACCGATCAAATGCTGTGTTGTTTGTTGAAGCGAGATGGTTAACTCCGACACTGAGTTGAGTTCGTTCTGATATCTGTTTATCCAATGAATATTTTTGTCTACTCCAAATTGCGTATTTTATCTATTCAGCGATCACTACATACATAACAGTGAATTAAAAAGTAAAGAAATTGTTTCCAGAAAAGATAGGCCCCTCATTCGACTTGGCTAAATACTGCCCTGTGTCTTTAAGTATAGATAAGTGTTAAATTGTTGTCTTGTATTCCAGGGTGTTCTCCGAGAGTTGGAGCAGAAGAAACCGCAGTTGGACGAGCTGCTCCACACCGCAGAGAGCCTCAAGGGTACGGAGAACAGACAGCAGCTGCATGGCAAAGGTAAGATTAAGCTATGGTCTTTCAGTTAGTTAATATAGAGTGCCTTTTTCACTCAGGTATAGGTTAAAGTTATCGATAAGATTTTTTTTTAAGTTTACCTATTCTAAACGAATGCCACCATTCGCAGTAGACACAGTGCTTCGTACCCAAAAGTACATTGTGTCGTTTATAGCTTGAAGAAAACTATACTTCACAATTATCGCAATGGTTTGAGTTTTGCGTAAAAAATACCCATCTCTGGTGTCTTTTCGAATCAGTAAAATTAAAAAACAATATTCAAATATTACACTAAAGACGCATCTCCGGCAACCCCTCGCGTCCTTCTGTGGTACTCATCAAATGGGGCACTGCGTCGACAGTTTCCGCTGCTTAAGCCCACTAGTGGGCGCTGGCGGGCTCGCCCACGTAGCCCTCATAAACGGCCCCTTGCGTAGGGCCTGTAAAAAGCTAGAGCCAGTAACGTGAATAGGAAAAGATTTTGATTTACGCGAGCAAAAATAATATTGTTCTGTATTTTCAGCAAAGGTCCTTACCACTATACAATTAGTAATATTATGAATATATTAGTAATATTATTAAGTGTTAAATTGATAATTTAATTGTACTAAAGGGGTTTTGTAATATTATTTTTGATACTGAACTATGTAAATGCTTGTTTCATTGACTCTAGTTTGCCTTTAGCGTTTAGGACAATAACTTGATAATTAAATAAAAACAATTCAAGCGTCATGACTTTGTAATTGGGTCTTTGATTGACAAATACTTTGACACTACCTTATTCACTTATCCTCATGAATACACTTACACTTCAGCGGCCTTCGTGTGAATGAATATTCATGTCATTAGTTACCTGAGCTTGCAATTTAGAAGAAAGTCTTGGCAAAATAAATCTAACTAACGCAATCCCCCGAGCGTTCATAACTCCCTTCCCTCGGATAAATTGATTCACACCCTTTTCTCCTCAGCTGTTGATTACAACTAATAACGCAATCGTGCACCGTATTCCATTGTATTAAAACACATTCTTACTTCACAACATTTCCAGTATATTGCATTAATGTTATGAAAGAAATTTAAACCGTATGCCAACGAAAAGAGAATTCAAGTTTGCTAGACAGAATTTCGCAACATACTCCTTTAAAAAGTAGGTAGAGGAAATTGAATTATAAGAATTAGTGTTAAGGCTAATAATAAATTGTTTCGAGTTGAGATGCGCATGTTGATGAGAATGGCTTTTACAACGTTGACTTATCGCACTCTTACTAATAGACTGACTGTTTAGTTCACAGCACATGGGTTGGTGAT
Source organism: Pheosia gnoma (assembly GCA_905404115.1). Classification (NCBI taxonomy): domain Eukaryota; kingdom Metazoa; phylum Arthropoda; class Insecta; order Lepidoptera; family Notodontidae; genus Pheosia; species Pheosia gnoma. The sequence goes on from FR989913.1 coordinate 149,681, forward strand.
TTTAATTTATATATTGTAAGAAAACATTTTTAACGTTAATTGACTTTATTCTTAGCAGCAAAAGAGCGCACACAGAACACATACACACACAACGGAGGTAGACCAAAGATAATCAGCAAACAAAATATAGATAATAAATGTTAATCTACCTTATGTCAATAATGACATGTACGTCATGTACATAACTGCGGGGGGCAACAATGCCAGTCTTCAATCAAATAAAAAATTATACAAAACAAATTAACATTTTTTTTTACTTATTCTAAATTTCAATAGGTAGTACAACAACTTTACTTACTGCCCTAGAATGAATTTTACAATCAGCTGTTTTTATAGATATGACACGAACTCTACCATCGGAGCCTTTAAATATTTCACAAATCCTTCCTAAAGGCCATTGAAGGGGTGGGGTGTTAAGATTCTTTAACAGTACGACCATACCCTCCTGTAAGTTGGGGTGCGATTGCTGCCACTTATAACGCGTATTTAAAGAGGACAGATAGTCTTTCGACCACGCGCGCCAGAAATGTTGCCGTATCTGTTCGCAACACCTCCAAAACTTTAAGCGATTGGAAGGAATATCAGTCAGGTTTGGCTGGGGATATGAATTTATAGCACAACCAATTAAAAAATGGCCAGGCGTTAAATATGAGAAATCAGATAGATCTTGAGACATAGGTGAGATGGGGCGTGAATTAAGAATACCCTCTATTTCAATTATTATAGTAGCTAATTGTTCATAAGTAAATACTCTTGCACCTACAGTTCTCTTAAAATGATATTTGACCGATTTCACGGCCGCCTCCCACAGGCCGCCATGATTAGGGCTATATGCTGGAATATAATGAAACTGAATACCTCTCATTGATGCATAATCAGTAATGGCATTCTGAAAATCAGAACTGCCTAATTTTTTATACATGGCCTTCAGATCATTGTCGGCACCTTTAAATGTTTTTGCGTTATCGCAGTATATATTACTTGGAAGACCACGCCTCGATATAAATCGCTTAAGCGCAGCCATAAACGAAGCTGATGACATGTCTGATACTACTTCCAAATGCGTGGCCTTGGAGGCAAAACAAACAAATACTACAACATATCCTTTGCTTACCACACTTCGACGAATCTTAGATTCCTTCATCTCAAATGGACCACAATAGTCAACCCCCACCCTTTCAAATGGACGAGCAGGCGTGACCCTTTCTTTTGGAAGACATCCCATCAGCTGCTGAGCACCTTCAGCCTTGAGCCTACAACATACAGTACATTTATAAATCACTGATTTTACTTCTCTAATCGAGTTTACAATATAATAACGTTGAGACAGACTACTTAATAACAACTTTAATCCGCCATGTAAAGTCATTAAATGCTCCCATAATATAATTAAACGCGTTAAGTGACATTTTTTCGGTAAGATAATAGGAAACTTTTTTGTGTAGGGAAGGTCGGCCTTGTCCAGCCTCCCACCCACTCTAAGCAGTCCAAACTCATCAATAAAGGGATTTAATGACCTTAGATAGGAACAGTTTACAGTCTTAATTGGTTTGTTGTTTTTAATACAATGTATTTCTAGTGCAAAAATACTAAGCTGATAACATCTTATAATAGTGTGCAAGGCATTATTCAATTCTTTTACAGTTAAATTACCAGCAGGGATAGGTTGTCTTTTACACTTTATGTGTATAAATCTCAGTACATAGCACATAATTCTCTGTAACTTATTTAAATTTGAAACATTAGTTAAAAAGGGTAACAACTCCTTTTCTGTACTTACATTAGCAACTTGATGACAAGTTACATCTACCATAGGTAACTCAACCTCAGACAAATAAAAATTGTAGGAACTACTCTCCAAGAGGTAATCCGGGCCATGCCACCACATATGGTTTTTAATAATTTCACTAGGATTTTCTCCTCTAGATAAAATGTCAGCTGGATTGGCCAAGCTTGGAGTGTAACGCCACAACATATGATCAGTACATTTATTAATTTCCCTGACTCTATTGGAAATATAAGCTGGTAACTTAATAGGGTCACAGGCCAACCAACTTAAAACAATTTTAGAATCACAAAACAGGGTGATCTTTTTAATTTGAAACAATATGTGTGAAACTTTATGTATAAGTTTTGCTAAGATTAGAGCACCATTCAATTCAAGTTTAGGAATGGTTAATTTAGATCCTAAAGGGGCAACCCTAGATTTTGAAGTTAAAATATTTACAACACATTTGTCTTGCAGTTTCACTTTTAAATATATGCAACAACCGTAGGCTGCAGATGATGCATCACAATACCCAATTAATTCAGCATCACAAGCTTCACTTAATCTTATGTCACGTGGTATAATTATGTCTGGCATGTTTGACAATGAAATATAAAAATCATTCCAAATATTAAGTATTTCAGGAGGGAGAGGTGTGTCCCATTCCAAGTTACGTTCCCATATTTGCTGTAAAATAAGTTTTGCTCTTACCGTTACAGGACCAGCAAAGCCAAGGGGGTCAAAGAACCTACTCACCGAACTCAATATTGAGCGTTTGGTCGGTATTGCTGGTGCAGTAATAACATTTCCACTCATTTTGAATACATCACTTCTGGTGTCATAAGACAGCCCTAGTGTTTTAATTAAAATTTGACCTTCATCAAAATCTTTTTGTTTAAAATCAAGCTCCTTTTGTGGCACATCAGCAAGAATGCATGAATTATTTGAGCTCCACTTATGCAACTGAAAGCTACCAAGTTCCATAAGAGATACGAGTTCTTTTTTCAATTGTATCGCATTCTCAAGAGTATTACTTCCACACAAAACGTCATCACAGTAACTCATATTTAAGATGGCTTCACTAGCTAATGGAAATTGTTCCTTATGTCTAGTTGCCAGTTCGACAAGACAACGAGTGGCTAAAAACGCAGAACTTGTGAGCCCATATGTAACTGTTTTTAACTGCAGGCACTGCACTGGGTCCTCCGGGCGCTCACGCCATAGAATATTCTGCAGAACCCTATCCTCTGGGCTTAGATTGATCTGACGGTACATGTGTCTAATGTCACAAATAATTATGTATTTATGGGTGCGAAAAAACAATAATATTTCAAACAATGTTTTTTGAACTACAGGCCCATTGCAAAGAATGTCATTTAAACTATGATTATTTTTTGTCTTCGCACTGCCATCAAAGACAACCCTTAATTTGTTGGTTGTTTTGTCCATACGCAATACAGCATGATGCGGTAAATAGTACAATGGTTGCTCATTAGAATGGCAACTTGAAATGTCAATGACCTTAGCATGTCCTAATGCTAGATACTCATTTATAAAATTTATATATAAGGAATGATATAAAGGTTCTTTTTTAAATCGTTTTTCTAAACTATAAAATCGACGCAAAGCTAAAGAAAAGGAATCAGAGACATTGAGATCCTCCTTATTTAATTTAATTGGTAACTTGACTTCAAAACGATTATTTTTTAGGATAACAGACTCTTTAAAAACTTTTTCACTGTAATCATGTTCAGGTATAGACTCTAGAACAACTTCTGGTACCTTCTCAGTTTCCCAAAACTTTTTAACATAAAAATCTAAGTTGTTACCTTGAATTGCATGCATAACCACTGACATACCACAATTGGAGCTTGAATGGATATCACCAGAAACAATGTAGCCAAACCTTGTGTTCAATAGAATAGGATCTTCGGGGCCACTTTCTATTTTTCCATCACACACTACTCGAAAGAATATGTCTGCAGCTAGGAGAAGTGATATTTCCCCTGAAACATTGTATTCATTATCAGCTAAGGCAATAGACTTGGGAATTATAAACTTATTAGAGCTGAAATTTCTTTGTGGCAAATTCACTGTAATTTTTTCAACAAGAGAACATGTAACATTAATATTAAAATGCTCAGTAAGAGAATGTAATTTTAAATTGACAGCTTTGTCAATTTTATTAATATTTTCACCTAATGTGAATATTTGTTTACAAGAATCAAATGAGTGTACATGTAACTTTGATGCCAAACTTGTTGTGCAAAATGATGTTTGGCTGCCACAGTCAAGTAAGGCTCGCACAACAAACTTGTTGTTCATACTATCTGAAACTAAAACCTTAGCAGTTGGTAATAAAACATCTGATTGAGACTTGGTAGAATGAAAATTTACCTGATCTTCGGAGCCTTGCCTACTCTCATTGTGATCTGAAGAAACATTTGATGGCTTGGATAAAGGTAAGGCAGTTGCACCCCCATGGCTTTGCTCAGTATGGATAAGACCATTGTGACTTGTAGCATGGCAAATGGAACACTTGAGATGCAAACGACACCTTTTATCATGGAAACATAAACATATTTTGCATAAATTGTTTTTACAAATAAAATCAAACCGCTTGTCAACAGTCATCATAAGAAACTTAGGACACTTATACAGCTTATGATTCTGGGAACACAGTTTACATGAATATACCTTTTGTTCACTTTTATAATCTGTAGCTACATTAACAACCTTAACTCTACATTTGTCAGTCATAGGACTTGCTTCAAGAGAGGATGCCCGCTTATCTAAATACTCCAACAAACCATCCATTGTGGGTAAGGTTGCCAGGTCCTTCTCTGAATAATATAACCTAACAGTCAACGGGTCAAGTTTTCTAGTTATAATACAGAATAAAATTGTGTCCCAATGCTGAACTGGTTGGGAAAGATTCTGTAAGGCTGCTATTTGTTGACGAACTTGGGCCACAAGTTCTCTTAATTGCTGTGCTGTACCCCTGTGAAGACTAGGAAGGTCCAGTAGGCTGCTCACATGCCCGTTGATTAATAAAACAGGATTATCATAGCGCTTTTTCAACAGACCTAGAGCTGTAGTATATGAATCACCAACGATGGGAAGACTATCAATTATTTGTAGTGGTTCATTCTTCAAATATTTCTTAAGGAAACATAGTCGCTGAACATCTGAGATGTGAAAATCTTTGTGAACAACAGCTTGAAACATCTCCATAAACGGTTTGTATTCAGCCATGTTTTTTCCATCAAAGGTTGGAATGTCCAGATGCGGTAATTTGGCACTGCGACTTTCACCATTACTTGAAGATTTCGTGTCGAACCGTTTAGCTAACCCCTCCATTTTAGACAGACATTTCATGACGCGGTCTTCCAAGTCATCCTCTTCGACTTTATCATCCAAGGCCATTATTTGTACCATTATATCTTGATGCTTACTGAAAACTTCCTTTAACTGGTTGGTACGAACAATAATATCTTCTGATGTAATTTTCTCGGGGGGATTAGTAATAAAACTTTCAGCTCGGGTAACCGAGCCTCTGCATTGTCCTCTAGCGATAGTCAACTTTTTTAGCTCTTTATCAACCATCTTGTTGACTTTTGTATCACTTTTACCCAATTGCTATGAAAATTATCTGAAATGTAAATTGTGCAACAAACATGCGGCAACAAGAAAAATGCCGGTGCATGCAAAATGGCTACTTCGACATCTAAGATCGAAGAGATTTGCTTTAAACACTTCAAAGTTTGTATGCACATGCGAAATAGCTTATTTAAAAAGCATTAGAACAAATTTTCGGCACCATGTTTAGTTCACAGCACATGGGTTGGTGATTTTAATTTATATATTGTAAGAAAACATTTTTAACGTTAATTGACTTTATTCTTAGCAGCAAAAGAGCGCACACAGAACACATACACACACAACGGAGGTAGACCAAAGATAATCAGCAAACAAAATATAGATAATAAATGTTAATCTACCTTATGTCAATAATGACATGTACGTCATGTACACTGACCGATTAGGGTTTAAGCCCAAAGTGAGATAAGCACACAGATAGATTTATTCCAACGTTATCTATCTACCAATCTCAGAATTTTTACGATATCTTATTCCTAGACTGAGTAACGAATATGTTGTATTTTTTACTTATACAAATTTTGACAAAACTTTTAACATGAAAGTGACATAAATCATAATGCGTCTGAGATTGCGACAGTCAACTCGCGGTGCTTTTATATTATATTGACCCATTCATGTTTCTGAACTTAAAAAACTTACAACATAAAAATAATATGTTATTATTTTATCAAGTATAGACTTATAACATAAAAGAGAAAGGGGTTTTAGTGAAATGTTTAATAAAATACAGACATATAACAAAAAGTGTCAGCACTAGTACAGCAATATATCTCAGGGACAACATTTTAAAAGCTATAAATAATTATAAATAATAATAAAATTTCTTCAAAATTCCATTTTAGTATCAATAATTACTTAATCAAGTATTCTTACAATACATCATTTATTATTATTACGCTATTTTCATTGAGATATAAGTAATAATGTCAGACAAGTTGTAAATGACATAACGTTTTTGCGATTTCCCAACAAACAGCTTTTTTGAGTTAGGTCAGTCTATTAGTAAGCGTGCGTTATGTATTTTTAAGGAAGGGTTAAGTGCAAACATTTTGGCGTAACATAAATTTGGTGCGACAAACGTTTTAGTAATTTACCTCGCACTGGAGTCGATCCCCCGACCTCCCTATATGCGCTCGGACGACTGAACCACGTGGACTTCAACTCAAGATAGAATCCTCGTTTCTTCTTATCCTGCAAGTAAACCTTATTACTGAGTAACACAAATTCTGATATCATTTCACCAAATTTAATTTCGGGCGCTCACAAACGGTTCTATAGCGAGCGCTTCCTGCCTACATTCCAGACATTATCATTTCAAACTGCGCAGTGTAACGTAATTTAGCGCAATTTGACATCAGAACGGACAGTTTTGACGGCGCGTCGAATTCCGACCTTAAGAATAAGCCCATAATGTTTTCGAGGCTCGGACAGATTCCACGAAGTGGATCTATAAAAGGCTATAGGACATATTAATACTAAGTTTATTTTTGTTGCTTTCTGTTACGCAGCCGATCATTATCTCACAAGGGTATATCTGTCAAATCAGTTATATAGTCATAGTAAATCTATTCGCACTATTATAGCATAGAACTATAGCCTGAATGCCACCTGTGGTAAGGGGGATCCTGTACCATGTACAGTGGAACATTATGATACTCATCATCGATTATTATTTAAGAGTATGTTTAGTAGTTCAGGTGAAACATCAGCGGGTCGATTCAGAACGTTTCGACCAGTATCCGAATCGATTCGACTACGCAACAGAATGGTTATATTCGACCACTCGCTCTGTTTACATAGTACATTTCATAATGCAAGTTTCAATTAACAACCGAATCGGTCGACACAAGCCTTGCCGTAAGGTGGTGAATCGGAGGGCTGATCCCCTTTACTTCTCTGCAATATTATTCGAAGTTCAAACATCCGTTACCATAATTGTTACCGCTGAAATCTAATTTCCCGAGAATTTATACCTTCATAATTATCTTAGAATTCACGTAATATGGCAGCGGTTTCATTGTAGCGTAGCGTAGGATAGGGTATTGTAAAGTCTAGCGTAGATATAGCAGCTTGTGGCTGAAGTTGTTGACTTATCGAAGACGGGTTAAAACACATATCTCTCCTCGAACATATGAGATAGAGAAGGATATAAGTACTGCGTATATTCAAGTTTAGCAAGAACTCCTATGGAGTCGTCTTAACATCGAGAAATCTTGCTGTCGTTATCATTCTCATTGGTGTGAATGAAATGGAACACGCGTTTGTTAGCGTAACGTTACGAAAACAATGTGAGGGTGCGTGCTAGCGGTTGTTTCGCTTCGCTACAATAGAAGTGCAACCCAATTTGAGGAAACAAGCTGTGATAAATTCGCTTTGGGCTGAATACGTCAGCATCGACCGCCCACTCTTGTACTTGTCATTTGATAGGCCACGAATCGAGCGATATAACACTTAAAAATGGATATTTTATTTTTAAATGTTACCTGCCTATAGCTGGCCAAAGGAAAACGAAACCTATTTATCATCATCTAGAGTTGCTAATGTTATATTATAGAATACTATGTAGGTATGTATGATGCCAGTATTTCGCTAATAAAGAGCTATACTTTAGAAGGGCTAGCATGCGGGCCAAGACAAGACTCATGTCGCACCGAGTCGCTATATCTTTCTTCATGGGAGAAAATGAGTTGGTATCGATAAATCTTGAATTTGGTGTTGTCTCACCCGCCCTTATTTCCCGGCAGGCGTAGAAATATTTCATGGCCCGTGCATTACTTATCGCAAGTTCGTAGCGCGATTGCGTAGAGGGTCGCTACGAGCTACGCGCTACGAGGGTCGTAGAGCTAAACGCCGAGGGTCGTAGACGTCTACGCGGCTTGTCGCAGTCAATGTACGCATGTATTGGTCGATGTTTAGCGAGTATATACTCCACGCTTGTTTTATAAGCCGACCACTTATTGTTTTATAAGCGTGCATGAAGATTATTATTAGAATAATATATGTTTACTTAATAGCTTGATAGTCATTCGGATCAGCGGGTAGATGCAACAGGTTTCATCGAGTATCCGAATCGATTCGAGTACAAATTTTGTCGTTTCAACGACGATCTGTCGGAGCCATTCCTCATGACCGAGTCGAAGATTCGATACGATTACGCAACCGAATGGTTGGATTCGACCACTCGCTGTGTTTACGTAGTACATTTCATAATGCAAGTTTTAATTAATAACCTCATCGGTTGATACAAAACATGTCGTAAGATTGTGAATGGGGTATGGGTGAATAAAACTGACACCAATGTTAAAAAAAATACTTGTGTCTCTAAGAATATTTTTTTTGATTCCATGACATTTGTTAAGCATTATCTTAACATTATTGTTATAGGATATATCAGATATCGGTGAATATTAGTACTTATCGATATAAAATTTGAGCCCTACTACCACATCACTGTCCTTTAGAGGTGCGGTCGCGGAGCAAATATTATCACAGTCCGACTGGTTGCGTTGTGTTTTTTGTCAGAATTGCTACTTGCATTTAAGCATTCGTTACTTTAACGGAATATCTTTTGATCAATGTTACAAGAATATATATAGAATGATGTGTACCCAGATATTATAAAAAAAACTTTCATTATAAATATTCCCAGTCTTTTACCAAGATATTTACGAGCACAACCTACAGCCGGAAATAGCATGTGGGTATGGCACCCCCGTCAACTGTTCCCATGGGCCTCAAAACTCTGTGTGCGAAAGCCCGAGCTTCCGGTTTCTGTAATACTTTAACTGGGCTGATGTGTTTGTAAAAATAATATAAAGTTTGTGAAAAGTTTAACAACATTGCAAATGTTGGATGTGGAAATGTTGCCTGAAAAGTGAACATCGATTCAAATGTAACATTAAATGTTGAAGTTGTGAGTAAATATTGATTGGATTGGCTAATTTTAATGTCCTAATGTTTCTAGAGACTGGTGATTTATTTATGGCGCATTTTGACGCCTAGAGCTTACACTAGGCTTCTATGAAAATATTAAACTGGCTAAGTTCTCTATACAAAAATAATACGTTTGAAAGGGGGAAATAATAGCAGAACCCCAAAGCTCTTAATTGATAAGAAAACATTTTATTTAGAAATACGCCGGCTGGGGCCGCTGTGGTGGACATTTTGTTTCTTGCTACAATATGATTTCGTGGATAAGATTGTGGTGCCACTTAATATGTATATTATGCGTTAAGTTTAATCAAACGAATAACAATAAAACACTATTACGAGTAATCGGCAAATCTCTGTTCAACCGAGGCGCACACTATTGAATTGTAAATTGCATCGCCATTTCGAATACCGAGTAAACGTTTTCTACAGAGCTCGTTTGCAATCGCGATCGACTTTTAAAGTGATTTGTCACATTTGTTTACTCGTTGTTTACGCAATCCTACAGCAAACTTTACTATCGGTCTGGTTATGGTCTCATGTGACATGATTTAAGGATTATTTTAGCATGCAGCAGTAGCTCTAAAACATAGAGCTCTCAAATATATGATTCAATTTTTTTTGAACTTTCATGAACCTTTTAAGTTAAGGACTGCCCTTGTTGGATGAGTTTTTGTTTTGTTTTCTTGCTAGCTCCTTGACTTGTGACGCAACACGACATTTACTTTAGTTGGTCGCATAGCTTATTCCCCTTGTTCCTCTTCCCCTCTTGTCCTGTCCAATCATTTTTGATTTCTTCTCCTTTTATGATTCCATATTCTCCAAAAGTTGATTATCATCAAGAGTCGGCGCCACTGGCCGCCGTCGTCGGCAGGAGATTATCGCTATTAAATATACAAACAGCTAAGGTTTGAAGTAGTTCATTAGTTTCCAAAATAAACCTTGTTATCGACCTAGTAAAGTCGCTTTACACATTAACCTCAAGTAATTTTCAACAGATTTATACTAAAACAGATAAGCTGGATTTTCGCCTTAAAATATTCATGGTTAAGGTTTATATTGAGCACTACAGGTGACCCCTCAATCCGAAGGTCTGGATTATGCTTCGGGGCACAATCGAGAGTCAAGCCACCGCCGTGACTACGTTCGCCGTAGTAATCGTTAACCTATATACAGTCGCGGGGAGAATATCCGCCGTACCCACCGGCAGTTAAAATTACCCTTGAGATAGGGAAATTTTAATGATATGCATTTATTTTATGATGTATTATACGGTTTCGTAGTTAATTAATAGGCTTCAGACAATCTTGGCTTCTTTCTCAAACAACAAAGTGACCTTATGATATCATATGCTTCTATAAAATATATTTCTTAGGTTTGATTTTCTTTATGTACTTTACGAAGACCTTCTCTCCTAGTAACAATTTATAGAGCTATTAATTTAAATGTGATTGAGAGTTATCCGTTCAGATGTTAGTGATAAAATCCCGAGGCATTGTAACTCTGTATGTGGCAACCCGGCGTCCCGCCCTAGCTCAGTCGCCGCCCGCCCTCGCAGCCAGACACACGCGTGTCGCCGCCCAAACACCGTTCCGTGCGCTCTTACAATCCGAGGCCTATACTATACATATCAATGCTTTTTAATTATGTATTCTAGTGACATAGTGTTAAGGTGTAATATACAACGAGTTAGTGTTGTGTTATGGGCACTATGAGTGGTGAAATGTGTTGGGTACGCTTTAATTATTTTCAGCCTTATTTGAGGTTTGAAGGTTTGGTTCCAATTGAGTTCCGCGCTAATGAGGATTACTTTCATGTATTTCTATAACTTATATTTGTTTTAATTATTTACTTACAACATTATTTGGTTTGAGTTTAAGAGGTTGCCATAATTGCCACAGATACGAAATATAGTTTAAAAAAAATGTACGTGCCTAAACACTTCGGTACTGATAATACATAGACTGATTTTTAACTGTATTTATTTGTTTATTAGGATACCGGAACCGAATACTTGTTGCTCTGACTATCTGTTATTTCGGTAATTAAAGCGACCATACAATTATAATAATTGAATGTAAACGTATCACTATTCATTCATGTACTCACATGCTGTTAGAAGTACCATACATTTTGTGAGTATGAAGTCAAATCTCAATAAGCTAATTAGGATAAAACATGCTTATGATACTTATTACATTCTTGACGACTTGATTAGCTCAGTGGGTAGTGACCCTGCTTTTTGTGCTGCGGGTCGAGGGTTCGAATCCTTGTTGGGACAAAGTTTGTGTGATTAGCACGAATGCGTGTACCGAGTCATGGATGTTTGATATCTAATATACCAGGTTACTCCCAGTTCATTGTACGGTACACATAATACAATCGTTGCTTAGTGTGGGAGCGTATAGTCAGAGTGTTCGTCGTGCAATATAAAAAAAGCTTCTTATCTTTTATTCCCACGTTTGTTGAATGAAAATAGGACTTACATTTAAGATCATGTCTACTAACTGTTATGGTAATAATATAAGATAAATTAATCTCTATTGTTTATTTGAAACCGAGTCTCCAGCTGCTATCGAAATGGTTGAATTATTCATAGAAACAAGCTCAATTTTTGTCACTACCCTGGCTAACCAGCCCTTCTGGTATCCCTCTGCAGTACACATACTGTGCTTGGCGTAGGCGGGAGGGATATTTTCAATACCGACTGTCTTCCGTCTGTAGGGCACAAACCCTTCCCATAAACGGGAGAATTCAAATCAAAAAACTAAATTTTATTCTTCTATAGGTATAGACATGTATCATCCCTATCTTTTCGCTTCTGCTCCAAAAATAAAGCTAGGAAACGTACGAGAATACCTTGCATAGAAACTTAATAAATGTCCTCGGAGCGCGCGAGAGCTGAATACTAACGCCTCTATCTGCGCTTGAGACGTCGCGAATTGCGAAATAATACTCGGACTCGTTTGAACTTGGATATGGTTTTAAAGATAGTGTCACTAAATATAAAGTCTTAATTATTTAGGAGAAAGTTTAAATTTCATTTCCGCGCCGTTATGTGTGATGACTACACTGTGACGCCTGTAAGCCAGGATCTACAGTATACCGTGATCTGGCTTAACATACGGCTTCATACGCTCGTAAAACGTTTAATTATAATATTGCCCTAGCTACCCTCGGGCAGTATTATAATAAGCCGTTTTACGGTGTCACTTGGTCAGCTTTATGACGCATAATCTCGCCAACAGGTCGCATTTGGTAGAACCTGCAGATAGACTCTTAATATTACTTCTACAATTAGTTCGTTTCATACACATCTCACCGCAGAAACGATTTGAATATAGCACTAACAAAACATCTGTCGTTACGTCAATCTGTGTATAGTAAACATCAGAAGCCCATAAACCCATATCGTAGATCATGTGAACACACCATGGATCCCGTCTGTCCTGTATACAAATAAATTATTGATTGACGGGATCCGTCGAGATGTTGGCATCATATCGAATTTTATAATGTGATTATTTGGACAGCTTTATCTTCACGTTTCTATATTAATAGCTAAAATACTTTTCAAAGGAGAATGTGTGTTATTGTATATTATTTCATGATATATGATATCATGAAAGTCATTTTGCTTTTAAATTTATAACATACTTATATCCCTCTCGCTTCAAGTGGAAGCTTGCGATGCGATCATTATGCAATGTATTTAGCTCCAAGCTACTAGGCTCACATAGGATAGAAGGTAATATCTCAGCGGTGGCAGCGGGTAGCTTGATCATTAACCCGGCTGAGACATGTGTACTCCCGAGATGTACTGATAGTGCGGTCGGAGCGAGACAGAAGACTTATAAGTCACGTTTCACTATCAAGTATCAGTGAGTATTAGATAGAATGTTGGCTGCCAATAAAGCGCTATATGAATATTCTGTCTATTTAAAGTGCTATTTTAGGGACTGAAAATCCCTCAGAGCGATTTGAGGTATATATTCTATTAGTGTCATGTTCATTGTCAATATCGTTTAGTGAAAATTAATGTTTGTCACATTACACTTGAAATACATAAATCTAACTATAGTATGGAGACTAATATTTCTATTGACTCGTAACCCTAGCTGAGATTGTACGCTGTGACATTCAGACGTAAATATGCTGCCCAAGGTAGTCTAAGAACTAGTGATGTGTAGAAGCTTTCGATAGTTATATAGTTGAATTCATAAATATCGATTATGAACTCAACTATGACAAAATTGACATATACTATTCTCTCTCATACAGTATCCGTGAAATATTTAGTTTCACGCGATAAAGCTATGGTAAAGTAATTTAATTGCCTCTTGTAATCGTATCCTTGTTAAGAAAGCATTCTGTCACTTCAATTCTTAATTATGATATCTTGAGTGAGCAGGATAAAACACGGTTACACTAACGTGCGTTACGTATAAATATAGTGCTTGAGCCACGGACTAAACCAAACATACGCATCACTAGCTTTTATAACATTTAGTGTTAGACGTATCAATTTATAACTGCACTATAAAACTGAATGATATGCGTAGGTGTATTGTTTTTACATTTTATTTGGATCTAGCCCATAAACTAATGTTTTATTGACATCAAATTTCCTATAAATTAGTTTTTCTATAGGACATGAATGCGTCAAATTGATTTGTTTATATATTGTTCGCTTTTTATAATCGTATACTCACCAAAGTGTTCATTGTGTAATCACAAAGGACGCTTAAATGGGGCTTTTCCTTTTTATGTTATACGTGGAACGTTTTATCAAGAGAACACATAACCTCTCCCAAGCGCCCCATAATAATAAGTAGGTATTTGGAATCCGAATTTGGTATCGCCACTTAAGAAGAAATATATCGGTATATCGACACATTCGTTCCCATCACTACGTCCTCAGTGGTTGGAGAGAGTCCTGTGAGCGCCGCCGGGTCAATAAATATGTATGAATCGGACATGTCGTGTTTTATAAAGGATAATAATATTCTTATTCTGTTTGCACTAGAGGCACGCGACATTCAATATTTGCATTTATTTGCCGTCCCTGGTACTGTTGTGGGCTTAGGTAAAAGTTATAGTTCGTTTTGGGTTTTTAGTTATTTAATAAAAACACGACCACATCTAACATTTCGTTACACCACACCGTAATCTGGCACTAGTTAAAATGATCACAACCCTTTTTATGTTTGCCTGTCAATATAATATAATACTATCGCCAGACACACACACACTATACGGTTCCACACTGAGCAACGCTTGTATTATGGGTACCGTACAATGGACATAATACTTATGTAGATATTCAATATGCATGCCTCGGGTACAAACATTCATGCTCATCACACAAAGCTTGTCCCTACCAGGATTTGAACCCGATACCCTCGGCGCAGAAAGCAGGGTCACTTCCAACTGCGCTACTCAGGTCGTCAAATAGTAAATAAAACCACAATGCGCTATGGGCTCGTTATGGGTACATTCCTTTAGAAAGAAAACCTCTTCAGGCCACAAATCACAATTATTGTTGTGGATATACATTAGCCTACTACGCGTGGTGGTGATAGCGAAACTTCAAAATGCAAACGCGCTTTTTTTTGTCAGTGTAATATTTTTTTTAATCAGTCACACATGCCCTCTGGGGCGCTCTATTCAGGCGCCGGCTCGTTAGAGCGGTCATTGGTGACGCGACGCCCGCCATAATGCGTCGCGTCGTACTAATGAAGCAGTGCCAACAGTCTGCCCTCGCAAGATAGATAATGTGAACGCGTCACCAATACAACTTTTTTGTATAAATAGGAGGACATACAAGCTAGTGTTGTCCAAAGTCGGCCTGGGTCTCATATTATCGCAAGACTAGACGCAATTCTCGCAGAATTTTGGTATAAAACGATGCGTTTCTTGCGCCTTGGCCTTGCTTTTGCAAGATCAATCCTTTGAGCTCCACTAATACAAGCCTAAAAAAATATTACGATATTAAATCTTATCTTAGATTATGTAAGTTAGGTAAGTTAGATCGCGGATTTAAGATAAAGTTGTTACGTGTCGATAATATCGGAACAGTTCACATAATTCACGTAGAGTGGAGTATAGTAGAGTCTCACTTAATACTGGAGTACAAAATATCCATTGTCTTGACGACCTGACTAGCGCAGTTGGTAGTGACACTGCTCTCTGTGTCGAACGTCCCGGGTTCGAATCCTGGTTGGAACAAACTTTGTGTGATGAGCACGAATGAGTGTACCCGAGTCATGGATGTTTAATATATATATCTGAATAGCATACTGGGTTCGTCCCCAGTCCATTGTACGGTACCCATAATACAAGCGTTGCTCAGTGTGGGACCGTATAGTTAGTGTGTGCGTCTCATGCAATTATTATCGCGGCGCCACTTGAATGAACTTCAGAGCGGAGATATATGACGCATACTGTGAATTAAAACAAACTGGACCGAATTCCGACCAAAGAACAAAATTTAGAAACATGAAGAGTTGTAAGCGGCCATATAACTATGTGAACGAAAAATTATTTTCATTTTTATTTTTATAATCCACTAAATGCATTACATACATGCAACTGTTAAACATGTAACAATCTCAAACTGCTAATAAGTCACGCTACGTTTGCCGTCAAACTGCAAATGATTTAGGTACATTGTAATGTACAGTCAAAGAAGAAAGTGTTTTATCAGTTTTGGCAACAACTTCAATTTAATAAAAATAAATCACTAAGGCTGAAATTTATAGTAAGCTTGAACATACGTCACTAGACACATAAAAAAAATATACGAATCCCTTTTTTCATCGTCACAGCGATATATTGTCACTTCGATCATGCAAACGAAAATAGGCCTTGGGACCGTATGATGTGCCAATGATATCCAAGGTTAAGATGGTAAAGGACTTTCTCGGCTGACTCTACCAACACGGCAATATTATGGCATGTACCGGGCAACGGAAATCTGTTGTCGTTAAACGATGACATAGCCGCCATCGTATTTTCATTATTTCCGGTACATACTAGTCATCTGTGTTTGTAAACTGAAAATCGTTAGTACTACGTATGCACACAACTCTTGTTGTGGCTGTTTTTAGCTACAGCGGCTATACAGGGTGGTTCAGATTGGGTGTAGAAATCTTTGACCCTGCGCTGCTTTCAGAGCATTATGTGAAGTCAGAATTTCGTATTTCAATAAAAAAACTACTCTAAAAAATCGCAGTTGTCAGTTTTTTGGGATTTTTTCATTCAAATCTTTATTTTTTATTACTAACTGATTCTTTAAAGAAGCGCAGGTCGAAAGGAGAGTACACCTTTTATTAATCACGTTGTCTGAGGCTTTAGTTTTGCGCTTTGGTTTTACGGAGCTTATGATTGCCTATAATAACATTAATGTCCATACTAATTCAAAATATGAAACTTCACTGTCACTTATAATAATATAATAATAATACCAGCCCTTTTTAATGTCCCACTGCTGGGCACAGGCCTCCCCTCAATGCGAGGGGGGATCTCACTATCACTTATCAGCATACAAATGGATTCATCAGCGTTGTTGCTAGCACCTGCGTCCTTGTACACTAGATACCATCTGAGAGCCGTCGTCGTTACCCTCCGAGCAGGAAATGCCCTTCTTAAGGTACCCTCGAGACAGGTGGCGTAGGCACCGTTTACTATGTAAAATATTTCGTTGGAAGCATCTTGCTGCCTACCATAGCTAAAAGCTTTAATGAATAGTATTTAATCTTAACATCGTAGAGTGCCGTGGGAAGCTGATGACCTAAACATATAATAGAAATGTAACTGATCGCTGTCTGTAATGGAAGATATAGATTTACAAAAAAAGTTTTTTATTTCATTTTATTTTCAGTTCTTACAATCAATGATATAGTTACCATATTTTTAGTGCATTACTAGTGCTATTCGTCTACTTGTACATATTTTAGGCTTTCTAAAAATGCATGTAACGCTTACAATAAGGCATACAAATAAACAATGACTATGTATGTGAATCAATTTCATACGTGGGAGGTCTTTTGTTATTTAAATTACACGTTATATGAGCTACAAATTCGACTATATGCTTATCATTCCACTCTTGTTCTGCTAACCTGCCTTCCGACCAAAGCTCCCAAGCCAGCTGATTACTACCAACCTCTGGTATAATATGAGTACTAATACAAGCAGCGTATCCGAGCAGCTCGAGAGCATCGCAAATAGCTTTAGAGCGGTCGATACTGCGATACGATCGCGCTGGACCGCCGCCAGTGAGCGGCAGCGCTTATTACGTACAGCTTAAACCGGCGTGCTGTTGTGTTGTGTTGATTGCTGACACAAGTAAAGATTTGCAAATGTATTTTTTATGTTTTTATTTATTTCTTGTGTGATTAGAGGTACCGGGTATGAGTTTCCCCGTTCTCCTTTTTACTGCTGTAAATATATGATAGGTTTCGTACGGTCGAAAGAAATGATACCCAAAACATCATATAAAGTCAGCATGGTTCCCCGGCTTACTCGAGACAAACCTAAAAAGTAAACACATAAGTTCCAAACCCATTAACATCTTATTACAATTTCCGTTTCTAGTGTCCCAATTGAATATCAAATTTCAAAACATTAATTAACATTACATAATATATGTATATACTCCACGACTCCTCATATTCAGATAGATACAATTATAGATAGATCGCCATGCGAGCGCAAAATTAACTTGTTTAATTGTAATCGTCACGAAAGTCATTCGTTTGCCAAAATAAACTTAGCGCATAACGACAGTCGTGTGATAGTTGTGCGATTAATCGCGGTTGTTATTCGGGCAATAAGTCAGTCGTAGGCTGTGGCGCGGTAGGGTCGGCGGGCTAGTTCTGGCAGGTGTGCGGGATTTATAGTTAGAGTTGGGTTGTTTGAGGGCTTCAAATATGACACGGAAATTTTATACGACGCAAATTAATTATATTTTATGACTGTACGTCTCGTCGTTTATACCATATGTAGAGTTCATCATGGTTCTGCTCTACTTTATGGAGTTATATCGCATACAGAGTTGCTACTTATTAGCAATTTTAAGTAGACATTTGAAATCTAAAATGTAAGTCTGACATTCTACACTGTGAACACGCCTATATACCTAAAAATATCTGAGTTGAATGAAGTATGTACGCTTAGTTCATATAGCAGCATGACTATATTTAAACTATACACATTCAACACACAGAATATACACCGAGCAATGAAACACAGCCGTAAATACCGAATGGCAATAAACAGAGTAGAGTACAAGTCGGTAACACGTCACATGGCAGTCTCATAAAACTGCACAGAGTAGCCGCGAGGAGCCACGCGCCGCGGCCAAGATTCAAGCCCCGAAACTAGAGGCGCGCGTTCTAATTACGAGTAATGGCCCAACTTGCCGGCGCGGCGAGACGGTTTGAGGCGCGCTCCTTAGCGACACAGTAGCGATAATTATTGCGCTGATTATGCTATATTTTAGTAAATTATATTTAGGTATTTCTTTCTTTTGATAATTTGTGTGGTAGTGTATTATGACATTCTCATAATGTCCTCATAAATAACCTTGGTCTCACGATGAAGTCGTAGATGTTTGATGTGGAATCCACATTGGGATCATATGTCTCATATAAAGCATGAAGATTGAGTTAATAACTTGTTGATAATAAATGCGGTGCGATGAAAACAAAGTTAAAATAAAGCTTTTTGTAGAGAAATCCCTGCCTAATATATAGATTAACTTGTGTAAAAAATCATTCAATTCTCTAAACAGGAATAAAGATCGAACTTGGGATCCCTCAGGGATGTTCACAGCGCATTGGATAATATGATTATCTAAAATTATCCTATAAGTAACAAAAAATGAGCTAAAAATATAAAAAAAACTTTTCGGATTACGTTTGAGACATAAATAAGTACATACCTACTTAAACTAGGTTTTATTCATTATCAGGCTCAATAAAATATGTAGTTAGCATCAATATACTCACCAAAAATGTAAGAAAGTTGTGTTAGAAGAACTAAGAAGATAGTCTACAAAACTATATTTTAAAAGTAGACGACACTCCGCTCTGTACCTCAAGTGCGAGATTATTCGTAAGTTAACCGAATACTTTATAGTCCACGTATTTAGACACATTGGAGAATTGAATGTTTTAAATTCTGTCCGCTAGAGGCGCTATTTAATTAGCCATACAATGTGTCTAAATATGTAAACTATAAATTATACAGTTGGTAATTATGAATAATCTTACACTTCACGTACTGAATATTATGTAAGAGGAGATTGGGGTAAATATAACCTACATTCAACTCCTAGTTTTTTTTATAAATCATTACACTTTTGCTACAAAATTGTAGTGAGTAATCAACTTTATAGCAATCGGCTTAAATGTCATTTTAGATCCGCTTAATAGACAATTACTGTGTGAATTGAATCCGCCGCGTAATCCGCTTTACGTTGTATTTACGTGTGTGTGTGTGTGGTGTCGGGATTCCATCCGATTGCTTAACACACCTACTCACGTGGCTACTATGAAGATTTCCGTTTCAATTTCCTAGGGATGCATTGTTATTTGAAGATTTGCTACGGAATAGCACCATCTGATCTATATGTTATATATTTATTGAATGTTAGCCACATTTAATAAACCCGTTTCGTCTAAAAATGCAATGCCATTAGAAAATTACTAAAAATATTTAAAAAAATTACGTTATCTTTTAATACTTTAACGTGTGATGATATTACAATAAAGTGTAATAGTGCCAACAGCAAGTTATAAAGATAACATTCCCAAAGAAATAAATCAAATTATTAGACATTTAAAAAATAACACTGTACTGAAAAAAAATCAAACATCATTTACACAATTATTGTATATTTATTACTCATTCATCTGTTGAAATATTTTACACTATTCTTATTACACCTTATATTCCTTGTAAAAACTGTATAATATTAATTTTAAACGTAGTATAAATCCTTTAATTAAATCATTTGTGGCAAATGGCGCCGGTTCTTTTATTTTCTTTTTTTATATCTTTTAGTTTTTTTAATTGAACATGGATACCACTCATTGCGCTCTAATAGTGAAATTATGAAGTACCTCCATCTTAATCAGATTTAACCAATACCGTTTTCTGTTTAAGCTTGTACGTTAGGTTGTGAACTTTTTCCTATAAATATTAACTGCACAATTCATGTACTGTGACGTCATCTATACATATTCAAAACACTTTTTTATATAACTATTGTAGACTATTTAAATATATCCAGTGTTAGTGAGTGTACGTTTCGATGTTTTTATAAAGTAATCAAAATGTCTCAAGGGCCGCAACAAGGCTTTGTCCCTGAAAAGATTCAGGAATTCAACCGAAGAGCGTCACTAGACGTAACAGATACTGCTCCAAATCTAAAAATTAAAAGTCAAGAGACCCCGAAGAAAGACGCCAACCAGAGCAACATTGAAAAACCAGTTCTCCAGGAAAAGCTGGTCAAAGATGAAAAACCTAAAGTGGAAACTGGCTATGCAGCTAGACAAAACCAAGAAAGCAAGAACCCTTTCTCCCCCCACTTTAATCGAAACAATCGATCCCATGGACACTTCGAGATGGGCCCGCGAGGGCTGGACTACTCCCCGCATCGCATGGGCTTAGATTTCTCCAATCGATTGAGAGATTACGGACCACAACGGTCTACGTCTATCCACGGACATGAGCTAACTGATGCTCCGATGAAGCCTGAGTATTTAGGTCACCGAAGTCACTTTGGGTCCCAGATAGTCCCCGGAGGGACCAACCATCCGGACGTGGTGTATAGACACGATTATTACAACCAGGTGGGGTTCTCCCCCCCTCGTGCGTCGAGGTTCTCATCTCAGGAGTATTTAAACGCTCCAACTCAGTACGGCAGGTGGCCTGATTACAGGGCTGAGTACCGACAACGGCGGCGTTCGCAGCAAGATCTTCATTCGCTTGAGCAGAGTCCTGAATCAGGTATGTATGGAACCATTATTATGTAGCCAATATTTGAATGGATTTTTTATAATCTGATTTTTTAATAACCTTACACGTCTTAAAATATTATAACAAAAATTACCAGATTTGTATTGTATTTGATCTTTACGTCATATAACTTTTATATATTCTGATTTCTTATATTTACCCGAATAATACAAATTGAAATAAAACGAATTTTACCGATTTTATAGCGTGTACCACCACGCGACCCCAAATAATATGCAATTCTCCGCGAGACGAAGTAAATCAAAAAAGTATTCGACACGTATTTCGCCTCTAAGCGAGGCGTCCTCAGCGAGGCATCGGCGAGGGCTACGAATGAGCTAATTATGCTTGTCTTGTGTTATTCTCATTTAAACTTTGGAACAAACAGACTTTTGCATAATATACTAGCATATTATCAAGAACCAACTCTCTTATACTTCCCCACCTAACCCTTAAATATCCATTCACATTCCGACTTTATGTAAAATAATAATTTATCACGAAAAGTGGATAAATGTCGGATTGAACCGCTTTCACGACGGGTGTCAGTCAGTAGTCGAATGTAAAACGATTCGGAACAGTCTCCTACACGCGATACACTCGTAATGTGTTCTTGTTTTATTAAATGTTCTACCATAGCTAGTGGTTTTCTATATATGTTTTTAAAACAAAACTACAGTTGCACAAGGTAAGATACCTAGGTATATATTTCTCACCATTGTTGATTGATACTACGTTTACTTGCGTTGATGATCGTTAATTAGTCAAATTGGCCCTTAGGTCCTCCATTTAAAAAGATCTTAGTGTTGCCCCTAATCAGTGTTGCCTGGAATTATTTTAAACAATCTACCAAAATTAATACAGACATTCCTCTTATTTGGCAAACTGATTTGTATCGGTTTGACAAATGGTTTTTAACTTCCTCAGTACATCGAACCCTAACACCATGCATAATCAAAATCTTAACTGAAATCGTAACTGAAAAATCAAAATCTTAACTGAAATCGTAACTGAAAAATCAAAATCTTAACTGAAATCGTAACTGAAAAATCAAAATCTTAACTGAAATCGTAGATTTTAACGCAATAAAAAATTCTTAATTTGGCATATTTTTAACTCTACGCGACTATAAGATTGAAAGTCCTTAAGAGACAAATTGGATCAGACTTTCCAACAGGTGTTTCGTCACCAAGTTGTAAGTTTTGAAGTTCAGTCAGTTTCTGATCAGGTTTTGTTACGTTTTCTTCTTTTGGTATGGATGGCGAAATTAGTTTATGCTATCAGGGTTTAATTATAAAGCAATCGACAGGATGTCGATTGGCCAGGATACGCCAGACGTGGAAACATACTCGAATGTCTTCGTTCTCGGATCCATACGTGATTCGAGTACTACTTGTATCTACTGTATGAACGACTCAGCTGTTTTGCAAGGCTGCCTCTACTTGCTAGACCATACTAGCACTGCCTCACCTGAGCCATATCATATACAATGTTACAAACGGGCATACGACCTGACATCGCACAACCCCCATGTTTGCGTCGTAAGATATAAAATTTTTTTGGTCGTGTTGAAATGTTGGGAACACATTCTATGGTCAGCTAGCTCTGCCAAGGATCCTGGTAATCCAAGGGAACGAGGTGCAAAGGTATGAAGGTGCAGGCCACCTGCCGCTCTGTGGTGCCCCTTCACCTGCCTCTTCACGCATGAATGAGATCGATAAGGGGCGCGCCGGTCGCCGACCCCGCGCCAACCTGGCCCCGGCTTTGGGTCAATGTTAATGTACCACTTCACGTTTACGAGGTTTAAGCTGAGCTAGTTGGTACATTTGATTTTAGGGGATGACTTCGAGGGAAGGAGTTGAAGATGCGTTTGTCTTGCTCTCAGACCAAATATCCTGGACATGGCATCAAATAGTACCGTACCCATAAGAGATAATCAGTGACACAATAAAAAAGTTGCCCCGATGGCAGATCCAACTAACGGGACTCTCAGTTTTATGTAATAATAATATTATAATTTATTAACTCATCACAGAGGTATGCTTACAAAATGTGTTACAACATCCATAGAGTAAATATTGTGTTATGGAAATTAGATTAATATAAATAATATATTCCCTTTGCGAGAGTCTGGTGTCCGAACAAGGAATTACTTGGATTGACCAATAACTGTGTGCTGAAACCTTACGTGCCCTCCGAATCACAGAGGAGGACAGATGCTATAGCACTGTTACGCTCCAAGGTGCAACTGAGCCACGCGCCGATCTATTCTGTATTTTACTAAATTATGACTGCCTTCGACACACGCAGAGAAGATGAGCTATCTGTATGACCATTGATCTAAACGACAGATATGTCTTTATCCATTTCCAGTGATCTGTAAATTTAAATTGTAGATAGGTAATAAGTGCTGATTTCTACTATTCCGTTGTACTGATTCCGTTTATATCAAAATCAACTAGCAATAACATTAATAAACATATTCGAGGCAGCCCAAAAATTAAGTAGCTACCTTCCACTATAGAATAGCGTTCCATTTAAACTTGATCTTGATCCATACGCAACAAATGGTATATTAAATAAGATTAAATAAGGGAGTAGAGAAACTCCCTCATTTAATCGAATTTAATATCCTGAATGTTCCGGGCTCCGCCGATTTCCAACATGTTCCTGGGGTAAGGGCTGATTGGATAAATATTAAATTCCAAAAAGTAAATAGGAAGCTGCGAAAATAAAGCTACTAGAAAGTTATTGTTACCGACGGTTAGGGTATTCCGTCTGTACTTATGAGTAATGAAATAAGAATAATTCTAATTGCATTTTAACTGATTGGGTGACTCTATGTAATTCTATTTTTTTTTCTTTTTAGGTAAGAGCACATCCCTTTTGACCGGAACATGGTATGTTATAATTATTAAAATTTTTGTTTGGTATGTATCGCTGAATTGGTAGTCCATTATAGTTTTGAGATATTTGTCAACATATTGTAGTTCCCGTGAAACAACTACAACGTGTATTGCCAGCAACTGTACCGAGGCAAGTGTTCGCTATCGGCTATAAAACTAAATAAAAAGACTGAATAGTCCGAGCATAGGGTCACAATGAGTGCATGGTTTTATAGGACACGTTTTCAAACTTGCTAGTGCCAAGGCGCAGCATCTACAACAATGCTTATTTACCACTCAAATATGTTTTTTTCTGTAATGAAAGCTAATTTCATGACCATAAATGTTGAGGTGGAACAAAAAATAAAAAATAAAAAGTGGCCAGTCCGTCACCTGTAATTCTATATAGTAGTTAGAAAGAAAGTAGTGGGATAAGACGCTCGGCGGGTACCTGGATAATCTCCCGTGACCTGGATAGTCCTGTAATTCATAATCTAAAGTAGTTTCGTACATAACGACCATTTCCCTCCCAACTCCCAGCATTAAGTGTTGCCCGCTCTCATTATCAGAGCACGTAACAGTAAACGTGCGCCAAGTCTCGCCAAGTTTCGGTCGTTAGCGATTCTTATCGGCATCGACTGGTCGACCCCTTTGCGCTGGCCATACCACCCTGTATAAACTACTTGATTTCATACCGAGATATTGCGATATGAGAGCGTTTATTGTGTGTTATAGTTTCAGAGAAATGGGGTAAATTGTGTATTTTAATGAGATGCAAATTTGATAATTATGTTTTGGGTTATTTTAATGACGTAAAACTAAACTACATATGGACTTTGTTGATAGACTATGTTAATTGATCTGTCGCCAAGAGGAGTCAGAGTCAATACGATCAACCGAATTAGCGTTAGCTGATATATGTATTGAAGATCCAATTCCGAAAAACAGAAACAACGCCACATAATGTCCTAGTAAGATTGAAAACATACCAATAAATCGTCCATTCCACGGCAAATCTTCATTTATATTTATTTCGTGTCCTGTCCGAACTATCCTTTAAATTATAGTTATCCTACAAAATGGCGGATCCGAGCTCCGCGTGGCGAACTGCGCCGCTAACTTTTCCTATCGATATCGTGCAGCTTGGTTGCTCGCCAAGCGCATTTTTGCGTCTGCCGGGAACTTGGCGGGACTTGGCCCGAACTTGGCCGGCACGGCCATGCTGTTATTTTATACAATGATTCCCGGAGTCGGGAATGATTGTGGAAACTTGTTTTAAAAGCACTCATTTGAACTTAAATATTTGAGTGTTCTTGCCAAGTTAAGTCGAGTTGATTGTTTGTTTGGTAAAATGCTTTCGTTTGGCATTTATTAAATGTTTCTTTTAGGCACCAGTTTCTTGATATCATATTGACGGAGCGAGCTTCACTATTATCTTAAGTAAGACTGTTCGTGTGGACATGATCATGACACAGAGTAGACTACTCAGTAGAGACTAAACGAAGGACAAAGGCAGACGGGTATATAAAATGTCTTGTAAAGTAAACCACGTATTCCAAGGGCATTTGTAATATTATTGAACAAAAACCACGATACATACCACTTGATGTAATAACCAATCATAAAACTAAAATAATCAACTCTAAACATAAGAACTTTCAATCAATTTAAAGTGTTAACAATGGATTAGTAAATGGACAAAAAGTATCTATAGATTAGGGGGCCAGTGTTTACCCTTTCAGAATAAAAACTTATACAAACGTTGAGTAACCACATATTTTTTAAACGGGGCACATCACTATGTAAATGGATGCGCATCGCATTACGCGCGTAACTTGTTCGTCGGCGATTTTCCGACAAATCCGACACGTTGATGTTGAATTGAAATTATGCTTATGGTAACCGGTGGCATTAACATACGCCCCCCAGGGCCCTGCCGGGTGGGCTTCGGGGGCGTCGGAGCGGCATAAAAAAGCGTAAGGGGATTTTAAGTACGGATATTCAGATGCCATTTGTGAGGAATGGAAGGATCTGGGAACGTTCCTTGCGGGATGGCAATTGGTGTTCCGCAAGGTAAGGATTTGGGTCCAGTATTTCAATTGGTCATTAATATTTTGAGATCGAAAATATTTAAATTAAGTATTGAAACAAAAAAAAAACAATATAAAATGATACACAATAAAATAATTCCA
This sequence comes from Pheosia gnoma, assembly GCA_905404115.1. Classification (NCBI taxonomy): domain Eukaryota; kingdom Metazoa; phylum Arthropoda; class Insecta; order Lepidoptera; family Notodontidae; genus Pheosia; species Pheosia gnoma. Next base: position 176,146 of record FR989913.1, read on the forward strand.
TATGAGTTCCTGCATAATATCGAAAGCCAGGAAGAGCAAAAAATTATGTATGTCTTACTCGAAAAATAAGTTTGACCCTCAAAAAATCATAAAACGTCTCACGGTTACTCATATACATTCATCTCATAAACCGCCCCTCATTTGAGTGATGTCAGGGTATATCTAGCAGGAATAGGCAGGAAAGCTTGTGCAAAAATCTTAATAGTTTCATAACTTTTTATCTTTGAGAATATGAGGGAATGCTAATATTCGGAGGTTGGAATCGCGCCGTAAAAAGTGACGAGTATAGCTTGCGTGCAGGGATGGCGGAACTTGCCCAAGAGTAACCATGAAAGGGGATTTCAGCATCGATAGTCTTATGATTCTGTCAATGACGGTTCAAGTTAAAATATTGGAAGAAGCAAAGGGACGCCTTGGCATAATCAGTTGTAAATAAATAAATTCAGAATTATAATAAATGATTAATTATTTTTTAAGAGAGTAATTGTTTCTGTCGTGTATAATATAGCGTGTCCCGGAACAAAAACTTCCAGGAGTATATAAATTTATGGAGTTCTAATTTCCTATATATGTCGAAAACCAACATTGGAACAGTTGATATTATCATCCCAAATACGAGAAGGCATAGTGTTTTCTAGACTATTTTAAGTACAGTCACGATCAAGATATTTTAAATACATATGTATTGAAATATAAAAAAATATATTTATTTATATTATAAGAATAACCGGGCTGACCTAAAATATAGCTTCCTATCATCTAACTAGCAAATAAGAACGCCGTAAGTATTATAGGGTACTAAAAAAGAATATAACAAACCTGTGACTATTTGAATCGGTATCAACCGAGAGAAACAAAGGTATCACAGATTACAAATTAATTGTCCCTAATCAATCTCATTGAGGTTAATTGTGGTTATTTTGTAGCCAAGTTGTCAATTCGACGGTACTAGAATGGAAAGGGATGTACTTCGTGTTTCATGATCATTAATTCTGTTAACTTTTTGCACTAATGCGTAAGTACAGCAAAAGCTAACAACACAGAGGATTTTGATAAGGAAGATGGTAGCTTCAGACGCTGTGGCTTTGAAGCTACCCATTAGATTTACCAGACGCATTATTCATATCCACTGTATCTAGTTATGTTAAAGCCCTCTCTCCCTCGAGACTCCAGGTTGCAGCACTAAACTAAGGAAAAGGCTAAAATTATCATAGAGAATGCTACCTAATACAGAAAGCCGAGTTTCAAATGTATTTCAATGAGCATAGTAATACCTCTTTGTTGTTTATTTCCTTTTTTTCTTTCCTTTCCTACCTTTTTTTATTTTCCCCGCTTAATTTATAAGCTACCTTCCATAGTTCATGTACTGTTCAATTAATAATGTTAATTGATTAAATAGAACTGCTTTAAAGTCTAAATCTCAGATGGAATTCTGCGCCCAACGTTGTGGGTTTGGCGTTCTTTATAATGTACCGGTCAGTAACTTGGAACGCGGAAGAACGCGGACCGCATAACGGCGAACGCGAACGCTAAACGATCACGGTCCGTTTGTGGTATTAACAGGCCAGAATCATCAATAATTCTACCATCTACTACTATTAAACGTCCACCTGGCGCGCTGTCGACCCATAAACCGCTCATATACCGCGGTTTTATCGCATTTTTCATTTTATTGCATTACTGAGTTAGATCAACTGGTGTTATGGCACACTGAATTAGATCAAATGGTGTTATAGTAGGAAAAAAATGCTTTGATAGCGTTACATCATTATTGTTTACCTATATTTGTGATGTTTAGTTATACTATTAGGTATATTTTATCTAGCAATTTAAATATAAATAACCTGTTTTATGGCTTTTGTTTTTAGAAAACACTTATAAAGGTTATATACTACTCATTTTTAATTAATTATTCTAAAACAGAAGAAGGGTATAAAAATAGACGGAAGTAAAGGATACAGCCCAATCATGGTAGAGTTGGTTATTAACATTAAAATATTGCCATATATAATTGTAAACACTGCAGCGCTTGATCATAACACGCCATCTGTTGATAGCTTTCGGTACTAGATACCGATCGTATGTCACCTGTCAGTTTGATTGACATTGTCTCTGTTTATCGACAGAAGTTGACAGTTGTGTGTAAATTTTCCAGAAACAAACTACTAAAAGTGAATAATATATTGCATTATTTTATCTAGTCTAATATAACCTACAAATATTAGTTACATACTTCAAAAATCTCTTCGTAAAAGGATTATGAAAAGTTTATCAAAGCCTCCTTCTTTGTTTCGATTAATCGCATGTTAAAGCATGCAAGTCCATTTTATTTTATGTCGCGTTCACGGCGAAATGGCGGAACCAGCAGCTTTGGCATTTTTCAAAGAAGTAGTAGAAGTTTTTTTTAACTTTGTAACCAGCATTTCGGGTGTTAGTAGGAAAGGTGTTACTTGCATACTAAAAAACAAGATTGCATTTTTAATACAACTTGGGGTGCGGTCCTTAGTTACGTGGACAATGTCCTTTCACTTACTAAATGAAATAACTTTCAAGAGTGTGGCACAATGCACATTTATAAGCAAGTATCGATAACGCGCGGTCTAGATTTCACGCATTTAAATTGCTTGTTTCACCCTTGCTGCTGTTGTACTTCTGTGTTGCCTGTTGTTGTGTGTGGTCTAAGGACTCTTGAGAATTCATGAATTCAATTACAAGACCTTTTTTCGATAAATCAATAAATCTGTAGCGAAATAGTTTAGGTATGTGAGCTTAAGACGCGTATCCTACAGGGGGCAGTTGTCGCTATGCGCTTATTGAGTTATATACTATTAACTGGTGCTTTAATAAGTATAATTTAATATAATAAGACTTTAATTGAAGTGTCAGAAGAACAAATATCCAAGTGCAAGTTAGATATAAATAAAGCTAATAATGTTGCCCGGCACAAATCTTTAGATAGTAATCGTAAAAGTGATTCATACATAAATTATGAATATTGGAAGCTGGCAATTTATTTGTGTTTCCATTAAATAATTTATGACTGGTTTTATTGCTCCGGCCGTGTTCGTTAAAGCTCTGAAATAGGTTGACGATGGTATGATTGCTCTGTGGAACTGAAAACATGATTTACATATTTTGTACTCTTTTTACTACTAGTAATGTTAAAAGGCCATCCCTAAAATACCTGTAATTTTATTGTCACAGCGAGTTTCCTGCATCCGATAATTATCCCTCCCCGTAAAGGACAGCCGCTCCCACAATCTGCTAAGATCAAACTATCTATATATCTTTAACATAATGTTGACTTCTCTATAATGTTTATCGCCCGAATCTTTGTGGACCACACAATATGTATGGGGTGTAATATTTTCCGATAGCCTTTTATTCACAACGCACCAATACCGAACAAGACCTTGTCTATCCTATTTTATTTATTATACAGGCATGTCCTGACATCGGCGCGATCTGCTCGGTATAGCTCTGTTATATATTCATAGAACATGTCTTAACAGTTTTGGGGCCTGCGTTACCGATGTGAGTGAAATGCTCCGAGTCGGTAACGCGCTATGTAGTGTAGGCCGCATGCGAAGGTACACTTGATTTATAGCCTCGTCGCTTTTAGGAGACAAAAGGTCGCTTAACTTTAGATATTATTTCTTTTAGTTGTACCTAAAATCTAAATGAAATGGTGGTCTATAATGACGCTGCTTTATGTTAATACTATGGAGTTTTTGTAGATCCGCTGTATACACAATACTATCGAATGGTAAAGCAAGTGTAGCAAAAATGATATGCCTTTTACAAGGAAATGAGGTGTTCTAGGCTCTAGTGCATTTTTATTGGCTTATATTTATTGTCTAAGAATTTTGTCGGTCCATCTGGGTCAGCACTTAAAAATGTGCTAGCTTGTCCTATGTAATATGATGATAATGATTTAGCATTGCTTAAGAAATTATTTTCTTGTATTTTTATTTGTCTCGGAATCAATAAACAACATCTCTTACATCCTTTAAAGCTACTATTGTATATTTCGCCCGGCTTTTGTTATCACCTAAAACGTATAACAAAGGGCTTTGGCATGTTAAAAAGGCATCCGGGAAGGCAACAAGGGCCTGGGCTTAAGGGCCTTTAGTTAATAATTAATTGCAAAATGGGCCGGCAATTCTTGGATCGCCAATATTCGGCTTAAAAATCGTGGTCACAGGAACTCTTGAAGGCTTTTTTCTTTTTAATAGCAATGCCGTTATTTGTGAAGGTTGTAGAAGTTATTGAGTGTCTATGTTGACAGTTCTAAACGAATTTCCCTGGTTGTTAAACATAAGCTCACCCATTGTTATTATTTATATTAATATCCCCGAGACGTATTTTCTTGCGATTCGTATAAATAAGTCCATCCGCTTCCGCAATATTTCTGAGATGTAATAAATAATCTACGGGCTGAATAAAAACATGTAAGAAAATCAGGGAGAATGCCTCGCCATCTGGCAACTCTGCGGCGTGTCCTCCGATTTCTCATTAATTTCATCGCGCGCAGTTATTGACGTTGGTTCGGGGGAATCCTGTAGCTCAGACGCTTATAGAAAAGTTTTTATATCAAGCTATCTCTAAAATTGTGCCCATTTTCATATCCATACTATCACTGAAACCGAGCCGTCCGTAGTTTGAAGATATTTACAACAAGGTTATTTAACATCTCTGATACCAAAACAAGTATTTTTCGATTTCTTGTCTATTTCACGGAAAACTGCTCTACCAATTTGATCAGGGTTTATACAATTGCATAATATATAGAGTACATTAGCAACCGCGAAATTTGTTCTCGGCCCTAATCAAAGAAGATCGAACTGATTGCGCTAAATAAAAAGCTGTGTGGAAAACTAAAAACATCTGAGTGTAAGTAAATAAACATGGACAATGTATAAAACATATTGGATCGGAATTTATTGCTTCGCGCAAATGCGATGCTACGTAGATGTTAGCGGCAAATTCAATTCTCTACTTTATGTATCAACACAGACTCGTTAGAATATTCAGACAACACGTGGCGTGCGCTACAAGTGAAGCTGCTGCTGTAAAAACACGGACTCACGCACACATATAAAAAAAACTATGTCGAGAACTTCTTAGTCTGAGCCAGAACATTTACTAGGCAGAAACTTTTGTATGTGGTAACATTTACCACTACTAATGCACAAAAAAAGTGCCTTTGCTAGTAGTAACGTTACGTCTGAACTTCTAAACAAATATGTGTGTATCATTCTTACCTTCGCTGTGGAAACAATGATTACATTTTTAATTACCCGTGTTTGAACTAGATACTACATCTTTATTATGCAGTCATTGTCTTTTCTTTAATATGATGATGACTTAAGAAAAAAAACATGTAATGACAATTTGTAAGTGCCCCCGTAGGCCTATACGAAATAAATGATTTGACTTTGACTTTGACTATGTAATTGGATCAGTAGGTAAATTGTAGATTAAAATAAATATACCGAATAACTGAATCAAATACAAATGATATTATAATTCGTGCATGTGTATCTGTTTATTTGAGTATGACGGAAGAATTACTTGACCGATTCCAATAGGGTTTACACTACTGTCTATCTCAAGAGCCTGGCCATTTTCAATTACACCTTGAACGCCTATGCGTTCAAGGTGTAATTCAAAATCAAACTCGATGGTTGAGCAGACGGACACGAGAGCATATATGAAAATGTATGTAATACTTATTTGAGTTATTTTGTTGTTGATTTAAATATTTTAATAAATATATAAATTTTTCCTTTTATAATAATTAACAATCATTCTACTCTGGCGCTTTCAATCCAGTTGGCGATTAATTAAAATAATAAAATGTTACAAAGAAAGACACAAAGTGGTAGAAATAATGCGAATCACCATAGTCAATAAAACACTATTTCAACTCTTCCCAATAAGATGAGATGCCCGTTGTTAGTTTTATCTTACCTTAAAGACTAGATATAGAAAGCAAGACCTCACCACAAACCGACCTTACACAGAACACAACCTAAAGGCACTCCGTAGTGAAAACATTCCGGTTACTTTCATCCGGACTCCGGGTATAAATCTAATAACGACGGCGGTCGGAGCCATCCCTGCCGGGTCACGCGGACGATCCCGGGTACAGCTTCGTTCTCGGCACCGCTTACCTATAAAGTTGTACAGGTGTGTTATACATAAAGGGTCTTATTAGCGAAGTAGGTACTTAAGGAGTACTATTATGGACTTGTAATAACTGTACTGTGTCTTTATCTACATTGAGATGTAAATAAATTAAAAAATATATGCTATAGGCTCTTAGGACGTTTCTGAAATTTACAAGTGTTTCTAGAATTATTGTCTGTGCGTCAGTTTGTTTATTTATTGAAGTAAGATTATTTATTTATGACATAATATCATACTTTTTTGTTGAGTTATAGAAATGATGTTGTTATGACGGTTTTTTTTATCATAGAAGTAACCTTAGAAAGCGGCGATCTTTAATACAATAATATGTGCATTTCTGTTGATTATTCTTCGGATTTTTCTTCCGATTCTTGATGCTAATGCAACCCGGGACTAGAGCGCGACATTTGTATGCGCGGCGGGATCCGGGATCCCGGGCGAGCGCGACTTTAAAATGATTCCATTTTAAAAAACTATTCCCTCGTCCTTCGATTGAGATTAAATTTATTTAGAGTGATATTTCTTACACTTAAGTATATAAATAAGAAAGAATTTGTATTATTTTTGTAGTTACAATAAAGACGAAGACATAGGTAGATGCTAACATATTTTTGAAAGTATTAAAAATAAGTACCTTAGATGTATTTTTTTTACTGCAACATATTTCTTTGGTTTTTAATCCTAGCAGACAAAACAACATACTACCATAAGAGTTGAATCTACATAAGATAAAACTCCATTTACATTTTATAATACAAGACCCCGCAAGCTTATCTCGCCGTTGAAGAGCATTGGTCGATGCACCCCGAGATTGCATTGCTACGTCGGAGCATATTCGGGCGAATCCCAGACCAAGCCCCAGCGAGACCGGACTCTAGTTACTAACAAGTTTTGTACGGCTCTTGAAATTAAATTACATAGGTCCATAGAACATTAATAATAAGTCCACTAAAGTATCCTCCTCTCTCCTCTGCCCTGTACTTTTCTATCTATTCTTGCCGAATACCTTCAACGAACGTGGGCTGCTTTATAGACACTATTAAATAGTTGCGTCTGTGCCGAGAAACTGTAGGCGATAAGCCTTGTCATAGTGTAGCGCTATAATAGCTTTATGTCTGTGATATAAAGCTCTAAGCAGCTAAGCTTTTCCCGAACAGCTGTAAACCAGCAACGTTGCGGCGCGAACAGACTCCTTCCTGCAATATTAAAGCGCGTCATTACTTATAAACTGCTTTAGCGGGGCCATTATGAGGACCAGTAAATACTATAAGAAACTTACTGTTACACTGGTGAATTTTTAATATATCCTGTGGGAGGATAATTAGACTGTGGTCCGTTTAGTTGATAAGTTATTTTGGTGTGAACGTTCACCGTGAATAATGTGTGCAAAATAGTGCTTTTAGAACATGATTTACCGCAAAGTATTTTTTTTCCAGTGATGTTACCGGGAATATTTTGAATGTTCCCAAGTCCGCCGTCAGGTCAAAAATGTGCCTAACCTACTTGGAAACGCAACATCATTAGTTTATAACCAGATCATACAGCTCAACGCAGTGAAAACATTGGACCTAAAATCTACAAACTCTGTCGGGACTAAACCCAATTACCCTGCGCTACAGAGGCGTCGGCTCTATCGAAAGGCAGTCGGAGTAGCCATGAATAATTCAATATCATCAGAGGACAACTCTCATTTATATTTCGCTACCATTAGATATAATAGAAACATCTTTACAGATGATATGATGCTTTGCGATCACCATAAGTAATTTCTCATTGGCTCTTTTAATATGAAAAGCCTAGCCTTACCTCAGCATAAACATAACAGTCAAGGCTTATTTAGAAGTGATTATATATTTGAGCTTATGATAACTTGGTATCTGATAAACAAACCCTCCCGTTTTTCTTTATTCGTTAAGTATTTAACAATTTCATTTGGCCCTTACTGTCACTCAATATTTACGTAACGTAACATAATCTTGCCCCTTCTTGATCACATCAGGTTTCATAAATAAGAAAGCCCGTATCAGCTGCTTGATGACATAGCATAGATGATATGATAGCATGAGAAGTTCCTGCTAGGCAAATTTGCCGCTATTCTTCTCCAGTCAATATTAGTAATTAGGTATTAAATTCCATAAGGTTCAAAATCGCTTGCTTAAATTCCTCCCTAATTGTCCCTACTTATACATTCCCAGTGCTACTATAAACATACCGCGAAATCCAAACAGTTATCGTCCACTAGCCTATACAAACAATCATTAGTAGACTCTTGCTCGACTATTGATCGGTTTGTCTGCGAATACCGTCACGTAAATTGATACATAAAACGTCTATGTATAGCAAAAAACACAAAATAACTATGTAAAGCTAGTGCAGAATAGAGAAGGACCGCCCGAGCGAAAAATTTGAGCATTTTAATAAAATTAAAAATTTAATACAATCTCCTCATTTTTGAGGTCGGTTATAAAAAGCATTAAGTTCCTTTCTGCCAAAAACTCTAATGCATATTTAATTTTCATGAAGTCTGCTCGCTAAAAATTACGAGATAATGATGTCTCAAGCTCAATGTAGGACCTTACACTTGAGTAGCGTTCATTCGACCGTCTACCTAATCTATGACTACAACTGGAGATAGAATTATTATAAAATGAAGAACTTTATCGATTCGCAAAAAAACCAGGGTCTTGTCCAAAACAACTAGCGAGTGTCCGTTACTACTAACATGGCTGTATTGTGAGCTTTGAAGACATTACTTCATCAGTTCCGAAGACAGCAAGCAGGTTCTATCAAATCAAGGAATTACTACCTAGACACATTAAGGTCATTTTGGCATGGCAATACTGAGCTCTAACGCGTAGGGTTGCCGGTTTACAGCGCCCTTATATCTGTACCGTACAAAACTGAGTTCACGATTCACAAAATATTTTTTTCATCATAAAAGAGAGAAGCAATTAGTTGGACAACTCAAGAAAAATATTCAGAAGTTAAGCAAAAACATCAAGTCTCCCGTTAATAATTCTCAAAGCTTCTCATCAACGTTTCACTTGCCTCCCATAAAACTCGCTTCCGAGTGGATGCACGCGTCTCACAACAGACTCGCACCCACGTGCAAATTGTACGCAAAATAAATGCTCTTCCACTCGGCTGCGGGTTGAGCATTACATGAATAACTCAGCGGCGCGACCGAGCGTGTGAGCCCACTGTGAGCAAGACTCGCCTCGCTCATTCACAAACAGCTCATAATTTTAAGAACGTGTGTATTAGGCTTTATAATACTCGCCTTTTCCCTTAGGGGATCCGACGCCGTTTCAAACAATGCACAACAAATATGCCCACGGTTCAAGTTTCAAGTGTTTTCAATTGCTGCTTTATACCTTATCGGCTTATCAAAAGTAATTCTACTTCTTTATTTGTCAAAAAAAACTGTATTGATTTCATATATTTACGTGAATACTACACATTGAAATAAAACTAATTTTACGAATTTTATCGCGTTTTGATCAACCACAGATCCTCGCAAAAGAACACTGATTCCGGACAAGGATACGTGAGGCCATTGCAATTAAAACACATCCTAATTTCAATAGGGAAGGTGGCTGGGTGCTACCACCGACTTAGGATCCAGTAATCAATAAAATAAAATCCAAAACCAAGCCCACCATTGCATGACACTGTGATCAATTTCTGCGTAGATCGGACCGCAAACAACAACTAAATATAAAGGTCCCCAATTCAAACTATGACACTACGACGTTTTACACCTCAGTCCTCCAGTGAAAATAGTTGCTGTAAAGCAGCCGAAACGTCGGGAACGTAGAAACATAAAATAAACGGGATAAAATTCGTAAATTTAGTTTTATTAAAAAAATCTGTGTTAACTATTACCGCGCTCACTTTCGACTCTACGAACCCAAAAACTAACTAGTTCTCAAAGATTGATATCCATCAGCTTGCACTGGACTGCATGGGGGACAACGCCCCAAGTCCCTCTTCAATTAAAAGCCTTAACTAACGCGTTCAATTAATTCTCTTTCATGATATGCGTGCCTGGTACAATCGCGGACTCCCCACCCTGTAATGGAGGAATAAAAACGATATTCGCAGTATAACGGTACATTGTGAGAGGTATTAGCAGGAATGGAGGCTTTTATGAGGCTAATGATGTTGCCCAATCTATAGGGTTTGGCTATGGTGGAGGTTTAGGGATGGGAGCGATAACATCGATATCGACATATAAAATGAAGTACTGAGTTTATCAATCCTAGAGGATCCTAGAAAGTCTGGGAGGATTGATAATCGCAATCCTCCCAGACTTTGTGAAAACATCATATTAGGCTATAACACAATGGACAACTTAACACTCATATATCTGTCACCTTTACGCGGTTCTCCCATTTTTTTTATTTAGGTGATAGTAGTAGTATAATGTTCCTTTGTAGCCTATGTATGTTAATACAATAAAAATGGTAATTGACATTATAATTGTCAAGTAAGACACTTTTGGATGCACAACTACATTGCATTTTTAACACTAATATGTAGGTACAGACAGAGTCCAGGGCGGTATTATTGCTAACTATAGCGATTACTTTTAGAACTTTCGATGGAGAAGATTCTAAATTTGAATTTCAGTTTTAGTGTGTCAAAACTGACAATTATAGCGGCATTTTCATTAAATTATCAGTCAATTGTGTTAGAAATTTGTCTGTTTTTGGTATGTCTTCAACTAGAATTTACCAAAAATGGAAGTCGTGTACGAATGTACCCATCCTTCGAAGTTTATACCCTGCCCTATCGATATCCGGTGTTCTGCTATCCCGCCCCTAGAGACAACCCCTTTACAATCAGCAGCGGGGGCGAAAGTGGCCGCTCCGTCATCGGCAATTGGAACCGGAAGTCCGCCATATATCCACGTCGGAAACAAAGAGGGGGTGTTCCTTAATGGCTTCGGGGTATCACTGCTCTGAAACTTTTATATCTTTGATGAAAACTGTGATAGGTAAGGTAAGGAAGTCCAACTTTTTGGAAACGCTGATTAGATTACTGACACGACTTTGGGCACACGGACACGACTTACATGACTTGGGTACAAACATTAATGCCTAGCACAAAAAGTTTATCACTGCCGGAATTCGAACCTGGCACAGAAAGCAGCGTCACTACCAACTGCGCTAATCAGGTCTTCGAAATATAATAAAATGTGACATTTCGTGTTTGAGGCAACGCTATCAGTTACCTTCTCATTTATGTACAATGGTGGGTGCACAAGACAAAGGTATGGATTACTTTAATATAAACGTGATATTTCAAAATATAAACGAACCAAATCCCGCCTTATTCACGCCGCTCGTATTTCACCGGCAATTTTAAAATATCCTGTACACCGCACTCCTTTATCGCCGCGCAATTTAATGTCTGTGCAGCATAGTTGTAACAGCGCGATAGAGTCTATATTGCCACGGTCACGCGATACTATCATTTATTGCGATACCTACATAGGTATTTTTAAATTGTTGGTAGTATTGTGATATGTCTGCTTTTAAGCGAATGGGGATAATAATGTTATATAGGTTTAAATTGTTGTTAAAGTTAATGATAATTTATTGATAAAATTCTGACGTCATAACTCAGGCTGGTGCCTAGTATGAGTACCAACGATATTTTCATTCTTATAATATGTATATGAAGTTGTTTTTTTATGTCTTATCGTTTTAGGTAAACGACTGTTTACATTTGTAAATGTTTTTAAAACAAAAAACACGTATAATGATCGAGTTATTATATTGTTTTGATATATTTAAAATACAGTTTTAGAGGAAATAGACAGAATTCAAGTCAATTACATAAATTGATAATCTGGACTGATTTGGTAGAGTCCAGATAATTTTGACATAAACTTCTATTCTTCTTCTACCTTCACTGCTAGACTAGGAAATTGCCAAAAACAGTATGGGGCAATAGGAACCATTATCCTTTGGCAATCTTTCAGTCCACAACTATTTCATTACATATATAACTTATAATACAAGGATACTATTGAATCAAAAACCACATAAGATCGCTGCCCCTACCGAAACGGGGCAGTTAATGCCGACCCCGGTAAGTATAAAACAGGTAGAGCTAATAGGCGCACAGAGCTGCCGCGGGTGTAAAGTATTGCACTAGAGTTAATTGCAGCCGCCCGCCCTACGTGTACTGCGTGGGGCGGACTTGGGACTTGAAAATTAATAAAACGATCCACGTTTAAATAATGTTATATTATGAATCAACAGTGTATCAGAGACGATGCGAGAGCCAAAATTAATTTAAAAAAAAGACGCTGTGAAATCAATGTTTGACTGAGGTAAAAAAAAACTCGATGTGGTATGTTTATTTCAATCAACTCTTATGATCCAGCTCTAGAAAGTCTGGGTGCGACTAGAGATATATTTATAACCACTAAACTCTCCTATTAAAATTATTGCTAATTGCTTTATTTGCATTAATTTCACATTTAAAAAATAAGTATGCCTATTGCTTATTTACTATGTTACGCACATATCTATAAAGAATATGTTCTTTGGTAAGCGCATCACTTGAGAACGGCTGGACCGATTTGGGATTATTTTTAATGTTCTCCGTCGTAATAGTTCAAATAAGGTTAAAAGGGAAAAAATATATCCAGACGAACACACCAACTATACGGTCCCACACTAAGCAACGCTTGTATTATGGGTACCGTACAATGGACTGGGGGCGAACCCGGTATATATTACTTATACAGATATTAAACACCCATGACTCGACAAACATTCGTGTTCATCACAAAAAAAATTATCCCTACCAGTATTCGAACCCGGGACCCTCGGCACAGAAAGCAGAGTCGCTACTAACTGCGCTAAAAAGAAATAAAATGCTAAACAGGACGTCGGTCAGGTGCTGAGGTGCTAGTTTTTTTTTTTATACATTATAGGCAAGTATTTGATCTCGATCTCACCTGATGGTAAGTGACGATGAGATCTACGATGGAGCATACTTGCCTAGGTAGGAAGGCGGCAGTAGATCGAGACGATACATTCACTAGGCACATGCAGCGCATCCGATGTACAATGTTATCTAATCTGTTATCCGAATTAAAAACTATATTAACATCTTGTGATCTTGTAAGTACTACAAATTCGCACTTGTTTAAAATCTATTCTCCAACTAGAAGCTATTTTTGCTTACACACATTAAATTACCGTGAATATTTTTAATTAGCCCCTGTGTGCCGCTCTACCCCGCGCCGCCCCTTTTAAATCACCTCCATTTCGTCTGTCTGGCTCCAAAATAGCCTCGCCTCCCCGTGACTGTGCCGGTTTACCCCTGAACTTTGTATTGCTGGCGTGAATACATATTACTATTACTATTGTGCTCCAATTATCGTTAAGATCGTAGTGAGTTGTAAATCTATTGTAAGCATTATGTAACACGAGTATGTTTATTTTGAATTATCGGCGGCTCAAACTTCTCGGCAGTAGTTTTCTTGTTGTAAACTGGGGCAATTGCAATATCTTATTTTATTTATATACAAGGTCATATTTATATGACATAGTTATGATTCTGTTTTGCCATAGAATATTATGTAATGTTACATCTCCCTACCACAAACACATAGGGTAATTTGACCTGTTTATATGGTTTATAGTCAAACTATGTATAATTAATTCTAGATAGCTCTCAATTTTATTCCTATCAACAATCTTTGAGCAGCCTTTATGTTTTAGTTTGGACTTATTTCTCTACAGAAAATAAAAATATAATACAATAGCCAATCGGAAAAAAGTGGTGTAAATATAAGAGCACGGTTTGAACATTTTTTTCTCCAAATACCCTCGCATTTTTGACCCCAAGCCATTCGTAAAAAATCTTAATTAATCATCATCCCAGGGTATCACACGGAATGGGGTTGAATTAAGAGTTTTCATATTTAATACGAGCCCTTACGAACGGGACCTGCGCCTCTGAGCACCGTGACACGGGTCACCGAGGATCTATTCAAATATTCGTGTTTGTTTGTGGGACATCTCTGGTAAAAGGGTCAAAGGTGTCTCTGTGTTCGCTGTGCATCGGATGTTATGTTTGATGCATATTTTATAACCCGTAGAAAAGACGCAATAGATAGATGTAAGTAGGTTATAGTAATCAGTCCATCAATTGCCCTCCCACTATTTTGGTAAAGGCCTCCAAGTAAACGTTGGCCTTACTTGACCAATCTGGCTAGGTTGGTAGATATAAAAACAAAATAATTCAATGGACACAATGTACGAAAGTTATCCATTATTAAATAAAAATGAAATGAGGAATCAATGGCCGTTGGGGCAGAAGGGTTCTAGAATAGCGACCACGAACTAAAAGACAGCCCCTACAAGGTGGACCAATGATATCACATGCGTCGCCGGAAGCCGGAGGATACGAGTTCCGAGGACCGTGTTGTGTGGAAGTCATTGGAGGAGTCCTATATCCAGCAGTGGACGTCTTTCGGCTGCTGGATAGAAAGAAAATAAACTCCATCAAACATAAACCGAATAATACTACAGACATATCGTGTTCTTAGGAACCTTACTACGAAACAAAACCGCAAAATAATACCGCCTAACTCACCACACATTACCCAATTTCTTCACAAAATCCAAACAACAACCTTACACAAAACACGCCATAGAACACGAAAGAGCTTTAATATCGCTTACCAAGTTTTATAATACCAGGTTTATACCCTCAAGCTATGAGCGGGTACAACGGATCCAAAACAGTTGATACGGGCCGTGTATCCCGCAGGCTGTTGCGGTATAATTCGGCTGTTTGCTTTTTATTATTTATTTAGCTCCAGCTTCCCGGCCCGTCTCTGTGGAGTTTGAGATGGTTCCAATCGAATTCGTTTAGTGTGTTTAGAGAGGAAAGGGTTCGGAAAAGATGTTTTCGAATGATAATGAGATCCGAAATTGCAATGGTTCAGTTATATGAAGCATTGTATTACAATATTTTGTTTCAGGATTTAAGTGCGTTTAAAAAAATACAACAAGGATTTGTTGTCGGCCATATTTATTCTGGAATTCAATTGACATAAACGATTCATGTAATTAATCTACACACATAAATCCACGTCCATATAATAAATATTTAATCCTTCCACCTACTCTATGTATCACACCCGCTATTCTCTGCAATATTAATGCATTTTCCCCGGATGCGCCGCCATTTTGGCTGGCTGTAATTATTTAAAATAGCGCCATCTCTCGGAAGGGGTGATTCATCGCCGGAAAAGCTGCGTTCACTTAATATCCGCGATAGGTATATAAAATCAGGGGTTATATGAGGTTTATATTTACGATACCTACAAACACTGAGATCTTTAACCTACTGTTAAAGAGTAGGTATCCGATCTTATCTTATCTAGGTAGATCCTATTGATGTACAATGTTCATCTTGAATCGTGAATTTCGGTTTATAACATTATTCCCGTCTTCTCAAAGTCCCATAGAATGTCACTCAATAGTCGCTCGAACCATGTCCCACAATAACGAGGTTTTATTTTAACACATCTACATGTTGCAAAGTACATTAGGGCTATCACTGGTGGGACTTATTCAGATGCAGAAGGGAAGTTTAGATTTCAGTGTATTGATGTATTCGTGTGCTAATCCACACCGGTGGCTTGACACGACTTACGTCAGGCGTCTTTAACCATTAATAACCCATTAATAAGTTTAAAACAACTGTAAAAAGTAATCTTTGTCGTAAGGGTTATTACAGGATCTTGGATTATTTGGATGATAAAGCAGCCTGGGACTGATCGCTTAAATATCAATATATATAATGTTAAAGTGTAGTGTGTGCGCCCCGCATGGCAACACACTGGAGCTTACTTTTATATTTGATTTTGTAAAAATAATGAATTTAAAAAAAAAGACAAGCCCGCTGAGTTTCTTGCCGGATCTTCTCAGTTGAGGTCGCGTTCCGATCCGGTTGTAGACTTAAGAAAAAAAAATGTAATGACAATTTGTAAGTGCCCCCGTAGGCCTATACGAAATAAATGATTTGACTTTGACACTGTTAAATATCTTTTCGAGCTTCCTATAAATACCATTTAGGTATATATTCGCCATTCGTTAAGTCCAATCAAATCTGGGCATGCACATGGACTACTGAAATTCCACATAATAACTCGTTTTCACGATAACCGTAAAAAATATGATACATTTGTAATGCAGAAGATTTTATCCTAGACGTCAGACTACTGCGACATCCTTAGCGCGGTGCATTGTATAGGGTACGTATACACAACGCGTGTCGCGTCAAATACTTGCAGCACTCTCATCTACGCCGCGCCCGCGCCGCACAAACGCGCCGCTAACTGACTCTGAAGAATGAGTTCTTAGATTTTTTTGATGTGTCGCGAATCTTCTTTACATGAGAGGGAAACAGCATTACGATTAAGGTTGCTCGTAAAGCTGATTAGAATGGATCTATGGTTTGTTAGACTGTAGCATTTCAGGGCAGGGAGACATAAATTATAGTAAATAAGCAATACTTGCCTTGCTTGAAGTTAACACTTTACTAATCTAATTCTTTGTTTTTGTTTCAGGTAAAACATAAAGAAATTACATGGCTTCACTGAATCTCAGTGTATGTATAAAAACACACACAAACGCAACCCAAACCCAAACTACCTAGGCTCCAAGATTTCTACTTAATTGACTATTAATTAAATTGAATCGTGATTGTCACTTTTAAAAACCGTCCCAAGCGACAGTGACCATTCCATGCAATGCGATTACAAACAAACTTGGGTCCTTGATTATATATCCTTCATTATATATCTCATAGATATAAAACACCTTCGACACTTTCCAAGCAACGTTTACGTACCAATAAATCCTAACTTTTAATTCCAATCAATAGATGTCACTATATTTAAAAATTCTCAACGATCATTAATATCCGATTAAAAAGCTGTACGCGAATAATAGGTGTAACCAATGGCTACAACAATGAAATATTGCCACCGTGCTGTAATTTCACGGTTTTTATCATGAAAAAAAAACCGACGCAGCCGCCGCGATAACAGCGCGTGATTGATGGACGGAGAGCCGCTAGATTTTGATCAATTATTATTATATTTTTACCGCGCCCAATAGATTGATGACTGTTGAAATTAGATTATTGAAAAGGTGATATTGTGGGATATAGTGTATTCTTTATTGCTTTTGAAATTGTCCGTAACACATGCCAGGGGCGTTATACGAACTTTAGTGGTTACTTTTGGTTACCAGTGGACCCAGTTGGGCTCGGTGGGTACACAATATCGGTTACCGGGAAAATCAGGGCCAAATCTAAGCCAATCCCAACGACAGGTGGTGAGTCCGTATCGCGACAAACATACAGTAGGGTAACCATGAACTCCTAAAGTACTTAATCTAAACTTCATCGAGTAAGCATGCTTTCACCGTCATGTACATTTATAAAACCCATGATGTGAGCGGGATGGAGGACGGTAACGTTGCTATAACGCTACGTTAAAAGATGCTGCTTGAGCCATAGTTCATGCCGTCAATTCCTATAATTGATTTTACAGCATCCATCGAATATTATTGGTTTATTTAACGTCACTCTATTAACAAAATGAAACAGAGATAAAAGACAGGTTAAACAACACCTTTACGCCAGTATTCCGTGAAGGGGTAAGCAAAGATACACTGCAAGGCACATACGCAACTGTAATAGTCATTATAGAAAGTATTATTACTGAAACGAGCATTCGACGACTTGGCTAACACTGTAAGCTCAACATTTTATTCCTAAATTCTAAACTCGATTTTAAGAATGAATGTGCCTTCTAATGTTATTGTAAATAATCTAACAATGTTCTATATTCAAGGGGATACTAAAAACGTTTATTTTAGTTAACATATAGACCCTCACTCAATTAATTCGAGTTAAACAGGCAACAAACAAACTGACTTCCGTTCTCACCCTACTAACGTCCAATTTAACTTCACAACACTTATAATTGCGCCCGGCTGCACTTGCTAACGTGTGTTCCCTGTTGTATCTAGCCCCATTATCGATTGCTGTCCGTTGCTTATTGCTTGTTGTTGTTACGTTAGGTTACGGTTTGGAGAATTGCTTATGATTTTCTGGTAACGGCGTCCTTTGTTAGTAGGGTGACACTAAATATACAAATTATGGAATTGGTTTTTATTATTAATTTATGAAGGCAATTTTGAGTTAACATTGTCAATTCACTACATACTAGATCACAGAACAGCAATTTCAGCATCCTATTTAATTTCTTTTTATCATTTAGTGCCTACAGTACGTATGTTGTAAATATATGAAAATGCCCAGAATCACGACCGAAGACTTATCAAATTCAAAGAAAGGCCGTCGGCATACGTAAACAAAATGGGGCAATAAAAGTAAATCCTTATGTATAATACGCTGAAATATAACCCGTCGTATTGTCGGCGTTACAGCTCCGACCCCCCCCCCCCCCCCGTGCTACAAACGTGACGTGACTGCCAAGATGGCGGCCGCACGTAGCGCGGGAAAAGCAAATTTTCAAGAAGAGGCACCTTTTTGGGGGTATTTTCAGAGAAAATCTAATCTGAGTGTTAACTAAAGACTAAAGACAAATTGTAGCTGGTTTCAATTAGGGGTTCATAGTTACTCTAAGGAATTAAACAATCCGATTTTATTAAAATATCATTTTTCTATTATACGCCATTTTTTTCGGCTAATGCTAGCCGGTTATGCTTATTAATAGCGCACCAACTAAATAGCTTTTTTGTATTTATATATATATGAAAGAGAAATATTAGGGTACGACTAACATAATATAGCAACTAGAGCACATATATTTTTATAAACGTCGGCCCCTCGTCTGACGTTGAAAAAATATTTCATACCGAAATACACACAATAAATCATACCAACAATGTTATCCCGGGAACCTTTTAACTGTTTGACACTCTATTCAAAACACATATTAAAATAAAAGTTATAACTTAATTCAGAATATACAAACTCGTTAACGATGTGGCAACATTATTAAACAACGAAAAATAAAGGAACATTTCAGCTCGACAAGTATGGGTGTGAAGGGCATGATAACGAAAACTTTGGGTAAAGGTTTTACTTTAATGCCTATACTACAATTATTGTAATCATTTATCTCGAAAGTCATTGGTGACAAATGTTATAATTTGTGAGCGCACGATGTATCATAAACAACGCAGTCGGAACACAACACTCCGCGCGATACCCGTCACGTGCGAGTGACGAGCGCGTACAAGCGTATCGAGCTGTATGTTTTATTTCGTTTACATTGCAGCTTAAGGTTTAAATAAGTAATTTTTTTTTTTTTAATTCTGAGGGATTCAGAATCAAGAGTTGAATCCCTGTATAATTTTTAGTGTTTATCCACGCTTATTATCTAATAGAAAGTCTGATTAGGATGTTTCTATTATTAATGAATAGGGTGTACCTTAAAGAGGGTCCTATTTTAATTCAATAGAAAGAGGTAATATTTCTTTGATGATGATCATTACAAAACTGTTAGATTAATATTTCTCCTATGGTATACATTTTTGTTATTATTTGCTCACTGCCTGTTGATTTTTAATTTGGATTTATAAAAAAAAAAACTTTGCAATTATCTTTGGAGCTCAATAAAGGGCGAATCGCTGAGAAGACTACGAACAAGTCCCCAGGACATAACAGAGAAAATAACTGCCAACGGGACAGACATTTTATATTTCCAGTGGCCATTTTA
The DNA here is from genome assembly GCA_905404115.1 of Pheosia gnoma. Classification (NCBI taxonomy): domain Eukaryota; kingdom Metazoa; phylum Arthropoda; class Insecta; order Lepidoptera; family Notodontidae; genus Pheosia; species Pheosia gnoma. Next base: position 196,133 of record FR989913.1, read on the forward strand.
CAACGACTAATATTCCGTTATTCGAATAATTTAATAGCTTAATAGTAGGGTATACCTAATTGTTTGTGCTTTATGCATCAATTCCCTTTTCTGTTTATATTGACTATAATGTTTATTTATCTTCAAATAATTTCAATAATAAATAAATTAATATCGTTTTGTCATAGCCTTATTTCACAAAAAATAATTGATCAGTTGATTGTTTGTATCAAAAAAAGCTGACCTTTCTTTGAGATAATGATTCTGCAAAAAAAAACGAATTCAGTCAGGGCTCATCATGCGTCAACAATTCATACAAAGTAATATAAAACTTGCGTTCATATTTCTATGACTTGTCCATTTGTATTGATGCTCGCTCTACGTTTCTTTTATATGCGTAGCAAATAATTTTATCGCTTGGCAGATTTGACTGAGCAGTTTAAATATAGATTGTGTAAATATTACTATAACAAAAGGGATTGGCGAGGCTCCGCTCGAACAAAATTATAATGTTATGACTGCTGCCGTAATGGATCGTATAACAGGTGGGACTGTCCTGAAATGTGAGGTGGTTTAGGGTTAACCTAGTTTATTTTTGTTAGGTTTTTAATAATGTCGTAGTACTATAAAAATAATTTTGTATTGAGTAACACAGGATAGCTGAACTTAAGTAATCTATGCTAGTACTAGAAACGTTCACAGAAATATTTTTTACGCAAAAACGGCCTTAAATTGTATTTATTAAGTGACTAACTCACACAAAAATGTTATCTAGACCTTAGTAGAATATTTTTATTAAAAGAAAACACAAAGGAAAACAACTCTAATAACAATAAACGCAAGAACCAACCCTCATATTCACAATATTAATCCGTACGTCCCATCACTACATTATATCCCGGGTCCGGAACTATATTGGCAATATTCTTGATATTGCCTAGGCCCTTGTCTCGAATCGTGTGGCGATGGTTTCCATTCAAGATTGGGATATAACAGGGTGACCATGAAATTTGTATGGTAGTTATTTTATGTGGTAGGGTGACTATGCTTTCGTAATTTTAGGATAGTCGTGTAGTTATTTGAGTGTCGTATTGTGATGCAATGACAGTTAAATAATTAAATTATATCCTTATGTCGTACGTTTTACTTAAAAGGGGCAATATACACATATTTAGATAATAATATTGCTAGGCAAGCACACCGACTATACGGTCCGAACAACTCTACACTATACCGTCCGCAACACTTGTATTATGGGTACCGTACAATGGACTGAGGGCGAACCCAGTGTATAATACTGATATAGATATTAAACATACATGATTCGGGTACAAACATTCATGCTCATCACACAAAGTTTAGTCCCTGCGACCTTACTCGGTGGAGAAGGCAGGGCAACTACCAACTCGGTTACTGAGGTCGTCAAATACTATAGTCAGATGTAGAAGTCGTCAGTCTGAAGACAAACATTGTGTAGTTCTTAAAAAATACTTAAAAATAATGCTTTGATTTAGTAGGTAGTATAATTGAAATGAATAACTTCGTAAAACGTGAAAAATATACTACCAAAAGAAATGGAATAATACTCATGAGACTCCAACCTGCTTTGGATATAAATTAACGAAACTTGAAAAGGTAAAGTTCTTTTTAAATTAATTATTAAAGCAGACCTTAAAGTGCTATTTGATGTTAAAATTTGTTTTATTAGCTTTTAGCCGACTATTGCTCAATTTCTAACAACTTTCTTGCTTTCTTTTACACTTTTTTGTGATTACATTTCGTAAGGAAAATATAATAGTCTAGTCTCCCTAATACGAATCATGTTTGTAACTAGTATATGGTTGATATAACACATATTAAAATGATTTCTTAGTCAAATGTATACATCATGTGAGCAATCCCAAAATCTTTTCATAAAAAAATAAACGTCACGTGCCGCTATTCAAAAGATCACTTCCAAAAAAATGAGATACATAAATAGAATCAAGAGAAAAGATAATTCAAAATAAGCCGGCTAACATGAAAGGACCCAACGCAACCGCTTCCCACGTGAATCGCGCGAGATGAAAAAGGTTGCGTTCCCTTTAAGCGATTGGTTCCCGCGCCATTACCCCGGCCAGTGCCCGCTAGCCACCGCTGTGATGACATATACTGTATACGAAAATAAACCATACTTTATATAAAGATAATGTTATATACATATACACTACAATATAGTTGTTGTTTTTCAAATCAGTCAGCAGTCTTTTGCGGGTAAAATAAGCTTCAAAATCTTATCTACCGTTCTTTTTACAAATATCTCTTAATTGTAGAGACGTGCCATGCAAATACAACTTGCAAGTAATTATTTTTGGTTTAGAAAGCACTCAAATTATTGTAGAGTACACATGTTTACACCCTATATGCACCCCTAAACGAAGTATACGTCTACGTCGTCGACATATACGTCGTCGTATACGTCTTCGTATCCTGAAGGTATACTTTTGTTTTCGGGTTTCAAACAAGCGCAATAAAAGAGAGATCCCGGCGACACGTTTGATTGAAGTTGATGGATGAAGGATCTTGGCGATGGACTTTCAGTACCTAGCTATTTATTGACTTGCGGGGACTAGTGTGTTTGGATAAAATGGGTACATTGCTTAGTTTTACATCATAAAAGAAGTATTACAGTTATCTCAATGGCTGCCACTGCCACTTATCAACCTTGTTTATGTTAAATTGTTATTGTAGTAAATAGCAAAAATCTTCATCTCAAGCTAACAACAGAAAACTCCTAATTAGAATCATAAACACCCCTTCCCGGGATTCTTCTTTAAAAACAAACAATAGAGCAACAGCATATAGCATAAAATAACCATAACATATTTCCCAGTTAACTGTTCGCAGTTGCAACGAGGGATAAGTGCGAGGCTGCTGTAGTCTGGTTCGAGCCGGTTTGAACTAGTTACGACCGGCGCGAACCGGCTCTTAATTAAGAGGGGGTCTCGCTCTATGCTTGCTATTTTTAAATTAACAATGTAAAAACAATGGATAAAACAGTCTGTTTTTGCAATTGTTTTCTTGATAAGTCGGATTTTTTAAATCATTATTTTAAAAAAACATCAAAAAAATGTGAAGGAATTGATGATCACGCCTGGGGCACGTCGTGTGTTTTGGTACTTTCCAAATTTTAAAGTTATAAACATACGTTCAGTGTATGAGACCCAACGATATCAAACCCCGCGTCGCGCAGTGTTGATCGCAGTTCCTTACCCTATTTATTACGTACAAAACTTTATCCCATAAGTCTTCCAAAGTAGTTCAGTCTCAAGACATTACGGCATCCTGCCTGTCAGCTTCCCATGACTTGCGTCGAGTGTCGTCTCCACTGCGGTACGAGATATCCACGTACTACGCCTTGACAAATTGAATCCGATGTGTTGAGTCACCATGTTGCTATTTTCAGGGATATCCTTATACGTTAATGTAACGCTTAACTGGTCTTTTGGTTCGGCACAGGCTCAGACTTGACACTATGATAAAAACTATCTAAAAAATATTTTTTGTTTCTAACCGATACGCCCTTATTTACAAAGCGGATATTTTTAGCAATATTACTAATCTATACTAATATTATAAATGTGAAAGTTTGGATGGATGGATAGATGGATGGATGGATGGATGTTTGTTACTCTTTCACGCCCGGACGGCTGAACGGATCTGGATGAAATTTGGCACAGAGATAGATTATAGTCTGGAATAGCACATAGGCTACTTTTTATCCCGGTAAAATGTATGGTTCCCGTGGGATAGATGTTTTAATTTTTCATACTTTTTATCGCGGGTAACACCGCCGGGCGCAGCTAGTACCTAATAAAAGAAATGTCCTAAATGAGTCCCATATTTTGTGGTCACATTACAACAGGGCTCTGATTGGTTGTCTGTTGCGTGCGACATACTAAAACTAGATGCTCCGGTGATTGATTGGCTAATGGATTGGACTATATACCTACCTACTTTAATATTCTTTCCATTCTTAGTTTTTTTTAAACATACCTTGCGGCTTTTCTGGGATCGGATTGAATCTTGTAGTGTTCATTTAATTTTTTTCTTCAATACATTCGAAGTAACAGCTTAGAGTCTGTTAAACTGTAAGGCACTTTGAGCCTAATAGAAGAACCCAATATGCCCAACAAAAGTAATGCATTTTAAAATTATTATTCTCAACAACTTTGTCACACGTCATCACGCCACATGTCAGTAATAAGGAGTCCGACTCCCCGCCGGCGGCAGCGGGTCCCGGGCGTTCCCGCGCCGGGAAAAATACATAAAATCGATAATCTCAGGCCGACAACGACGACACGTCCCGGGAACGGGGCCGTTCAATTTGCTATGAAATAATTTGGACGGACAATGCTGATGAAGGGTTGGATGAGTGTCGCGCGCGGGAGACAGGCTTAATGGTTTTTTTATTGCTTTAATTATCGGATACATACCAGAATACTTTTTCCTAGCTTTTTCTTAATTCAAATGGAGGAGCTGGCGTATGCTTTCCGAGATTCTAACTACTGAGTCTATCTTTAAATAAAAGGTACACTATAGGCCGCATGGAACTATTTGATACTATAGTATAAACACGAATATAAGGTGTAACAATAAATAAGGTAAGTAAAATATTTTAAAAAGTCCATCGGTACGCTATAACGATCAGATGCCAAAAAAAACAATTATGAAAATAACACCTCATACAAATTGTTACCGGATCGCATTATTTTTTCATTCACCAATCGGAGCTGAACGAATGAGTCATCTGATAATTACAGTTAAAATCGTCGAATAAGTTTTCATTTTTTTTCTCTTCTTATTGATGACTATAGTTAAATAACAGCAAGCGAGCACTATACTCTGCGTCACAGCTCATGTCCTGAGGCGACGTGCGCCAGTTAATTGAACAGGAACCAACTACAGACGGTTAATTTTGTTCGTTAAGGTCATGAAAGGCGTTTATGTAGTGTTAATGCCGAGTTCGATGTAATATGGAGCTTATTTTGTTATGTGGAGGGTATTTATTTGCGTGTATTATGCTATATTTATATGAAGACTTGATTAGCGCAGTAGTAAGTGTCCCTGCTTTCAGCACCGAGGGTCCCGGGTTCGAATAAGTATTATATACTGGGTTCGCCCCCAGTCCGTTGTACGGTATCCTAATACAAGCGTTGCTTAGGGTGGGACCGTATATTTGTTGTGCTCGTCTGGTGAAATTATTATCTATACAAATAAATAATTATAAATAAATGTAAGTGCGTTAGTGAGCAATAAAAATTAGGTTGTGGAAGTCTTTTACAAAAAAGGGATATTTGAAAGACAATGATTTCTTATTTGGTTTAAGACCAGCAAGACCTATCACATAATAATAAGGACAATACTTTTACAATTCAATCGTATTCAAAATTATTATTGTCTCTTGAATTGCCGTCGCATAAACATCAATAGGAATAAAATAATGTTTTCCAGGAAAATGAAAACGTTATGAATCCGACAAACAGCGCAGAAATTATATTTTATTTATAAAGTGGCAACACAATAGCGAGACGGAAAAAATAATCCCAAAGAAAGTCGCCATGAATAATGAAGTAGGGTTCGAGAGGTTGTGACGTCAGGAGAGCAAGCTCCGAGTGTTGCCAGACTCCGTGGAATAAACTTACAAAGCTACCCAACCCACTGAATGTACAATATATAATTATAAAATTATTTTGTAAAATTGTTATGTTTGTTATACAAACCGGTTTAAATGGCTGATCGCGTTTAATGAAATGTCTATGTGTAGATAGATCATAGGTGGTAGATTCTCTCGTGAGCAAAAACTAACACATATTTTGGAAATATATCTAGATGGAAAAAGAAAGTTACAAGTATTCCATATCATTATCAAAATAACACTGTTAATTTTAATATAGGAGATTACAGTTACTAAGTAACAGCTACAGGCAGTGTACCTAACTCAAATGCTTAATACTAGAAAGATAAAGATATATTTATTTGTAAAGATATTTTATTATTCAATGCATTAAATAATATTTAATATAACAATATTTCTAAGTTACAATATTTAATATTTGCTTTTAGTAATAAAGACATCTTTATTATGGCAACCCTAAAACTCCCCGAATTCTCACATAAGGATGTACTCGATATTCCGCATCCCATCAAACCCCGAAGCGCGCTTCTCAATCAGGCACGACTATTGTTCAAGCGAATTTAGCGCATGTTTGCATTCAACTTTAGTAATCAGTAAGTGATGATACAGATGTATAATAAAGCTTAGATTCAAGGTTTTCTACGAGTATACCCTATTTAAATCACCCTATACCTATTCCGAATTATCCTGTATATTAAAAGGTTGAACAAAAATATTAGGTTTACGTAACATTTTATATGTTAAGGGTTAGTATTTTTTAAAAGCAAGCTGCCCAGGGCCCCAAGTCTGCTAACACAATAGTTTTATAATCGAACAGCAACCGCATAGTAACTGTCACTGCCACGCATCATGGCAACACAGCAGGTACATACACTGCAATACATTATTCATGCGCACGCGCTTTCCGATAGACTTTATGATTGAGTACCGGGTTGTGATGCTGGGTCATTATATGAAATACACGATCTAGGTACATACATCAACGTTAAATAATAACTGATGCGTTTTTATAGGCACACACGCCTACATTTTAATAGTAACTAATGTCAGCTGAAAATCGGCGCCAGGTGATGACAACTACCTAGCATATGTTGTGCTGGAGTCCTGTTAGATGCAATCCCAAGTCAGACGAGTATCATTTGAGCATTTTTTTGTATTTTACTTTATCTTAAACTTTATTTTCTTTTTCTGCTGAAATGTTTGTTCCAACATCTTTTTTTAATTTACTTGTTCTGTGAATTGTTTACAAAGTAAATATTATTTCTTTCTATCTTTCCTTTTCTAAGCACACACATTATAAAAATAAATGATGCCAATGATTTATCAATGTTCTACCGGGGAAGTGGGCTAACCTCCAATTTAATGCAATTTATAATATTATGGTATAGCTAACATTATTGACCAATAGTCTAGGGGCAGTTCATATCTATACCAATCAGATTTCTGAGTCTGAAACTTGCTTCGAGACGACTACAAACCCGAGCAATTAGACGACTTTAAATAAACACAGACAACTATATAGGCCTGATTGTGGGCAAGACAGCAATATGTTTTTATCTTGTGTTTAGTTTTAATTTGCTGACAACAGGCCTTGTCGATATCACAATCATTTCGCATCACTATGTGTATGTTGCAGTCGAGTAATTTATATGCAAATTCAGTTGTCGATGGATTTTAAATCACATTCGATCGACTCGTTATTAGATTTTCCATACAATATCTGTCAAAAGTGACAGTTACTATGCGGTTGCTGTTCGATTATGAAACGATTGTGTTAGCAGACTTGGGGCCCAGTAGATTTTTATCGTGCACTTAGCACACCAATGCGGTGTTACATTAAAAAATCTAATAAATGAATTCATAAACCGCTAACCGCTTAAATAGTAACACGTCAATTCCATATTAATAGTTAGTTGCAATCGCGTCGCTTGTCGATCGTGATCCCACACCACGCCGCGCCGAAATAAACGAGTCGATCGAATGTGATTTAAAATCCATCGACAACTGAATTTGCATATAAATTACTCGACTGCAACATTCACATAGTGATGCGAAATGATTGTGATATCGACAAGGCCTGTTGTCAGCAAATTAAAACTAAACACAAGATAAAAACATATTGCTGTCTTGCCCACAATCAGGCCTATATAGTTTTCTGTGTTTATTTAAAGTCGTCTAATTGCTCGGGTTTGTAGTCGTCTCGAAGCAAGTTTCAGACTCAGAAATCTGATTGGTATAGATATGAACTGCCCCTAGACTATTGGTCAATAATGTTAGCTATACCATAATATTATAAATTGCATTAAATTGGAGGTTAGCCCACTTCCCCGGTAAAACATTGATAAATCATTGGCATCATTTATTTTTATAATGTGTGTGCTTAGAAAAGGAAAGATAGAAAGAAATAATATTTACTTTGTAAACAATTCACAGAACAAGTAAATTAAAAAAAGATGTTGGAACAAACATTTCAGCAGAAAAAGAAAATAAAGTTTAAGATAAAGAAAAATACAAAAAAATGCTCAAATGATACTCGTCTGACTTGGGATTGCATCTAACAGGACTCCAGCACAACATATGCTAGGTAGTTGTCATCACCTGGCGCCGATTTTCAGCTGGCATTAGTTACTATTAAAATGTAGGCGTGTGTGCCTATAAAAACGCATCAGTTATTATTTAACGTTGATGTATGTACCTAGATCGTGTATTTCATATAATGACCCAGCATCACAACCCGGTACTCAATCATAAAGTCTATCGGAAAGCACGTGTGCATGAATAATGTATTGCAGTGTATGTACCTGCTGTGTTGCCATGATGCGTTTGCTGTGCTTATAGGATTATTGTTCTGTTGAGTTCATTCGGTTGTTGATTTAATAGCGCAAAAGGTGGGCCTAAAACAGACATTATACCTTCACGATTATTTATGGATGGTTCTATGTGACTACACGAGACATTTTTTTTTTATTTGAGTTCAAAAATTGTAACGTAAATATGAATAAAACGAAAACAACAGTTTTTTTCCGTTAAAAAAAATCATATTCAATAATAAACCACTGTACTCTATTTTAAATTCATAAAAGAGTACTTTTAAAACTTTGAGAAATACCTGAATTCGGAGATTTAGGTACTTATCAAAATTGTACTTCCACCTCTACTAAACTCTACCTTTCAATTTTATTTTATATAAGCAAAACAAAAGATATCCTAAAACCACACTTTCAAATTTCGTATCCCAATTTTCATATCCTCCTTTTACAAAATAAATCCCATTGTCGCCCTTAAAATTTTCCGAGGAGTCTATCCAATAATCAAAATTACATATTCACGGCTCGTGCCAAGCCCTCAGCCCTGTTCATACCAAAGCGAAATCCACGTCTGTATTCGCTTTTCACCGTAGGTTTGAAAACATAACACGACCAGAACAATTAGCGGCGGCCTGCTTAGCACAGTTTGTAGTGATCCTGCTTTTTGTTCGAGGGTCCCAGGTTTGAATACTGGTAGGGACAAATATATTTAATAAATTGACCCTACTCCAAAAGTCACAACCACAAGACCATGGCGGATTACAAAGCGTAATAACCCAAAATAATAAAAAATATTAAGCAGCAGCTGTGATTTATTTAAGACTATGTCAATGATCTATAGGATACCCAAATATGTATTTTCTAGAGCAGCAATGAACATCCTCCTTTCGCGTTTTTAGGTTGCAGTTTATTCCGTGAATTTATCGTCAGTGAGGACTGCAGCTTTTTATCAAGTCTGAACAGGGTTCTAAATGTCGCCTGCATCCCCTTGCAAGCTCCTACCCCGGCCTAATTAACTTGTTCGTAGCGCTGTCCTTTCAACACCATTTTTTGCTGTTCAAACTTGATTACAAAGCGACTTTGTGACTTCAAAGTGGATAGGGGTTACCCTTATGCAACCCATAGTGCGGTGTTTTATGTATTACACGTTTATAGATCAGTAAGTTGTATTGTAGCTCCAGGAAATGTTTCAAGAAATACTATAACGTACCATGCAATTAGAAGGTTCTAATTACAGAAAAGTTTCCAGAAACTGGAACATGTTACCGAAAACAAGAAAATGTTCCCTAGAAATAAGATTTTTTTTCCTAGAATCAAGAAAAGTGTTTCAAGAAACAAGAGAATGTTCCCTAGGAACAAGAAAATGTTCCCTTAAAACAAGAAAATGTTATCAGAGATTGGAACACCATTATCCAGCCCCACATTAGTCATGCCACATACTAGAGTACCACCGCTGCCTACCAGTAGGGATGCCGTATTGACAATTGGAATCCTATGAACGAGGGTATAAGGTCCCAACTCCTAATTAAATATACTTAGTTTATTGCCAAGAACATCAACCCCATGATCTTATAATGGGCTATCGCGACCACTGGAGGAATTACTATGACCTGAACATACCTCATCTCTAGTGGAGCAAAACCATACACTGGGTAATTAATAAGTCGGCCATAATATGAATATAAATGTACACAAACCCATACTAAACAGTTTCGTTACGTTAATTATGTAATTACCCTCCCTAAGTGCGCGATAAAAGCAAAAATGACTACATCTTACCCAAGCATTTACTGTTAACCCCAAAGTGCGGGCGTATCGGCGTTACGGCAGGCCGAATGCAGGTCGAAGGCCGAATGCCGAGGGTTTGCGAAAACATTGGCGCGGCGAGGGTTGATTGGCTAATTACTTAAGCACAGCCAGCGCAGAATGTACGTCTATTTACCGTGCTATAAGCTTTGCAGCATTTTTGTAAATGAGTGTTTTTATTGGCAACATTATGGTAATAGTGTATCTGTATTTCGGTGCCTTGCTCATTTTATGTTAAGGACCAATAGAAAGAAGGCAATATATCAGCCAACTAAACTTTTGCTCGCGAAACTATAGATTTTGCTCTGCTACTTAGTCTGTATGCACAGTAATACGGTATACAATATTAGATTATTAATAGGGAGCACAATGAAACACGTCGAACCGTTACAGCGTATATTCGAAGACAAGGGAACGTTTCATTACCCACATAAAACTGATAAAAATAATAAGTCAACCCTACATACATCACACTACTACACCCCCAATCGTCACAGCGTAATGATACCACCCTATTATATACGTTGAAACATGAGCTATCTAATCATGAAAACTTTGTTGAAATCGGTTAAGTAGTTTTGTAGTGATGCTTGAACAAATAGACAAGAACTCTAAGCCCATTGCACATTTTATATAATATGGTGTTGAAAAAATAGTGTAAAATACATATTTTAAAAGATGATTGGCAAGTTATATGGATCACGTTGATTTAAAAAAAAAGGCGAAACAGTAGCGTTTTGCCATGCCCTCAGTACAGGTACAATAGGTACAGGTGGCAGTATTTTTTTAATATCTAATAATTTGAAATAAAACAAATTTCACGGATTTTTTCGCGTTTATTTTATGTTTTTTACGTTCCCGACGCCAAAAGCAGCCAAAAGTCTGCTTTACAACAACCATGGTCACGGGAGGACTGAGTTGGTTGACGTCCTAGTGTCATAGTTTGAACCGGGGTACCCTCATATTTAGTTGTTGCTTGCGTATAATAATAAACGCGATAAAAACCGTAAGATTAGTTTTATTTCAATGTATAGCAGTCGTTACAGTCGGTTCTAAGAAGTACACCTATGATAGGTGTGTACAAAATTATGTAAAATGTATCTTAAAGGAAAGAAAAAAGCTATAATATTTCAAAATTCCCTAAGCAGAATTGAATGAAACTTGGCATGACGATAGCTTATAACAAGATCAATATCCAGGATAAATAAATTGAACATAGGGTATCAAGAATGTACCCCATCAAAAACAAATCAATCTCACTATCAGACGTACCGCACCGTACCTACAGAGTGATCGATACGCGGTCATTCCCGGTTAACCCTTCAATGGCCACTGAAGGCTTACACGCTAGCGAGTCGATTAGGCGTCGTTAAAGAAGATTCGGATCGGCTTACCGGGTTTTTATAGTCACCATCGATTATATTTGGACCTTTTTTCGAGTATGTGGTGCCGGCATTTGGTGTAATATGATCCGGGCACTTAAAGGATAATTTGTTGGCTCACTGCACATAATAATAGGAATTAATAGCAGTTACATAAATATTTATTTATGCATATAATATTTTGTTTCTATTATCTATCTATGTACTAATTAATATGTAAGTATATAATACTTATTTTCATCTCTTTCAGCGCACATGACCGGTTTCCGTGTATCAGAAACGAGCGCCCCTCTTTTGCATTTGAGATCATTGTTGAAAGGTTCGAACTTAACGAGTGGCTGTTGAAATAATAAAAAAATAACTTTTATTAAGTTCTTAATGTTGTCTAAAACGATTGCTGGTTGAGGTTTTAAATAAATAAACTTTTTTAACTAGTAATTTTTGTTTTGGTACTTAATAATGAATTGATTAATATGATATGTCCTCTAGATAACCTAACCATTAATATTTATTTGGTAAATATGTACCTATATGGTATTGGAGTCTGACATCTGTCTGACCCTTACCATGGATATAGGCTATGGGCTAGGTAGATGTAAGACTCTAGTTAATTGTACATCGCAATTAGCTTGGTGTAAATGTTAACGCAGTCTGCGGTACAAACAGTGCAGTACTTAATATGCATAGTGGTGCGAGGCCTCGCGCCGCTGGGCGAAGTTTTCTAGTTTGATTATGGTAAACAGAAATGGTTAACAGAATTAACAATTTTATACTGTATTATAATATTCATACTTATTGGCTACATAAATGATGATTCTTATTTATATTTATGGTAGCATTAGTTTTATTTTTCATTTAAGATTAACATTGTAAAGTTAACTTACTTTTGAGATGCAAAGCTGTTAAACATACTACAGTTGTAATTAGATAGCTGTGGCGTGTTTCACGATGTGCGGACAGTGGTGCAAACGGCACATCCTGCTGGACAAAGTTCAAACGGGTTTGTTAAAGTTATTAATTCTGTTTTGTTACACTGTGCAGTGTGTGAAGTGAACTGTATTAACATGAACATAGTCTAATGACGTAGATAATTCCACGCGGATCATAATTATACTATTGTTGCAGCTTGTGTGTATGTTTGTTAAATTGTTTACATGGATTTATCGTAAATACTTGTAACTAAAGCAAAATAAAATAAAATGGTTGGTCTAAAAGAAAATTTATAAAACACAGTCTGAGCCTGTCTTCAGCACCTGTTTAAATATAACGACAATTAAAAAAAACAGCTCTTGAAAGTTATTTATAATTCAAGAATACATTTTGTCGCAAAGTTTTGAGAGTGCAGACCAAAGATAAATAAATGAATGAATAAATAATAAATGAATGAACAGAAATGTTATGGTGTCGGTAACTGAAATAGGATGGTTTGGATCGAGAATAGTAGATAAACATTAAAAGGCCATTTTGTTTTGGCGTATTCACTCCCATAATTTTTCCATGTTTACTTTTTACTTAGTCCTAAGAATTCTTGAAAAGCTCGTTAAAAATATAATTTTAAACTGTACACCAAAGGTGTACTATAAAGTGTGTACTTCTTGGCGATATACTACCAAAGGCGATATTACCAACCGGCCTGCATCACCCTCCATCTCGTGAATCCTCCGAATTTCTAGACACCGTATTCCACTCTACACCAGCATGTTAATGTACCGACACTAGCTCTAGTGCACTTGGGATTGCATATTTTGCAACGCCTCCGTTTCACTGCTTCAGTTGAACACGCGGGCTTTTGTGAATACATGATTTTTAACAGAATAAGTGAAACGGTAACCGCCCGGAATTAGTTTTACAATGTTGTACAATAAAGTCTTTTTTTTTCTTTTTTGTCACTAGGTTTATGCCTGCGACTCTATTCGGAAAACCAAAGATTTTGCGACACAGCTCGACTCCCAATAATCATAGCGTGATGGGCCTTTGACCCTCAACAATAGTGTAGATTTATAACAGTATTTTTTTTTTAATCGGGCCACCAGTTTCGGACTTACAGCTTAACCTCGTTATCATGTCAAGTATGATAGAGCTTAAACTAAGTTTATTATAAGTCGTACACCTATCAAATCTTATCAAATACTTACACGTGATTGAACTTCGAGTAGCGAAATTATTTGTTTCTTTATGTTTCGAAATTGCACTCTAATAATTCGGGATCTACTTCCAAATTGTCACAATTAATTGTAAGCTTTTCTAATAAACTTAATAATTTATAAGTGAAACTATCTTATTGTGTTTTAAGCGTTAATAATCTTTTAGAATTACTCAGTAACTTATATTCAGAAAGCCATAGATGTTACAAAACAAATCCAATTAATCTTATCTAATGAACGCTTCAATCAGTATGATTGTGCAAAAGCAATTAATCCCATAGATAACTTTAATTATGTTTGCGTCTTGATCTGAATACCATATATTTGTAAAGCGATCACGTATCTAATTTGAAGCACATTGATAGTATATATACCACAGTATTAGAGATATAATGCACCAAATATAATTGGCAGCTACTATTTCACTTTCTGACTAGCTATCATAACACACATGGTCCAAACCTATCTCAATACCAATACTACCAAATATGACAAACTGACCGTATATTGGACGTCTGAGCTATATATTGTATCATACCTGAGAGTCCTACCGATATTTTGTTACTTGTATCATATCAGAAATGGTTTCTTGACGGACGGACGGACGGTCTTCTTGACGACCTGATTACCTCAGTTGGGTCTGCCTGCTTTCTACGCTGAGCGTCTCGGGTTCGAATCCTGGTAGGGACAAATATTTTGTGATGAGCACAAATGTTTGTACCCGAGTCGTTGATGTTTAATATGTATATAATTTTTTTTTATTATACATGTGTATTTTTCCTATTAATAAGTATAGTTTAGTTTCTTTTTTTTCCATGTAAATAACTATTGTACATAAATTATTTATTAAATTGTTTGTACGAGTATATAAGTATTACATACTGAGTTCGCCCTCGCAGTCCATTGTAAGGTAACCATAATACAAGCGTTGCTTAGTGTGGGACCGCATAGTTGTTGTGTTCGTCTGGCGATATTATTATTATTTCTCATATTCTGAGATTAACGTCAAAAACATACTTATTTCTCTCACAAGTCTCTTACGTCTTTTCCCAAGTTTATAAAGATTAAACGCCAAATAGTATCATAAAGAACTTATCATCTAAAAATGTTTTGTAATGCTTTGTAATTGTCATTTGATTAATACATAGTCATTTATCTTTCGTGATTAGACTGTAATCCTGTAATTTGCTGAGTACGAGCATATGTACGTGTGTTGGCAGATTTTTTCAAAATACCCACATTTTAAACATTTCATGTAATTTAAAATCCCTTTTGGTGCATCCACAGTGACGGCCCTCCGCGAGCACTGGGACGAGGCGAACGCACGCGTGCTCCAACGCAAGGCGCAGCTGGACGCGATGTTGGGCGACTCGCAGCGATACGAGGCGAGGCGGCGCGACGCTGACGCGTGGCTCACCAGGATGGAGGCGCGGCTGGCGTCGATGCAGACGCCGGGGAACACCGCTGATGTGCTGGAGATGCAGCTCAGAGAGCAGAAGGTATGAACATACCAACTTTACAGTCTCAAGCTATTCAACGCTTTAATTATAGGTTCCCACAATAGAGTGGGGGCAATCCCAAACATTCGTGCTCATAAGACAAAGTTTGCTCCTACCTGGATTCGCACCTGGGACCCTTGGTACAGAAAGCAGGCTCACTACCTACTGTACCAATCGGGTCGTCAATTTTCAGTCGAGGATTCATATTCCTATATCTATACATAAAAAACATTTAAAAAAAGCTAAAAATTCATAAAACTAAAAATCAAAAATCATCTTATCTTGAAATCTACCTGGTCTAACTAAATAAAATATTTAACGAATGTGTAGTTAGTGCCATAAATGACGGAGTTCTGAGGTAACAAAAAAACTGAATTGAGAACCTCCCTTTTTAAGTACGTTAAAATAAAAAAAATTATGCTATTCGTGGGTATCTCATCATATATTATGAGAACGGCTGGACCGAATTTGAATTTGTTTTTAAATGTTCGGAACAGTCCGAATAAGGTTTTGAAGAAAAGCAAACTCTAAAACGTCCTCTGGAAAGTTGGAAAATTCACACCTGTCTATGTAAACAGGCTAACTTAGTCGTGTCTGAAGGTTATTTTTAAATAACAGATTATAAATATCAGTCTACTCTGATTCGGCTGATGATCGATAGCCGTCGGCCCTCTGAGACCCAACCACGCGGGCAGGACGAGCGACAGGTCGACGCGTACTACTTAACTATCTCTATGGCATATAAATATGAGATTTTTTTGCACAGAATTAAGGCTCAATATATCATAGCTTATACCTAACCACACTAGGAGAATAGCACTAAAAGGTACACTACCTTACCGTCATGTCGAATCATTCACTCGAGCGAGTGAGAGCACAATTGTCTTATGTTGTCAGACTTGTTCGATGGAAAATCTGACAGGAGGAAAATGGAATAATGTCGAATTGGACTATGTCTGTTGTTGTGTTCGAGGTTTCTGTGTGTTTTGTATTGGAAATTGAAATAGGCAGCTTATAATTCACCTATGAATTTGGTTTCATGGACCTGTATGCTCAGGGGTTGAGCATCTAATGCCAAAATAATTATATGTACGGGTCGCATTAGATAAAATGAGCAAAGCTGGCGGCTGTGCGCATCCAGCAACCATAATTTCGAATTTCGTTTGATGCAATGCAACCCATATTTACAGTTAACTAACAAGATTGTTAGATTAGCAACCGAATTAGAATCGTTGTACAGTCTTGAAAAAAAACTCTCAAAAATGTCCATTAGAGTAGGTAGAGTCTGACGTAACATTTTATGTAAGCAATAAAGAGTAAGATGGAACAAGAGGTAGCAATTAATTTTCTCGTTAAATCTCGAAAATACGTTGCCTAGCGACAGTAGAGACGAGGAAGTTAGTTCATTTGCATAATTACAGTAATGAAATATGACTCGCTTTAAGATTGTAGTCCTACTTTTATCATTTTAAACGCGGGATTGGTACCTACCTGTCTATGTAAAAATATAAAATTAAAAGAGTATGTATACCTTAAAATGAATATGTATTTTAAAAATACATTGCATGGGACCTAATAGTCAGGCCTACCAAATTCTGGCTGTCACATCATTCCTGGTATCAGACAACCGGCACAACATGAGGGTACTATAGTCTCTCTGTTTACACTTTAAGGCACGTGAGGTGACTTTAAAAGGTGAAAAGTCCAGTGAAAATACTAAAAATAATATAAAACCGCCATATTTCTTTATACTATCTTCCTTAACCGGGTGCAGTTCAACGGATATTACTTAAAAGTTCACGTTTCTGCACGTATGTGCGCTATAAATCCCTGTTAATTGGGAGCCGGGCAGCGCCGCCCGGCCCTGGCTCTTTAAAATTCCCTTTTAGGGATGGGTAGTGAGGTCTGGATTCTGGATCCGGATGCAAGCTTTATGGATTTGTGTAGATCCCGCTATTGACATTAGTAACTAAGCACTGTGTGACAGTCTTAACGATTCATAAGTAACGTTGTTTACATGAAATAATAATATTCTTATTCTGATCGCTTGTTTTTTCATGTTTTCATGTTAAAAGATCACACCTTACAATTGTCATGTTAAAATATGTAAGGAAGACATAGAACCCAGACGATTAAAAAGAACAAAAAAGACACCAGTTTTTTGTTACATCACAAAAATAATGTGGGAAGTTATGAAAAGGTGAAGTTACCTATTTGAAAATTGTAAGTGCAGTCTTGGCACTAAACTTATATTACATGATATTTCATAAATTTTGTTCGCACAAATCCGGGGATACGCTTCCATGCGGACCGGGTACAACACTTATAGCCATCTCTACCCCACTTTACATGCTTCGTCGGGATGAGAGAGAGCACGGCGTGAATTTACTGAGCACTTTGCTTAATAATGTCTGCCTGGTTGTTTTGGAACTTGGAGACTTGAGTTTTCCGACTTCAAAGTGTTTAATTGTCTATTTGAATAGGAATTGAAGGTGTTGCTTATTAAATGTTTTAAATTAAGTTAATTGTTTATGACCCACAATTTAATATTGGTAGAATGATACCTAGATAGTAAATGCATCGTATTAGAACGTTAAGGTATGGTGAAAACCTGATGTATCATTTCAAGGTTTTTAATCTGAATCTTATTTTAAAATGCTAAATTTGGGTATACAGTTCACCTCTGCCTACAGGCCTGGCCTCTGCCTGGCCTCAGCCTGTTCCACAGGGAGCTACAGGCGTGATGATGTACCTTATTATACGAGAAAAGTTTCAGGAACGCTATCTATTGGTATCGAGCTGCAAAATAATGAATCTTGATGACACTGTAACGGCGGCACAATTTCTAGAAAACGTCAATAGATGGCTCTGTTATATTTTTATTCATACACAACCTTTTTTACAGTCGTTCCACGCGGAAGTGCATCAATACAAGCACCAAATTGAGCTGTTCGGCCAGCTGACCCAGCGGCTGATAGCCGTCTACCGCAATGATGACACTACCCGGATCAAACGCTCCACGGAGTCCATCAACCATAGATACAATGAGCTTAATAACAGGTTAGTTTCAGCAGACCTACTTTATAGAGAATTTCAAGTATTACGTGTTAGACAACTCTTCATCTTATCTGCAACCTTAAAAACACACAAAGAGTTAAAAAATAGACCAGATTACGATTTCATTGCCTCAAAACGTGTTTTTAGGATCCCTTTACCAGCAGCCAACTCACTCTTAGCCCGACGCTCTCCAGCCTACTCACTCATCAACACGTACAATATAGTTAACAAAATATCTGATATTCATAACTGGTCCTTATTTGTCTGCAAATCTATCATCAAAAAATTGCTCATTAATACTAATCACGACGAGACAGAAAAATTTATCTAAAAGTGAAGAAAACCATATAACTCTCACAACCCTCTCACGCACACACAAACACACACACAGACACACGCACACACACACACACACACACTCAAACATACACGTCTATACACACATACGACCCAGCCTTTATAAATAGTGAACACTATTATTTCATAGTGTTTCACTTTCACATTTCATTTTATTTTATGTTCTAGTTTTAAGAAATTGAAATTATATACCATTTAACATTTTAATTGTACGTTAAATAGTGTACCGAGCTCCAAGATACAGACTTTGTCTAGTTTGGAGCTCACCAATACTTTGTTCTTGTTAATGTTAATTGAAATAAACTATTCTTATTGTTATTCTTATCATATAAGGAAATGCAGCCGGAGCTATAACATTCCCAATATCAAATGCGTTGCGCAGTGCTGCCATCTCTGAATCCTAAAGTTAAACTTTTGGAAACAGCGGAGTCTAGTAGATATATCCACTAACGCTAATTTTGCGAAGGTTGCGAATATAACCATGGATCAAAGTTGCGATTTTTTACATTTCGTAATTATTTTATTTTGTATTTACAGCATTGTCGCTCGTGGCAAAGCTCTGCACTCGGCTGTATCGTCGCTGCAGAACTTTGATCGTTCGCTGGAGAATTTCGTCGCGTGGCTGAGCGAAGCGGAGTCGCTGCTGGACGCCGCCGATCGAGATCTCAATCTGCTAAAGGTATGAGATAGCATATACACCTAATGAATAATTTGTTGACAGTTAAGTAATCGTATATTTATTTACACGTACAAAAATAATGCTTCAAAGTTACAAAGTTTACTCCATGCCACTGTAGTAGATATACATACATATAAGATGGAACAAAAATACGGTAAAATAATTTTAACAGATGAATCAGTTACATTTTATGGCTCACGTTGATGTATAAAATAATTGCATCAATGATTTTTGTTTTTTTTAAAAAGCGATCCAGTAGTTGGCCGTGCGTTCAACACGAGTTGTCATTTTTTTAAATTCTAATCATTTGATTAATTTCTTTGGGAATGTTATCTTTATAACCTACTGTTGGCCCTGTCAACATACTTTTCACTATAAGCGTATACCTTATATAGAGGGCGCTGTTAAACAAATTTATCTAGAAGTTCTAAGGTGAATTAATAGAGGACGCTTTACCAAAAACCATTCGAATATAGATGGCGTTACTACTGTGTTACCGAAACTCAAAATTAAGAAGACATTTGAAATTCTTATACTGTTAAGCGCCATCTTTTAGGTGGTGGCAGTACTACGATGTACATAGCTTTGGTATTCTCAGATATGGAATACGATGTTACTGAACTGAATCATGGTTTTACATCTTGAATGTTTCCTAGGTAATATGTGACAGAGATGTCACTCCATTTGCATTTGCAACATTAAAACAATCTAAATGAAATGGCGTTGTAAACAGTGTCCAGAAGAATGCTATCGTCATTCGAATATTTCAGTGCCAGTATTTAGTTAGAAAGGTTTCTACTTTTATACACTTCACTGTCCTGTAAACTCGCCAATTAAGTAAGCGAGAAATAGAAGCGAATGTTATATTCTTTTTGAAAAATAAAGTTGGTAGCAAACCGTAGCTAATACTTTTCACTAGCAAAGAAAACAACAATAGTTACAGTAATTTTCTGTCAGTCTCCAGGTTTTCAGAATATAAAGTAGCCTGTAGTTTGTTAGTATCGAGATCAAATTACCTTTAATTAAATTTTTCAAACCGTATAACAATTTATTTTATGATGCTTAGTAAAACTTACAAACGAACACATTTATAAAAAAAAATACCAGCAATTTTAATGTCCCACTGTCGGACACGGGGCTCCCATCAATGCGAGGGTGATTAAGACATAGTCCACCACGCTGCGCCAGTGCAGGTTGGCGGACTTCACCCGTCTTGCGAGAGGTTCTCTCAGACATGCAGGTTTCCTCACGATTACGACGACGACACTACACAACAATTAGTAGTAAGCATTATATGCGCCTTTATTCAGGGATTCAAAGCACAAGAGATAATTATTTAACTAAATCTTACCCTCACCATTATAAAATTATTTAAGTCAAAGCAATTATAAGGAACTTGCTGAGTAAGATTAATCTAATTCGCATGGCGGAAACATTCGCCGGGAAAATTTTAATTGAATTCCATTACATTCAAAAGTTAAGTTGAGCTACTTGCCGAGATATGGGCGGGATGTGTAGATGTGTATCTAACAACATTGTAGAAGCACAATAATTTAATTATCTAAATCTTATGTACTGCGTACAGGTATGATACAAACTAAGTGCCTACTATTTTTTTGGAAATAAAACTATCAATTTTCTTTCTTTTGAACTCCTCCTATATTTATTTCGGTTAATTTCGTTGCGTCCAAGACGATTACTTCTTACCCGGGACTCGCCAAGGGTCAAACCTCGACGTCTTCATTGGTCACTGCTGTAGATCTTGGCTTACAGGAGTAACAGTGGTTTGATGTAATGAATAAAAATAAATGTTCCATAATTTATTCACAAAATGTCCGCAAACATTTTTATCTCGAGGTTATTGATGTTCACTTTAAATAAATAAAGATAAAGCCACTTATTCACCGGGCAATACCGCAGGAGACTTACATTCGCCTAACGTGCGACTTTTCGCCTCGAGTCCTTCGATTGACGCCTGAAGTCACCGCAAAAGCCGAGTGACATGTTCCGCTACTATTCATCGTTTAGTTCTCCAGTGTGTATGAAGCTTTAATTAATGCCCTGCCATTCGTAGCGCTTGTAGCTCGTAGCGTGTGGTATCGTAGCTCGTAGTAATATACGTAGCGATCGCTCATAACGTAGTACCGAATCTATAGCGTCTTAAATCGATCAGATTTCTACTAGAGTTGGCAGATAATGAAATATTCTGTTAATTTATAGTCACATTTATCAGAAACGGAACATTTTTTATTAATTATAGTCAAACATTAAGTACAGTACTTGTGAATGGTCAAAATTGTCACAATATAAAACTACAAATTTAACACCCGTTCGGAGTGCCGTTCCTATGGAGAAAAACGGGCAAGAAACTCCATGGTTGCTCTTTTAAAAATATCTTTTACATCTTTGAGCAGTACATTGTTATGGGGATGTGCGAACAATGTAGGAACGGCTAGGCAGGGTTGAGAAGCTGGTCAAAAAGTACTAACTCTAAGTACATAATTACAAGTTAATGGCTACATGGTTCCCACATTTACAAATTACTTTTGTAAATGAAGATACGAAGGAAGAGGAGAAAAACAAAATCTTAATCGTCATTTATATTCCTGAGGAGCCGCACCAGCACCTAACCAAGCATTTTTATCCTTAAGATAAGCATCGAGTGTGTAATATGCCTTCCAAGTTCCAAGTTATCTAGTTTTGTTATCAAAATAAAATCAGCTCTCCATTTCCATTTAATAATTTGCAGTAATGTCTCACTATTTAATAAGCGCTGCGTCGGGGCAGCTCTCAAGATTTAATTAAAAAAATCTCGACGATCCCAGCTGAAAACCTCCTTCATCTTGAACTGAAAATATGAGGCGTGATATTTCAGGAATTAGTCTCCGAGATAGACAATTTCATTTTGCTTTCCTATGGGCGTTTTAATTAAAACACTTTCTGGAAATATATCATAGTTTTATTAAAATGAGATGTACCTACTAATCCTTAGACGAATGAAACAATTACCAGAAATAGCTATAGGAAACGATATTATCTTAGCGTGTTGGGTTGAACTTTCCATTTTTTTCATCAGGAATAAACGCTCTCCTTGCAAGCGATATGTTTATTATAAAGCAATCTAACTTCCTGCGACGCGCTTAAAAATCGCGCACCAAGTTTATCGTGCTTATAAATTGCCCGGCAGAAGTTGCTTAATATCTGCGGTCGGTGGGGTGCCCATAACTACCTATTATTTATGTTTTTTAGAGAGCAATTGCTGAGTTATTTTACATTTTGGAATAATGAAATGGGAAACACTCTGTAACGTGACATATAAGGTGTAACAATAATAGTGTAATTCTTTAAACAAGGCCAACAGTAGGTTATAAAGATAACATTCGCAAATAAATGAATCATTTTTTAGATATTTATAAAATGACACCCTGTACTGAGCGTATTGTTTAATTTTAATGTGAAATAGAAATTATGCGATGCCGATGTGAAGCCGTTGAGTAAGACTTAAAAAACGAACTTTACAAACTATGACACTAGGACGTCAAATACCGCAGTCCTCCCGTGACCATGGTTACTTTAAAGGAGCCGAAACGTCGGGAACGTAAAAACATAATATACACCCGATAAAATCTGTAAAATAAGTTTTATTTAAATTATCTTTAGTTCAGGCTGACCTGTGTGTACTAAATTAAATTAATTTTGGTATTCTTTCTTTACAGGTAAGTGCTATTTCTCAGCATTCTTTACTGGGTATGTAACATTGAACGTTATTTTCTAGTTTGATTTATATCTCGTCTTATCAAGAATAAAACTAAGTTATTAAAACCCTTTGCTTAGAAGATGAAATAATAGAGGTATTTATAAATATATACACATAATTACTTCATTGATAAAATAAAATATTTAAGCCAAGTTTTGTTAGGTTGCACTGAAATATTTTTGAACAAAAACATGTAAAACCGAATCACAATAAACCTCTCGCTGCGTCAATATTGCACAGGTGTGTCGCACAATATACCCACAGCTTTATATTAATATTGCGCACCCTGCGACTAATATGCGCATTATGCATGACGGCCGGGGCCGTGCGACGCACGCACCGGTCGCGAATGAGGATCAAGCCTTAGCGTCGAAGTACGCTGTTTATATTTTATGTTTTCTTAAGAGTTATGTTGATGCGGGTATATCTTGCTATAGGCACAGTCTCCCTGATAACCTTATTATTATAAAATGTCCGAGCACTTGTGTTTTTGAGCTAATAGCAAATAGGCGAAAATTAAATAATAGTCTGAAAAAAAAATTTAACTCCACTTATCCTGATTATTTCTTTTAAAACAGTGAGATGATCATTAGGTATTTGAAACTGAGTTTATCTACATTATAAAACAACAGTTTTATTCATTTTTTTTACAAACATAGCTATGCTTAAGTTGATTTCACAAGAAAACCTAATGGAAAACAGTTTCCCTGTGTCTCCTATGGATTTACATTTCTTCATACTGACACGGTTAAAAAAAACATGATTTTAAACAATAGGTACTTACTTATTAAAGAACTTGAAAGGGGCCATCCTAATGGTGGGTTGAGACGCCCAATTTTCCTGAATTATAACTTCGCCGATCGCTCTGGGGCTTGGATATAACAAAGCGTCAACCAACTCGGGCGCTTCGGTGCCCACAATTAACACCATTTCTGAAGCTTTTAATTCCTCAACTTTTTCTATTGGGGTGTAGAAATTATTGCGTTCGTTTTAGGGTTCCGTAACTCTTTTGAAATAAGCGTGAATTATTCGTTATGACTGAGCTTAACTTCGACGAAGATCATCGAGTATATAGATACGGAGAGCTAACTTAAGTACGTACGACTAATGCGATAGAGTATAAACCTTTTTTTAAATGGTGAAATCCGTTACGGATCCCCTCTCGCCCGGGGAGAAGCCGAGGAGTGACGAAATCTTCAGCGAAATATATTCTAAGACATAGCTTAACTTAGACCAAGACTATAGACCATAGGCCAAAGAGTTCCGTTTTGTTAGCCTCTTCTACTATCGATCAACTTTTTTGGTTTATAATTTGAAATGCTAGCAAGGCGAGGGTGGGTGGTGGGTCTCTCCCCCCCCAAATTGTTTTACTAAATTGTCTGATCATCGAACTCGTCTCTATGTATTTTTCTTCTATTTGTTCGACAAGTTGCGAGCGTCGGCATCGTGTGAAACACAGTTACGTGTTGTAACTTAGTTTCTTTCGCTTCCGTTGTGGTTTTCTTTCGACTTACTCTAAACCAAACTTTTACTTCACATATAAGTTCAGGCTAATATAAATTCATGATATTGATTTCTTATTCGACTACTACACATTGAAATAAAACTAATTTTACGGATTTTTTCGCGTTTATTTTATGTGGTTTTTTTTTCGATTCGATTTTTTTCGTTTGGCTTCGATAAGCCGCGCCCAGGCTGACGGCGAAGTAAAAGCGTGTGGCTTGCGTGCCTGAACTAGCCTTGCAAAGCTACGCGTTCAGTCTGAACACGGCCTACTGGATGCTGTATCAAATGGTCATTACACTAGTTGTAAGTCCATACCTAAGTTTGTTAACGGTTATTTTTGTCTAATTACGAGCCTAAATTAAATGTAAATGTAACAACAAAACAACATACCGACGTACAAATTGTCTATTAAAAAGTCGTTAGGCTATTGTGTAGCGGTCCATTGTAGCCGTTGCCATGGCAACTGGGTCTTTTGTACCCATTACAAACCCTGGTTTATTGTCGTTAATTGCAATAATGGAAAACTATTTCTATTATTGTTGTGTCTGTTTTGTGTTTATCTTACGAGGGGGGGATAGATCTAGTATATAACCTAGCAGGGTCCACGACATTGTCGGCCTAGTTTCTTGACTTTTCTGGGGGCCACTTCCATTTCCCAGGGTAAAAAGTATCGAATACCTGGTGTATAAGCACCATGCCAAGTTTTGGATGGATTTTACTAAAACTTGGCATATATACGTCTAAAGATAGCGGACTTCACATGTCTTTCGGGGAACCTATCTACACCCCGGGCTAAAAAGTATCCTATATATTAATCCGGGTGATATTACTACGATTTTATGTAACCTTATTATGTAATCATATTCGCTTTCATTAAAGCGTTAATATTCAAATAGTTCCCTATTCATTGCTCGTGTTATTAATAGAACGAGAACATTAACTAGGATTTGACGGGCTGTACGCAGCGAATAACTAAAATGATGATTTAAATATGATAATTACGGCCTACAATGGAGCTCACTTATCTTCCTACACAATTAGGTTCTTCAGTACTGTAACCAATACACTCGCTATTGTTAGGACATTCCTATTTCAAGAATATCCAAACGGCACTTTGAGCCTATATCGTTACTCCCTCCCATGACTCTCTAAGAAGGCACTACTGTGCTTTAGATCTGCCCAAGCTTGGTTAAGATTCCTTGCTGGGTTGAAGCATAGTAAACACACTCTCCAATTAAAGCTGTACCATCTGCGCTATGGGCACTATTACAGCTTTTGAATAAAAAACTACAATAATACCAAAACAGTACAATACATAATACACTCTATTATTGATGTCTTATATTTACACAAATACTACACATTGCAATAAAACTAATTTAAAGGACGTTATCGCGTTTATATTATGTTTTCACTCTGAACTGATTATAAAAATGCTATATTCTGTTGCTTTTTTAAATATAGATTTTCTCGGACTCAGACTGATTTTCCATATTCTTAGCGTGGCGCCAGTACTCCAAGTTCAAAAGTAAATCACGCTTTCATAGAACGGATGTAAGTCAATTTATTTGAGATTTTTTCGGCCATTTTTATGAAATAACTAAGATGAATGGTCATTCTGATGATCTACACCAACGGAAAATATTGCTTGTAAACGTCTAACATTTATTTATGATGTTTGATATTTTCTATTATATAAACAGTTTATTAGTTTTCAAACACGGCCTTGGAATTAGGAAATATTATTGAAAAAAAAACTAAATAGGTTTACCTAGTAAGTTGTTTAGTTCAGTACCCAAATGACCTATAGACAGTAACAGTAAACAACTTGATTCCATTTTCTAACGTTGGCTATTCGTTTTTTAAACTTTTGCCTATATTAAAATCGTACTACGCAAGTTTTTGTTTCTTTATCCAATCTTTCTCAGAATACAATGATGGGGTTACGCGGTCTCTCTATAAAAAATAGCCAAAGTACAGAACTCAGGGATAATTTTGCGTCGTAATAGTGAACACATTTTCAGAAACAGATCAGTACATTCGGAGCTTAACCCCTACATATTAACTTACAAACTTTATAATATAAGCAAACATTCTGCGACCTGTCTATACGAACACCACCCTTATTTTGCGTTATACATTAAAATGTCAACTATCAAACCAACCATCAGTCGACTCCAACTTTGCAAAAAATTTAATTGTCTGAAACCATACAATTTCAATCTATTCACCATCCATGTATACCATTCTCGGGGTCGAAACAACCCCTCCATCGAAATTCGGAGCCGCCAACCCCCATGCAGGCCCGTAATCAATCTAACTCAGCCAAGACGTGTAATTACATTTTCAATCGACAAAGGGAAGCGAATGTTTGCCGCTGAAACACAACCCTGAAACAGTTTAAGATTGTTTAACGTATGTTCCTTTTTTTGGCAGCGAATTATTATAGCAATATAAAGACATGAAAGGTATTTAGTACATATATTATCGATTGAAATAAAACTTATTTTAAGGATTTTATGGCGTTTATATTATGGTTTTTACGTTCCCGACGTTTCGGCTGATTTACAGCAACCATGGTCACGGAAAGACTGATATATATTATTAACGATCTGATTAGCTTAGTGGGTAGTAACCCTGCTTTCTGCGCTGAGGGTCCCGGGTTCGAATCCTGGTCGGGACAAACTGTGTGATGAACACGAATGATAAGTTTGTACCTGAGTCATGGATGTTTAATATCTACATGAGTATTATATACTGGGTTCGACCCCAGTACGTTGTACGGTACACATAATACAAGCGTTGCTTAGCATGTGACCGTATAGTTAGTGTGTTCGTCTTGCGATATTTATTAATAAACTCCCAGCAGCAATAAGAGCCATCCTACCTCCCTCCTTCTAAAGATACAATGTAGAGATACCCCAAAGACGAGTAGTCACTAATTGCTGGCACAGATCGCGACTGGGACCGAACTTGCCGGCTATCCGCGAGCTTAATCCCACGACGAATGGTCGCCGAGACGGGAGTTTAGCTACGTACTTTGGCTATTAATGTATTGACGATATATAGATATCTTTGTAAATAACTATTGTACATAATTTATAGTAAATAAAAATAATATTGTCAAAGATATATATATATAATACTAGCTGCGCGGTGTTCCCCGCGATTAAAAAGTATGTCCTTTTTACCGGGATAAAAAGTAGCCTATGTGCTATTCCAGACTATAATCTATCTCTTTGCCAAATTTCATCCAGATCCGTTCAGCCGTTCTGGCGTGATTGAGTAACAAACATCCATTCATCCAAACTTTCACATTTATAATATTAGTGTGATAATGGCTAATTAGGAGAAAGAGGCCTATCAGGTATCACGTGGAAATTTCTCATCGTCATCAGACCGAAGATGTCCACTGTTGCACATAGGTCGCCGGGTTCGTGGTCGTCTTGATTCTTTGCTACTCGCATCTGTTAGCGCTGCGTGTGAAGTGAGACATCATCTTGTGATCGCTCACAAAAACATTTTTTTCACAGCGGCACATCTACAAATTATGGATATGCATTTTTGCTGTGGAAAACTAGCCTCTGTTTACCGATGGTTTAAAGGCGTGATTATTGTGCATTTGATTTCGATAAATTTATTTTCTTAGAAGAAAAACCTATTAATAACACCTAGAGCACTTAAGTGCATTGTCAAATATTTGATTCAGGCGTCAGATAATGCATTTTACACCTTAAAAAAGTACCTAATCCGATACAATACCATAAGGTTTGTAAAAACCGCTACTTTTACTAACTTTATGGTGTTGTATCGCTTTAGGTATTTTTTTAAGCAAACTTAATACATCGAGACATCCAATGCAGAATGCTAATATCGCAAAACACTAAATTACATCGTAAAGATGTCCAAATTTTTCGTAAAAAAAATAAAAACCATTGACATTTTGAATTTCGCGCCCCGACCCTGAGCTTCCACCTTAATAACTAATGCTCTATAGTTAACATATAGTTTCTATGTCGCTCTAACTATCGCTTCATAGGTATACACATTTTGCAGTTAGATTATCTACGACAATATATTCTTATTCAATTTGAATAGTAGTAGAGACAGCAGTAGGTATTTTGAATGAAATCTGGTAACAAAAAAACACGTTGAAGCTAGCGGGTGTAGGTCCTCTGATTTATTAAACAATATAAACGAGAAAAGGCACCGAAGCACTCTCGCTAAACATCGCAATAATTTGACCTCGGTAAACATTCCGGGGAAAGTTTGAATATTAAAAATGTTAGCCTCTGTGAAGTATCGATATAGGCAGCGAAGTTGTTGGCATGTCCCAGCCCTACACAAACAGGGCCTGCCCAGTGGGCTGGCGAGCCCTTTCACAATAACCCTCAATTAATTTACCTAATATCATAGTTCTAAACTCTGATGCGTTCACACAAAATGTTTTTCAAAACAGAACAAAGACAAGTTGAATGTATCGACCATTTGGTTATTATTTCCAACTTGCATTATGATTTCTCGAAGCGCCACGAGTGGCCGGCAAGCGAACCATTGGATTTTGTAGTGTCTCTCATCTTCGGCTCTGTTACTATGAATAGCTGCAATAGATACGACACAAGAAAATGCTATTCTAAAAGTATCGATTCAGTTACTTATCGAAAAGTTCATATGCGAAGAAAGATTCGTCCCCCTGGTAGAGGTGTTCCTAAGTTAGCCTCCAGAGTATGATCGCTCCGATCAGAACTGGACTCTAAGGTTACTAACGCAGTCGGTTCATAATTGATTGACAATAGTATCGTTCATTGTCACATTTGGTAGATTCTCCATTTCTAAAACTTTACATTTTTATTCACTCTAAAAGTCACTTTATTGGTAGCTCTTCTTGTATTGAACATTAAAATGAGGTATGAAAGCTAGTTGCCTGCTAAAGAATTAGGCTACAGAATGAAAGGTCTCCCTGGCTTGCCGCCCTTTGATCCCGGATCCCTTTTCCTCCCTGATTTTGTTTATAGCGGGATTAAAAGGGGATTTTTCTTTTAGATATTTTCACTTAGGACCGCGGCAAGGGATATGGACGCCGTGTTTATGCGAGCTTAATAAAATATATGAAAAAATAGGGCTTAGGAGGAGGAGGGAACCGGCTTTCGTAATGGATATAATGAAAATGATCGATTTATAGGTAGGTATGTATATGTACGAGTATTATGCTAAAAACTTTACCTTTTTTGAAATTTGATCGCGAGAAAACAATTTTTCTGTAATTTGTTGCTGCAATGAAAGGTGTCTTTAAGTTTACCCTATTTATATCTCAATGTAACACCGTAGCTCCCAAACGCATCGATCAATTTCAGTATGGTCTTTTTAGTTTGATAGCTGGTATCCTTAAGGTATTTCTTAGCTATGTTTGATGGAGACATACTCCATACATCTTGATGTTGATGATATTGTTATTGGGGCCACAACACCTTTTCATTGCGCGTTGACTTACTCCAAATTATTCAATGTACTTATAGATATACATAAAGACAGGCAATGGTGCACTGCCCTCGGCGATTCAACTAGTGAGGCTACCTATACACGTCCAAGTGTTAAGCGCGCTCCCCCCTCCACTCACACCGCTCGTTCGTTCCTGCAGTAATAGGCCCATAAATAACCCTTTGAATGCCGCAGCTATTTATAAAGGGCCTCTCGAATAAAAATCGGTATCGGCTCGGACCGAGACAAGCTGAAATTGAAATAACACTCAAGATGCATTAAAGGCTATTTCAGAGGTCGTTGCATCCACTCCAGGGTGCTTGGCGTACAGACGGATAATCCATCATGTAAGCTGATGTGTGGCTGACTACTGCTGGATTAAATTTGTATGTTTTTTCTTGATAGCGAAGTTGAGTATTAAACTATAGGTATATCCCACTAATATTATAAATGTGAAAGTTTGGATGGATGGATGGATGTTTGTTACTCAATCACGCCAGAACGGCTGAACAGATCTGAATGAAATTTGGCACAGAGATAGATTATAGTCTGGAATAGCACATAGGCTGCTTTTTATCCGAGTAAAATCTATGGTTCCCGTCGGATATTTTTTTTTTAATTTTTCATACTTTTTAATCGCGGGTAACACCGCAGGGTGCAGCTAGTCTATTATAAATATTGTTAAACAAACACAATCAGTATGGTCCCAATCTAAGCAAACCTTATCATGGGTACCCTATACAAAGAGATGGATGGTATTCTAGCAACACCCAGACCAGGAAATCCGAAAGGATCATTACTGAAACATGTCCAGGCAGTAATCGAACCTGCAACCCGGTGCAGTCTGTTGAGTGGTCTGCGCAATAACCATTAGTCCAAGCCGTTGGATTATTATTTATTGATGAGTAAACTACATCTAGACCTCTAACGTTGAGCATTTATTTATTTATTATAAAAATAGTTAATACGTACTTATCCAGCTATGAAAAGAGTTTCTAAAAATACGAACAAGATACTTACAGAATTTTAGTTATGATCTTCTAGCAAGCATAATAAAAAAAAATACAATACCTTTTAATAACCTGTGAACAGGCGTACTGTTAGTATAGTAGTTATAAATCATACGCGTAGCGGGCGTTCCATATAGATCGAATAATGTGCGGGGATTAATTTTTATTTATTATATTAAATTTGGGGACCAAGATTTCACCGTAGTTATTAGCGATATCTAGAACATTTAAATAAAACTAATTTTACGGATTCTATCGCGTTTATTTTTTGTTTTTATTTAAATGTGTAGTATTCGCGTAAATATAAGAAATCGATATCTAGAACATTTAAGCAGGCAAGGCAAGCCCCCTGCACGTCTAGCCGAATCCTTTTTACGCACTGTTTCGGTAAGGAATCGTCTTCCACCCCTCTCACACCACAGATTTCATAATGAGTACGACTGGGACAGCACGTTTCCTCGAT
This sequence comes from Pheosia gnoma, assembly GCA_905404115.1. NCBI lineage: Eukaryota > Metazoa > Arthropoda > Insecta > Lepidoptera > Notodontidae > Pheosia > Pheosia gnoma. The sequence goes on from FR989913.1 coordinate 227,734, forward strand.
GACGTTACGATTACATGAGATGTTCCTGCTTATCCTATTGATATGGAACATGCACGTCACATAAAATCATTACCCTCCTTCTGGTGCAGTTGGATAAAAAATTGTTACAGGAGAACGCAGAACCAAGGGATAATTGTTACCTACCTATTTTGAATGTATTTAAATTGACGTTCAAATTAACGTGTTTAAATTAAGGTAAACATTACTTTTTCCAATATTTCTAAACGTTATACAATAATTCCCATGGGAATCTAAGTTAACTTCCTACATACGTACATACGCTACTCATACCAAAAATAAACGAAATCCATGAAAAAAAAATTGCCGCCCAAACCAAAACATGAAAACAGTGCGTCGATGCAAAGCTGAAATGGGATGCAGGCGTCGCGGCCGCCGCGCGTCAGTCGACCGGCGGACGCCGCGCGCGACGCTCGTCACGCCATGTGATCGCGCCGCCCGCCATGACTGAAGGCGCGGCGAGGCCCAGGCCGCCTCCGCCCCGCAAGCCCGACTCGCTTGCCCTCGCCTGGACCCGCTGGGACGACCCGCCACCGCCCGCGCCGGAGTCCAACAAACCCGGCCCACCAACCCTCAAAGACTTCGATGGCTTTAGTCCATACACTCCCCCGAATCCGATACTGAACAATCGCTTACGGCCCAGGCGACCGGCGAGCGTCGTGTCCTCTCGGCCCGTCAACCAGCTCGCGAGGCGACCGCACTCGATAGGTTCCATCGATGATGAGTGGCCCCATGTGCCGCTGCACCAGCCGGTGCCGCGGCGCCCGCGGCCGGTGCCCAACACGATGTCGTTGCCGCGCGCGTGTTTGTTGCCGTCCTCGCGGAGTGATTACCAGTTGCAAAGACCCGCGATTATGACGAACGGTTACGGCGCGGTGCCGCCGTCGACATCCCGACGATTGTCTCTACCCGGTGGTGTTCAGAACCCGCCGAAAACCTCAGCGACCTTCCATGGGTTGTCGGCCCTCATTGGCCCGTACCCGACACTCGGGACCCCGGGTACTCCGAGCACGCCAGCGGCAGTCAGGGAGGCGGTGCGGCATCTGCTACAACAGCCGAGAAATGGATTCCCTATTATGGACCAAAAGCTGTCGCTGTTCATTGAGATCTTGGATGCTCAGGAACGATTCTCACAGGTATCTCTCCCACATGTTGTGAATAAACAGTTTTGTAACATGAGTAAATTGGTGTGAATTAAATAACATGAATGTCCAAGCCGTATAATAATATTATAAAACGAATTATTCAACAACACACCATTAATGACATGAAAAAAAAAACACGAGATTAATTATTCAAAAATAATTATATCAAGTCACCCCCACGCTAAATTAATTGACAAAAAATAAATGGTTCGAAAATGATTATATTCAAAAGGGGAACATCAGTTGTTTTAAGAGATAATGCAAATTCGGAAGCATGTTAGGCGGGTTCGAGTTAACTTCCCAAGTGTCGGTGGAAGTTTGCGCTCGTCTCAATCATCCGAGCGTCTCTTGCGAGAGAATTTATAATGTTTACAAGGTTTTATTGAATAATCCAATACATCGAGTTGCAAAAGTAAACGCGGGGAGTTGGCGCCGCTTCTGTCTCAACTCCGAGTCAACATCCAAACTTTTTAAGAGGTTTTCACGAAAATTACTGGGATAATTGTGAAGCTTACATGGAAACGTTTCCATACTAGATGATCGCGTACACAACGCACGATCTCTGAACGAGTGCACATAAATTATGCTCCTGTCAGTGTAAAATTAGTTTAATAATTTTTGTAGAACAGTAAACTAAATGTTACGATCGTAAACTATCTACAAACGAGTCAGGAATTTCTTGAAAATTACTAAAATAAATGTTTTTTTTATTGCACTTAACAAGTAACGCAAACTGGGTTGGTACAATTGCAAGCAAACGTACATTTAAGACTTCAATAATAGTAGGTTGGATTTTTATACGAAAATGTTACTGTCAAAGTTGAAAAGTTTAAGTAAAACATTTAGAACTTCGATTTTGATACAATAATGTATTCTATTCTCTATGTATTATAAAACAACTAGTTATAATCTTACTCGCATTCTTTCCGCTCACATTTTTCATCTACAAAACATCCGTAACGAATACAGAATTCAATTAAAAAGTATGATTTCACTGAAACACTCGTTGAATGAAAGTAGCGGGGGCCTGAAACACCCCGGACCCTTATTGTTGGTTGAATTTCATGCCCCTCTCACTTGACCCCGTTTTCAGCTGGCCTTTGTTTCGATATGAAAAATTACTGAAACCGAAAGAGTCACATCTTTGTTTCAGACATTTTTTGACATTTCTTGTTCATTACCTACCCCTATTGAGTGTCAAAACATCAAATTGAAGCTTGTTGCAATGAGGGAAGGGTTTTATTTAAAAAAATGTGGTTTATTTTTTATACAGGTTTAAGACTGATTTTGTGATGGAAACAAAAATAATTATTGTAAATAGATCACACACTATAAACCTTTCTTGTTTCTGTAATATGATAATCTCAATATCTAAGCTATTAATCTCTAATATATTATGATAAAATAGCCTTAGCTTGGATTATTATACCAAGCTATCCCTAAATAATGTCTCCAAAGAATTGTTACAAGATCGAGCCATTACAAATATAACATTCTGCTAACTTTTTACTTAATAGGAATAATATCTAATAAGATTAAATAAAGGATAATCGTAAAGTTTAGAATATTTGTTAACTTTACATGCCTACTAAAGTATAGAACTTTTCAGAAACTCCAAAGTATCTCCCTAATGTAAGATTCAGTCTAGAGTACTAGCCTTCGAAGAAACAAGTATATAGACTTTACCCATAAAACTATGGAGATTATAGAACGGAACTCAATATCAATAATATTAATATACCTCTGAGTCGGTAAATCGTAGCTATATCACGTAGCCCGTAGCGGCGTAGCATGTGCTACGAATAGGCTATAACTATTTAACTTGAAATTTAATGGCTTTTCAATTGGAAAGTTTACAGACCAAGTCCAACTAACTGAAGCTTTCTCTATAAATACTTAACCTACCATATTAACTAACCTTTTACGAGTTACTATAATCAAGTGTAACCGAGCATTTTGTTTTCCTGAACATTATTTTCGAAATGAATTTATTACCAACATTACGATTTGTATTTATTAAAATACTAGCTGTTGCCCGCGACTTCGTCCGCGTCTTTAAATTGACTTGACTTTTTTATTTATGAACTGACTGAAATAAAAAAATGAGGTGTGGAAACCGCACCCAAATCGGTCCCAAACCCAACCCGTCTCTGATATTAGCGCGCACAAACACAAAGACACAAAATCTAAAATCTTTGTTTTCAAAACAACGATTGTTGATAATCAACATAAAGGCCCCTAATAATAACTTTTCTCATATATCTCCCATGCACATAGAGCGATCAATTACATGTTTATGATATGTATATAGAAGATGTCCCAAAACATCAAAGCATAATATTAATCTTAATCTTCCAGTACCGTCGAGTCTTCCATGATAACCGATTAAATCGTAAATGAAATTACTCGCGTACTGTGCATTGTGCGCCTGTTTCCGGCTCCGTTTCAGAACAATAGTGCACGACTGAAAATTATTATTGTGACCTATTTCCGCTAATTAGTAAACTTCGCCTGATTACCTACTTGCTATAATATATGATTTTATATACTTTGTAACGCTTACGATATAATAATTTTAAGATGAGAGTTATCTTTTGATACTATAAAGAAAACCCTAAATTTGAGGGTACACGTAACTTCATAACAGTGTTGCCCTAAGTTTTTTTTCACGTATTTTTGTACCAAAACTTAAAATAGTAAAAAGAAATGTTTAATTAAATATTGTATGATATTTCTCGCGAAAATTTAAGGGAAACCTCGAGAGAATCACATTTGTAGCCGGGATTTAACAAAAAAAAACATTAATAGTAATATCGCCAGTCGAACACAACAAATATGTGGTCCCACACTAAACAAAGCTTGTATTATAGGTACCGTACAATGGACTGGGGGCAAACTCAGTATACTTATATATAGTATAATTATATTAGTAGTAGTATGCTTATATAGATATTAAACATCCATGACTTGGGTACAAAAATTCGTGCTCATCACACAAAGTTTGGTCCCTGCCGGGATTCGATCTCGGATCTCTCATCGCAGAAAGCAGGGTCACTACCAACTGCACTAATCAGATATTAGATTTCGAACTTACTCGTAAAAAAACGAGTTAAGCCCTCCGCGATAGAGGTACGTAGGAAGATGAAAAAAGTCAATATTTGTTAGTGTAACGTATTGTTTGCTCGAGTTGTACCAAGAAAAACACAGGCCACGGCTGCCGTGTCGCGTCCACTTCAATTAGCGGAGTTCGCCGATACTGGGTTTTATACCATGCGACACTTTTTTTATTTTTCCGTTGGTAGGGCCTTTACTGGCTTTTACATTTAATGCAATTTCATCATTCTGGATCCCACGATAATGTTTATACATTGTTATGTATTTTAAATTCGTATACTCAGTAGCTAATTAGGGTGAATATAAATTGTTTTGGTACAATAAGTATTATAATTCCAGCCCTATTTTTTTAATGTCCCACTGCTGGGCACGGGCCTCCCCTCAATGCGAGGGGGGGATTAGGCCATAGTCCACCTGCAGGAAACCTGCATATCTGAGAGAACCCCTCGAAAGATGTGTGAAGTCCGCCAATAAGTATTGGATAATAATAATTATAGTTACACACCCTCAATTAGCGCTTCGTTTTTGGTCTTGTATGTACTTTTTTTATCATATATTAGGTACCTAATGCAGGGTGTAAGGGGCATGATAACGAAAAAAATGGGTAAAGGTTACACATAATGCCTATAAAAAAAAATATTACTTTGACAATTATAGGTTATAAATGTTGTAATTTTTGAGCGCGCAGTGTGTAAAGTAAAAGATTCAATATCTTCCAAATAAATAACACAAAGCCTAACCCAGCTGTGGTTTCTTCAAAAACTGGCTTCATAAAACCAATGAAATATCAGGATCAGAATATTTTTATTCACGTAGACCATTAAGTACACACTTATGAATTGTCAAAAGTTACAAATATTATGCTATTACCACCCGTTCGGAATGCCGTTTCTATGGAGAAGAACGGGTACGGGAATTAATAATGTATATGTCGACGATTGAAATAAAATCCATTTTTGTAACTAAAATAGAAAGGGAAGTACAATACAACGCAAGGGTCCGTGTCGTGCTCGTGTCGTGAGCTATAAAGCGCGCCAGCTCTCACGTTAAAAGCAAGCCGGACTTTTTTTGTTCAGCGAGTTAAAATTTGTGGGGGTGTGCATTTTAGCACGGTTCCGTTACGTGCTTTATAAAAAATGTCTTTACAAGTCATGGCAGATAATTATGAAATATAAAATAAATGACTTTTATTTATTATTAAGTATTACGATTTTATTTTATAGTAGCCTAGAAGGTAAAAGATAAGCCAAAATACCATTCTTAAAAACTTCTCTGCTGCAGATTGAAGCGTGGTGAATTTTGAATTTAAAATTTTCAGCCAACCGCTCTCAAACCTATTCAGTTTTGAAATCTGCGCTCCTAAGTGCACTAAATGTGTCTTGTGGGATACCTACGCATCTAGGCAAGTTTTTACTTAACACTGTGTGTACCTTTTACGTCAAAATCATTTGAGTGTGACTAAATAAAAACATTGGGTAAAATCTTTGTGAGATATTTTACGTCACAGTTTGTATTCAGCGATCTATAGTGTTAAGCCTTCGAAAATGTCTGGTAAATCCGACCGGAATCACGCAATAACACGCTTGTTTGATTTTTACACAAATACAAATCTTAAATTAATCTTACAATATCAAACAATCTAATAAACATAACACGTCAATTTGTAGTATATAATTACATACTAAATATAAAACAGCACAATTAATATTAATTAAATTTATTTTCCTATTTAGTTTAACTGTTAATTTATTAACAAAAAAATAAAAATAAAGAATGTTGTATTTGAACAAAAAGAAAATCAATAACGACAAACTCAATCAACATCATAGAGCAACGAAAACCTTAGAGTATGGATGCGACCATATGAGCTACGTTCATAACTTAATAATTATGTTCGCGATCACACATCAATTAAAAAAGCGCACATAAGCATCTGTATGTCCGCGCGTCCATCGTTGTCTGGACACAGTTCGATAGTTGGCACTGTTCCATAATGGGTGCCAGAATCGAAGCGATGTTGTCGACTGGATATTGTTCTGTTAAGGGTTTTACATGGGTGACATGGTGTTACTTGTGTTAGGGGTGTGATTATATAATAGGTGCTAAGATGGGTTAATCTTAAGTTATGTATTCAATGCTAAGGCAAGTCCAAGTTAATACTTTTCTATTAAAGAAAGGTTTCTATTTTTTACATGGCGCTTAAATTTCATGTGGGTGGACCTTTTTTTGCTTCTGTTAGCCAGGATCTATGGTGAGCCTACCCTACTATGGCCTATGGCTTGCATTATTATGCCTATAAAATGTATCACTAATCTTTGAAACTGCCGATATTTAGCGCATTTATGATCATTATGTGAATCTAAATTTCGATTAGTCGATATAAAAAAAAATTGTAAGATTTTTATAAAATTGATGTGTCGCAATTCTCACTTCACATATTAACAAAAGCATTATGGAAGCACAGTTGCAAAGGTAGTATATCCATTTCTGAAACATCCTTTGTAAGAAAAGTGGAACGGGCCATATTGAGCGATGTATTGTAACCGAAGCGATCACGAATCTCGTTTGCGATACGCATACGAATATCGAATCGAGATACACCTTTAATTGACAACTTAACAGTAACAATGCTACAATTGTTCAATACCTCTATCTACCCGGGTACTACCCTGGTGCTCATTATAGCGCGATATTATTTTCTACCATTTTGTTATCGTTTTATTTAAACGACTCCCCGGCGAGTTGTAAAGGTAATAAAATTATAACACTTTCGTGCGTGTCTTGTTTCTATTGGCTATGGCGGAGTGGTACTTCGAGTTTAAATTAATATTTGTAGGCGTAGTCTTCTCACCTGGCATTGAACACTGTAGGGAAGTATCCAGTATTATGTCGGTAAATACTATATCCCTACATATAAAATTAAATGGCACGCCGGTTGTTTCAGTGATTTGGCAGTGTTGTGATCACATATTTCTAAACTCTTGTATGAATCTTCTATTTATTCACGTACGACTGTAATTTGGTCATGGGTACATGGACTGGACAGTGGCAAGAGGCTGGATCCGCCATGTGTTGATTATTTGTCTGTCATTTTGATCGTGCACCAAGGGAAAACTACACGGCGGATTTTGATGAATGGTGTTAGATTTTGCCCGGGCTAGCCAAAAAATAACAGGCGTATAATCCAACACGGCTAGTTAGAAGTTTATTATAGTATGTTTTGTATATACAAAAATGTTCTAATTGAATATAAGAAGAGTCGTGGGTCTCGTTTCTGTGATCAATATGACAGTACACACTGTTTTCTCTTTAAATTGTACAAAGAACAGACGACAAAGGAGACATTCCTGCTTTACGTCTTCGTACAAATGCAATAATACCATCTACTCAACAATACACAATCTAAAATGAACCTTATGCCTCTGAAGATTACATTCTACTGTTTGGGAAGTATAGTTTTTTTATTCGCAAGAAAAGTTTGTTTTTAGAAAATTATTCCAATTATTGGTTTTTTCCACGATCATGTTTAATTCCTTTGAGGATTATAAAAATAACACATTGAGGCTTTTCCTGATTCAAACCTTTTGATGGGTATTAAAATAATGGGGTAAAGGTCTTATAAATATTTAAAACTAGCTGTTCCGACGCACTTCGTACGGTCTCAAAATGAAATGTATGAGATAATGAATTATCTTTATTATTATTATTTGTTCGGCTATTCAGCGAGGAAATGCGGCCAGCATCTTGGGCACGCTACCGCACGGGCCAAATTTTTTACACTTTTTTTAGCTTTTCTATACTCTTTTTAATTTATATTAGTTTTTAAATATTTAAGTTATTTTCTTTCTAATTATTGTACATATTATCTTAATTAAATGAAAATTTATTTGTAGATTTTTCTCAAGTGACAGATTCTACCACTATTATTGTATAATATGCTATATTTTTTTGCATCCAAGCCTATATAATTTTTTAGACAATAAAGGAGACCCCTTCCAGCTAGGCAGCTGGTATCCCTGGTGGGGCTAGCCGCTAGGCCCCAACGGTTGCTGTCGGGTTTTGCGTTTCAGGGTTGTATGGATAATTGTAATTTGCTCTGGACGGCGTATACAGCGCCATCTGTGTAGCAGCGCGGTGAACATTATCGCTACATCTTAAATAGACTCGTAAAATGGCCATTAAACCATTTCCAGCTCCTCAATAACACCTATTTCAAACTCAATCGACAATTTGAAAACGATCAATGCACGTCAAACGTTTTTTCGACATAAAAAAACGTTATACACAGTCGCGTAATGATCCGTTGAGTAGATTTTGTTAACTCACCTAACACGACCAATTTCATAGGCCTCTACCACCCTTCTGTCGGCCTAGTATCCATGATGCTTAAGGGGGTGAGCGGGAGATCGTTAGTGATCTTCCAGAAATGGTTGGGGTGTAACAAATTGCGTAAACAAGTTATCGGACGTCAGAATAAGACTGATGTTGCTTTTGATATCGGATGATGGATTTAAATGTTGAAATGGAAAATGATCTTTGTCAATATGTGATGTGCAGCTTCTGGGAACACCTTGTCTTATATACACAAAACAAAGTCGTGTTAGTAACACCATTTATAACTCAAGAACACGTGGGCCGATTTTCAGGATCCTTGATTTTTTTTTTATTTGCCTCCGCTCCGAATAACAGAATAACTATTAAAACATAGGAAGAAATCCCAAAAAAAATGGATACTAAATATTCCCATGCAATTGATTTATAAAGCGGTACGAAGTTCGCCGGGACAGTTAGTATAGCTATAATTACCGTACATGACATAGCCTTGGAACATCTCCAATAATAATACTTAAGGTAAAACCAGGCGCACACTCATAGTGTAGCGGTAAAAATTAGCGCAGTACAGCGAGGGCAATGCTTGAAGCTCTCGTTTACGGGGCGCCGAGCGACGACGGCGCGCGGCGATACCGCAATTGACCCAATTATGACAAGTCGTAACATGAAAAATTTAAATTAAAAACAGGAATATAAAATTTACATTTTTGCAATTTGCAACACAGTGAGTTTCACGGTTTTTTCTAACTCTTGGGCACAAAATATATACTGAGAAATAAAGACCACGCACACACTTAACACTTAGTATGTACAGTACTATCGTTGTTTCATACTCAGCAGTACTTTAAACAGTATAATCATAGGTCACATCTCCGAACCCCTACTATTTGTCCGACACATATTTTATTAACTAGCTCACAAAACGTTCATCATTTATTCACGGTTGGACGGCGTTTAATTTGTTTAGGCCCTTTCATTACAAAGCGGAACCTTTGGAAGCTACTGCGGGTTCTCGATTCGGATTAATTATATTCTGTAGAATTATCACGGCACTTGTGGAAGTAGTTGTTGTGAATGGATTTTGGCGTTATATATTTTTGAGATATTTATGTAGGGTAGCTTAACAACAAGCATAGCTTGTTTCTAAACGAAATAAAACGTCGTATGTATCTAAGAATAGAGGATATGAAAGTTATTTGACGAGTCTTTTGATGATTGAGATGATGATGATGATTTTCTCACTTTTTAATCAGTTTCATGTCATTTCGATCTACCATTGTCAACACATAGTAGGGAACATTTTGATCACATAGAATATTCAAGGGGCGGGCAGCTCATTAAATTTTGACTGCCATCCGCCTTGTTCACCGACCTCTTGTAATGGAGTGTGTGACGATGCCTCTAATCATACCCCTTTGTTAAGACCTTTAAAAACATTTCATAAGTATCAATAACCTTCTGTAACAGTTCGCTTGAAATAAAGTACTTTTTAAGTAGTCTTTCGTTCGCGATTTCACACCCTTACTAAGGAACTAGTTTTTATTTAATGAGCTAATTACTGATTATTAGTGCCTATCTTGTAAATTGTCTTCCCAGTTCACATCTCGTTTATTTTCTGGGGAATGTCAGTACGTATAACTCTTTTATAAAGTAACCATTGAGTTTCTTGCAGGCTCTTCTGAAGGGAACCAACGTACTGAACCGGCGGTAGATACTGACTATTGAGAAGTGCTTGTATCGCCTATTGCAAAAAAAAATAACGCCATGGAACAATGGCTACGAAATCACTACAAGTTACAAGTATTTACCAAAACTGTTTAACTGCTTAGAATATCTCAGGCCACTCTATATGGAATAGAGTCACGTTGTTATTTAAATAAAACTAATTTTACGGATTTTATCGCGTTTTTTTTTGTTTTTTTTTTACGTTCCCGACGATAAAATCCGTAAAATTAGTTTTATTTAAATGTGTAGTATTCGCGTAAATATAAGAAATCAATCACGTTGTTATGTTGTGTGTTTGATAAGCATAGAATATTATATGACGATAAGGCACTTATATCATGATAGCGCGTGTTCAAGTTAGCTTGAATTCTTCACGGAGATACCCTCTCTGTTTCCTCCATAGTTTGCGTGTTTTGTTGTGTGCGTATTTTTAATTTCCGCCTCCCGTTCGTAAGGCAGCGGTTTTATTGGAGCGGGGAAGAACGTTAGTGACGCTGTTTGCCGCGAACCTATTTCATATTCGTAGCGGCCTTGTTAATCTAATCGTTAGATCATACACGTTGAAAACTAATTATCGGTACTCTGCTAATTCAGAAACGTATTTTTAAACAACATCTAATTTAAATTTGGAAATTAATGCTACCCACGTTTGAAGCTATATTTAATGCGCTACATTTGTTCACAATCCATTTACCATTTAAACGCTACGCTCTATCTAATCCGCTACCTTATATAGCAGGAAACGACGCCCTTTCACGAGAACTCCTATTGTTATAGAAATATTGTACTAAGAACCTGTTTTCATGGCACTGGCTGGCGGGGTGGAATGCCATCCACCTTATAACGCGGTGCACTCACTAGGTTACTTTTTTTTTTTTATACGTTATAGGCAAGTATTTGATCTCGATCTCACCTGATGGTAAGTGACGATGAGATCTACGATGGAGCATACTTGCTTGGTAGGAAGGCGGAAGTAGATCGAGACGCTACATTCACTTGGCACATGCAGCGCAACTGATCTGACCCGCCATCCATGAATGGCAACACTGAACATCATGCCGGAACACGGCTAGGCCGCTTGGCGACATGGCTTTGTTCAGTGGGTGGTGACTAACCACGGCCGAAGCCTACCACCAGTAGAGTTGTCACCTAGTTGGCACCACCCAGGGTCACGTGTAGGGTATCTCGAGTGTACTTCATTCTCCTACGGACGAAGGTGACTCGACCCCAAAAATACACAATATATCAAGACTTTCCTGACTCATTATTAATACTCCACAAAAAATTTTGTTTGGTTAGGCTAATTTCTCCTCTCTCTAAAGAGCACTCGGACATCAACCTCCGTATCCGTAACAGCTGCCATAGATAATAGGTTAACATACGGGATCATGCCCTTTGGACTGTGCTGGAAGTCAGATTATAATGTCCTCTTGACCGAATTTCGGTCACGACCAATCTCAACGGAGACTAGCCAACTAGGCAGGAGATATTATAGTGCACAAGTGTGTGCACAAGCACAGGTGCTATCTCTCTTCCCTCGCTCTCATAGTCCGACTGGATTGCAATTTGACACGACAGGAGAGCGATCAAGCGCAGGACTGAAGGCTTTTCGTACTCTCCAAGGCACAAGCAATGAATTACCATAGTTGTAAACCAGATTGCGATTGCGACTCTAGTTTCGAAAGCGAGGCTTCTTCAATGCTTGCTTTTTAATCTTATAATTGATGACCTAACCAAGCAGTTCAAGTTATGAATGACACGATTGATTTACCCCATTCATTTGAGCTAACAAAATTCACAGTAACCCAACTAGGTATTAAAATGAGTGAATATAAACAAACTGGACGTAATTTTGCGAAGAGCAAAGTCTTGCCTCGCTTCCGGTAGCGAATAATGGCTGCTATTTGTAATCCGATTTGCAGTTAGTTACCTACGGTCACAATTCATGGTCAACCAAACTTGTTAAATTAATTTTGTTACTTTTTGACGGAGGAATGCGGCGGCGACCATGCTCTAAATTATGCTTTATTAGCTTAAGAACCAAAGTAGTATCCAAGACGTCTAAGACCCTCGGGAACTTTCTAGAAAAAAACTTCCTACTTTATCCTGGAACCTGCAACGATTTTTAAGGGCAGTTGTTCTTTCATTGCTTGCATAGTTAATATTTTCGATGAAGAGAATGAATCCGTCATTTTTGCCCATCTATCTATACCTGTCCGCGCATCCCGGAAAATCTTTCTAACGATTTTGCGATATGCGACAGCTTATAACTCGGGTCGATAACGGGTCACCTGCCATCCTGGAAAATGGATACCTCCATCCATCCGGGGAACCTTCCCCGGGATATCCAAAAGACCAAAAACTAAAGTCCCCTACGAAGTCTATACAATACTGCTAGTCTAAAATAAAGCGCTGAAAATACAAGAGCGAATGTAAACAGACCCGCATGATTTAGAACAGACACTTTGAGCAACACCGGGTTTGGGTGCCGACGGCGTTACCTTGATGAAGTATATTTAGGTTTAACATTTACATGAATTAGCAGTAGATATAATTCATTCATTAGGTCTTTTCAAATCAGTCTTAGATTTATGTCTATTTGTGTTGCGATCTTCAACTTCACTCAGAGCTACACCTATCTGATATTCAAGACCATTAGGATCAGGAGTTCCTAATGTAATAGTAACGTTATCGATAAACCATGCTACGCTTTATATAAAAATTCTGTTGTGTGTGCGTTACCGTATATCAAGGTCAAAAGGATTGTGCTTGAGCCACTGTAGATAGGTACTGACTGATTGCAAAGCCTCTCGGCCGCCTCAAGCAATCAGCTAACGCGATGTTGCTATTTACAGTCAGGCTGTAGTGAGTCTTGTTGTATTACTGGTCAAAAAACAACATTCAATTGGGTGATCTGTTTACATTTAAAACTCATATTAAAGGCACTGTAGTGTGATCATGAAAATTTGAAGGAAATACAGCCAACATTTTCATGTGAATTATGTTGGTAAACCCCACCGGCAGTGTGTCACGAATGTCGCAAGGAGAGTGATAACTTCATAATATTCAGCCGCTCGCTGCTGGCGCCATCTGCCGCAAGTTACGCGTTGATTGTTTCTAACTTTGTATTGTTTGCTCACCGCTCCGGCCATGAGTATCAGTGCAAGATTGGCGCGTTATATGTTGGCGATTAGTTTGATTTCTATTGGTGATTACATTAAAATTTCCGTATGTTTTATTACATAATACGAGTATATACATGTTGTGTGAGTTCATTTGAGTATTAGAATTCCTGCTCTAGTATTTCAAGCATAAAATTGTTTGCATTTCCTCTTAATTACCTTCAAAACTTACATTCCAGCCTAAAGTAGACCAAAAGATATGCAATAATCCTATCACTACAGTAAACTTGGACCAAAAGTCTTGGCCAATTTAACTGCCATTGACGCGCCAAGCTGGACCGAATGATAACTTCATAATGTCATCAGTCACAGTAACTTGCTCAGTGTTCCAAGTTGGACGGCGGTTGTCGCCAACGTTGTGTTGCTCTGCTGAGCTGTCCGTGTGTAGTTGGTTGTTAATATATTGTGTTATAGTTACTATAGCTACTAATCCTCTTACGGTATTGTTGTTGCTAAGGAATATAAAGGTACAAAGTTGTAAGGCATATACAGTTTTTTAATTTATTTTCATATAAATGTGACTGTCTTGTATCAGCACAATTTTATAAGAGAGCTCTGACAAAGACCGTTGGGGTTGGATGGTTTTAAAATGGCGACCACGATGGGAAGACAAAAAACACTTAAGGTGGATGAAAACATGCATTTTGCAAGAAGTCGGTGGATGCGAATGGCAAAGGATCGTGATGTTAAAATTCCTTGAGGGAGATTTTTCAGACTTACAGCTGAAGGATGGATAGATACGTTAGCGATTTATAATGTAACTTACGAATGTGCTACAAAGTGTAACGCCGCTAGTGCGTTGTGTTTGTAACGCGTTTATTTTTACCGATCGATAAAAAAGTCTCATCACGTGTTCGTAAACCATTAAAACTCTTACGAGACCCCTCAACAAGACATGAGTTATGCAGGCGTTATTCTCGTTGATGACCACATAATTTATGATTACCAAAATATCGGTCTATTAGCAATAGATACTTTCGACATTCAATTTACTATTACGCACAAAGCACACCAGGTACATTATATACCGTGCAACCCCGAACGTCTTTAGAAATCTAACAATAACAAGTATTCAAGTTATTTTTCCTACGCGCCCTCCGTAAGTAAATAATTGCGGGCGCCATTGAGATGTCAGGGTAACGAATGTGTGCCCAACGGCTATTGTTGGCTGTTTTTGAAGAAAATACACCTTCAAAGCATGGAGGTTTTGAGCGCGGTCGAGATGTCTGGTTATCGGAAAGATTTATGGGGTTTTAAAACGGCTGTCAATGGGTTATTGTTATTCGAGAAGTACTTACATCATAACAAGTTGGAAACATTCCGAAAAGGACGTGAAATCATAACATTTTTGAATAAAAAGGTTTCAACATATATTCCGATATTTAGATAAAAAACTTTTTAACAAAATAAAAACCGTCTTCAAAAAACTAAAAACCAAAAAATAATCTAATCTTGAAATCTACCTTGTCTAACCACATCAAATATTTAACTAATCTGAAGTCGGTGCCAAACAAACAACTGAGTCGAGTATTGCCGGTCTGCGCCAAAGACTATACCTACAAATTGGTCCGCGCATCTCGTTACTGAGTATACTTTTGTTATTCTTCGTCGGTTGTTTATTTGGCACCGACTGTGGTTAGACAAGGTAGATTTCAAGATTAGATTATTTTTTGGTTTTTAGTTTTTTGAAGACGGTTTTTATTTTGTTAAAAAGTTTTTTATTTTAAACTTTTTAGTGGATATATTTACTATTCTTTGTCACTAAAAAGATTTGTATATCAATCTTTTTACTGGATAATAGGTATACCAATAATCGAGATTATCTTGGCGCAACCCGTGAAATACGTATCACTGACAAGTTCCGGTGGCCATTTGTGGCCTTCTTCATCACTTCCACTTCAGCAAATGATACTTTCTGAATGCAAATGCTTGACTTCTTGATGAAAATACCAAAATTGCTATCGGTATGCCTATAAAATTTGAGGAGTCCTCTCAATTCCTCATGGATCCCATGATCAGAACATTTTTTTGAAAAAAATGGGACCAATCTGTAAACATATCCTTTCATATAAAAAAATAATTTTCCAAATCGGTTCATAAATGACGGAGATATGAGGTAACAAACATAAAAAAAAAAATAAAAAAAAAATACAACCGAATTGAGAACCTCCTCCTTTTTGAAGTCGGTTAAAAAAAAATACAACCGAATTGAGAACCTCCTCCTTTTTGAAGTCGGTTAAAAATATACTTACCGCATCAGGGCCACAGACTGATAAGAATATTCAGATTACACACGGCGTACGAATTAAGTGAAGCTTAGGAAAACTCTGGTCTAGCACGTTGTATAAATGGTAGACCAGATCTTTTTTAGGCTTCACTTTTAGCGTACGCCGTGTGTTATCTGGTTATTGTAACAAGTCTGTGATCTGTGGTTGATAATGTTCTTATGTGAAGAAGGTCTGAATGTTAATATTTCCATAGGTAAAGTGGTTTGTAATGCTGGTGTAAAACGTGTTTTGTTTTTAATGAATTCAGAGGTAAATGTCGGTCTATGTTTCTCTTGCAAATAGAAATATCGATTGAAGTCGAATAGATGTTTTGTCAAATAGCGACTTTATGCAGTTCTGTCATATAGTACCTATTCTCAATATTTCAGCAAACTATACGAAGTGTCGGAAATGCCGTCACTGCCTGTTGCTTCGTTGTCGCCTTTTGCACAACGTTTTCAGGCAATATCTGCCCCCCTCCACCCCCCGCCCCCTACTTGAGTGTATTCACCTAACACCAGCGTCAGGTGGCTGAGAAATTGGTTCGGAGATGCTTTTATGTTTGCACTAAGTAGATACACTAGTTCTGTTATATGACTTTACCTATGTTTCGTTTTTAACGTTAGGATAAGGGAAGGACATTCATCAATATCATCATTATTGTCAGAGTTACTAATATTATTTAAAATAATGAAAAAGTATGTTACTTGACACTGGCAAAAATGGCACTATTCTGTAGCCAATTGCCAACTTAAAAAAGTAGAAGAAGAAACATGAGTGATAGTTTTTTTTTTGATCAAACTAATTACGAAGTACTTTTTAAGGCCTGTGCAGACGAGGAATTTATAAATGTCCGGATAGTATTGAAAAAAGTTCCACTCGGAAGTAGTTAAGGGTTCTTTGGAGGACTTGTTTGCTGTACTTTCAGTTATTTATAAAGCTATACAACATGCAAATTGAAGCAAAATCCGTAACCCCGGAATCCAGTTCGCCGCTAGCATCTAGCGGCGCCGCCAACGAGAACTTTGCATACGTTATTCAAAGTCCTGCCTGATTTGTCCTACTGTTCAATATTCCCTACGTACGGATCCTGACAGTAGTCTTGTTGTACTGGTCACAATATATTTATAACATGTATATGTTTATAAGCTGCCAAAGGGGTGTTGACTTGAAATCTCAATACTAACTAGCATTGAAATCATTTTTATCTCAAAACAACAACGTGGATATTAATATTAAAGTGGTCTGAGGTAATTCTCGCTTCAAGCGCTGAATACAGTAATACAACTAACGCTATAAATAGATCAATAAATGTATGTACTCCGATTACTCACCGATGCAGCGCTTGATTGAGAAAAAGGATAGTACAGAAAGTAGCCCTTAACAAATCCATTGTTACTTATTAAAAGGTATTTGTTAATGAAGAGTACATATTCATAAATTAGGGCCTCCATTTTCTATTATTTGTCCCATCAACAACAAATAATAACTTGTGAATGAGAAGGTACGATGTAAGTTTTCCAAAATAAAAATTCAACTTAGCCATTTTCTATTTAAAGCCGTCCGCATTCGAGCGACAACTATTTTGGAAGCAAACCAAGCGCGCCGCCCCCGACTTTTGAACTTTACAGATTTCAGTGCTGTAGGTACCTACTGTCGGTATTTAAATACTGTTTGTTTGTGTGTTTAGGATAAATAAAATGGCGATTGAAGGGTTCATACAAGAAGGGTTTTGCTGAATCGACCATATGTACCTAAACAGTGTGTGTAATGTTTTACATTATTTAATTGTAAATATGTTTGGGTTCAGGTAAATTATTGAAATACGATTACTCCGTGAGTTAACCATTTGCCTGGTAAGCTTTTTTATACTTGCCTTTACATCACAAAATACAAATATTGTATCTGATACAAAAAATAAGGTAAGTCTTTAATAAAGTTTTGATTTACAATGTTTCGATTAATCGCAAGCACGTCAATCGCGTGTCTACCTGTGGCCTATTGTCACTTCCCATATTTTTTTTTCTCATTTTTCCTTTTCTCAAAAGGATCCTTCCGATTTCAACCCGCAATACCTACTTATGAGGGTCTTTGATTTTGTCCCACTTTTAACTTCAAAACTTGGTTGCTTTTCGTTTCTTATTTCATCTTTTTGTGACATATTTTTGTGTTGCGTTGAACGCTGTGATGTTTGACGCGCGTTTAATGTTCGTTGGACGGATATTAATCAAAATGTTGATGATGAAGATGTTTTGTAAAATATTACCGAAAGAAAAATACATAAATTCAAGTAACATTATTACTTGAATTTATGTATTTTTCTTTCGGTAATATTTTACTTTCGTCGGATTTCACATACATACTTTATGAACAATATTTTATGAGGTAGGCCTTCGCCCATTTCTTTTCTACTTGTACATATAAAAGTAAGTAGATATCTCAAAATGAACCGAAATATTGAACGATTTTTTTCTCTTAAAATCTGGACTTATATGAGTACTTATACCATATTCTTCGTAGCCCTCCATTGGCAAGGCATTACCGCAGACCGCGTATCGACAGACTCGGTCTCCTGGACCGCGCGAGCTCTAATGAACCACAGCGTTGAGGAGAGCATTCAATCAGAGTGCATTTGTACCACGCAATGAACATACTGCTGACATAAACGGTGCTCGTAAACTTTGAAACATATTACACTATCTATGCTAAGTTTAAAGTTATTCTGAAAAATCAAAAACAGCTCAGATCTACAGGGCTATGATGTCACCGTCATATATAAAAAAAAATTGAATGCTATTTGTTGGAAAGCGCAATACTACATAACGGCTGAACTGCAAAATTGGCTATTTTTTTAAGATCGTAATAGTCAGAGCATAGTTTGTAGTGGTAGAAAAATTTAAAAAAGTTACGTGAAAAACTGAAAGAGCTTCTTTCCGCGGAATTTCAAAATAAACATACTTACTCGTACTTAATACAATAATGGGTTACCCAATTGAATAGTTGTAGCTATTCACTCGGTCTACTGTGCCCGGCGCGTGCATCGCGGCGCAACCCTGCAACCCTGCCGCGGACGCCGCGGTCTCCCCGACCATGCACTAATTAACCAGAGACAAAAGGCCGCCATTACTCACCGCGAGCTCCCCAAAACTGATTTCATTCCAACTTTTTTCAACGACCCGTTTTATTTGAAGGATTTTATCGTTGGTGGTCAGAATTGGGTGTTGAAATTAGTATTGTTTTAAATGGGTTTTGTGAGCTTGTGAAATGGGTGTTAATCAGTCGGGGAATTAAATTGTTTTATGAGCTTTTTATAGCGGTTTTAGTAGGTATATTTCGCTTCGAATAAACGCGTGGGTTTGTTCAACTGCCAGTTTTTCTAAGGTGAAAAAAAAACGTAACGACTATTCAATTATCATAAAAAAAATGTTCGTCACCTACCTCAAATTACACATGTGTAAAGCTCGGTAATTCATATCATAATGCGCTTGCTGCCATTTCCATCCATCGCAATCAGACTTTATCAATCGCCCATAGATGGCGCTGTCAATATCTTTCGTCATTTCGATTATTTTTAAATCGATTTTATTCTGATGCCGGTGACATATAATAAGTTTGTATAATGACAATACAGTAGAGAAAGCAATCACTCTAAATGTGATCGGAACGCCATCGAGAAAGCATGCTGCCTCTGTTATTTTCATTTTTAAGAGCTTTGATGTGAGCGAGACAGAAGCCGCTTACGTGACGCTACGATAAAAAAAACTGCTAGAGCCACAGTTAGCGCGATGGACTATAACTAAAACTCTCTCCAACTTGAAGGGATGGACAGGATGTCTCGGAGTGAACATAATATTGTTATGGAAAAAGTTATTTTATTCCCTTATTAAACTAGTATTTTCATAAAAGAAAATATTACACCCACGGGGTTCCAAGTTTATGCGTGCAAAAGGCAATATTTCGGCGCCATAACTGCTTGGAATGACAATGGACTGGGCGCATCTGTTACGGAATCCATTATAGGACCTTCATAGAACGCTGGGAGGGGCGATAAGGACTGCCCTAACGTTTGTTGGAACTACTTAAGATCATAGCTTAAGACAGGTTTTTGTGTTAAAACCTTGGACTTAGACTCAAATAGCTGGCTCTTCTAAGGTAAACTTGTACAGAAGTTTGTAAAAAAAATATTGTTGTTATTAATAATATAAGTTAAGTAACTTTATTGGTCACACAATTATCTCCATACTATTAAATTGCCAACCAAGTTATTCGGATACATATCCGCTAGTCTCCATCACCATCTAACCCTCACAAAAAGGAGGCGGGTATGTTAGACCGGGCACGCGTAATTAACCAGCAATTGCTCCATTACACGAACCCTTTTAGGGTTTGGGGGTTATTGTGTCGCTTGTCGACTACCACAGTCGGGTGTGATAATGTCGGGGTCTACCTCACCCATTATCGTTTATTGAATTCGGTCGCGTGTTACACGGTTAAGTGGTTGTTTAAATTATACTTTTGTTGAGTGTGGCGAATGCTTGTGGTACTTGGCTTTAACCACAAATGTGATAGTCCAGCTTTTGTTTTTTTTTTTATGGAATTACGTGCAGTCTGTCTATCTCTATTTGTATAGTTTTAGCTGTGTACTGATTGATCGAGCTGCCTTATAAAACTGCCTTTCACACTCAGATATAGCGACTCGCCTGGAAGTTGGCATTTGCTTCGTTTTTATGCAGATTGTAAATTACAGCGTAAACTAACTGTTTAGATGTAAATTGACATAACACTTAATTTATGGATTTATGGTTTTTACGTTTGCGACATTTCGGCTGCTTTACAGCAACCATGGTCACGGAAAACTGAGGTGTTTGACGTCCTTGTGTCAAAGTTTGAACTGGGGTAAATATGAGATTCGCGGAAGTAGAAGAAATCAATATGTTTTAGATGTATATTGAGGCCGCTGCGTGCGGAATATGCCCGAGCCAGGCTCACAGGCAGCGCAATCAGTTGGTACACGGCTATTGAGATTATTTGTGAAATTTTGTGTAATTCTTCTGACAAAAAGAGTTATAAATTAAGACTTTCCAGTGGAGGAATATACTATTATTAAGAGTTTTATTTATTTCTTATATAAAACAATGTACCCATATGCCTAAAGCCCCTAACTAGATATTATACATGCTGGATATATATTGTTATAGGTTCCCAACAAACCTAATCAATTAAAACACAATAGTCTTGAAATAAACGAACTAAGCGCGCTAATTTGTAACAATAAACCTCGCTTAGCAAGCCAACGAAGGATCGCCCACTTAACCTTTATAATGCAAAATAAAATTTTAAACAATAGTTTTAAATTATCGTGGAGATGAACAAAATTAAATGCAGCGGGCGCTGTATGAATAAAATTGAGTGTTGGGTGCGAAATGTCCCACTTGGTATGCAAGTCGGTGCGACTCAGATATGGCCCCGGGCTGCTGGGGCAGATATTAGGGATTCTACAATTTATTTAAACGAACACGCTTTTAATGTTCAATTAGATTCACGATCGAGCTTTTTAAAATTATATGTTGAGAGTGAGTGTTGTAAAAGGCAAAATGGCTCGCCCTTATATACGTGAGCGAGTATCTACAGTGCAATATCGCTTAGCGTGCCTCTTGTATTCAAAAGAATACACTTTCCACCTAATTATTTTACTGATATTGCAAAAAATATATATTTTTATTCATGTGACTTGTTAAAAAAAATTGAGGTAATTTTTTTTTATTGTCACTCAATTCAGCCACCACTGGTTCGCACAGCTATTTCTGAGAAGAACCATCGAGAAATGCACTTCTTTAAATAAAAGGTAGTGCATTCGAAAAGTATATTTTAAGGATTGTAATAAGGCTTCTATTACCAAGTCTTAAAAGTCTATCCTAACCTAATCTTAAATGTACCAGCTCATCAATTCGGACTTTTACAGTATCATATCTACTTAAAATTATTAGATCATTGTTTAATCTACCTAACAACTCCGCCGTGGCATTTTATCCTCCCTCCTCTTATATCCGGCTATGAATTATAACTCGCAGTGACGCCGAGAGGGGGGGGGGGACTTAATTAACAGATACGATTGTCCTACAATTTGCACCCAGCTGCTGTGAGCATCCATCCATACCGAGCAAACTAGCTATACCAAACGAACCATATATTCCGAGCGAACAAGCTATATAGCTAGCTTTATCAAACGAAATCAAACTATGTATTCCGAACGAACTATTTATACTTTAGCGGAAAAGGGCCGATCTTCCAGCCAGGCGGGTTGTACGACTGGCGGGGCGGCCGCTATGCCCCGACGGTTATTGTCGGGATCTTGTATATATGTTGCGTATTCCGAAAACTCTCATAGCGCGTTTCAGGATTGTATGGATAATTTTCAATTGTTCTGAATGTCTTCTGCAGCACCATCTGTTTAGCTTGTGGCGAGGTTGAAGAGGTCGCTACAATACCAAACGAACTATATATACCGAACAAACCATCGATACCAAACGGACTATCTACCAATAAGAAGATAGGATAACTTGATGGTGTTTGTGCATTTTATTGTCACCGATAATACTCTAAGTGCAACTAATAAGAAGCTGCAGACGGACAGATCGATACCGAGCTAAAATTATAAACGCCATTCGAGTCGGTATCAGCCGACGAATAGCAAGCCAGCTGTGCACATTGCTCGCTTTGTTTAGCTACGATGGAATATGTGAAGAAGAAAAACGTTGATGAATGAACCTAATTATACGCAAATGGTATTATGACAGTCGCTGTGTGCAAATTATTATAAGTTATTTTTTGCACTTCATAGGATCCTAGCTACCTGCATGGAGAACTTCGTACGGCCTCGAAAAAAAGTGAGAAAATAAATTAGCTTTATTATTATTTTTGGAAATTTTCCATGTTTCATTCTTCTATTCAGGGCGGAGACAAGTTCAAATATCATAAAAATCGGCCTACGCGTTCTTGAGTTATAAATGGTGAAACTAACGCGACTTTGTTTTGTATATAAAGACTGATATCTTACCAATAAATAATTAATTTAGTCGCAATGTAACAAAACATTCGAGTAATTACCAAAGCAAAGCCCCGTCCCGTAGTCCCGGTTAGCCGGCTATCAGAATGAAAATGAGAACAAAACCACGCTTAAAACCCGGATAACAAGACTTTAAGATATTTATGTACTGTAATCGGTTTTTATAACGAAGCGTTTTCTGATACTGACGTCTGGCTTTAAAATATAAAAGGATTAGCTATTGATAAGTATTCACCACGATAAAATAAGTAGCACCTAGCAGCGAACCCCGAAGGTAGTATACATTTACTATGTTTTTGAACACTCGACCATCAAGCCTCTATTTCTCAAAGAGATAGGCAGATATGCGGCCACATGTTGCCGATGGTACTTGGTCCCAATGTGGGGCGAGCCTATTGACATTATACCGCGTAATATTGTATTTAAATCTGATTTTTATATCAGAATATCGAGAAAAAAAAATTATAAGATTTCAAATTGCATTACTCAAAGTTCAGCGAAATAGATTATACCTGTGTAGTAAAAAAAATGAATTATAAGCTTGAATCTTTTAAGCCAAAGTTAAAAGGATTATATAAAACTTATTACAAATCAGACTTCTTATACGTAATTGATGCCCAACTTAATTAACTTAAGTTACTGATAAGTTATGTTTGTTCTTGACTTAGCTTTTATTGTAACTATGAAGAAAATCAAGTTCTACGTGACCTGATAATACATGGGATTGTAAATGGTAGCTCATAAGCTGCACTGCCAAAATACTTCATCATACAACTATAATGCATTATTTCGTTACCTATAACGTCATATTAGTTATAATAATAACTTCATTGCAGATATACAAAATCAGAATCAAAATATTTATTATTCATGTAAACCATTAAGAACAGTAATTATGCATCGTCAAAAATGCTACGAAACGCTAAGCTACAACTTTACCACCCGTTCGGAATGCCGCTGCCGTCATATGGAGAAGAACTGGCAAGAAACTCCATGGTTGCTCTTTTTAAAAAGATCTTTCACATTTTTGAGCAGTACATTGTTATGGGTATGTGAGATCAATGTAGGAGCGACTAAGCAAGCTTGAGTGGCTGGTTCAAAACGTACTAACCCTAAGTATATAATTTCTGATTTATATTGAATATCAGCTGTACCTACATATAATATTTCTACGATTTCCATAAAAGTCTGGCAATTTGATAGTACCTATACTTTGAATCGTTTTCACTAGTTCAATTGCGATTTTTTCCATAAAACTGAGAGACCTTATAACCCAGTAGTTCCATCTCTCGTAGCCATTGCGACTCTAGACAATCCTGGTGGACTTTAGCTGGACTCCCTGAAATAAGGAAGATGGCAGTGAACAAATGACGACGTTGAAAGGGCTAGTAAAGTTTATCTTTAAATGGTTATGACCTACGTTCTTGTTTAAAAACATGTTTTCTGAAACTAAGCCGCGAAAGTAACGTATTTTCGTTTAGCTATGATAAATGTTGCTCAGATTAAGTGCTTGAGTCCTCACGACCGGTCGCCATGGATACCGGATTAGTGAATAATTAATTACATCCACCTGGTACAATTCACTGTCTATTTATATTTCTAATTAATAACAACCGGATATTGTTGGTGCCTATATTAATTATCGTTGCTCATTTCAATTATTTTTAAACAGTCACTGATTGTTGATTTCGATGTCTTGAGCTTACGTAATTATTTTTTAATTAATCACTCTTGATTATGTTCTAAAAACATGAAATATAGTCTATAGCACTCAGGGTAATGTAGCTTCTTATTAAGAAAGATTTTTTATAATCGCGTCAGTGTTTCCGGACATTAAGTCGCGCTCACATATTCTAGTATAGATTCGAAAAGGATGGCAATAAAAACTAATCCTTTTGTTGTAAAAAGAAATAAATACTCTAAGCACCGGTCCAAACAGGTTGAAATCACTTGAAACCGTATCTGGTTAATACCGGCACCGCTAAGTAAAGACCGGCCGGGCCAGCCGTTTCTAATTACACACACGACAGGGAGTCTAATCTCGGCATGTAAAACCTAGGTTTTTATTTCAAAGGTAGCCCAGGGATCGCCGTGTTACCATGTCCTTATAATCTAGCCTATTGTTGGATAAAGGATTCAATAATGTTGCCAACTTATGTACCTATGTATGTTGTAAAAAGCTTTATATTGATAGAGCTCCATTTTATGATTTTCCCTTTTCTAGATAAACTGATACTTTAAAAAGATACTTGTTGCGACCTCTTCACCTCGCCACAAAATACACAGCTAGCTAGCCAGCCAGCTAGCTGAAGAAGTAGCTACATACCTAATCTGTTGCAATTATGCCCAATAAAACCCAACTTCAAGGGTTGGTTGTAAATTTTACTATAAAAATTTCTGAAAAATGATATAACGTTGCCATTAAATCGATGTGTGTATATGCGTCTGCATTAAAATAAAAATAAATAACTTGCCACTATTCAAATGAACTTTATAACATACGTTAATAAAGTTTAAATTTGTTTGTGAACTAAAATGCAGGGGTATTCAACCGTTAGACCAAAACGTACGGCGCGTAGTGAATTCTTAAAAATATTATTTCAGAGCGAGCCGACGGTAATGGAGGGGGACCGCCATGCGGTAATTACAGTCTGAAACCATGCGGAAACTATGTCACCGATGCCAAGTTTATGTAGCCCGAGATATGACATGTGTGTGACCTCTTCAATCGTGCCACAAGATACACAGATGGCGCTGCAAACAGACATTCAGAATAATTGACAATTATCCATACAATCCTGAAACGCGCTATGAGAGTTTTCGGAGCACGTTACATATATACAAGATCCCAACAATAACCGTCGGGGCATATGCCGTATATGTACTAAAACATACTGTACATATCTAGTTTGTTAGCTTTACTGTTGCCCAATATTCATATACTTTGGTTATCCAAATATTGCAAACAGCCTTTCCATTTCATTTTATTCCAGCATGTCATTACTTTAAGTTGAATTGCGAAGCGCGCTTAAAACCCGAGACTTTTTTCATTCCATTAAGATAGCGCTTACATTTCAAGACACTTTAAACAAAAACCAACAAACAGCAGATTTCATTTCCTTCATTTAATCAACTCCACGGTTCTAATACAATATGGCTTAAACTTTATCTCTTAGGTGGTAAAGTTGAGATTGTCTCTTCGTTCCATTATAGGTTAGGTCAGAGAGGGGTCGATGTAGGTTTTTACAACCGCAGAGTCACCTGTTGCCGTTACGAGCAAACTGTTATGGTTCAATAAAAGCGTACAATTCTACATAATGACACGTACTGTGAGACGGTTTCATGAATTTAGAAGCGCTGCTGTGTCGGGTGCCGCGTCGAGATTTCGCGATGTGTTATATTTTATTAGTGTATCATTTCTAGTGGCATATTTTTTTTCATTAGAAGGTTCAGAAGTATTTTCGTATTCGATTGTACAACTCTTCATTCACAATCAATCACCTTTTAATATTATTCCTTAATATTTTTTAAACACGAAAATGTATATAATCCCTGGAATATTAGTTTTCCTTAAAACATGATGTAGTTTTTATTGTAATATGTCAACCAACCATTTTTTTTTTATATAATACGGTCGTAGCTTAGTTTTGTATACTTTTATTTTCATGAAAGCTAATTACTTATTCTACTTAAAAATTAATTCAGTTAGCATAAATATTTGTCGCAATATGTAAGGGGCAAAATGGAATACAGTGGCACTAATTCCTAAAATGTATTATTTTCTTACAATAACACGGTAAGAGGGTTACAAAGGCTCTCGGAGGGTCCCGGGACGCAATATTGTTGGTACATTAGGTGACAATGAGCTGCACAATCGGGCCCGGCCCGGCTTAATGTGGCCCTCGTTGTTGGGCCCTTTTTTACTTCGCCGTGTGTAAATTACGTCGCGTAAGTTAGCGAACTTATAATAGACGGTGATACTTTTAAATCATAAAAGAGTCCAATAAGGTTTTAATTTTTTATAGATTTTTTTTAAGAGCCAGCCAAACAGCATTTCTTTTCTAGGTACGAATCACATATCATAGTTAATGTCACGTGTGTACTAAGCTTTAATGTGTATAATTTGTCATTTTAACAGAGTACCAATTGTATATAAGTATGAATTTTAGTTCATTCTAATTTTTACCGCATTTTACATAGCAGTACATATTTACGCGAATACTACACATTGAAGTAAAACTTATTTTACAGATGGAGACAACTAAATATAAGGGTACCTCAGTTCAAACTATGACACTAGGACGTCAAACACCTCAGTCCTCCCGCGCCAATGGTTGCTGTAGAGCAACCGCAACGTCAGAAACGTAAAATCATAAAATAAACGCGATAAAATTCGAAAAAATAGTTTTATTTCAATGTGTAGTATTCGCGTAAATATAAGAAATCAATATTTATTTTGTGGCAAATTATAATACCGTACCTGTATTTTACGTATGTTCTTATTTACTTAATACCAAAAAGGCTTTGTAATTATCCCGTAAGCGTTCTTTACAAAAGCAGTCGAGTCACGCTTTTTACCACCTCTTTTTTGGACATCGTAACTACGCAAAGTAATTTCGCACTTTTTCGCAAATCACCTTGCGCGCGAGCAACGAGGGTGAAGATTCGACACTCGGGACCCGTGAGGAATTGCTAATGAAACTTGTTTACCCGCAGCGCCCCCGGCGACACCTGACGGCTTCGGAACGAACTAATTAAGGCGACCTCTATCTGAACACCTATAAAACGTTATACATTACATTTTTTACGAGCCGACGCTTGCTCAAAAAATTGCCTGCGATTTTTAAAATTAAATTAGGCCGGGCTTATATTTCATTTAAGGTGTTATTTATACAATTTTGAAGCGTGCAGGAGTTATAAAAACCCACAGATTCATCAAAAGGAATAGAGTGCACATACCGATAACACTGAATTTATAGGCGATTTTAGAAAAATATAATAGACGGTTTCAGAAAGAAATAAACACGTGCAAGCACAAGGCTTAGAAGGGTTTTAATGAGGCAAAATATTCGCAAATCTTGCATCGTCCTCGTCGCTTCATTACACAAAGAATATTATTTGTTTATCCATCTGTGGAAGGCTTTTCTCCGGCACAATAAAATGCGTACCAGCCGATATGTTAACGCACGATTGGAATCACTTCCGCCGGAAACGCCGGCATTCTCTCAAATTGGAATTTCCATAACATTAATACAATGTGCTCGTTTTATTGCTATGTATTATGTACAAAAAAAAAAGTAAAAATATCATGAGATATCAATTATGAATGATCTTGTGATGTTGATGTCTGCATAATTACCTACATATATATGTATGGGATTTTAATGTTACTAAACGGTAATTATAATGTGTGTGAACGAGGTGTGTGTGAGTGCGAGGGAGGTGGAAGAAAGATTTAAAGGAACAAAGATGTGAAAAACTATTTAATTTGTAAATGATGGTATAATAATTAGAAGAAAGAAAATAGACGGCAGAACAAATTAGCGGTGTGGTTTTCCTTTGAACAATCTCACATATAATAACACGTCCGATTTATTTCAAATAGAAAAATAACAAATCAACTTTTCAGTACTTTACATTTTGTTTAAAAGTAACAACGAACAGCTTGACATAAAATCTTAAAAACTTATCTCGAACTCCAAAATTATCAAAAAAAAAATCATAATAGAATCCTTCTCTCGAAGTCAGTTCGGTTCTTCGTCGTCGGTAATTTTATAGACATTTGCCGTTTGGCAAGGTGGACCGTATCTCTCGCGTTTCCCCTAACGAGCTGTCGCGTCGACAGAAATCTGTGCACCCCTAGTTGAATGATTATCATTTGAATTTATCTCATTTTGATATTTGATTTTTTCAATCATATTATAAAGTATTTGTTTATGTGTCATTTTGAATCTGAGAAACTTCACAGATTTTTTGGTCACCAACTAAACATTGCTTGTGCATTATGGATCGGAAAATGGACTGGGGGAATCCTAGTAACACTTAGATGAAGAAACAAATCGAAAAGATTATTAAAAAAATCGCCCCGACGAAAGCAAAGCTGAGACCAATGACCAAACACTTGTCACAATGCACTAGTCTGAAAATTCTGACTATTGGCTTAACAACCCGCCCCGCCCTGACAGAATAAACCCCTATTCACAGGCTGTTACAAAAAGCTACGAAACGCACGCTCGTGTGTCGTGTGGCACAAAAACGCACGCGAGATTACGTCATCGTGTGTAGCGGTGCGGTGAAATGGCATGGGTGTGTCGCATATATGCCAGACAAATGGTTTGCTTA
Source organism: Pheosia gnoma (assembly GCA_905404115.1). Lineage (NCBI taxonomy): Eukaryota > Metazoa > Arthropoda > Insecta > Lepidoptera > Notodontidae > Pheosia > Pheosia gnoma. The sequence continues at coordinate 256,925 of FR989913.1, forward strand.
CTTAGCCGCGCGGTTTTTCGGCGCACAGACTTGAGACAGACGATTGTCGACGGTGCAATGTATTTTATTCTTTATCGAGGCTGTGAGGGGATTTTTTTCTTGTCGGCGGCCAAATGTGTTTGGAGGCAGTAATGGGGGGTGGAGACTCTTGTATTGTTTCCTAGTTCTCACAAATGTAGTAACTGTGTTTTGTTCCAAACAGGGGTTGATTTTGGTTTTATTACAGCATTTTACAGCATTTACAGCGTTATAATTTAGGCTTAATATCTTCTGTGTCAGTATCTAAAATTTATTGTTGAGTTCAATTAATATCAGCTCAGGAATGTAGTATAAGAGAATATTTCTTTTTTCTTGCTCTACCCATGTTATTGCTGAGCTATTACGTCTCCCTTTCAGGCTAACTCACAATTTTATCAACACTAAAAAAAGGATTCAGTAGTCACTTTGAAATTATAACAAAATAATTCTGTCCGGCAAGAAAAGAACTCAATTTTCGCTCCATTTACTCAGAACACCGAGTCAAACGCCCCGAACGATTTGCTCGACGTTAAAACAATAATTCTACAAACCTTTCAACAGGTCCCTCGCCACTTCAAAAACACCATCTCGCGAACTTACTCCATTATTAAGTTTCAACCTGTATAATTTACATACCACACAAAATCAAGCCTTTAGCGTTGATATGTAAGGTTGTAATTTCTATAGAGTATACGAAGAGACTTACTCCTTTCGTATTTCGAAGAGAACTTTAGCCATTTGAGGTAAGAAGAGAGTATTAGTTCGACAACTTTGGGAGGTTTTCAAGTTATCTCGAACGTTTAATGCGTACTACTCTGAAGTGGACTTCTTTGCGGCTGGATAAGGTTGGTTTTAGCGTAGTGGTAAGTCGATCGACAAACAACATTTGGAGTGAGTCGGTTTGCTGACACATCGAATGTGTTTCAATGCTTATTTTAATTGGTAAATTATTTTTGTCGGCTTTGAGACTTAGTAGTTGCGTTTGCTGGGTTTAATTTAAGTCGTTTTATAGTCGGCGCACGTAGGTTACACTTTAAATGATAATTTCAAGCCATGGTACGTGGCATTGCGTACTCAGAAGACAGTCGGGGAACATTACCGAGTTTCGTCTTTTTACCTTTTTTTTTCTAGTGTACCTATTCGAGCATTTTTTACCGTAACTTATCTATAAGTAAGACTAGTAAGTATTTCTTTTTATGCCCAGTTTTTGTGACTATGGTGTAGACACTTGGGACTATTTTGCTTTCCATTACCTACTACCGTTCAATAAGCCAGTTACGAGCCCGTACTTACTAATAGTATGTCTTTTTTACTCTTAGCACTCGCCACAAACCTAATAAAATTACTCGAATGAAAAACTCCGCGTAAAATGTAGCGGACGGCGCGCGGCGTGCTGCAACTGCAGCTTTATAATTTTCCATCTTTGAGGAAGACTTCTGTCAAAGTAACTCACAAATCGTATTATTCAGCGCCTTTGTGGAGACCCATTGCAGCGGGGGTGTTAGATCTAGTTCTTTTTTATGCATTATAGTTTGTAGGTACCTAGTATTATTATGCCGGATATAATATATATATACATACATTGATACATATCCTAGTATTTCGCAGCTTTAAGAGAATATTTACAAACCCGATCGATATACCAGAATCAAATGCGATCATTGTCTGTCATCGGTGGATCGGAGTCTCCCTGAATTTTCTTTGGATCGTATCCCTATTAAGTAGCTACCCTAAAAATACAAGCAATTAGGTGAGAAAAATTGTGTACTCTACTAAATATTTAAGCGCCTGATAATTTTCTTATAGCTACGAGTATCGAAATAACCGCTGCAGTAATAATATCTAGAGGCGTTAATTTTATATTGTGCGGCCACTAGGAACGTGACACGGGTTTCGGCAATCGATATAGTATGATTTGCTTGATAATAGCGATAAATAAAACAAAAATGAACTGGGTATATTATTGGGTTTTTATAGTATTTTGGGTATCGAGCTGTTGATTATAATAATTATATCAGCATCTCGATGATTTAGTCTATGATTTGTCATTCACTGTTTTATTTTTATGCCTTTCCTTTTTAATTCCAGACGATTTCTAACAATGTCGGACCCTTAATCTGTCTATAACTATTAGTATTTCGAAATTTACACATGTATCGACGGGCTCACGAACTCTCCCCTCCCTATCGGATATAAACAGAGCGAAATAGGTTGGACAGGGACGCATACCCTCGTCTCATTCCGTTTCATAATTACTTCTCGTTACATTTTCATTGCCCACCCTGTAATAATATGAATATTAAAGTATAAGGTCGAGCGCTAGTGCTGGGATGTTGCGGACTTCCCCCGGACGTCCCGGCATGCCGGGATTTAATGATGGCCTTGTAATCGACATTTTGTATTTGGAAATTATGTGCGTTAGTGTAATCGAGTTATTGAAAACACTAAAGGAAACGAGACTTGCTTCATTCATACAATTAATTTACTTATTGATAAAATTAAACCACTAAGCTAAAAGTCAAAATGGTTTAAGGAATTGCCTCTTGACATCTACGATATACGTTGCTAATCTGAATCATTTTCTTAGCCATAAACTGTGAAAAAAATACAAAAAACTTCGCTGCTTAGTTATTGGGAATTATCGATGCAAATGTGAATCTCTATAGTATGGTAAGCAGGAACTATTAAATGGAACCGTAACGTCATCGAGAAAGCATGGTGTCACTGTCAAATTTATTTATGTTATCTGTGTTGTGAGAAGGATGGAAGACGTTACATTATCGAATCGGTACGTGAAAAGGATTGTGCTTGACATACTGTAAATATAATGTAAAAACCTAACCTTAAGTTATGGTCAGACCCACAATGAATGCTTAGTTGTGACAGTTGACGCAACACCAAATTAAGTGCTGTATGTTCAATCCCGGATATTCGCATTAAAATCCCGTAACATTGCGCGTCATCCCATCACTAAATGCCACCTATTATAATATTAATTAAATTACAGTTTAGTGGCTAGTTTAACATTCCAACCCCTTTGCACGACCAATAATAACACGGGCAATGATTGTTCGTGCTTATGTTTTAAATTACTTTGTTATTGCGGGGACTTGGTATACGAGTGATCGAATATTTCCATACTGTTTAAGGCAGCGACCCTAGCCTTGATGCTAAACATTTTTCTTCGATCACTGGATCAGTATTTGAATCGAAACTCGAACTAAAGGCCCTGTGTTTGTGCGTACCTATGTAATGCCGGAACAGAAAGCACCTCAGGGCCCCAAGTCTGCTGACGCAATCGATTCATAATCGAACAGAAACCGCATAGTAACTGTCACTTTTGACAAATATTGTATGGGAAAAATCACAGTTAATATGCGGTTGCTGTTCGATTATGAATCGATTATGTTAGCAGACTTGGGGGCATGGATATTTTTGTGAATGTCGTAAATGCGGCTCAAGGAATTGATGCCATTAACCATCTTATAGGAGTTTTGCGGTGGCGAATTAATGAAGTAATGTTAATTTAGTTAACATTGGGTTTAATAATAGGCAGTAAAGCAGCGTTCGCCAGAGGCAAACCCTCGCATAGACTTAAGCGAACGCTGTCACTTGTCCAGCCCGGACCGGGCCGGGCGGCCTCGCGAGACAGTACGGTCGTTTTGGACTCGACCAAAAGCCAGTTCATACATATCAAGTTACTAGCTGCGCCCTGCGGTGTTACTCGCGATTAATAAGTATGAAAAATTAAAACGAATCTATCCCCGGGAACCATATATTTTACCGGGATAAAAAGCCTATGTGCTAAACCAGACTATAATCTATATCTGTGCCAAATTTCATCCAGATCCGTTCAGCCGTTTTGGCTTGATTGAGTAGCAAACATCCATCCATCCAAACTTACACATATATAATATTAGTGGGATAAATGGAACGTGTTGTGTCAAATCCGTTCTAATTACCATAAACAATAAGCTATACGCGACAAAGGCCATAAAGTTAACCCCATAAACATGGTCCGGCATTTAGGCATGATAATCCGTCTGTGGACACACGCGACCCTGTGTACCAATTTAAAGGAACACGCCTAATCCGCCCTTAGTAATACCGCAACTTGGGGCTGCAGCCCTTCCTAAACTTTTTTGGGCGTTTGAAATTTATTTCGTTATTTTTTTTATTGTTTCTGTTGTCATATGGGTATGTTTGAATAACAATTTTAAATTGTGCATTTGTTTAATATAATGCTAACAATAGTTCTTTAAATCATAAATTCCAGTATTTTCCCAAAAAAATCAATGATAAAATTCAAATTAGTCACCGAATCAGTTGATACAAGAAATGTCCGTTGTTCGAGTTAGATACTAAAAAATAAAGGAAGCCATTTATTAACCGACTACAAAAAGGAGGAGGTTCTCAATTCGGTTGTATATTTTTTTTTGCTATATAAGTATCAATATTTTAATTGTCCATCCAAACTTCGTAACAATTGATTTACTAATTGTTATTGTTAATTGGTTGTGGTAATTATATTACGAATTGGATGTAACCATTCGTTTTCAATTGCTATTGTGCGGTTTTATCAACATTCGTTGCGAAATTAAACTGATAAATCAGCCGTTAAGTTCCTAATTCAAAGGGTTTCTTTTATGTGGATGTTATTGGCAGGCTCGCCGAGCGATATTGGTCCTAAATGCCAAGTTGTTATTCGTTCAAATCTATGGCGAGCACTTAGGGGAAACGATTCATGATATTATTACAAACAAAGAAAATGTTTGTTCAAAAAAAATATTAATCTTTGAAATTCGAACGTATTTTTTTATCAAGCATTGATAACAATACCAAAAATACATAGAAAATGTCTAGTTCGAAAAAAATAAAATTCCGAACATCGCAAAAAGTTCCGGGAATTAATTCCAGCTATAAGTTACCTACTCTCACATGAAAAGTGTCTCCAAGACCACAATAAACTTACCATCAATCTCCATTTTACCACTCTTTTCGCTTCGAAAATAAGGTTGGATTTTCATTGGCACGCCTGGTCCAGCTGCAGCTAATAAGTGGTTTGGTTTCAATGACACTCAACACAAAGGGTGACTTGGACGTCTCACGGGCACTTTTTAAATGATGACCTTGACCTTTCAAGAGTTGAAAAATGAAGATCTCTTTTAGTGAAATCGTGCTTGAAAAATAACGTTTAATTGTTTTAAGCACTACCCCCTGTCAGACGCGTAGCTGTAGCAACCACCATAACTAAACGTCATTAACCGACTTTAAAAAAGGAGGATGTTCTCAATTCGATCGTATTTTATTAAAAAGATCTTTGATCACATGACTCACAGGTTTACATGAATAAAAAATGATCTGATTCTGTATTTAATATAATAATAATAATATCGCCAGACGAACACACCAACTATACGGACCCATACTAAGCAACGCTTGTGTTATGGGTACCGTACAATGGACTGGGGGAGAACTCAGTATTTATTACACATATAGATATTAAACATCCATGACTCGGGTACAAACATTCATGCTCATCACACAAAGCTTGTCCCTATCAGCATTCGAACCCGGGACCCTCTACGTAGCAGGCAGGGTCACTACCAACTGCGCTAACCAGGTCGTCAATTTGTTGTTCATGATTTCTTAGACTCGGTGGTCGCGTTGCAAATATGGCTACCGATTATTGTATTCTAACTCCTTTGAACACAAAAAAAAAATACAACCGAATTAACAAACTCCTCCTTTTTGAAGTCGGTTAAAAAGAAGCGTGCGTGTACACTATACAACACTCAATCAATATGGAGTAGGTAGTCTGTCCATTAACAATACCCATATCCATTACAAGGATCTATTGTTAACCGTTATTTATTATATTTTCGTTTGCAAAGAAATGTTTGATTTATATGAAATCTTCGAGATTTATGAAGATAACCTACGAAACGTTATGATTATAAATTCTGTTTACAATAGGTATACAATCACAATATACATAATCGCTTAATGAAAAATGTTACAACGTATTGTATATCCTTAATCTTACTATCTTTAGGGCATAGTCCTGAATATAAGGATGTCATCATACCGGCCTGGGTGCAATTCAAGAAACTCACATAAGTGATCAGTGATCGTGAAAGTGAGTACCTATGTGACTGAAGCGACGCGTGCGTGAGTTACATTAACCATGGATTTATATGGGTGACCTGATTAGCAAAGTGGGTAGTGACTCCGCTTTCTGTACTGCGGGTCCCTATTACGAATCCTGGCGGAATAGCGGCCGCCCCGCCATGCCCACCATCCGCCTGGCTGGAAGATCTTCCCTTCTCCGCTAAACTACTAATCCCTTCGCCACTGTACTACGCAGCATGTTTCATAAAAACATAAACCATCTACAAAGTGCCAAACACAAATACAATGTTCCAACGTGTGTTCTCTTGTCGCACGTTTTCTTTGACGCGTCGCCGGCACCACCGGGCGACATTTTATATTGGATTTGTTTTCACTTTGAAAGATTTGAGGGCGGATTGAGGTAAGCTCTGTCCTGCTGGTCTGGGACGTATATGGATTTTGTATTATTTATATTGAAGGGCATAGTATGCTGGCAATCAGCTGGTATTAGATTACCTAAATGTCCGATAGAGCATATTGAAAGGCCTTCGGCGCGCTAGAAATCTAGTCTGTGGACAAGTTAATAATATTATTAATTAAATAACTTCATGTGTACAGGACTTAATGTGTTTTTACGTGTGATTATATATATGTTTTTAAATCAGCTTTTATTGCAACTAACTAAAAGAGTGAGTACAAATAAAAAGGAACCTTAATTCGTACGCTTAGGTTTTATTATCTAGCCAGACAGAACAATAGCCTGGTGAAAACTGAACTCTATCTGCATACAATTAAATTAATTCATCAATATACACGAAATCTCAAATCTCTAAATCCAGATAAGGTCGTATGTTGTCTGTCAGTCAGTTCGTCAGCCTTATGTCACCACAAAATAAGAAAATATAACTTATAAAAAAATAACATCATACATGAATATTTCTGCAACATTATTCATAAATGCAAATGTGGAGCTTAGCTGCGTGTCCCGGGGGATCGCGGGATTTGGGGGAGTGGGGGGCGGGGCGCTGACGCTAAATGACGCGATGCCTTTGCACCGAGGGGATTCGGGGGGATTATTGAATATTTTTAAGCCGCGTTTATGTGATATCTCAAATGTGTTTAGACGCTTTGTGGAGGGACTCGATATTGAGAAGTGATCGGGATTTGGCATTTATATTTATTATCCTTCGATATTCTGGCTACGGTGAGATCGGCGCGGTACAATCCGCTTCAGTTATATCTTTGCATGCGAATATTCAGCCGAATTGCGGTTTTTTTTCTAATATCTGGCTTTTCTTCTTAGTATCGTAAGCTGGTGATAATCATTACTCCAACTAAAATCTGAACATGAATTTAGGAGTCTCAGAGGATATCGAACAATGTGACTATTATTTCTCGCTGCCTAACTAAATAATTTGATCTCTAACCAAGTTTTATCGCACCGAAAATCCTATCAATGTAATCTAAAATAACCTCTCATCTATCTCGGCATAAAACTCATTCTATCAATATTATCTAAGTCTGAATATCGTTTGAGAAGACTAGAATATCAGTAATAAAATTTAACACCGTCTCGATGGGACACGAGACCAATTTACTCTCAATAACGCACCGAGCCTGATAGCCTTGCAATCCCCCCATAATGGAGGGGAGGCTTTGGTGGAATTTGTGATTTACTTCCAAATGGTTTGGTTGGGATAGATTTAGTAGAATGGAAACTATTCACATGTATGTTGTAGAAGTAGAAAATTTCAAATCTTTAAAGGAAACCTCTATTTTTTTATCTGTAACAAATAAAGACAAGAAAGAACACTTAACTCGCGTCCTATGACTTCAGAATGGTATCTTATGACGTCATACCAACTTCTTGGTATGACGTCATGTGAACTAATAACTTGAGATATTGCTTTATTTAAGATTTTTTATAGAAATAAGAAGGAATTCTCACATTTTTCTGTATAAAATATAATTAATAGAACTAGGCGATACTCGGTGGAAATCCATAGTTAAACAAATGGGGGAAGAGGAACCCACCATTGACGTTCGGCTATTCAACTTTTCCAATTGTAAACCAAACAAGTTGATCGATAATTAAATAAGCCAGCAACACCGAACTCCTCTAAGATGTTAGTCGAGAAACTGTCTGTCACGAGAGTCGGTACTCCAATTAATATGTAATTCTCCGCGAAACGATGCGAATCTAAAAAAGTATTTGACACGTGTTTCGCCTCTAAACGAGGTGTAATCCGCATCTCACCGTACTTCTGCGTGTATTAATTACAATTATTTAACTAAAAGATAATCAGGGAAATCTAAGGTTAGCTATAACTCATAGTAATGTTTAATATCAAGCATAAGCTAAGTTGTTTTTTAATAACGTGGATATAATGTACCCTTATCGTTTGGCTCGTTAAATATTAGCTCCAAAAATATAACACAAACGCAATGATTAAGTTGGGTAAGCGGGAATTTATAAAAAAAAAAAAATCGGAAGTAACTGAGGTTATAACGGGTATAGCGGGTAGCGGTTGGAGCTCGCAAGTTATAAGCGAAGAGCTGTTTAATCGTAATGTCTAGCTCGTGTCGTTAAAAAATGAGGTTGTAATTATTCAAGAATGAGTTAACATCAATCGATGATGATAATCTAATGGGAAATGATGAGGGTGATGAGTTCCTCACATTTCCTTTTATCTGTGATTGACGCAAATTTCTTATCATTCATTAATCACAGTTTTCTGTCCTACACTGTCGATGAACACGCAGAAAACATAAAATAAACGCGATAAAATCTGTAAAATTAGTTTTATTTCAATGTGTAGTGTTTCGCGTAAATATAAGAAATCAATATGTAATTTGTGGAGATAAATAAATAATAAAAAAGCTCGCTTCCGCTCGTGGCTTGCAATGCACGTGTTAAACTCCCGGTGTCCTGCTATGCGTTAGCGCTGTCAAAGGGATTTCGAAACGTTCTCTACATCGCTTATTGAATATTTCTGCACACGATACATTGCTTTTCCATGTATTCAGAGATTAAAAAACATCACGACCCGTAATCCTGTGAGAGCTGGTTAGAGATATAAGTGAGATAGATATAGAAACAAAAGAGTCGTGAAGTATTCATGTACAGCAAAATTAGGGCTTATAGGACAAACGCATGCGTAAAAGGCTGATCAGTTCCTTTTAGGTCACCTTACTTAACTACAAATTGATTAACGAATTTTCAAGCTACATTCGTTCGAATTGATATCGACAAGCGTGGCACCACTAAAAGCCGTCACATATAAATAAACCGCCACAAATTCAGTTTGTGGCCGCCGACACCGGGTCTTATTAGATTTGTTCCTCCCTATCGAACACTCATCTATCTGTAAATAAGCCCACTAGTGGGGGAATCCAATTCCTGATCGTAAACCAGGCGGGGATCCGATATTGGCTACTTTACATCTCCATAATGGAGTAGAGGCGTGTGTTACGCTGGGGTGGTTTAGTGGCATCTAGTGTTTAACCTTCGGAAAAATAAAATAGAAGTTAAGTGTGGGTGAAAAGCTAGAAGGAAAATAATACTTAGTTTGGTACTTGTACTTGGTTTTATTTTTATTTTTTCATTTTAATTTTCGTCTGCTGTATGTTTTTCTTACACGCTAGATTTCTTATTTTTTATTAACTTATATTTACAAGAAACGAAATAAACAGATTGTAGATATGACACCTCAAAGTTACAGTTATACTGAGACATTATATAAGGTTTAACAAAACTAGTGTACATGATGTTTTGTTTTTTTAGCCTCTGGTCGTGCGCTCAGCACGCGGTATCATTTTTTAAATAATTTAGTTTATTTATTTGGGTTTGTTATCTTTATAACCTACTGTTGCTTCTGTAAAAAATGTTACACTATTATTGTTACACCTTGTATAAAGATTTTCTTTCTCATTTCTTTATAATTTATTGGTTAAATTAGAAATCAGTGACCTCTGCCCACCACAGTTGGGCTATAACCTTGAGTAATGTATGTTGTTGATAATGTTTACAAATTATACCTCTTTCTTTTGGCTTGTGACTCTAAATGTATGACATATAATAAAATATGCCACAATTTAGCTCTATGTAGAGATTAACCTTTAAGCTGAGAATCTTTAGCCGTGCAACCAATTTCAAAGCGCTTTCCGGTTTTCGGAGCAATGCGTCAGTGGAAAATGCTCTAAAACCAGCTACAACTAAGAGAACATTTTAGTTGCTCCGCGAATGTAGACAGTTTGCCCCAGTTCCGATGTTTTGTTGTTCATTGCTGTTCAGAGCAACAGCGCTGAAATAACTTATTGCTGCGATGTTTACGGGTGATTCGGGATAGTTCTATATCTGAAACGGTTTTCCAATCATTGATCGTATATTGATTATTGTTTAATATGGGTAGTTCTGTTCTCTTTACTCTATGTCGAGTTTATTTCTGAACATAAATAAGTATATTACAATCAGGGTAGTATATTTATTTCATCTTGACTAAGGAGAGAGGAATAGATAGACATCACCATTTTCCATGGCATGCCGTTACCATCGACATATTGGTTGCCCACTGATAAATAAATAAATAAATCTTTTCTTTTCTATTTTCTGGGTAAAAGACAAAAAAAGACTTTTGAACCTCCTTTCCCATGTCGCCAACAATCAGAACCGAAGCAAATCCCATTCAACTCGATAGAGACCATGAAACATTGACTAATTTGATCCCCGTTCTCTACATATCCTAAATAATCTCAGCTCCTCACAGGCTTTAGTAGAGAGTATCATTGGCATGTCTTGTCCGTCAGTCGTGTAACCTATTTAGTGTTGGAACCAGACCGGCCCCCGCCATCAAATATTTATGGCCAGCAGCGAGCGAGTGCCTTCGCCTGGCTTGTGTGTATTAGATGATCAGGATTGATTATTGTATACCTTGTATAGTGTGGATATTTTTTGGTAAATGGGGTATATGAAACAGAAATCAATAACTGGTAAACTTGTTTTTCTACTTCTCATTGTACTGTTCACAGTTCACATATTGATTTCTTATATTTGGGCGAATACTACACATTGAGATAAAACTAATTTTACGGATTTGATCGCGTTTATTTTATGTTCTACGGTCCCGACATTTCGGCTGCTTTACAGCAACCATGGTCACGGGCGGACTGAGGAAACGTCGGCAACGTAAAAACATAAAATAAACGCGATAAAATCCGTAAAATTAGTTTTATTTCAATGGTCACAGTTTCTTTAATGCGAGCGGGATTATAGTCATAATCCCATAAAGACTAACAGATTCTCTACCACTTGATGTAACGGCACATGCAAATCATTTTCCGATACAGCAACTGGTAACCATTATTTTGAATAAAACTCGCACATAAAAATTGAAAATATGAGGTTAGAAATTTTACAGTTTTATATAATTCTAAATTGAACTAATTTAATAAATAGTAGCTGTCCCGGTGAGCTTCGTGCCGCCTCAACATGAAATGTATGAGAAAATGAACTACTCATCTTTTTTTAGCGACCACACAAATCGTCCCACCCGTTCTTGAGTTATAAATGGTGTAACTAACACGACTTTGTTTTATATAACATATAGATTACAGCTAACAAAACATAGCACTTATAAATATAACCAAGTGAGTAATTATCACAACACAAGTTTACATACACAAGTAAGATTAACATCGCCTTAGCTTGATGTATAATCGAGACAGCAATAACGTGTGTTGTAGATACACCCCGTCTGCTCGGCTTATGTTCGCTATCTATTAAACGGTAAAAACTGTACCGCTCGGATGTGGATCGCATAAAATATTTATGAGGTATCCTGCCACCGGGCTATAGGGGCGGGGTAAGGCACAAGCGTCAGCGATTAAGTTGATATACATGTATTTCTTCCCTGACCAATTTTGAACATGTTGGTGGTATCCGTTGCATGTCGGGCGTACCCTGTAATGCATGCGGCGGTTATATGTTTATGGTGACAGGCATTGATTATAGATAAATGGTGGCAAGTAAAATAATAGGTAAATACAAACAGAGGAACGTTTATTGGATATATAATAAAATATTAACCAAATTCATTACCTTATACTAAGTTACAATGACAATACAAAGCATTCAGCTTCAAAAACAAAAGTATTAGGAATTTCATCGTAAATGGTCGCAAAGTTGCAATAAATGTGAAGGTAAGAGTGGCAGCTTAAATAAGTTCATGGTTGATGATAACAATCCATATTCTCTTTCCATATTCTTTATAATGACATTATCTGTCACTTAATACAAGTATGACCACACAATGAAAAACACGGGCCGTTTGTATGTAGCTTATTATTTAGTCCGTTAGGTGTCGCTCTTATCTCGTTACTTGCACCATGCCACCCCTCAAGTGGGCTCGGATAATAGTACGGTCAGACGCGATCTGTCTCGGGAATCGCGAGCTACCGGCTAATTTACCAAATGGTTTTTTTACTACCAAAACAGTTTCTTAACACCTAGTTAACTATATATGACACTGTAGATCATATCTAGATAGTGCCAATAGCCTCGTACTTAGGAGAACCCTCGTAAACCAGGAATTCCAGGTTAGATCCCTTCTTTGGCCATTACGTGACGTGCGCACACGCTTAGCCCAAACTTTGGCTTAGTTTGAGAGGCTAACGGGACTATACTAATAAGTATTACGATGATGGATGGGTGATGGAATATATCTCCCGGTCTTTCTATGGAAGTGTCTTAAGTATTAGCTCCATGCACCAACTAAATATAGATCTTCTATAACCAATACCCAGAGGGCTCTCCAAAGTCGCTTCCAGAAAGGGTGAACGGCCCTGCTTGCCCCAACTTGCCAGGGGCATGTCGCGCTACCTGTTATTCCATTTGTTTGTTCTATTATTGTTACGACGGTGCCCCTTATTCATATTGCTTATTATAAATGGTGTCCAAACTGCCCCATGTTTACAACATGGTGGCCCCACCTTACTCAAGTACTTGAGATAGGGGCACAGCAAAAAATTAACAAAGCGAAGGTCTGCAAAATAACGGGGCGGGGGTCACATTAATATAATGGTTCACTTGGCCGCCATTCACACTGTACTGTAACAATATATCTGACAGTACTTTGAACGTGCTCAATGTCAAATTATTTCCTCAAAAATGGAGTTTACACCTGATTATTATAACAAACGAACTGTGCCCGTGACTTTGTACATGACAACCTGACCTTTTGACTATCCCGGGGTATCCTTTCATTCTCGGGGTAAAGTTTATTTTTTATATTTAGTAACTCAGAATACGCTATGCCGAGTTTCAGTAAAATGCGTGTAGTAAATTTCGAGATAGGTACAGTCCGGGAGTCTGGGAGAAACAACTAAATATGAGGGTACCCCAGTTCAAACTATGACACTAGGACGTCAACCACCTCAGTCCTCCCATGACCATGGTTGCTGTAAAGCAGCCGAAACGTCGGGAACATAAAATCAACGGCAATTAAATCCGAAAAAATAGTTTTATTTCATATCACCTGTATTTTAATTGTATTTGTAAGTGTGTGATTACCGGCAATGTTTCACAGCGTTGCACCACGGTGTAATGCACGGCCTGGTAACATCACTGTCCCGTATTTTACGTCCAGATGTCTCTATGGTTATCGCCTGTTACAGCCCTGTGTCGCTCCGATAAAAAATAACTGTTTCACGCCGCCAGCTTTATGGGTTTGCCGTCCGTAAGTGCTCAGGGTACTTGCTATGGTACAGGGCTTGCGATTTTGTGATCCATGATAGAAATGTGTTCGATAACGAATATTGTTTAGGAATAAACTATGAAGCCAGCTCGTCAAGTGCGAGCTAAACGTATACTTTATAGTCTACCGTATTTAGACATTTTGTATGGTGAAAAGCGCCTCTAGCGGACGGTATTTAAAACTTTCATGGATAGTGTATTTGTTGCTTTATTTGTTCTATCTAATTGTATTTTCTTTTACAGGTAAGTTAACGAATATGCTATCATCAATTATGTAAGTTTAATTTAATGTTTTTTTTTATCTAATTTGTAATGCGCGAAAATGCAGCCAGCTCGCTGGGCACTTTTGGGTTCAATTCAATTGTGAATGATTTCAACATATTACTTATTTGAAACAAGTTTAATAATACTCAAATTCCTATAGACATAAACGGGATATATCAGTACATATGTATAGAGCTACCACACATTATGAGATATGTGTACCCGTCCGCACATGTCCAATGTAATTGAGTTGACCATGTACACTCTGGGGGGTTGCAGCTCATTGCCTGCCGAGTGACGACATGTTTGCACCCCTACCCCGCACGCGGTTGATTGCCCGGCTAAATTAAATTTAGTGCAGAGAGAATGGCAAAAACAATGAGTCCGGGATTTATCCTTTTTGTTAAAATTCCAGCTTTACATTCTACATAAATCAAACGTCCTATTATTATAAGTTGTAACATTCACAACAATTATATATATTCTAACATTACGTACCACAATATACACTTATTACTGTGACAACAAATGTGAATGTTGTCACTTCCAAGAAAATATTATCTCACAATTTTCAACCATAATGTGACACATTTAAGTCCATAATATCTCGACATGATGTATGTCAGTTCGCCGAAGCCCTATTTCGTTGTAACCCGCAAATGAAAGTTGTCACCTGTGATAGATAAAAATATAAATGTGTACCGAGGGCAGAAAAATGAATGACATCATTTTTAAGGCAGACATGTCGTTTCACCCAGGTTCGTTCAGGATAAAAGTTATATTTGTTATATTTACAGGATATTTGAGTATTGAACTATCTAATAAGGACTTAACATTATTTATTTTCCATTTCATTAGCGATCTTTTAGTTGTTTATGTTAATATGCTTTGAATATAATTATGTTCATAATCAAAATTAAATTAAAAAAAAGGAATTAGCTGCAAGAGAAACCGCTTCATTGTTACAAGTCATACTTAAGTTTAACATGTAATTAGGCTTTGTAATGCTATTTTTTATGTTGTATTGATCTTGTTAAAACTAAAACTAACCTATAATCTGGAACATATACCACAAGCATCGTCAAGATAATATCTGGGATAAACCTCCTTACAAAAAAAAAAATATCTCACCTTAATTCAATTTTCAAGTAAGTATTCGACATTTCCTATGCATTACACAGTACACGTTGATAGCGTTTTTAACGCCTCGTTTCTTTTTTTTTAACGCCTCTTTTCTTTTTTTTAACGCCTCGTTCCATTTCTTTTTACTGACGCATCTCGAATTTGCTAACCCTCCGCGTGCCGCGAGTGGTATTATGTAAATTGTGTGTTACACGCAATGAGCTAGACGTTTAGAAGTTTTGATAACGGACGAGCGAATGTGAGCAATAAAGCGTTGTCGGGTTAACGAAATTTATTATATTTTTTTTTTATATTTCTCGTTACGAAAGCAATGTTGCCTCGTATTCTGGCAACATGATTCCTCGGGATAAAAATCTATGTGCTCCGGTTTCTTGGCACTGATGTCGGGGTTTTTTCTTTAGGGAAAGGTACACTGCAGCGAATTAGGGCCGCAGCCTCCAAATTTGTAAATACTTAAAAGCTATATATAAATTATATATTTTGCAAAGCAAATGGATAAAAGGATTAATCACCTATAATTTTGTAAGTCTAACGTAGTTTTTGCAATTTGTCAATTAAATGTATGAACCCCTTTATGAAAGCAAATAACAAACACCTTTAACGTGCTTGACAAAGCCTTATAACTGAAGACGTTGGTATTTCATCCTGAAAACAATCTTATCACTAATCATTCAAAATTAAACTTTGTCTAAATAGAAATAAGGACGCTGAATGGTGTTCTATGTAGTTAGTTCGTGCAATGTCTCATCGCACACTTGTCTGTCTGTCTGTCTGCATGACAAATTGCCGCCAGAGAACGATTAATGGACGTATGGCGGTATGTGGATTTATGATCCGATGTAAGATAATGGAACTTGATTTATGTGTGAGCGCATCTTTTTTCCCTCGACAGCTTGTGACGATGACATGTGTTACTACAGTTTTTGCTGAATTTCAGTGTAGGATCTCGTGTGATTCCATCGTAGAACAACTTAACTAATCCATTATGATCATACCACTACAAAAAAGGTACTAAAGGTACATCACACTATCACACTAATATTATAAATGTGAAAGTTTGGATGAATGGATGTTTGTTACTCAATCACTCCAGAACGACTGAACGGATCTGGATGTAATTTGGCAAAGAGATTATAGTCTGGAATAGCATATAGGCTACTTTTTATCCCGGTAAAAAGGACATACTTTTTAACTTTGAGTACATAAACTAGGTCAAGGTTTATTAGAATTTGTATTTAGTAATTTTATTCACCAATGCGAATATGCCTCTCCTAATAACCAAAATATTATTAACATCAAAGAACCTCAAAATAACCAACAATAAACATGATGTAATTATATGGATTGGGATAGCAGTACGCTGCTCGAGTCGGAGTCATCGGTGTCGCTGCTATCGTCCGTAAGCACCACTCTGTAGTCGTAGAAGAAATGTTCACCGTGATTATTCCCAGTGGCGTTGTCCTCACAACGATGGTCCGAAATCTTTGTGAACACTGGAAATTACGAGAAAGTATTGGATCAATTGCAAATTAATAGCCGTCTGCTGCATTACTGGGTAACCGTGACGATGCCTCTGCTCGCTGAGTCAGTGTGTGTCACCATTGACAAAGGATTAAGTTGCTTTGCTGTGTACTGATTGCTCGAATCAGAACTCTTTCTCACTCTTCGAGCGTACTGTTTCGCTCTACACATGCGTCGTGTAGGCCGACTGTTCGCAGAGAAGCTAGAGTGCTCTCGGTGTCCGATTTTAAACCGTTCAGAGCGGTTTTGGCACTGCCTTTTCTGCGTCGCCCGGCCAGGGGCCAGCTCCAACGCCAAATAGTTGGATTGCCCCTATAGTATTCATGACTAGAGTTTACATCTGCTGGCGAAATGTTTTCGTTGACTTTTCGCGTGACCCGACACGGATTTGGCCAGCTTTCGAAGGTTCTACTCACTTGTGCCATCCTGGCAGTTCCTGTAGTACATCATGCAAGGGCTTTTGAAGGATCGGCGCGCGCGCTGGAACGCGCCACAAATCCACTTGATGCTCGGATCACGCCATTTCTTTACCTGGTCTTCTTTGCAGGGTGTGCATTTGCGATGCCATTTTCTCCTGTACATTAAAATGATATTATTTATGAACATATATAATTAACAATATTCGTAAATCACACCACACCAGTCATCAGAGGCAATGACCGAGCGGCCAACGCTCTATTCACTTGATAGGACGGAGACATTAAGATTATTTTGTTAATGAATTGAATGTTTTGGATACCGTCGTAAGAAGACAAATAATCAAACTATGCAGTGCACGTTTTGCTGACGCAAAACCTCTCACTCGAGACTCTAATCTTGGGAGCCAGGAATTTTAACATAATATATATTACCTACATAGAATTTTAACATCAAAGCTTGTGCTTATAAGTAACTCGTAGTCGATGAATAATAGCCTATAGTACTCAGGGATAGTGTATTCCATTAAGTAGTGCAAGAATTTTCGGAATCGGATCAGCAGATCCGGAGATTACCCCCTACATACTATACTCATAAATTAACAAACTCTACCTCTTCATAATATTCGTTCAGATTTAACAATTAAACTAATTAAATAAAAATTGACAAAAGTGTTGTAATGTAAGTAATATAATTGAATGGTAACAGTTATCGTTTTTACCATGATTTACGTTCCTTACTCGATTTGGGGTTGTATCTGTGCTTCTTGGACGCAACGTCATCGCTGGATGTTATACCGTCGGTGGATAGATCTAGAGATTCACCCGAGCCGCTCTCAGAGGACGCTGTAGAGAAATTAATATCATATAATATTTCAGGGGCATTCGGCAAAGTTAACAAAATTCATTGTTCTGACATATTCTTTGATATTCCTCTCTTGTGACTTGAGGAGAGAATAAAAAGAGTGCTCAATTGCTGTCTACTTTTTCCTTGTACCCATATAAAAAGTTTGTTATAAATTGACTAGGAGGTGACGGTTATGGGGCGTTCTATTTCGTTTTTAACTTCTCCGGATCAACATTCAAGTTCATTGTTATGTTTAAATTCTTGTACAGTTAGTGTTGAACCGTGCTCTATTTTAATATTGTAAATCAGACATATTAACTGCCTCAATGTAAAGCTACTTTACATAAATGTTATATATTTTTTTAAATTTTCATTTTACATGTTATAAATTCATAGGTGAAAGTTCTAAGTCACGGCGCGATATCTTCGCTTTTTTTTAATTTTTACAAAAAATTGCGACACCTTTGCAATAACATTTAATGTCTCGATTTGTTTAAAATTTATTTAAAGCATTACAATATCGTTAAAATTAATTGTATAGCGAATTTTAAATTAGAATCCATCGAAATTTTGATTTTCGCACCCTGACCTTTCTTCCCTTCATTTAAAGAGATGTTCTCATTACCACCTCCGTGTTCCGTGCTCGCCTACACTATGTCGTCTACAACGACGCGGTATGGCACTCGGAATGATCCATCTTTATACATTACTGCGGATTTGACGTGTCCGTACTCGTTCTGAACCTCGTGTGTTTCCGCAAAAAGCTTTCGCAAGTCGCTTGCCATCTCAATAATCGGGAAGTGTTGTCATAATTTCAAATAAAGATTATATTCTGAGCCGTTCGTTTATTATTTTTTTTGGAATACCGGACTCATTTATCTAGAAATATTCTTAATTTTTACCGATCTACCGAGATCTTTTGTGCAAGTACCTATGTGTTGCATTATATTCACTTACAATGTCTACTCTTAGAAGATGAAGTGGACTTGGTTTTCTTCTTGCGTTTCTTATTGTCATTATGTTTTCTAGTTTTCACAGTATTTATATTATTGGCAACATCAGCTATGGTTTCGTTTGGTATGAGCGAGATAGCTACATCCACTGTGAATAAAGATACACTAATTCATATACTATTTAAAGTCATATAAGGTTGCATTCAGAGACGCGCTGAAAGCGTTCACGTTGATATTTTGCGTTCCGATTTGAAAATTGCACTCATGACGGTCGGATGTTTCGGAACATTCATTAGAACGCTCGGTGTTAATTCCAATGATATCACACGCGTAATAGAAAGCCGGTGGATGCGAGTGGCGGAGGACCGTGATGTGTGGCAATCATTGGGGGAT
The DNA here is from genome assembly GCA_905404115.1 of Pheosia gnoma. Taxonomy (NCBI): domain Eukaryota; kingdom Metazoa; phylum Arthropoda; class Insecta; order Lepidoptera; family Notodontidae; genus Pheosia; species Pheosia gnoma. The sequence continues at coordinate 276,341 of FR989913.1, forward strand.
GCCTATGTCCAGCTGTGGACGTTTTTGTTTTGGAGCATAGGCGGTGATATGGCAAGATGGCGGATGTAATGACGTCATCCGTGACGACACACGGCATGTCGTCGTCGCGCTGACGGTGACTCGGAACGGGTGTGAGCGCGATAGCATCGATATTAGCGCGTCTCGGAACGCAACCTAAGTTCGACATATCGAAATTCTGACTTCACATAATGATTACAAAACCTATTGATTTCTTATATTTACGCGAATACTACACATTGAAATAAAACTATTTTTTATCGTCGGAAACGTAAAAACAAAAAATAAACGCGATGAAATGCTTAAGAAATAGTTTTATTTCAATTTATTTCAAGATTACTAAACCGCTAAAGAAACATAGGTTAACGGCTTAGTAGACCATTTTAAAATTACCCTGTATGTATGTATAGCTTTTGACAGGATATTGGTATATGCATTGTGGTTAATTGTAGTTATAAACTCACGAAAAACTAGTAGAACAAACACTTGTGCGAGAGTAATCTTCACCATTTCGTTATTCTTACATTCCGTTTTATGCACTTTCGTTGGAACTTCGATGGGGAATCATAAACCCGGTGGCTATAATATAAGGTTTTATGGCGTTTCAATTTTTCGGTTTTACAATTCGACGATTCTTGATGCCGCATTATATTTTTATTGGTTTGTTTTATTGTTGTTGAAACATGTTATATATATAAGACTCGATAAGCGCAGTTGGTAGTGACCCTGCTTTCTGTGCCGAGGGTCCCGGGATCGAATCCTGGTAGAGACATGCTTAGTGTTATGATTGCGAATGATTGTATAATATACTGAGTTCGCCTTCAGTCCACTTTACGGTACACATAATACAAGGGTTGCTTAGTGTGGGGCTATAAAATTGGTGTGTTCGTCTGGCGATATTATTTATTATATAAACATAGCTAGTCACCGGCAAATATAACATGCTTGAACTATCTTAAACCAGTTCACAGCTTCTCCTTGATGTTAACATTCCATTGTATATTGATTTCTTATATTTACGTGAATACTACACATTGAAATAAAACTAGTTTTACGGACTTTATCTCATTCCATTGTATCTGAGGTCTTCCTTGCTGGTAATTCTCCCCCATTATTTCTACTCCACTTGTAATTTGCGCCCAGCCGCAACCAATTTGTTGAATGATTGAACCAGTTGATAGCGACCCTGGTTTCTGTACCAACGGTACTGTGTTCAAATCCCGGTAGGACTGCACTCGAGTCATGGACGTCTAGTATCTATATAGGTAATTATCAACTGCGATTTTTATTATTTATGTAAAAACTACTAATAATTAATATATCCAACTCTCGAGATATACTATAAATTAATTTAGTAAGAAATAATGCTGAGCAAGCAGGCCCGATAATAATTAGGTAATGGTCAAATAAAATGTGTGTATTTGCTTCTTTAATAGTTATACGATACAATCCTTTGCCCATTCAGGCTACATCATGTTGGATTCTTTCTCTAAGCTAGTATCTAGTTAAAACATCTTAGTATTCTGCGTTCGTCTTTACTTGAATAAGTTATTTCCTATCGCTTATCGGAGGCTGGGTTACTCTCAGATTTCTTTAAGATGAACGTTTTATGTTACTAACGAAATATCAATTTACTCCTTAAAAAAATGTACAGGTGCAAACTAAAGATAATAAAGATGATAGGCTATCTCATACGACATTAAACCTTCATAATAAACATTATAGAGGGGAATATTGAAGGAAAGCGTGGACGAGGAAGATCAAGAATAAGGTAGATGAGTCAGATAAAAGGAAGGGTTGCTTTCAAGTCATACAAGAAAGTAAAGAGGCTGCTCTGGATAGAGACAGGTTGAAGTAGTTCATCATCTTCACTGAAAGGAAGAAGAACTATAGAATTAATGAGTTATGGGAAAAGAAGAACAATATAATGTTATCTAGCTTTTTAATATTATTATCTGTTATACATTTATACTCTGTATACGTAGAACCAGTGGCGGCCGTGGTACGAGTCGTTCTTACAACGATGATCGGCGATCTTCGTGAACACTGAAACAGGATGATACTATGTCAAGCGCAACTATAATAATCTTAATTCCACATGCCTGGTGGTGTCATAATAAGCAATAAAAAGGGGATATACTGGTCTACTATGAATGAAAAGAAAAACTGCCGTCTCCCTTCCAGGATTCAGCTGTCTAGCTTAGACCTGCAGGGCCTGAATTCTCTACAGATAAAGTGAGGATGTAAGGCTTCCTATAGGAATGTTGTAGATATCAGACAACTACTTCTAATAGTACGATGTAATCATAAGATTAAATGAAATAGTAGATGTCGTAGCACGTCTCAATTCATTAAAATATACGAGTATAAGTTCTTTCATTAGACGTAGAATTAATTTTCCAAATCGTTATTTTGATGACCCGATTGGACCAGTTGGTAGTGACGGACCCTTATTATAAATATCTATTTAAATAATTATATATTGAGATCGCCCCATGTCCATTGTACGGTACCCATAATACAATCGTTGCTTAGTTTCGAACCGTACCGTTGGTGTGTTTGTCTGGCTTTATTCATTATTCAAATGCATCGTGTATTATGTTCAGCATCTCACTTACTGGTTCCATCCTCGCAGTTCCTATACCTCATCATGCACTCGCTCTTGAAGGTTCTCCTCGCTCGCTGGTAGGCTCCGCAGATCCACTTAATACCGATGTTTGTGTACTTCTTCAGCATATCGTGAGGACATGGAGTACAGGTCCGGTATACTCGGTCACTGGGCATAAGAATGTTGTAATGCGTTTTTTTATTCTAGTTCACCCGTAGGGTTATGGCTTAGGCTACAATATGTATGAAGCTAATTGTAGCCACCTAGAATCAAGAAGACTGTTGGTTGTATGGTTGGGCTCGGGCAGCCACAAATACACCCATAGACTAGTTTACATAGTGTCGTTACTGATGTGATAATTTATATGATTAAAGTCCCTTTTCATTGGAAGTTCTTCATTTAGATCTGCAAGTCCATTGCTTTCTTGGGATAAAAATTATGTGAAAAGAAGAATCAAGGAGAATCTATCTTGAATTAATTTAATCAAAATGTTAAATCTGTAAAAGGTTAGTATATCTTACTGTAGTTTTGATTCATCGGTCTCCAATGATGATACTGAATCCGATAAGGAATCGGACGACGACGATTCATCGGATAAACTGAAAAAGAACGTGCCCTTTGTTAAGTGTAGTCTAATAACTTGATTTCCAAAAATAACTTCTATTATTATCGTAAAATGTCGTTTTTTGTGTTGAGCAACTACTTCACGTTTTTGTTTAAGATACGCCAAAAATCTCTAGTATACACTGACAAAAAAATCATTGCCAAAACTTATAGATTAGTCTACATCATAAAATAGCCCTGAAAAAATAAACAGTCGTCTATGTAGGACCAAATATTCCATGGTATCATGAACGATGAGAAGCTGAATAACCCTTGAACGACCCGAATATATTAAAGAATGTCTTATACTCCATAGCTGACGTGGCTCCCAAGGCAAGGGTCCAACCGGGTCAAATGGTGTCGTTTACTTGATTTATATTATGCTGTACGTAAATAAATTATCACATAAATAAAGTTGATGGGTGGGACCCTTTTACAGTCATTTGGCTGGAGTGCAAACCCCTTCAACTGTTTTGAGACCTTCGGTTGCATAAACGGGAGGTGTAATGTCCACTATTGGAAAAGTTATTAACGTAACATTAAAAGGTTTTTTTTAAATCAATGATACAATGGCAAAATATATCAGACAACCGAACGTAGGAGAGGTATACGTCTATCACTGGTCTAATCTTAGTAATCACTCGAGCGACTCCATAATTAGGCAAACGGAGTTTAGGGAGCCCTGCAGCCAGATGGACTGACATCGACTGACATTTGACCATGTCGCCAAGCGGCCTAGCCGTGTTCCGGCATGATGTTCGGTGTTGCTATTCATGGATGGCGGGTGAGATCAGTTGCGCTGCATGTGCCTAGTGAATGTAGCGTCTCGATCTACTGCCGCCTTCCTACCTAGGCAAGTATGCTCCATCGTAGATCTCATCGTCACTTACCATCAGGTGAGATCGAGATCAAATACTTGCCTATAATGTAATAAAAAAAAAAAAAGCACCTAATAGATCGTTCTGCTAACGACCGATTTAGAAAACATTGGGAAACCTGAGATGAAAAGGATAATTCAATTCACCTTCTACTGGTGTCGGTGACTTCGCTGTCGAAATCGCTAATCTCGCGACTCACGCCCGAAGTGAAGTCATACCACGCAGGGCCACGATGCTCCGCGTCACCGAAGTGTGCCACGTGTTTCATCTCATGCAATGGTGTTAGAATGGTCCTGTGCGTCGTGTATTTGTACTTCGCTAGGATTTTCTCCAAGTTTTTGCATTTTGATCCTATTTTCATGGGAATTATTGTTAAACTATGGTTAAATAGAATCTGGTCATACAATGGTTTAAACGTTTATGCAATACCCAAGAAATAAGCTTGTGTCTGGTTGACTGCAACCTCGTCACGAAACATATTTTAAGCCTTTTATAGTCAGCTTGAAATCTTATAGTCAAGTTCTGCGAGTTTCGTACAGATTTGACGGAGACAAATTTAATTTAAGCCTACTCACTCACAACTTTTGCTTTTCTTATTTTGGTACTATGTCTTGGGTACAATATAAATGCTACTTAATAAAGACTTTACACGTCGATGACAGGGGTACAAATGTTCGAGCTCATCAACAAAGTGTAGGGACAACCCTACCGGGATTTGAAAACGGACCTTCGGTACAGAACGCAAGGTCACTATTAATTTAATCACGATAATCTAATTCGGATTTTTTTTTTATTCCAGTTACTTACCGCTTAACAGTAAAAGTGTGAGGAACAATACTAGTATTTTTGTTTCGCCCATTTGCAGTTAGCAAAATTAGAATTCAATTTTACAACTTATTGTTTTACGAAATGCATTTGATATTTTTTTTATCGTATACGTTACTTTCGTAGTAAAATAATGGTGAGCTATGGTAGGTTTTATATAGATTATATATATGTACATTATTTTACACTAGACTATATTGTCTTCTGTCGCTTTCTTGGTTAATTGTATTTGGGTTTATTTCATATTATACAGGCTGATTCAAAGTTAACCTTTTGGTGCATTTGTGCATGTGCTCACATATAATAAAAATTGCTATTTTCTTGAGAAAAAAAATATGTTTCAAAATCGACATATCCAAATTATGACTTCACATAATGATTACAAATGGGTTAAAGATGCACAGGTTGGCAGGTTGGTACCTTTTCTGAATCATCCTTTATAATAAGGTTATTAGGAAAAAAAATGTTGTGATGCTTTTTTTTATTGACTAAATGCATAAATACACACACTATGGAAATGAAAAGCATCATTTGCTAGATACACACACTAAAGTTAATTCATTAATATTTGATTCTCTATGATCAGTTTTCACAGCCGTTGTCGTCGTTTCGTTATCCTGAAACAAAAGATGATTTATTGAAATACGTAAAATATGTAAATGTGTATCTGGGAATCTTAACACCAATAGAAGCTTTCATCAATTTATAGTGTAAATATAATTGATAATGCCATTGTAAATATACGAACATTTTCTATAAATTGAGGCATAAATAAATTCAATAATTATAAACATTCTTACGTATTTCCTGTAATATAATATTACTCGAACATATCATCATCTTGATTACCTGTAACATTAAATTCATTGTAGAAATATTGTGTGCATTATGTAGTAATAATTATGACACACAGAACTCAAAATTGGATACACAAATATTAATAGTAAAGTTAAGTTCTAGTTTAATAGTTCTACGAACGAACTCTCTAAATGATGATCTAAACCTTAAGTAATTGTGCTCATTATCTATTACATTATTATCGGCTTATTGATATCCATTGATAGAGTTGTCTGCCCGACGGTTAGCAACTGAACTCGCTATCCAGTGTCAAACGTGAAGCTGATATATTATCAAAATCAAGTCTCTTAGCAAAAATCCAACAAATAGTAATTGAGGCTCTGAAGTTTGATTAAATATAATTTGCATGGGCACCGCATCGCCATCTGTTCGCCTAATATATTTTTAATTTATGTCCAAAAAGTTTCAGGACCCAGGGATTACAGGATATGCTTGTTAAAAATTACACCAAACTTGGCACGAATAATTTCTTTTTCAAACAATACTTTGGATTTGTGTGAGATTTTATTGTAATCATTCGCTCGTTACCGGATCTTGTCTGGTATCTTCCTTCGGATACTGCTGAGGCAGCTGCCTGGCTCTCCGCATCTGTAAATAACACAGACGCGGTTATATATCACACTTTTTAATTTAAAAATACTTCAGTGAGTAGGTAGCGAAAAGTCTTCATTATTAAAGCATCAAAACTATTTAATCCCATTTTTTGGGGTCGAGTCACCTTCGTCCGTAGGAGAATTAAGTACCCTCGAGATACCCTACACGTGACCCTGGGTGGTGCCAACCAGGTGACAACTCTACTGGTGGTAGGCTTCGGCCGTGGCTAGTCACCACCCACTGAACAAAGCCATGTCGCCAAGCGGCCTAGCCGTGTTCCGGCATGATTTTCGGTGTTGCCATTCATGGATGGCGGGTCAGATCAGTTGCACTGCATGTGCCTAGTGAATGTAGCGTCTCGATCTACTGCCGCCTTCCTACCTAGGCAAGTATGCTCCATCGTAGATCTCATCGTCACTTACCATCAGGTGAGATTGAGATCAAATACTTGCCTATAATGTAATAAAAAAAAAAAAAATCTCGGACTAATTACAACTACTTCAAAAAAAATACAATAAACTTACTAAATCCAGAAGACTGACTCTGTGCCTGAGCTTGCGCAGACGCATCCCTGAACAGTCCCGGCTGGTACAGCGGAGTCACCTCGTGACTAGGCCTTGAATACAGCGTAGGATACAGGACAGACGCCGGTACACCTTGATATATCCTTTGACCATATTTGTTGTAATTTAAACCAGAAATCGCGTTCATTAACGCCTGTCCTTGGTCATATCCCCCGTAGCTTGGATATTTGAAGCGCATATTTTGAACTTGCGCTTGTGCATCGGCACTAAAACTCGATCCTGGATAACCTCCACCCCCCAACCCTGGACTTATATAACTTCCAGGAGTCAAATTACTTCCATATGTTTGTTGTTGGTAACCTGAATTGGCATTAGCTTCTGCTTCGGCTGATGCACTTGACTGCCCGGATCCTTGAGACTGAGCTTGAGCTTTAGCTTGCGCCTGAGCTTCTCCTTGACTGCCAGGATATATAACTTTTGGTCTACCCTGTCCAGGTAAATAATAAGGGCTTTGGGGACTTGATATAACAGCGTTAGCTTCCGCAGAAGATTGGCTTTGACCTTCAAAACTATAGGGCGAGATGGGTGAGGGTCTGTAGGTGCTACCAGTAAATGGTATTAATCCGTTAAAAGTGTCAGCTGATGCGTGGGCTTCGGCATTAGCACTACTCCCAGTGTATGGCAGACCTACAATAAAATCTGTATTTATAGTTTCGTATAAGTAATATCATATAAAGTATATCCAGCTAATTCTTGGTGGTTAATTTATACTTATAATTATAGCAAAATTTGTTAGAAGAAAACCGTCGTGCAAAATTTTTCCTTTTCTCGACTATTAAAATATCAAAAGCTTGTTAGGACATTCCTGAAAGACCCATCTGATTTCTATTATACCCGTCCTACTCCATTATTACCTTTGAATTGGAATCCAAAAGTAGATAACGATAAAAAAAATTACCACAAAAATTGTAACACCTATATGGAGCTGTTTTCCAGGTTTTTTCATTCCTACCCGTCGCTCGAAAAAAATATATCATCAACAATAAAAAACAGTTTTACGTCACACAATAAAACATGCGATAACGGTTTTGGCACCTCGCAAACACAATTGCCCTCACGCTATCACGTTCAGGGGTGAGTGCGCCCGATAAATGGACATCGAGGTGCCAATACACTTGAGAGGCAATCAATAGCGCGTCAGTTTGTTCTATTGGCGCTCATCGACCGTTTCCGGTTCCCAGACAGGTCCTTATTGCGTTCCCGAAATGATTCGCGTTTTGTGATATTGGTTTTTGTCGGTGCTTCCTTACTGTTACTCCAAGCGTCGTCGTTTCTTGAGAAAACATGTTTCACGAATGCATAAATACTGAAATTGTCCAGCAGCTGTTTTTTACAAAAATATTTACAGCTGGTTTTCATTAAACTTATTACGAATTCACTGCTAGATTTGGCACCCTCCCTACTATTTCATTATACATTTCACATATCAAGGATTTCATTGGAACAGTTACGCTGGGCGTTTGGCATTAAGGTTTGCAGTAGTCGTTACGACTATTGGATGATACGTTTCAATTTCGACTATTTGCGATAATCTTGTTTATGATAATAATAAGCTGGGTGACATGGATTTTGATACCATCACTTATTTATTTATATGCTTTGAAGTATCTCTTAAAATGATTCATCTACTTTCAAGTGTTATACAAATTCTCGATTCACGAAAAGTTCTTCAGAGAACATAATTTTGAACCTAACATTATTTGACCAAACGAGTGAAATTCCCTGAGCTGTTTTAAAAACGTCACCTGCATCCGTAATATCGCAACCGTGTCGTCGGCGATCGTAAATTTTTACTTTATACGCTTCATTTAACTACCAGATAGGGGGTGCTTTATACCAGCCGCTACTCACATTCTGGTGTATACAATTGTTTGCACGACATTGATACGACACCGTTGGTCGGTAAGCATACGCAAACATGGCAATTGTCGTTGGGATTTCTGAATTCTACTCCGAAGGACTTGAACTCGCAAACACTATCTGGAAAGAGGAATTTGAGAGATGAGGTTTATGTTTCTCAAGTACATTATATTGTTTAGTTATCTGTGATATGCTCACCTTTAATAAGTATTGTACCTGGAATTGCTGTAAATAAGGTTGTGAAATTCGTTTAGTTTTGTTTGCCAGCATACATACAGTTTACAGTTTTTTTAGTTTCGCCGCTACCCGTGACCGACGGGCTGGCCTCTATTTCGCGCAGAGAGTGAGCCTCGCTATTTAGCGCGGAAACGCGGCCAGCTTGCTGGGCACTTTTGGCATCGACGACGATGTGGAGGCATTTTTGTGTATATAATTTTATTATGCAATTTCATTATTTTATTTACTTTGTTAATTTTACTGTATTTAAACAAGTAGGTATAAACTTACGGTAGGGTGACGGAGGCGGCAAGGTGACTGAAAACAATATTCAAATTCTATCTTTTATCTTATTTTAATTTTAATTTATTAATATGTTGTTAGATATAATATAATTTCTTGTGTTTAGTTATCACACATGTGCAAATGAATAAAGATAAAATTTAAGTTAAGAATTAGCATTACCTGGAACATAATTATCTGGAGGTTCTATACCTAAGGGATAAAAAATAATATGTAGGTACACATCTATTATAAAAAAATATTACAAAATATAAACAGATAGAGAAGCAAAACATTAAATGTCCAATGTAAATGGAAATATATTTTCGAAAAAACTAAAAATGTGACTTGTGAAATGTCTATACTTAAAAGCATATCTGCAAAGAGCCTGTTAGATATTAACTAAATTTGCAAACATTATAAATATTAATATGATTTTATGAAGATACTAACAACAAGATTTCTTAGTAAAACAGTTGACTTCGACCGTAATCATTCCTACGGAGTAGGCTTCAGTGCACAAGCAGACCTGGCAGTCATCCCACGGGTGTTGGAAAGGCTGGTTCGGTGGGAAGGGGCGGCAGGACTCATCTGGAAATGTATATTTTAACCTTAGTAATCATCGGAATTGAAAGGTAATAAATTACTTAGATAAAACCTGATCAGAATCAGGCAAAATATAAAAAAATAGATTTTATGAGGTTGCATGATCTTTTCTACTCAATGAACGCTGCTGTAAGAGGCTGATAATTAATTTAAGCTTAGCCAAAAACCGAAAGTCACTTACGAGGTGAAGGGCCTGGCAGAGGGCCTGGTGATGGTGGTGGAGCTGGTGTAGTTACCGGCGGCCACGGTACTGTAGAAAAATCAATTAAAACAGCCGTCTCGAATAAAGTTAAATAGAAATGTTAGAAATATAAGATACCCAATAGAAGAAAAGAAGCTGTATTGGAGCCTCTCCGCTCAACCTTGGTCATCGAATCTATTGGCAATTTGGCACCAAGTAAATACTGGTTTAGAGTAACTTTCGTAATTTGTATTTTTTTTTATTAATCATTAAAGTTCTAAGCAATGCTGTTCATATAAATTATATCATGAGACAATCTCATGATGCTTATAAAACACACGAATCAAGATTATTAACATCTCCATGTCAATGTTAGTCACAAAGTCATGACTTACTTGGTTCAACGGTAACTGGGTCGGGGAACGGTGGAGGCGTAGGGCGAGGGTCGGGCGGGAGCGGGAATGGCATCGGCGGAACGGTGATCGGTTCATACGGCGGTAGTGGTTCTGGCGGTTGTACTGGTCGAGGATCTGTGAAAAAACATTATGTTTTTAGGATGGACTTAAGCAGAGAAAGCATTCTGTTACCTTCTCAATTTTCATAATCTCTATCACGCTATGCTGCTTTTGGAGACTAAACATAATAATTTTGTAACTCATTACGATGTCTAAGTCTTAAGTTGGCAGTTCTGTTTGTTAGGTTTTGAAGGGCAAACGCCAGTTTCTCCACGTAAATATCGTCAATCGTCCAACTCAAAAGTAGTAATCAGGCGATGAAACCTATATGTCTAAAATATCATATTTTTTAAGTTCGGGCGAGTTTGTAACCTAGTAAGGTTATATTGAAGTCAACTTATTAGGGAGTGGACAAGCAGGTGAAGTAAGTGGTGTAGTTATCATGAGTTATAATTCTACTCTATGTCAGCTTATGATGTAAATGACCTAAAATATAATATGGAAAAAGTTACTTACTGCAGTCAGGATTGGGGTAGCAGGTGATCTGTCGCTCCGGTAGACCATACTCGGAGCGCTCCAGCGTGCACTTGCAAAGCTTGCACGCGTCGCTCGGGTGCGGAAACAACACATTCGATGGAAACTTCTCACACAGGGGCACTAAGAGTTGCAACAGTTTTATCATCATGTTCAGGGGCTTAATTCTACTATTTTACAAACACTTCAGGGGAGTGCCGATAGCGTGTCGATTGAATTTTAAACATTTGGTAGTCTACTAGTTTTTAAGACCAGTGGCTTTCCCCTGACCAGCCATTTAACTGCCATTGAACTATTTCGTATTCTGTACTTCAGTGGTGTGTCAATATAATGTCGATAGCCTATGTAATGGTAAACCTATCATTATCTGATGTTTCTAGCAGTCGACACAGAACCATTGACACTGAAGTGAGACTCCATCAAGACATTAAAGTTTTAACAGAATAGCCAATCTGTCACAGTCGTAATGGAAACTCAATAGTGTGACGCTGGAATGGCAATTACTCGTATATGTTATTTTAATTAAATTAGCAGAATTGGGCCCCAGTTGTTGGATCAATAAAAGTCCATCAAATGATTGTCTCATTTTTGACTTACAGTTGGTTATTTTAATTGGATTACTCATTTACTGAGGCATAGGTAAGACGTGTTTTATTTATTACTCATGGTTATAATTGTTAACATTTGTGTACCGTTACTTGATTTGAAAATTTAATCGATTTGTAACTTGATTACGGTACTTACTAGGAATGGGTATAGGGTAATCCGGCACAGGGGCTGTTAGAACAACAAATTAAATTAAATATTTATACCTGTTTACGTAAAGTATTACTTTTAGAGCAGGATCTTAATAAGTACTTACGTAAAGTTGAAACATCTGGTGGCAGAACTGCAATAGAAAAACGAACATTAAATAATGTTCCAATTGATTTTGGTTTGATCACTTTTGCTGAGCTTGTTGAGCTTAGAGCTTGTTTCTTCTTATCATTTGTTTTTATCACCAAGGTTGTTATCGTTCGCCCTGGTTCTGGTTTCTGATTAAGTATCATGTTTATAACTTTGTTAAGAAAACCACAATTTATTTGTTTTTATATTGGCCACTAACCGCACTGTGGATTCTCCTGACAATGAATCTGCACATCCGGCTTTCCTAACGCATTGAAAGATTCCCTACAGATGCACAATTGACAAGGATTCATTGGGTTCGTGAACAGCTGGCCACTTGGCAATGGACTGCAGGTTACTGAAACAAAATAAAAAGTTATGAGAATAAAGCTAACAGTATTGGGTACCTACACAAATCAAATTCATTGGCTATCCACTCCATCATCCTCTGTCTGCTCCATAGCTAGGCTTCAAATCATTCTTAGAAGCCCCTATTGGAGCAACAGTGCTATTGCGCCGGCTAAAGCTTCCATGGCGCATATCAATGCGAATTGAACGCTGTAGTATTGTCAAAACGCTGAGTACTAACTTCACTTATATGGATCATTTGATAAAACTTCCGACATAGATTAAATTGAAGCAACATCACGTCTCGAACGGCCGGTCTTAAATAAAATCCGTGATGTTCACCCAACTACAGTTATTAATCAAAATGTCATGGCGGCAATTTTTGATGGATCATTAATCTTGCTAGGTGAAAAATTATACCTAGATTTTGGACGTCTGATGTGAATGTACTGTCACGATTGGGTTGGGGTCCATTTGACAGATCACTGACCTATATTGACCTTCGTCTTGAGCGAGGACTTCAAATTCGATAGTACTGCGATATTTCATAAAATATTGAAGTATGCCAGATTAGAGATGTTGTGTGAGAGGATCCTCCTTCGTTACGAACAGTCTGGTTAGCAACTTAAAGTCTTTGTTATAAATATTTTCTTTGCTTAACTTATAAACAATCTTTAAACTAAAAATGTTATATTATATTATGGTGATACTTGAACAAATTTACACACATATTTAGATGATCAAGAAGATTCTATAAAATCTTCCATAATGAGTAAAACCACATTCATACCTTCAGGGATTGGCAGCGGTGTCGTAATGACCGGATAAGGTTCCGGAAGTGGTTCCGGTGGTACCGGGACCGGCAAAGGTTGTGGATCTGGGGTTCCACATTTAGCGCATGAAGCGCACACCGGATACAGGACCCCCTTGTTGAGGTCTCCCATGCAGAAACAGACGAGACACACTCCGTCGAGCGATGACAAATATATGATTTCGTGAAATCGCTTGCAATGTCCACTTTCAGCACCTACAATTTTAAAAATGTTTAAAGACAAGGCATATTAAGACAATAAATCAATATAAACTGTCCATCCAAGTTTATCCCTGATATTTTAGACTGTCTCCGTTGCTTGCGGGTACAGAAATAATAAAAAGGTTCATTAAATAAACTCACCGTATATATTATTTGGATATATATATTCATGGGGCTGCAGAACTCTTGATTTAACGCCTGAAATTGGTTTACATTAATGATAACGAATATCAGTGCAGAGAATCTTATTAATTTAAAAAATATATATTACCAGCCAATGCATTCGCCGATGCACCTGAAAGTATATTTGAATTCATTAATATTTTTTTATTGTTTTACAAATAGGACATTATTGGCACATCTTTAAAATTGAAACTGTTTCACTGAATAAAAAATCATATATATTATGTCATAGTAATCTTAGTCACATTAATGAATTAGCCGTGTCCAAAAAACTTAAGGTAAAAGCCTCCACATTGAAATAAAACTTATTTTACAGATTTTATCGCGTTTATTTTATGTTTTTACGTTCTTGTGTAAAATAAGTTTTTTTTCAATGTGTAGAATTCGCGTAAATATAAGAAATCAATATAAAAGCCTCTAATAAATGTTACGAGACAAGTTAATAATCTCAAATAAAAAATAATATAACCAAAATCTCCAATAGTGTTATAAAGTTATGTTATGTTATAAACGACAACTTACTGGCACTTGCATCAGAGTTTAAAGTCGCTTGAGCACTTGCCTCAGCCTGCGACTGGGCTCCTGATCCAGGGTCGTAATACCCTGTAGGTGGTAGTCCTTGACCATACTGGTTTCCTCCTGACGTAGACTGCGCTTGAGCCTCTGCAAGGCTTTTTGTGTTTGGCCCGTTTGGGGAAAAAGGGAAACCAGGAACTAAAGGGATCGAAGGATTATATGGAAGGGTTCCTGCACCATTAGCCATAGCTTCAGCTGACGATTTTGCGGAAGTGGCACTCGAAGTGTATGGAGATAATTGAGGGGAAGGATAGTACGGATTATGTCCTGAGTTGTATGAAGGAACTCCCCCATTACTAGCTTGGATTTCTGCCTGCGCTGATGCTGAACTAGAGCTCGGATTAAACAGAGACGGCACGTATGGACTCATTAGTTTTAGAGGATTATTGACGCCATTTGCCTCAGCTGTAGTTTCTGCTCGATTTAATAAACCTGGACTATATGAAGGATAAGATGCATAAGGATTATAAACATTGCTACCTCCACTAGTCTGGGCTTCGGCTTTCGCTTGTGCTTCGCTTTGAGCAGAACTGGATCCACTATATGGAGAAAAATAACTTAATCCAGGACTATATGGATTTCCCCATCCGCCATTTGTTTGTGACAATGATTGTGCCTGAGCTTGGGCTTGGGATCTCAAAGCTTTAGGAGACACTGGTGAAGGATTATAAATGTTTCCAGTGCCGCTAGATATTTGAGCTGGATTGTCACCTTGCGCAACATTTGAACTAAACGGTGAATAGAGATTCAAACCTGAACCGTATGAAGTTGGTCCTTGGCTGAGTGCCTGAGCTTCGGCTTCAGCTTGGGTGGAACTGGAGCCAGCCCCATAAAGGAAATTTGACGATGGTGGCATTCCTAATTCTGAAATCCCGCCACTGCTTGCTTGTGCATCAGCTTCAGCCTGTACCACATTTGAACCAGAAAGAGGCGACAAACCTGAACTAAAAGAGCTTGGAGTGTAAGAATTTAAACCTTGATTGTAAAATGTAGGGCCACCAACCTGAGCGTCAGCCTCCGCTTGCGTTTGAGCGGAATTCAAACCAGATCCGTACGGTGACAAGGAATATGGAGATAGTAAATTATATTGAGTTCCACTTGTCGCCTGAGCCTCAGCATCTGCTTGTGAGGAACTGAGAGAATCAGGAGCATATTGACTTAGAGAAGAACCATGGACAGACGGAGAATATACCGGTGAGTTAGGACTTAGAGGGCTATAACTACCACTGCTGCTAGCCTGAGCTTCCGCAGACGCTTGCGCTGAGTTTGACCCTGAAACTCGATAAGGGTACCCCCTATTGTTTCCTAAGAGTAAAGATGTGGGTG
The DNA here is from genome assembly GCA_905404115.1 of Pheosia gnoma. Classification (NCBI taxonomy): domain Eukaryota; kingdom Metazoa; phylum Arthropoda; class Insecta; order Lepidoptera; family Notodontidae; genus Pheosia; species Pheosia gnoma. Next base: position 291,794 of record FR989913.1, read on the forward strand.
ATCCCGGTGATTCGGTATCACTAGAAGCCGTAGCTTTGGATTTGGCGGAGCTTCCATGTCCTGAACTCGATGCTATGGATTGAGCTGATGATGATCCTCCATTTGATTCGGCGATAGCTTCGCTTTGCGATAGACCTGCATGGAGAGCATTTTTGTAAATTTTCTAAACAACATTAAATGTTATTTAATTGTGCTATAAAAAATGATAATGTTATCTTATGCAGAGATTTTGTAGCACTCACCTCCATCACTAAAAGCTGAACTTTCTGCGACGGCTCCCGACCTTGATTCATTTTCTTGACTTACTAACAGAGATTCAGGCACAACTGGAGGAGATAAGTAACTTATAATGAAATCATTCTACTATTTCTACGAGTACCTATTTTAAAGTTCATACGTCGAGCACCAAGAATTTGATTAATGGATTTATCTTCGTAACGTGTAGGAAATAAATAAATATTTTGGTTTAATGTTCTTTTTTTCTAACCAGAATAAATCTTTCAAGTTTATTTCAGTACTTTTTCTCCATATAAAAATATGTAATACGGTGAAAAATGTAATAGTTATTTATTAATAAAGAAACATAAATCTTACCATCTTTGAGATCTTCTGGACTTGTTAATTCTTCTGCTTTCACCCACAGCAGAAAGGCAAAGAAGCACACGCTTCCAATTATGCCTCCATGCATCTTTGCTTTGCCTCTCTCAAATAACTCTAGATCATCATTCGCTTATTTATAAGGTAAACGATAATATACCATTCAACTGGATCAGTACATGATTTATGTTGCAATTACCGCCCGTACGTGCATGTAATTCAATTGGATTTAGAAATAAATATCGTTTCAGCTGTCCAATTGATATATTGAATTTTGATTGGCAGTGATGGTTTGATGAATTAATGAACCGTATGAAGATATAGTGTAAATCTAAGTTAGTTTTGAGAAAATGGAGGCAAAAGGTGGACATTTGACTTTCAATAGATTGATTATTTAGCAGAAAAATTTTGATTTTCAATAGGATTGGTGTCTTTGGAGTACGTATATTTACAACATGGTGTAATTTCTTAAACTCATTTGAATGTGAGTGTCAAATAAAAAACATTAATTATATTATCCCACTAAATGCTATATTTTATTACTATACAAGTGCGAAGTTTGCTTATTATTTTTACATGCTCAATATTATAACTAAATACATCTCATGTCCTAATTCGTGCCAGTTGTTGATAGGAGATCATTGAAATTCATTGGTTCAGGGATCTGTAACAAAAAGAATACAAGTATGGTAATTAATCTACTCAGCCGCAGTGGTTTTTTTTTATTCCTACACAAGGAATAAAAGTCACCAGTCTCCCTCTTGATTAAGAAACGAATAATATTCTATTGCATTTATTTTTGCAAGTACATGGAATTGTTTTTATCATACGAAAATATCTGAAATTTTTAAATGACTCACGTGATTTTAAGCGTATCTACGGTAAACGCTTCGCTTCCTTCTGACGTCTCCAATATCTTCGCTCGAACGGTCCTCAGTTTCTCCAGATTTGAAACCGAACATACCGCTGTTTAATGCCTGCGCTTGAGCCTGAGCTTGAGCATCGGCCTGGCCCATACCTCCGTAGCCTCCCCATCCGCCACCGAGACTCTGGGTCTGTGCTTGACTTTCGGCTTGGCTCATACCTCCATAGCCACCCCATCCACCACCGAGACTCTGCGTCTGTGCTTGAGATTCAGCTTGGCCCATACCTCCAAAGCCTCCCCATCCACCACCCATATTCTGAGTCTCTGCCTGGGACTGGGCCTGTGATAATCCGGCTCCTAAACCTCCCATAGTTTGTGCTTGGGATTGCGCTTGCGCCTGACTCAAAGCGTCACCGTAGCCTCCTCCCAAGGTTTGTGAAAGAGCATCAGCCTGAGCCTGGGCTTGGCTTCCTCCGTAGCCGCCCAAACCTAAACCGCCCATGGTGTTTGCATTAGCTGCGGCGTTGGCGGCTGCATCAGACCATCCTCCGCCATACAGACCACCGTAACCTCCACTATTGCTCATGGCGTTTGCAGCCGCGTTGGCGTCAGCATATCCACCTCCGTAACCACCTGTGTTGCTCATTGCATTGGCAGCCGCGTTGGCATCAGCATATCCACCTCCGTAACCACCTGTGTTGCTCATTGCATTGGCAGCCGCGTTGGCATCAGAAAACCCTCCACCAAAAAGGCCGCCGTAACCACCAGTGTTGCTCATGGCATTTGCAGCTGCGTTGGCATCAGCATATCCACCTCCGTAACCACCTGTGTTGCTCATTGCATTGGCAGCCGCGTTGGCGTCAGCATATCCACCTCGGTAACCACCTGTGTTGCTCATTGCATTGGCAGCCGCATTGGCGTCAGCATATCCACCTCCGTAACCACCTGTGTTGCTCATTGCATTGGCAGCCGCGTTGGCATCAGAAAACCCTCCACCAAAAAGGCCGCCGTAACCACCAGTGTTGCTCATTGCATTGGCAGCTGCGTTGGCATCTGAAAAACCTCTGCCAAGAAGTCCACCATATCCGCCGGTGTTGCTTGCTGCGTTGGCATTAGCATGGGCGTCAGAGTATCCGCCTCCGTAACCACCAGTGTTGCTCATTGCATTAGCAGCTGCGTTGGCATCCGAAAAACCTCTGCCAAGAAGTCCACCATATCCCCCGGTGTTGGTTGCAGCGTTGGCATTAGCATTGGCGTCAGAGTATCCGTCTCCATATAATCCTCCGTAACCGCCGGTGTTGGCGGCAGCATTTGCAGCGGAATTTGCACTAGCATCTCTCCAACCTGGATATAATCCACCAAGTCCAGCAACATTTGATGCAGCGTTGGCCGCGGCGTTTGCACTGGCATCACCCCATCCTAGTCCTCCATATTCTCCTGTATTTGCGGCAGCGTTTGCAGCAGCATTAGCATCTCCCCAGCTTCCAGGATATAAGCCACCGATACCACCTGCATTTGAAGCAGCATTAGCATTAGCACTGGCGTCAGAGTAACCACCACCGTATATTCCTCCGTAACTGTTGGTGAGTGCATTGGCTGCAGCGTTTGAGGCAGCATTGGAGTTGCCGCCTAATAAACCTCCAGGGTAAAACCCGCCCGTATTCGCGTTGGCTAATGCATCAGCTGATGCACCCGATGAGCCCCAACCTCCATTGTTGGCGTTAGCCATGGCGTTGGCAGCAGCGTTAGATGATCCCCAACCGCCTCCAGTATTGGTGTTGGCCATAGCATTAGCAGCTGCGTCAGATGAACCCCAACCGCCTCCAGTATTGGTGTTGGCCATAGCATTAGCAGCTGCGTCAGATGAACCCCAACCTCCTCCAGTATTTGTGTTGGCCATAGCGTTAGCAGCGGCATTGGACGAGCCCCAACCTCCTCCATTGTTGGCATTGGCTATTGCATTGGCCATAGCTGACGATGATCCTCCTCCGACTGCAATTGTGAAAGAGCAATTATTAGTATTATCAGGATACATTCTATGTTAGTGTCTGATGTCTGTATAGGATCTATGATATATTAGATCCCCAGAATATAAAATGAAAAAATAAAATATTGTCAAACTATATATCTGAATGGTTTGTTTAAAGTTTATGAAGAGGCACTCTGCAAGATTTTGCTCATTGAGGTTTTTATTATGGTATATATCCATTATCAAGAGATAAATTCAAAATACTTACTAAAGGGTCCTGGCAGTCCTGAAATATAATTAATAATGTTAAATTACTAAAAATAAATAAGATCGTAGATATTTCTTGACTCTCTATACGAATAGTTACAGAAGGTAACTCTTAAATCCCTTTCAATATTGCTTTATTTATTTATGCTTACCACAAGCTGGGTCCGGTTGGGCTTCTATGTATACATAGTTGTATTGGACTCTGCAAGTCAACACGGTGCAGGGGTTGCTGGGCAGACGGAATGGTATCATTGGCTGTTGTCCTCTACACTCAGGGGCTAAAAGATTAATCAGGAAAATATTGATACATTAGCAAGATATTCCGAGATAAACACTTTCGAAACGGACAAATTTTGAGAGCAGATCCCGCTTAAACTAGGATAAAGCGAAGATTAAAGAAGGGAGAAGTTTTAGGGTATTAAACGAAACGCACTAAAAATCATTTTTGAAGATGAATTCAAATTATCAAAAGTAAATTCTTGAGTGAATAACAAAGAACAACTTAAGATCAATACTTACATACGTAAATGACGTAAGGAACTGGGTAGTATTTCGTGTCTGAAAAAGAAAGCATTTGTAAAGAAAAAATACAGATTCGTCCATCACGGAGCAGATACTGCTAGTATTAACCAAACTACATTGGAATGAGTATACTAACCGCTGTAAGGAACAGGTACTGGTATCAACTTGGTCTGTCCAGGTAATTGGATGTACCGGTTAACTGGGTATGGTACTCGGATCGGCGGGGATGGCACTGGAACTGGGATTGGTATCTCTCTCTCTGGCCCAGGAACTTGCTCAACGACTGGATACGGTACTTTGACTATCTGTGGCGGAGATGGTACGGGGTACGGCCTGAAATAAAATTATTCTCAATATTACAACAATTCATCTTATCCAAATTGTAATGCAGTTGTCTATTTGGATGACACTTGTCTGATTTTTCCAGCCTTAAAGAAAAACTTCTGGACCTATTACAATGGGTTTTCCGTTATTTAAAAAAGTATGGTTAGATTAAAAAGCATGTTGAATGTATCCTATGGTACATTCATCGCGCTATGTCCGTTGAGGGCATGACCGCAGGCAAAAGCTAGTAGTTTATAAATTGCTTAGCGCAAAACTGTCATAAACAAACTACCTGTTAATCGGTACTGGGTAAGGAACTCTCTTCTCCACTGGGACGGGTACAGGAACAGATGGTCCGCGGATGTAGATCTTCTCCGGCGGTGATGGAACTGGCACTGGTACTGGCACTAAGATCCGCTTGCCTGGCACTGGCACTGGTACTGGATATGGGCGAGGTGGTCCGGGGATGACGATTGGTGGTGGACCTATGGAAAATTATTACTTACATCTAAAATCATCTTTCATTAGGGCCGAGGTCGTAACCTAGTTGGTAAAGGCGTTAGGCTCAGTCGGACCTTGAATGGTGGAGTTAAATGAAAGACTAGTCTATCCACATTCAAAACTGATTGTCAGGATCATGGAGACACTGGTGGTGATCCATAAAAGGTTCATCTCTGCTAAACACTGTTAAACGTTTACGGATTTATCCAGTATGATGATGCAATAATACTTCTTGTTGGTCGTTGAATATTAACTTGATAGGTTCGCATCAACTACTATTCTGAAAACGTACATATCAACAAATTCGTCAATGTGTGAGATCAATCATTCATTACTGCAGGTACTCACAAATCGGCGATGGCATAGGTTCAGGTGCTGGCCGGGGCATCGGCATCGGCATCGGATTCGGGTACGGTGTCGGCGGTATTATAATAGGCTGCGGCAGTGGTACTGGAAATAAAACCTTACGGTTCACGTAATAGAAGTAAAAATGCTATTAGCTCAGTAAGAACTGACTTAGGGTCTTGCACCAATTATAGGGCCTAACTTTAGTTGGCCTCAACTGTCACCTTTTGAGAGCCGTCCCTTGTCCGAAGAGAGACCGGCTCGTTCTGAATTGAGGGCAGATGGGGTGAACCGCCAGCAGCTTTAGGCCAGAAACGGCTGATGAAAAATAAAAATAATGCTAATTCCCCATTTTTTTGAGATGTGCATCTGAATGTGTTACGACCTTCCAGAGAAAATACGCTCTGTGTGAATAGTAAATGTCTTTAATTTTCTCTTGGTAGAGAGTTTTAAAATACACGAAAATTAAGTCGTCTTTAAAAATGTTTACAAACTGAAAAATCATAGAAAAGGATACAGGATTGGTACTATAATGAAGAAGTGATTATAAACGCTGCATGAATTACTGTCGATGGGCACGATAGGTATAATCATCAAGGGTCTATTGTGAGGATCATTTTTAAACCTTGACCTTTGGTTGGGTGGCTGAGAAGAAGCAATAGGGAATTTATTCTAAGGTTAAAAAGACACTGATTTACCTGGTGAAGGCAGCGGCCCTGTAGATATTACATAAAAAAAACTTAATTAGTACAAGAATATAGAAATTGAAATAAAAGAAGGAATAATAATTTAATTTGATGTTAACCTGGCATGTGATAGGGTTGTCTAAATCATAGATATTATATCAGTGAAGTGTTATAAACATATTTAGTATAAACATATGTTGTCTGGCCAAGCCTTATCTGAGAAACCATGTCCATAGTGTTATCCCGAGCAAGTAATTGAAACATGTTTGAGTGAACTGTTCTATGCTAGGTTATTTTCTAATAACGTACCAGGTAGTGGATAAGGCATTGGTCCTGGGATCGGGAAAGGCGCCACTGTGGAATAAATATGTTTTTAATAGCAAAAAGGTTTCCATATTCAAGGTGTAACGAGAAATATTGATAGTTGAATATGAGTAACCAAATCTTTTAGCACATCAAAGATTTTAGGGAATTGATGCCCTTAAATATTTTGAATCAAGTCCGATTTGAGAAGGCAGTCTGTTTAGTTCAAACCACAATTTGACTATCTGTTCTCTATTATCGAGGGTAGGATATGTAATGTTTTTTTTTCGTAAGAGATTTCTACCAATTTCAAAAAGTAATTAGAATTGTTAACTGTATGTAAACTTAGCCCATCTTTTTGGCATTTGGTTTGAAGCTTTACCTGGACACTTAGTGCATGGTGCGCACTTAGGGTACAGGGCATCAAACGAGGTAAAACAACCGCAGATGTAGCATGTGTTGCCGTAGCGAGCGTAGAACATGTCTCCTTCTTCGCGGCATCTCGCGTCACCTGTGGGACAATATTTATTGATTTAGATACTACTTCTGAGTATGTTGGCATTCCCATGGTCTTCTTTATATTAATTTTTTTAGACATACGAAAAGGGTAATACTACAAATGATGGAGTGATACTCACCGCTCGGTCTTATGAGGTCATCGGGAAGGAACATGCGAGATTCTTCCCTTGCTTCATCTTCGATATCCGCGGCTGTAATGAAGAAAACATTAATAAGTTCTGATATTTTCATGGTTTGGTAAATTTTTAGGTTCAACTAAATTTAAAAAAGATATTCCACGTTTATGTTTGGTAAACGCAGTAGTGCGAAGAGAGTTGGGTCGCGCTCTTCTTGATTTTATTCTTGCATTTTCTCATTACAATTCATGTTCTAATGTGGAGTGAATTTTAGTAATTCATAATGAGAATAAAATTCTATCACCTTAATTGTACTTACCGCTTTCGGGGCGCGCGTTAATCCCTAAAGCCAAAAGGCAGAGAAGCCAGAGGCCTCCAGTGATCTTCAACATTGCACCCACTTCGATCTAACTTAGGACCCACCAGTGAGCTGTGTCAACTCACTGAAGATGCATTTGAGAGCCCGCGACCGGTATATAAACGTTTCATTTCACACGCGTTGAAAGGCCTAACAAATCAATTATATTATTAAAACTTAATAACATTTCTAATATTGATTTTTTAATTTAATTTAAAGCAGGCGTAAATTTATGGTGATTAGATGAGAATTATGCTAGCATAATATAATGTAGTAAATACGAGAATGTTTCATGTAACTAGGTTTGGATAGACCAACTTTTTTAACATTTCGTGAACTTTTTTATATATATTTAAAATAAGAACTTAAAAGGTGATGATGAGATCATCGACTTTATACCTATCGGTTGAAGAGGAAGAACTGTCATATACTGTTCTATTGATTACCTTCAGTTACAGTTTCCCAAGGCCCCACGTATCCCGCCGTCAACGTTTGAACTTAAACGTAGGCCGAAGGAATTAGAGCAGACATAATCATAATATTAGTTATTCCTCAAAACACTGTTTCAGTTAATCGATGCAAAATGAACCCAATGCCAATTGACATAAATAAGAAAGCATTTTATTTCACATTAAAATCAAATAACAAGGGCCAACAATCGTGGCTCGCATAACCACAATGGAATCCGCGCGGCAGCGGGCCGGACGCGGGACCAGGGATCCGGATCCGGAAGTGCGACTCACTAATGACGCTCCGTGGTGCCATCTATGTGCCAGTGGGATTGTATCTGAAATTAAGTTTTAGTACATTCAAAAATCCTCGCAAAAGAAACACCGATATCGACCAAGGATGATACGCGAGGTCATTGAAATTAAAACACCTAATTTCAACAGGCAAGATAGATGGGTGCTACCACCGAATTGGGATCCAGTTATTAATATAATTAAATCCAAAACCAAGCGCACCATTGCAAGACCTCAAGACACTGAGCACTTTCTGGGTAGATCGGACCGCAAACAACAACTACGTATGTGGGTACCCTAATTATAACTATGCCACTAGGACGTCTCACACCTCAGTGCACCCGTGACCATATGGTTGCTGTAAAGCAGCCGAAACGTCGAAAACGTAAAAAACATAAAATAAACGCGATAAAATACTTAAAATTAGTTTTAATTTAAAATTCAAAAAAATATATTTTTATCCATTATATAAATGTACTTAATGTCGTAAAGATTAAAGTAAAATTAAATAAATATTCATTGCGCGTCCAACAAAATTATTGTATGGTTCCAAACAAAGCAATGATACTATTAACGGCATATCAAAGAATAAAAAAGAAACGTGACAACATTTATTTGTCTAATACCCAATATAAAAATATACACCATTCTTTTTTAAAGGATCCGTTTCTGGACGAATCGCTCCTCGTTTTGGCGGCAAGTGATTGATTAAAACGAATCCAAGATGGCGACGGGCACACAGAGTTATTGACAGGCGCCGTTGTCAAAACTGATTCGATGTTTGTCCGTTATATTTGCCGGGAAATATAACATATTGGTTTCTTTATTTTCGTTGGCGTTTATTAATATTTGATGTTGTTGGGATCGACGAGTGGGAATAATGTTGATACCTTTATGGAGCGCGCCTCCGTTGAGATCCCGAGCGATATTTCACTTAAAGATCGTTCCTATGTTAAACCGTACCTCGAGCACAATCTTTTTTACGTTCCGTTTCTGTAACGTAACGTGGGAGACGTTACGTTATCCCTCTCACACCACATATTTCATAAATAACTATGACAGTGACAGCATATATTCTCGATGACTTTACGATTACATTAGTAGTTTCCGCTTACCATACTATTCGGGTATCAAGCTAAATACCCACACTTTTATGGACAGCTAAGTGGCAAACAATATTTCTGTGACCCATATTTAATTTCAAAGACATCACATCACATCGTGATTATAACATAAACGTGATTATTGTTTTCGACTGTCTATGATCACATTAATAGATCTGTCTGATGAATATGTCATAGATATTTGATAAATATATAATCACACGATTCTAGTAGACGAGAAGACTTATATTGAATCGTCTCATTAGCTTGGACCAGTAGTGCTTCGAAAATGCATACGAGTTGACACCGTGTAGATTGGGAAAATAGCGCGTTTAAAATTATAATATAGGTATATCGCGTGGAAAATTGTATCTTTTATACCTAGACAAGATTGCCGACTGCATGCGTTTCTAGATAAATCTAAGCCTTAGATAAGATGGCTGTCCACATGTATGTCTAGTCTAGAAACAACTACCTTCTGAACAAAATGGCTGTAACATGCGTTTCTAGATAAGTCTATCTACTAGAAAAGGTGGCAGCGTACATGCGTTTCTAGAGAAATCGATACCTAGGCATGGTAACATGTATGATTTGTAGAAACGGCGTGAACAACGACACACTCAGGTTCCACGTCTTTACGCCTAAGCTTGTTATCTAAAAATAAAAAAAAAAACATGTCACAAACAAATCAAAGGAAAGAGTCAAATCGAATATAAGGGAAGTTGATACGAATAAATGATTAGAAGATTTCCCTCAATGTTTTTCCTTTGCCAAAAGATTCCGTTAACTAGTTGACAAACTGCGTAACTAAATCTCTTGGACTAACTCTTATTACATATGTAAAGGATGGAATACATTTTTAAACAAGAATACACCACGTTAATATACTTACCAATCATTTTGAATACTGTCCTGTTTTCGCTAACCAACGTCTTATTCCATCAATTAGTAAAATCATCCTTATCTAAAGCGCTTTAGAGCCTCTGCTGCGACAGGCTGTATCGTATCGTCTAGCCGTCTCGCTCGCACACACCGAACATTAAACAACTTTGGAGCGTACCTCCCAAGGGTCACCGAATGCAGGTTTTGTTATCAAACCTGCATGCGCAATTTAAACTTGGACCTACTACACATGGCAATAGAGTATTAAATTGTCATTATGACTTGAAATAGGGTATAAAAACATTGTTTTCTATATCACAAGTATTTGTTCACATTAAATGGCACCCCACTAACTAGCATATTCAGCGATTGCGCAGCCTCGCAAGGCGTACGGTAACCATGACGAGGCAGCGCGACCGTATGCCTCAGACATCTCGCCTTCTTAAATAATCAGAGTCCAGCTCGCAAAGCTGCTCAGTCAATCAGTACACGGCTCATAACGCTGAAGATAGAAGAATAAAGATTTTCACTTATGTTTGTATTAAGCATCTTTTAGATGACTTCCCAAAGGCTAGGCCATGGATCAGTGCGTAGCGCCATCTGGCCGCGCCATAGTGGAAACTATCGGAGTTACGGGTTGTGCATGACTGCTTCCTATGTGGCTGCCGGTATATGGAGGTGTACTATTGGTCACGAAGTTTTGAAGCGAATTTAAAGTGAGAAAATATTACTTGAAAAGTGAGAAAATGTTAATCTGGCTTAGTTTAATGGTTGTTGTGAGAAGAATGAGGATGGAGTAAGCAAAAGGGCAAAACGAAGGAAAACCTATGTTCCATAGATTCTATAGTAAACGCGTAGCAATTATTAAAAAGTTAGCAGTACTGTTTCTCCCATTGGAATGTTGGCATTTATTGTAAGTACTATATTGAAAGATGACAATACCTCAGTTGGTGATTTCTGCGATAACGGTTCCAGGTTCGTAGGGACAAACTTTGTGATGAGCACGAATGTTTGCACCCGAGTCTTGGACGTTTAATATCTATATAATTATTATATACTGGGTGTGCCCCCATTCCATTGTATGGTACCTATAATACAACCGTTGCTTAGTTTGGGACCGTACAGTTGGCGATATTATATTAAGTAGATATGAACAAATAGTAGGCGCCCGTATGAGTAAATACTCATATGAGATTGCAACTAACACACGATTTGGGAACTGTTGAATCATTTCGCATACCAAATTAGGGCTTGTTGTTTTGCATAGCTTAATAGTATATGTTGCGTTACGCGTTTCGCGTCGCGTAATGTTACGTCGCGTCATTAGCGCGTCACCCGCTCGACAGGCAACATTACGCACACTACATGTTATGCCTTTTAGTCGAATAGGTAGTTAGCATAATTTATTGTAACGTACAAAAGTACATCTTAAAATATATATTAATAGTAATAACTACTGAACGTCAAATGCGAGATTATTCGTAAGCTAACCGTAATACTTTATAGTTTACGCATTCAGACATTTTAACAAATAATCTCGCACTTGACAAACAAATGTCTCTGGGATTTCGTAATGTAAAGACATTTGACCAGCAGTGGAACAGTGTATAAAAAGGCTATCAATTTGTTGGTCCTGCCTGAACATCGAACCTCGAAAAAGTCTAAGTTCAGGGAGAGCCAGTCAGCCAGAGAGAGTGCTCGTGTACCTATTTGGATTGGAACTCCAACTATGAAATTGCACGATGACCCAAGTTCTCTTGGTAAGTACATAGAATGAACTTGAGTAGGCAAGCTCATAACAATCATTGCCACGCTTAGCCTACACCCAATATTTTTTTTTGCATAATTATAAATTATTATGCATTCATGACAGGCGTTATTCATGAAACCCCATACAATCTCATACACCTCCCTCTCTCTTACTTACCACTGGAAACCAGACTCGCTGAGCGCTGAAGGCTTTTAGCGGCCCCTTTGAACGGCACGTGGAACTGGTTTAATGATACATTGTTATTATACAGGGATGGGGCTCGGGGGCGGTGTGCGAATGGGAATGATAATACTGGGGTGGGAAGCTGTGATATCGCTACTTGCATTAAGAAGAAGCGATGAGGTGTGCCATCTATACATACATATAGTTATAAGACTCTCACTCATGTGATGTATACAATGATTTTTTTAAACAAACGACTTATGTTATTATTGATACAGAGGCCGAATATGCTATATTTGTCTGTCTGTCTGTCTGAAATATACCGTACATATTTTTGATGGATCTTGGCATGGTGATAGCTCCAAAGCCGGGTAAACATATACGATACTTTTTATCCCGGGAAAATACATATGATCTGTATTGCAACCTTCAGAATACCAATAATATTATTTGTTTTTTTGCAATATTGACATTGAATTATCCATCCATACCCACTTAGCTTTTATACAGACATCCAACATCTTTTTAAATTCACAACAAATCCTCAGAGACGCACGTTAAAAGCAGTTTCAAAGGCTCAATATTTTGGACCGAAGTCCATATTTTTTTCTTCCCACACACAATACGTGCTCCGTAGAATCATTGGGTTCGTGCGAAGGTGTTGCCCTCATCAGGGTGACTTCCGACAGGAAACGACCCTTCCCGTCCGCGTTGGTTCATTTGATTCCAGCTAGGTTAGGGTTTTCATTTGGTTGAACATGATTGTTTATAATTAAACAAATAGGTTAGCAAAAAGCAAGTTACTTTTTTGTATATTTTATAAACCCAGATTTCCACCTTCCCGAAGATTTTTTTAAATAGTTTCTTCATACGCCAGCGTCATAGAATATTGTAACGGAAATCCATCATACAACTAAACTGAAACCCATAATGAAATGCGTTTAATTAAAAAAGTCCAAGAAAATTAATGTACACCATAGTTTTAACAAGGCACACAGAAAGACGGCACAATTAGTGGAAGTTTCAGTAAGTTTTAATAAGGTAGCGACGGCCGCTAGTTCTCCCTTGAGGAAGTTTACAGTTGCATCCTTCCTGAAAGTAAGAAATATTACAGCAAGTCCCGAGATGAGTCACTTTTATTCTGAGTTTAAAAGTGAAGATTTACCGATTGGCACCCAAATTCTTAGTTTTAGTTATGGGTATGAATATTTGTAGTCGAGTTTAATATCGATAAAAGTAACGATGTACTTACTAGATAGCTAGCATTTTTTTTCCGTTACGATTAAAAATTTAATGTTGTATATTTCGTATATATAGCAAATGGACAACAGGATTCATCGACGAAATTGTATACTTAAGTCAGACGTAGTTGTTATCGATGTATCCATTTTAACCCATCCCTTTAAACATTCAACATTCCTCGATGTCTCTAGATCAAAACTTTACCTTTAGGTTTACACAGACAGTTATTTCGAATATTTACCTATCGCTAGATTATTTCCAAATAATAAAACATTTTAAGGGCCTAAATACTAGAGTTATTTCCCAAAGTGATTACAGCCATTCCTACATTGCTCTCACATACCAATATGTACTGCTCAAAAATGTATAAGTTCTTTTTAAGAAGAGCAACTATGGAGTTTCCTGCCCGTTCTTCTCCATAGACCGGTATTCAGAATGGGTGGTAAAGTTGTAGCTTAGCATTTTGTAACATGTATAATGATTCATAAGTAATGAACGTAATGGTTTACATGAATAAAATATATTATGATTCTGATACAAAATTTAAATGCGCCAACATTTTCGTCTCGATTATTCGGCGGAGAAGTTTATCATCCATTCGGCGTCCGTCACATCTGTCGCCATCGTCTTCACAGGTGCTGCCCCTTTCGGCTGTCGGCTACAACTTTGACCGACTTTGTATTTAAAATATATATTATATTATAGGTATGATAAAAGTTACTGAATTAAATCCGCGTGAATTGTTAAGGATTTAATTTGTTATCTCCGAAGCGCACACTCTGACTTTACGCTAATAAATTAGCATCAAGACATGAGTCATGGATACAGACTTGGACCATTGACTATAGGCAACTGCATGTAATGATATCACCTATCTATCACGCATATCCTGCCTGCTTAGCCTGATTAGCGCAGTTGGTAGTGACTCTGCTTTCTGCGCCGAGAGTCCCGGATTCGAATCCTGGTAGGGACAAGCTTTGTGTGATGAGCACGAATGTTTTTACCCGAGTCATGGATGTTTAATATGTATATAAGAATTATATACTGAGTTCGCCCTCAGTCCATTGTACGGTACCCAGAACACAAACGTTGCTTAATGTGGGACCGTATAGTTGGTGTGTTCGTATGGCGATATTTATATTTATTTATTTATATTTATATATCACACATGCGAGCTTCCAATATCTTATTTTTATTAAACTATAGGTATATCTTCCAGAGATGTTTGGAATGACTCATCACTTCGGTTGTAATGCGACCTTCAATTAAAAAAACACATACTTGCTTCTTCATCATCATCGTAGTGAACTATGACTGAATGCCATCGGTGATAATGTAGGTGCACTACAGCGCACCTCTGTCTACCACTCCTAGGAATAGTGGCGTCATGGTGTAGTATACAACACATATCTATCACATAAAATATATCCAAAAGTCGTCGTATACACACAAAACGAAATAAAAGCAAAATTCTAATATACACGCAAAGCGTTCAAGAAAAATAAATAACGAAATAAGAGTTAGTGGCACCGTTATTAGCCGCTCCAGACACGCCCCACCATCTCTCAGAGCGAGGCAATCAGGTGAGTGGCTCGTATATTATAGGATTTTCGGATCGATGGGCCGGGAGTTCGATTCCCCGTTTAAGCGAATTATTAAGCGGCAGGCGAAGTAGTCGTTTCGTATCTAGATTTATCAATTTGGTGAATCCTTTTTATTCAGATTGTTAATAATGGAATGATTTGGTATGTAGAGCGTCGGCTCTGTCCATCGTACCTGCTCTATGGTGCTAGAGCACTCAAATGTAAAAATGAAAAATGCACACACAGACAAGTTCATACGCCGCAATCGTCAATCAAAATAGTCAAAGTCATTCTACTTACATTTAATCTTATTTTAGTAGGTACCTTAAATTAACCGAGAAGACCCCAGAAACAACGAGAATAGAGCCATCTACCTACAATGCTTCATCATTAACTCTACTCTCAATTCACATTCTCAATTTGAATTCTTAAAATGCCTATTTTACGAGTATCAAGCGTTTTCACCACCGCTGTCGCCTTCGCCAAATCGAACGCATAGAAATCCATGTACTTATTTCATCTATTCCCAAACTTAGTAACAACAATTTTCCAGCCAATATAACTTAGCAAAGTGTGTGTTGTTGTTACCGAGACCATAAATAACAAACGATGTTCTAACAAATTGTTTGATTAGTCCGAACAAGCGGTCACCCTCGTGCGCGTCTCGGGGGAGTTCGGCAAGTTTTTTCGTGCCGAAATTGCTATTAATTTTATTGTTTACTAGCAGTGGTCGCGGTTTCGTACGCGTGTACTTTAGTTTTGTCCACTTCTACGGATGATTTTCCGTGACTTTATAGCGCTTATAACTGTATAGTGTAGCTGTATAGCGGAGGTACTGGTCCCGCTTGAATTGCAAATGATCAAAGATCTTTACAAAACGCGAGACCGTTGCCAACTTTGATGTTAATTTTTTCTGCTAATATGGGTTTAAAACAATTTCTCGATCGATACCATATAGTATTTCGTATTATGATTCTTCTATGCTTTATCAGGATCATGTGATACTCTAGATTACTCTACTTAAGATATTTTTATTGAAAATTCTTACGAGATCTTTTTTAATATCGTGAATAAACGTCCTCATCAATATAAAATAACTTTCCATTTTATTGCTGTTTCAAATCAAACCTAGCCATGTTCCGGTAACTTGTAATTTTTTTTGTATGCAATACTTTCAGCAAACAATATCAAATGGAACGGCAAAGATAAGATATCAGTTACAATCCACATCATAGCTCCGAAGGACGGCTTTTATTCTTCCTCTTGAGTTTGCGAAGGGCCTATGCCATTGTATGGAATGGAGGGGGGAATGATTTTTCTGTAAACGCTTGTTCAAACCAGAGCGGTTTCCAGCGGCGGCGCGCGGCAAGCGCATCACGGAATTTAGTGTTTTAATTGCATGAACGCTGCAGTTCATCTTATTTTAAGTTTCCATCCATCCACATTCATATTTATCACTCTTTAGTCCCGCGCATCTCATAATATGGCTTAACTATTCCAATCTCCTGTTACTGAATTTCTCGTTGCAGACGATATTTTGGGAAATTCTATTTATCTCGTAGTTGACCCAATGTTTGCGGCATCGCGATATGGTGCAAAGAATATAATAATTATATATTTTATCGCCAGACGAACAAACGATACCATACCATCTGTACGGTCCCAAACTAAGCACGTAATGTATTATGGGTACCGTACAATGGACTGAATGCGCTCGCAGTATATAAAATATATTAAAAATCCAAAACTCGGGTACAAACATTCGTGCTCATGACACAGTTCGCCCCTACCGGGACTTTAGGTATGGAAAGCAGGTTCAGTACCAAGGATGATAATCAGGTCGTCGAATAACGCTTACATTTAAAAGGTTCTTTAGGCATCTTGCGTTGAAAGGTTTATTGACGTTCCGATAAAATAACTGTCATAAGAAATGACGTGGTACGGAACGTCTGTGTCCGGACAAGATGCTAAATTGTGGTTAACGGAGTCGTGTGGTTTGTGGAGCTATTGCTGTGTGGGTGTTTTTGATTTGGGAACTTTATTATTGCGGTTAGCCGGATAGGGGAAGTATCTAAGAATCCAAATCTGTTTGTAAAGAAACAATTTCGGAATACGACATTTTGTACTTTTAATGTACACTTAAACAATACTCAAGCAAGCACTTAGTACTTTTAAGTGTTATTCTGTAACTGAGGCAGTTTTGTTCTTAATGATATTATTCAACTCTTATTTATAATTCAAAATAAATTCTTAAATGACTTAAGGTAAATCGGATGTTGGGTACCATAAAGCAAAGTCAAAGCCAAATTATTTATTTTGGCGTAGGCCTCTAGAGGCACTTACATATTGTTATTTAACATCCTTTAACTCTTCAACCGGATCAGATGTAGCATTCAATATATCATATTTGTGTCACGGCTTACTGAAAATTCACGAAACGACCCAGTATCCAATGAAGCTAAACATTCATAAACAAGCTGTCGCAACAGAAATCGATCCTGCCCTTCACAGTTGCTATTATTACGTTTTTAAATAAACTCATAATTTTGAAATCACCGATCACGGTAGTGTGTTCCCATAACCATCGCCCAGTTCGTCAATGGCGATAATTTAAACATTAAATTTAAATATGTATAATCAGTGCGACGCCTACATGCCATAGCCAATTATTATGCATGGTGATTACGAAAGGCCGTATGTGTACGCTTGATTTTTGTTTAGATAACGTTGGAGGTTACCATTGTATTTGTAGTATCGATTTTGAGCGAGTTACCATCGAGTACCGGATCATTTATTTTTATACCTCCGTGGTATCAAGTGCGAGATTATTCGTAGGCTAACCGTATACTTTATAGTCTACCGTATTTAGACATTTTGTATGGAGAATTGACAGTTTTTAATACTGTCTGCTACAGGCACTTTTGAATTCTCCATACAAAATGTCTAAATACGGTAGACTATCAAGTATACAGTTCGCTCGCATTTGACGTAATGTACAGCTACGTTACTAGGTTTCACGAACATTCATTGCTTTACTTTAAAACTGATTTAAAATAAAGAAATAACCATAATATTTATTTTGCTGGGGTAGACGATGTCCAAGGAACTACAAACATATTATATTACCGATATTATAAAGATTTTGAAGCTACAGTTCTCTTGAACATTCATATTCAAGTATACTCGAAATGTACTCGAATTACTTGAACAAAATCGTGTTTCTATAGTACCGTCAGTTGCGTCTTCATTCATGCAGCTAGTTGCGTGGGCGGCTTTTATACCGTTATCGGTACGCACAAACTTGTTTTGATTTTTCGAAATAATGGCGCTATATAGCTCGTTATTTGGTTAATAAATACTTATTATATTGGAGTCAAGTGTTGGTCTTTAGATTCAGTAATAATAAAATACATCTGTTCCAAAACAATGATTACGGATAGCTTGTTAACACGTTGAGTGCGGTGCCATTTTCAGAGGACTTTCAGCCAGTGCGTTAGACCGTTAGACCTATTCGACCTCTTAACCGAGCTTCACTCTAGTGCGTATGAGACCTAATCCATCTCGTAAAATAAGGTATTTTAAAAAAACTCATATCTTTATCAAAAAATAAGATACAATCTATGTTCTTTCTGTAAATAATAGAGAATTAACTGTTCTATCTCAAGTTTGCTACGCATGGGGATGTGAAAAGTGGGTAATGAGATATAACGAAAAAAAAATTAGGTATCCATTGAATCTCGCATCGCAACTAAAGATAGATCAGTTTGGGTTGTGACTAGTGATGGGATTAAAATAAAACCCCAGTTATCGATAGCTTAACTTTTTATGAAGTAATCATTTAAACATAGTAATATTGATTTCTTATATTTACGCGAATACTAGACATTTAAAAAAAACTAATCTTACGGATTTTATCGTGTTTATTATTTGTTTTTTACGTTCCCGTCGTTTCGGCTGTTTTACAGCAACCATGGTCACGGGAGGACTGACCATGGTGACTGTCCTTCCGTGAATGATGAATTATGATAATCCATAAAATTAGTTTTATTTCAATAAACATAGTGACTAAAAAAATATTTAAGAAAAATGTTCCTCATTGAAGCATGGTAACCACATTTGTTGTTCGCATTGCACACATAGTGTATTTATTCGTTTGGTTTTTTTGGATGCATCTGTGCTACTAAATGTGAGCCGTTATTTACTGTAACAGCCTGTGCAACGACTTTTTTTGCTACCACGCTGACAAAATATAAGAGCGTATTTTTTTTAAATGGAGTGCGCAGGTACACATTATCGACATTTGAACAACACTGAGCGCGAGCTAACGGCGCCCGCGCCGCCCGCGCTCCGCTCCTTGCGTCTACGACGCCTGTGTTTTAGGAGGTCCGAAAGATCTCTTCACGCAACAGATGTATATTATTACAACTCAGTGCGTTAGAGACCTCATCCATCTCCTATTTTTTTTATTACATTATTGAATCAAACTCGCAGTGGGAAGTAGGTATGTATATTTGTCTCTGTCAAACACATAGAAATAAAGAAGTTACGACCTCCCGCACAGAGGTGGAGAACACGATTTTCGGCGCCGCACCAGCTGAAAGTCACGTTAGAGATCTTTTAGACCTCTTAACGCAGTCAACGTGTTAAACAATCTAAGTAACCATTATATGTACGAGTGCTATGGATGATAATAAACATAATAATTAGTTGCTACGTGTATTCAAAAATACGATATGGATTCCTTATAAATTACCCTTGCTTTTGCAAGCTTTTAAATTCCGCACCTTTGATCTATCCATTAGGTAGAAACCTTCTACTGCTCTCGATAGAGTTCTCCCAATACATCCATATATCACGCGTGGAACAACTAAAGATACTAATCTTCAAAGAGCAATTGTAGAAGACTAAACATTTCTAAGTAAAGCCACAGTACGTTGCTTGTATTCTTCATCATTATCATCAAGTAGGTATCCAACAGGTTGTGGTGCAATAGTGACCTCAAATATTTCGCGTGGGTGACCGGCAGGAAGGTACAAACCTGATCCAATCTTATTTCTCAATGGGGAACCTCCCACTCAATACTCATCTTATGGTTAGCCTTTCTGTTTGACTATTGTAACTGTATTAGCTCTTAAAACTAAAGTATCTTCCAAAAACAGTCCCGTTGCTGTAGTTGTTGGTATAAGTATACTTAACAAAACTGGCGACACACCTATATGTATTGTATGTAGCTAGTATGTAGCTATTAAAGAAGATAGGTATTATGACCAATGCGCATTTCAATCAAGAACACTCTAATTTTAGGAGTCGCCACAGAAGACATCTTGTACCGGATATTGAATGTAGGCATATAATTTTAGAATATTCGGATTTGTTTGTCCTCAGTAACCAAATATCAAAAACATTTTGGTTGTATGATTCTGGCTAGAAGAGCGTCACTCCCTGTTGTCCTGTAGATGTCAAAAAGACGGCGATGAGCTGCAACTGCATGTACGCGGCGATGGGCTCACTATCAATCATCACATCTCTTACAAATTTTCTGAAAATGGAATGCTTCAAATCTGCTCAACTGTTTAATGTCCCCGACCACACCTTCGGGAATTACGATCGCCGATGTTATCACCACGGCACTGGGCTTAAGACGGGATTGCTTGCAGCACGGTGGATTGGCCACGCTTTCAAACCGCCACGCCTGTCACCAGATAATCTTGATTTATGTCTTTTTTCCCCATACAATTTGGTTCATCATTATTTCATAGTGACGATGAGCTCTATTGTGAAGACAGTAAAGCTGTGCTCGGTTATATGACAGGACGCAATTATGTCGGCAAATATGCAGCATAGCAGTTGCTGGTGTGGATGTGTCTGTTCCCTTTAAGACTTGTAAAACAGTTTGTTCATAAATTGTGGCTCTAGCATAATACCTTACCTAAGAGCTACCCTTAAGTTACCCTTAAGCTACGATAGCTTAGCTTAGCTATCCTTAAGATTGTTTGACACCCGAAATGTTATCGAATTACTTAAACAGCTTTGCGATCTTTAACGTGCGATATTGTCGCTGGAATTGCCTTCAGATTTTCTGGTAATGTATACTAGTCGATCTAGCGTTTCTTGCCACTAAAGCAAAGTAGGCAAGTTTACGGAGATATTTTAATTATTTCTTCACAAAACGCATCCACGAATAACTACCGTTTAAAACCTCACTGCCACTCAACTATGAATAATTGACACTGTCAAAATGTTTGCATGACAATGCTTACAAGCTGGTTGATGATCAATGGGAGAGTAAAAGTAGATAGCAACTCGGTCAAGCGCACGAGTTGTTCAGTGATCGAGCGATCAACTCACACCTACGAAGCTAGGAATGTTGATCTTTAGAATGTGTAGGAATTCAAAGGCTGAAAAAAGGATTGCAAGTAAAGAACAAATAAGGTCTCAGAGGCCTGCTCAGCAGAGACATTACATACTAATTATTGTTATTATTTTGTACATAATTGTGTTACAGTCAAGCCGACAAATTAGCTTGTAACATTGCAATCATTCGCATCACCGCCATCTTAACCTTTCGCTTTTCACCCAATATATCTGAAAACCTGCACCTTCGTCAGCCACAGCGCCGGTGGCTCCATCGATCGCACTTGACACCGTTCGACGGTATGAAAGCCCATCCAAGCGCTTTGTTTATTTGTGTGCTCGCAGCCACGTTTGAGCTGGCCACTAGCCGCGCGCTGATTTTTGGGATACTGGGGTTTTATTTCGAGATGTGGGTGGGTGTGGGTGTTCAATGTATTGCTCAATAATGTAAAAGATCTATTTAAAAAAAAAAGCAACCATGGAGTTTCTTGCCCGTTCTTCTCCATAGGAACGGCATTCCGAACGGGTGGTAAAGCAGTAGCATAATGTTTTTGTAACTTGACGATTCATAAGTACTGTACAATAATGGTTTACGTGAATAAAAAATATTCTGATTCTGATTCTGGTGAGCAAAAAGTAAGGTGAGGTGAGTAACGTCTACCTAGCCGTTCTTACATTATTCTCACATACCTATAATAATGTACTGCTCAACAATGTAAAAGATCTTTTAAAAAAAGAGCAACGATATTTTATTTTAATATTAATTTTCTATATGTTTTATGTAGTAGAAATGGTAAGCGTAGCTAACCTGATCAATTATTATGTAACATTTTCTCGATTTAAAACCACTTGTAGTCCAGCTGACGATATCGGTAGATATCGATATAGGTAGGTAGGTATCGATCGCTCTTGACACTATTCCGCGACGCGAAACACCCCTTGACTGGCGCGGCATCATATTTACTTGTGCTTGTCAAAACCTTTTTGTATGTATCAGTACTACCTGGCATCATCGAACATCGTGCGTTTGTTCTGCTTGCAATATTTTAAATCTATCATGTACATTCGATGTCAAAAATGTTAATGATTTTTTTTTTTGTTTCAGGTATTTTATATGTGTTACTTTTGATGAAGATATAAATGACTGTAAGTGTAATTTTATGTTTTATTTATTTAATATATTATTAATTCCCTATTCTATTAAATTATAGAATATATCTATAATTTAATAGAATAGAGAATTGATCGTATAACTGTCGGATTATGACTAGATATGAAAAAAAAACCACATTAGTGTAAAGCCGCAATGAAAACAATATTTAAAGGCAGTTTTATTAAAAAAAAAACAAGGAAGTTAACGAATTGATAAATCATAATAGCATCACGTACTTAATAATACATTAGGAAACGCACAGTAGATCCACTTGTAGAGTCATTTGAGCAAAATAAAACATGCTTTGTGTATTTGCTATAATGGTTAAATAGAGTAAGAAATTATTGTAGAGAAGATGCGTGATTTAATTTTAAAACTAAACGTCACCCTTAGGAGCCTGCCTGCTTTACACGGTGACAAGATTTTCGCAACTTATTGAAACTCAAGGATATTATAAAACCTCGTAGACTTTGTTATTCTTTCTCAGTAAGGTAAACAATTTCTCAGGAAGATAAATTATGTTAATATACGAGTATGTTAGACGTATTAAGTCTAGCTTAAACACTGCTTATTAGGGCTAGGTGGCCGTACAATGCGACCGCCCGTCGTCGTCAGAGCCGTGACCTCCGTGTCAAGGCGTGGCCTTGAAGTAGACGGAAACATTCCAGTGTAGCTTTATTAGATCACTAGCCTTTAAGCTTTCATACAAAGCTACATACAAGTATGTAAGTACTGGCAGTATTTATGACATATTTACTGTGTGTAGGAATTGCACTCGAATCGTTCAATATTACTGTTGTATTTTTAGCTGTCCTGAACTGTCATCAAAATTATGAGATTTTTTTTCTTTATTTGTGTTTATACAAAATTGTCCGTATAGAATGTTTAAATACGACATGAATATCACGAATAATCACGCATTCGACGTACTGTACCTATTGTAATTACTATTTACGAAAAATACCATTAATTACGATATCTTTTTCGACGAGAATCACTTTACACTATATAATTAAATTGATACAACCTATAATTTAAATCATTTATATTCGTACATTGTAATTATTCACTCATCTGCCTTCAAACACTAAACACCCACGTGCCAAAGTCACAGATAACATTTTTCTCTGTGACTTATCCATAGTTACAGGCAGTAAAACAAGTGATTTAATGCACTATTGTAAAGATGTGGTCGCAAGAGTACGCGTGGGCGAGCCCAGTAATGTTTTTAAGCAATGATTATTTTTGAATGTTGTAAAAACGCAATGATCTCTAGAATGTCGATGATGAAAAATATTATGCGTGTCTATCGATTTGAAGATGGATTTATTTTTAGCTATTGGCGTTCTATTTTCAGTATTAGATTTTTATTTTATGGGATTCAAAGTTATACTCAATAACAAACAATATTTTTTTTATTTGATAAAATACTATAATATAAAATTGTCCTTAACTTAGAAGTAGAAATAAATAAGTAACAGGATAATTGTTTAATTATCCAATGGCACATCGCAATAAAAGCAAAAAACAATACTTATTCCGCTACAGCCAGACGGATAAAAAAATTGAAATGCAAACAATTTCAGATTCGACGCTTTAAAATTCGAATCAGATTCGATAACGAATAAATCTTTGAAATATCGATTATGTTAAATACGTCTGATATTGGCCTCACGAATCTGAATAGGCATTACATACAATGTATGACTGTTACGTTTCATTTAAAAATATGAGATTAATTAACCTATCGTTATGACTAAGCGGAGATCTGACTCCAAGTTTTCACGTGTTGACCATAACTATTAAAAAAAAAACAAATCGATATCGACTGGGGTTGAAACCATTACAACATTTGCGACTGCACGATGATTCCTAAAGACGTTCAGTTAAATTCACATAGCATAAATTATTTATATATTCACTTTTATGAGCAAACGACTGCTTTGTTTTTCCTCCAGTTGGCCATTAAAATAAAATTACTGGTGCCATTACCTTATCTTTTTTTATTACGCTCATCAAACGAATTCCACCAAAATCGACTCTTGAACACTTACAGCAGACCTCAACGTTTATTATTTGGTATACAACCGCTCTGTATACAAAAATGTACTTACTCTATGCCCCGTTAACGTTACGCAACTATGGAGCGAGACGCACGGACGGACAGCCACGCCGTTACTCAGTCAATGCGGTGGTCGCACGAGCGAACGCATGTAACCATTACTATATAAAAGTGAAAAAAAAATAGTAAATCACCTGTGAACGCAACTGTACTGTTTGACAGCTGTCAAAGACTCATTTGTTTTTTTATTGTTCACGTTTTGTGTATATGGTGTTTTAGTGGAATTCTACAATTGCAGTGTTCGAAAATCGAATTTTGGAACTCGGCAAATTCGGATCGTGAGTGTGCACAAAATACCGTGGTTGGTGATTACGCGATTGCGGAGTGTTGTATAAAAATTAAATGTGTTGTATAAAAGGCGTCATTCATAAAGAGATGTGTCAATGGATTTACGCGATGCGCACGCGCACCGTACGCCCATTCAAGCGTGCGCTTTGTTAGGTACGTACCTATGTTTTTTCAGCGATGACGAATCAGCTGTTACTCAGTCACACGGAAGTAGTTTTGAATCCGTTTGCTAATGGCTTGTGTAAGCAATGGAATGCTTGAAATCGGACACCATGTCTCAAACTGGCGTATTATTGAAGTGTTAATGTTTGATTCATCACTTTTCATTTATTATGTGTTTGAAGTATTAATATATTGACAAATTGTTTAACGAAATATGTTAATATATTAGACATGTGTTAGTTTTGAAATCCTAATTCAATAATATCTCATGAACACCTACCTACTTACTTTACAAAATCTACCCCGTAAGCGATAAGAAATTGCTGAAATTTAGATACGCACATGAAAAAAACCTAGAAGCGCAGAGCTGCGTTCTTTTTTCGAGGAGAGCGTTGCACGAAATTAACGTAACAAGTATAACAGGTACCGTGCTCTATATGAGAATATACGAGTATACTTAACATTAGCATCCAACAAGAGCTAGAAAAGCTAAAATTGGTTTCAATTGGGATTAGCAAATGTAATTACAACTAATTTAATTTGACAGCCGGAGTTACAGTTCGCTTTCAAATGTCAAATAGATATTTAATTTTGGAATGCCATATTAATATCGTATTAACAATGATATAATTAATAGATATCTAAATGATATTCGCATATTGATTGTATAATATACAAATAATTGTTAGTACCACAACCTAAGTCAGGCCCCAGGCAAGTTTTCGGACGGAGCAAGTTCCGGGTACGGCGCCCCTCTTCTTTGCCCCTAATATATATCAACAGGGCTATTAT
Organism: Pheosia gnoma; assembly: GCA_905404115.1. Lineage (NCBI taxonomy): Eukaryota > Metazoa > Arthropoda > Insecta > Lepidoptera > Notodontidae > Pheosia > Pheosia gnoma. Next base: position 317,523 of record FR989913.1, read on the forward strand.
TTACCTCTGTTTCAATCTTCCCATTTATTTTCTATCCACTAATTAGTCGATAGAAATACGCAAGATGATTGAAAGTGATTTGCAAACAAAATAACAATACTGTTGCAAATCTGTTTCAATAATTTCTTGTATTTCTATCGACTAAATTAGTCGACTAATTAGTTGACGGAAGTATACGAAATTATTGAAACGCTGTTACATAATAGCCCTGTAGTTGTGGGCATAGATCTTATTGGAAGATCTACGACATCTTATGTCTCTGTCTGATTTGACCCACTCAGGCGCCCCCTGGGATCTTAGCAGCTGCTCTGTTCGCCCTATGACGGGGTCAGCCCTGCGTACAGCTAGTAAGAATAGTTGTCACAGTTGTTCAGTATTCTGACGTCCGATAACGACTGTTCTTCGATGCAAGAATGACAGCCGGGACCTTATAAACCTCAGCAGCACTGAGCTCAGATGTCACAACTCGGTCATCCATCCAAGTTCAAGGCGGCCCGATGTTGCGACCTTTTATTTACAATTTTGTTGAACTAATTAATAGTTGACTCTAGGACGTAACTACGAGTTCTCGTGTATTGCCCAATGTGTAACATCCCATCTAATACCAACGGTAGGTATGTTACAAAAATAACAAGACGCACGGTATTCAACTACATTTGCATGTCTGTGAACATTGTCTGTCATTAAGTATTTAAACTAAAGTGTTTTTAATGACACACCAAAGAGCATTGACAATGGAATTTGCGATGACATTGAATTAAAAATGTTTCCGCGTCTGCTTAAGACAGTCGTAAATAGAAATACATTGGCTTTGGGTATTTGAGTGGTGTCGAATTTGGTTTGATCAAGGTTATACTATTATTGATGATGGTGGCATAGCATAAGATAAATAATTATTGTGTAGCGACCTCTTCAACCTCGCCGCAAGCTACACAGATGGCGTTGCAGACGATATTCAGAACAAATGACGAGGCTCCGTACAATCCTGAAACGCGCTATTAGAGTTTTCGGAGCACGTAACATATACACGCTACAGACTTCTATCATGATGTCATGCTAAAAATTAAATGCGTATAATTCATGAAATGATCAAAGAATAATTTCAACTCTAGGAGGCCCAAAATCATTGGTTGAATCGATGGTATCAGATTTCGTTACGAAGCCATTTATAGAATTCTAACCGAATCAGTTAGAGCTCTGACCCTTCTCCCTCTAAGGCTGACATAACAGACTGAATATACAACACATGTTCCTATCGTTTGTATTCCATATTATATCACGTCAGTCATGATATTTTCCACACACACTTTGCTTTCCAATGAGCCGATCCTTTCATCAGAAGAATCTTTGATTTGTATTCACACTGCAAGCAGTTCCTGTTATAGCAATTCTGCTGCCAATTATAGTGACCAGCACTTACTGGATCTATGCAACTTGTTAGAAGTACTTAACTTGGGTTTTTTGTATTTAAACAGTGCTTGTATAACTTTGGACTTTTTGCTGCTCGTCTCCCAAGTGGTTGGGTTTTTTATGTTTGAGTATGATATATCAAAAAACGGAAACCTGTCAAAATCAGATTACTGGTTTTAAGCAATACACGAATCAACAGGAGAAATGTACAAATGATTGTTTTCGATTTAAAATAAAATATATTATTTGTGTCATGACTTGCAACTGTGGCTTTTTAATATATCTTTACCCCCAAATTTATAGATGTTTTATAAACTTAACAAACGTCATATTATAAGTACCGTGTAAAGCAAAACTCTCGTGCGCAGTACTATAATGACGTTTGATATAGTTGTGTGGGGGGTGATTTTATTATAATATTTTTTTTAGTTTTGTATGTTATTTTATTAGTTATGTATGTTATACACATATTTCAGCCCCTCCCTTTAAGATAAAGTATTTATTAGTTGGGGACACATGTCAATATTTTAATGGCCGGGGAATCGAAGCCGGAAACTTTCGTTTACGATAGCAGCCCCTCTAATTACTAATATATGAACGCTTATTTTTTTTTGAATAATATAGTATTTGTTCTAGTCGGCAACTAACATTGATTTATGACACTAAACTAACGTCATTTTTACGTGTAGGTGTACATTTTGTATAGCTTTACATTCAGTAACTATACTGACTAGTTGTAACTAGTTAGTAGAGTCGATTGTAATCAAAGCAACCTTGAAATAAGTCAATGCACCGAAATCACAATAAAATACCGAGTACATAGTTATAAAGACGTTATAATATTAAACGCATATTGTTAAAGTAAAACTTAACTAAGCAATTACTAAACAAGCTACCCACTAATTGTTAATTATGTTTCCGCTTCTACGAGTATGATTGTTAACATATTCTTAAAATTATTATTATTTGTTGTCACAAGCGCTGTTGGTTTATTATGAAATCCTTGTTCGATTTTCTGGTCGTGCAAATTAAAAATATAGTGCTGATAGAGATTTTTATACTAGGAAAATCCCGGTCATTTTAGTCTCATCTCATTTTTTTATTACTAACACAAATCAATAGCTATGTACTGACTGCGGGAGCAGCATCCTGATGACAAATGCCTAGTCTTCGGTAAATGCTTTCACGACACAAAAGCTCGCAGCCGCGTACAGGCTGTTAAGAATTATCATTATTTCACCGCACGCTACTCTGATTTTTAAATAATAGGAACTGGTTATAGATTTCTTATCCTTGTCTATGATCTTAAGGTGCCTTCTACCCAGTTCAAATATTATGTAAATGCCTGTATCACAAAATGCTGGCGTAGCAAGAAAAACACATCGTCAGGAAACCTGCACGTCCAAGAAAGCCTGAAGTTTCATACTTAACTTACATTTGGGACACGCGATGGTACATCCCTGAATGACACGAAAACTATTCCTCGAAGCACTCGGAAATATTTAAGAACACAAGTATGATGCTTCCGCCATCATAAAACTAGGGCCCGAATCCCCCTCACAATAAAACTACGGCTAAATTATTAAAAACAAAGTCTAATTAAACTAATCCCGTATGATATTAACCTTATAATTGCTACCATATGGTCATTGGTACCCTATGCGTGTAGGCACGAGTTAATTGGGCATTGCCTAAGGTAACTTTTTACTCGGTTGGCTTATTAAAATGATGATCAACAAATGTTGGGGTAAGTCGGGGATAATTGATGGTTCGTTATCACGTACCGATATTGAAAAACTGAGTTTATAATAGACTTGCTTTTGCCTGTGGCGTCGCCCGCGGTATATCGATGCAACATAGCTTATACACTCAGGAACAATAATGTAGTTTTCTATTAGTGAAATGGAGATTACTGGAGATTTCCGCCAGCATCCAAACTCACAAACTAATAAACTTTACCTCTTCAGAATATTAGTATAGATGTGAGCGAGGAAATATCAACCAAAAGGATGGCTTCATTATGACGTTTTTGGAAAAAATCGTTGAAACAAAGCGACGCTATTTTGACGATATTACCACGGACAGCTTTATAGATAATGTCATCCAAAATTTATAAAAGTTGTTGTCTATTAACAATGATATTACAAAACACTTTTATTCTGAACTACGTTTTGCAGCATGCCGATGGACTTATCGTTGTTAAATGTCGAATTATCTACAGATCAAAATTATGAGAACATCATTACGTTCCTTTTGTAGGTCGGTATAAAAATTGTGTAATTCCTGTGGAAAATTACAACTAGTGTGTTAGAATCAGTTCATAATTATTTTCATATCAAGTAGGCGTACAATATGGCTCGATCATAAATCATTGACGTCATTAATGATCATTAAAATACAAAACTCATAAACCGTTTAATTACTTAATAACCGCTTCACGAAGTCACCAATAAAAAGTATAAAATTATATTCAATTTATTTCCACGGAACGGGAGTTTCTTTAATTGAAATATTTTACGAAATTAAATTGGACTTGTGGCGTGAAAGTTTAGGGTCCTGCCGACCGAGCGGCGGGGCAGGGTTAAAGAATGTTTTGGGATGATTGCTTTGAGTTTTGGTTTAATATTATATCCTATTTCAAAGTATACAGATCTTCTTTTCCTTAAAATTGGCATTCAATCTATTTTATTTACACTGGCTGATTATTATGCCATCGGCCCTCAGATACCCAGTAACCTAAGAGCAAGACTAGTAATTGTCAGAAATATTCGACGTTTTTCTAACTAGGCTATAAGCTCCTCTTTTCGCAGTCTACATAACTTTTTTTAAACAAATCATGTATTATAGAGTCTTAAAAGTACCCGCGAACACGTTATACAATAATATCTTTGGCATCGTTTAAATGTCGAGAAACCTTATGGTAACTATTAAAAAGCAATGAGTAATCACTTAGAATAATTATAAAAAAATATTTAACTGACTATTTTGTTTGATTTACAGCGAAAGCAACGTCGCTGTCACCGACAAAAGATAGCTTTGACCTAACCCCTGTATTTTTTTATTTACCAAGTCGAATCGTGATACGAATAACTGTATCACAACAATGCCTCATAAGGTACTTAATGGTACCAAATGGTACAAGCAGTTCCCACGCGCCGCGGCTCACTTCAAACTGATTGAAACAATAGACCAAGTACTTCTGACACTAAATGATTTTAAATTGTCGTGTTTAAATAATTACCGATTAAGTCGAGAAAAGAATTACAAAATAGCATTTACACATCAACGGGCCGAATACTTAAACGTAGCTTAAATTTAAGTGATTCTTAATTTTAAGGCCAGATGCAGATTACAGACTTCAATCTGTGAATGTACAGGATCGCATCCGCCATCATATCAGATTTGATCGACCACAGATCCTCGCTTAAGAAAACCGATTCCGACCAAGGATGATATGTGCAGCCATTAAAATTAAAAACATCATAATTTCAATAGGAAAGATGGCTGGGTTCTACCACCGACTTGAGATCCAGTAATTAATATGATCATCCAAAACCAAACGTACCATTGCAAGACCCCAAGACACTGTGAGCAGCTTCTGCGTAGATGGGACCGCAAACAACAACTAAATATGAGGGTACCCCAGTTCTAACTACCGACACTCGGACGTCTAACACCAAGACCATTTACTTTGGTTGGTTGCTGTAAAGCAGCCGAAACGTCAGAATCGTAAAAAAGATAAAATAAACGCGATAAAATTCTTAAAATTAGTTTTATTTCAATGTGTAGTATTTGTGTAAATATATGAAATCAATAAAATTTAAACTTCATCCAGCGGTTCCGAATTATGCTCAGATAAACACACATAATTAAATACGCATCACCCAAAATTTGTTATCTGTATAATATTCATGTATTATTTTTAAAGCAGCCAAGTCTTAATGTCCGGATATGTCATTCAACCTCAAGATATCGCTCTGAATACTTGCATTGACACTAAAGATCTCCAGTGATCTTCATGAGTAAACTGGAACGATAGCCCGGCCCCAGATCTCTGATATGTTATCTCATAATTATCGGGGCGTCCGCGTACAAAATTAACCAGTTCATTGGTCTTGTTAAAATAAAACAAACTTGGACCGTGACTTGACAGATCAGATAAAAACTATGGAAAGTGGACCACCATGAAATGAGGGTGGAAGAAATCTTATAATATCGCCAAACGAACATACAACTATACGGTCCCACACTTAGCGACGCTTGTGTTATGTATTACAATCGACTTAAGGCGAACCCAGTATATCATAAATTAAATTGATATTAAACATCTATGACTCGGGTAAAAGCATTCGTGCTCATCACACAAAGTTTGTCCCTACCAGCATTCGAACCCGGGAACCTCAGCGCAGAAGGCAGGGTCACTATAAACTGAGCCAATCAGGTTGTCATAATTTTACTGTCATACTGTTAAATGTACAGCTCTTGTTATGATAGAGATAAGGCTAAATGCTACGTGACGCTGTGAAGGTGCTTAAGAGTCATTTATGTCGGAGACTAAGGACTAAATACCTAAAAAGAAAACAATTATTAATGACAAAATCTCGCATTTGACCAACTTCGCTATTATTTTTACGTATATATTTTATTTTATAGTGTACAATTATCCTAAATTTTGTAAAAATTCCGGAGTTATCCATTCGATCTGAGTGCCTTTGTTTTCAACGCGAGAGTTCCACTAACTCGTCTGTTGAATGTGAGTTGTGCACGGATGTCGTTCAAATTCATGTCGGAACAAATTTCGAATACAAAGTGTCTGCCTGCCTACCCCGTAAAGGGAAATGGCGCGAGTGCTTGCTATGGCATCGTATGGGTGATTAAAATTCTCAAGTTCAGCCGTGGAAGACGGAGCGCGGCCCTGTGTCGGCATTTTGATGTTTGCGTAGGGCTGGCGAAATTTGCTCCTTTGCAATACATTACCCTTGGATTATAAAGCCATAGAATTATAACCGTATATAATACCTTACTATAAAAAAAAACAAAAGCTTTCTACTAAATACATATTTATATTTAAATAGGAACATGTCGAACGAAAATATTACGATATATTTTATCCGAAATTTGCTAGTACTTTACTTCCCTGTGAGCTACGTTCTCCAATCAAAAAATTGACCATAAACCACCAAAACCGTACTTAATCGCATAAAAAATACTATCAACGGTGTTTACAAGCAAGGCTCAAGAGATGAATGAATAAATTGAGAGCCGTGTTCGGTGTAAAAAATTCAAATCCCCTAACCTTTTGACATGGTTATGTTATCGCTTCTTTTGTTGCAATCTCGATTTTATGTCACAATTAGTCACAACAAAGTTTAAATTTAATTGATCTTAAATATCACACACCTCTGCGTACCCCTTCGAATTACAGGCGTGATGGTTTTCATGATTATTCAATATCTTTCTATAATAATATGACCGCGCCAACTGTGTATATTTTATGACGATATTAGTTAAGATAATATCTAAAACACCTGCGAAAATATTAAGCACCTCCGTACGTGTACAGGTACTATCTGAAAAAAAAAACGCAAGTACGTTATTTTAAATAAATTAATATCGCCAGACGAACACACCAACTACACGGTCCCACACTGTATTATGGGTACTGAGGGCGAACTCAGTATATAATACTTATATAGATCTTAAACATCCATGATTCGGGTGCAAACATTCGTGCTTATCACACAAAGGTTGTTCCCTCCCAGGATTCGAACCCAGGACCCTGGTCACAGAAAGCAGGGTCACTACCAAATGCGCTAATCAGGTCGTCAATTTTGAATATTATGATTGCTGTAATATGTTTGGTACAGTCTTCAAAATCGATACAATACAATGCAAAATGCGCTAAGTGCTAACCCTAGCATACCGCGGGTGGTTAGTCCCGTTTGCGCACAAAAACTCGGAACAATCGGGGTCGACGCTCCGCCCCGCTCGGCTCCCCCCGCCGCCCATCCCGCTCGCCCCCGCCACCGGACAAATTTCAACTTGTTGTAATTCAGATAATTTGTCATCTGAAAAATCCGCACATCCGGGCAGCGTGATTGCGCGGATTTCTTTTTGTGTTTTGATGCATGTGCACATTGGTCGAGCGGGCGGGTGTTCCGGAAAAAAAGATATTCGAATTTGTGTGGTTTTTTATGGTTTAAATTTGAATATTTTTTTATCAATGATAAAAACAAAATTTAATATTATAAGAGAAAATAGTATCTAGGTATTTAAATTGTTGTAATACTATAACTAGACAGTGTCTGTATATTGAAAATAAACTAAAAAATTGCAAGGTAACTTGACCTCTAGTAGTTTCTATAATTTTTAAGAATTCTGGGAAGTGTGTTTGTGCATGCCTCACGGACACTACTGGACCCTCTAATATATCTGTGACTGGACCGAATTACAGCGGACTTTTTACGATTTGATAGCCCAAAGTTACACTCAATAGAACCTATCTATTGAGTATAACCTTGGGCTATCAAATCGTAAAAACGTAAACGTAACTTATCATCATGCTATAATTCTCAGTAATCCCGTGATTGATAATAATGCCCCTACTTAATAAAGTAATTATTAAGGCCTCTTGTTTTATACGGCCATAGACAATATACATTAAACGTTGCTCTTATATTTTTCCTATCCCCGTCGCTATTATTTCCACATAATTTCCGAGTATAGCGAACTATAGTCTTCCCTTTATTATCTCCGGAAACAGCTACTTACACGTCTGGCATTACGATCCATTAGCTATGTTAATGCGCAGACGCATCGCATACGAAACCACGCACGGTTATCAAATACGAGAAATAACCAATTACGTTATTATGTGCGCGCGCGCACCTTGCACAGCGAGCTGAAGCAATGTTGAATAAAAAGTCGGCGAAATATAATTATGTTAATTACTAGAGGCACAGAAGTAGTACAACCTAAAGGCCAAATTGTTTATGCATTTGATAATGATTTCATTTTACAGCAACGATGGAGCAGTTATCTAAATGCCTTGAAAACTAGACGACCAGTTCACGTATGTTAACAACTGGGTCTAGGTGTAAATACAGCTATGTTGCTTGCCCAGCTGTGGCAACAATTCCCTGTACGTTTTTCTTTTCTTCTCTATGGCTTGCTCTTATCCGTTTCCCAGCTTCCCAGTTTCCCAGCTATAATCTTAAACTTTACCCATAATACAAGCGTTGCTTAGTGTGGGACCGTATTGTTGGTGTGTCCGTCTTGCGATAATTATTTATTTATTTAAAGGAATTATTCCGTCGTGCCGTGACCATGGTTCCTATAAAGCAGCCGAAACGTCGGCATCGGAAAAACATAAAATAATTGCGATAAAATCCGTTAAAATTAGTTTTTTTTTTATTATATAGATTTTTAATCCAATCGATTTCTGCTCGATCAAATCGATCAACGCCAAACAGCTGTTTTTGGGTGTCAATAAACTGAAGTACAAAAATTATTTTTATTTCTTAAGTATATTGTAACATCACGTATCGCTGTACATAAGTATCCCAGAATTGTAGTTTCGCAAACAAATTGTGGATACTATGGACGAGGTTATGCAAATTAATGGTTACAGCAAAGCATTTTAATTAAATATTCAGTGGGGTATCAAAAGTTAGGCCCGGTAATGATCCGGAATGCTAATTGTAAGGAGTGCGAAGTGATCCCAGCCCCAAGATTGAATCTTAAGTATTTCCATTATATCGCTTAAGCAATTTGTTTTCGGGTTAAGTAATTTTAAACTTTTCGGGCGCGCGTAGATTATTATTTTTATTTATAATTTACTTGAAAATGTTTTTGTAGGATTTAAATTGTTGCATAACATTCAGCGTACAGTTTATTCCCTAAATTTATAGAAGTTTAATTCAAAATACAAATGCATAACAAATATATTTTCAGAAGAAAATTGCTTTTTTAAAACCATATTAAAGTTCATGCGCACGAAGTCACAGGAACAGCAAGATAAATAAATATCGCCAGACGAACACACCAACTATACGGTGCCACACTAAGCAACGCTTTTATTATGGGTACCGTACAATGGACTGGGGATGAACCCAGTATATAATACTTATATAGATATTAAACATCCATGACTTGGGTACAAACATTCGTGCTCATCACACAAAGTTTGTACCTACCAACTTTCAAACCCGGGACCCTCGGCACAGAAAGCAGGGTCACTACCAACTGCGCAAATCAGGCCGTCGAAGATGCACAAATAATAAACACTAAAAAAGAAATGTGCAACTCGCTAAGGCTATAATTAGCGCAATAGAGAATAATCCGTTAAACCGTTATTAGCTTAGCGGGTACATTTAACTCGATTGCGGTAACGATGTAATGAAATATGCATCGTACCGGCTCCTCGCAGCTCAGTCGATACGACACCGAGTACTCACTTAGTATTTGTTTTTTAGTTTTCTGTAGAATTCATGTCTCGTTTATAGCTTTCATTCGTGATGAAGAAACTAGTAAATACTAGTCATTCTATGAGCTATGCCATCGTATAAGCATTTTGTGTTTTTAAAATATGACCCTTGAGTCTAAGGATAGGCTATATAATGGTGAAAACCTCCATAGTTTCAACATTTTTTTAACAAACAAGAATCAGTGTATAGAATATTTTTTATTCATGCAAACCAACAAATTCATGAGTACAGTACTTAGAAAGCGTCAAAAATATCACAAATGCTAAGCTACAACTTTACCGCCCGTTTGTTTTGGGTTTGGAAATATCCAAATAACGTATAGCATTTTTTTTCGTATATCCTTAACGTACAGACAGCCCCAGGTACAGATTTCTTATATTACTATAGATTAAAATACTAATAATTATGCGATTTTAATTGATTATGCGGTTTACCATATAATTGTTGGGTGGAGTTTTAAGTTTTTTTAAGTAGTAAGTTAGTTATATTATAACCACTGATTTAAACACCAAAGTCCAGCTCGAACAGAAATAAATTTTCGAAAATTCTATTATCTTATTTGATCAGGAGCTGGTGCCGTTTTGAATAACGCTGTTTCATGCGATATTATTAAACGAGCGACATCGAACTCTGCGCATAATGCAATAAAGTTCATTTTATATTTTCAAATTGAACGCGTGGTTTTGAATAGGACAGTTAGTGTCAAAGGCATTTGGGGACGTTGCATTTTGGTGGTTTATTGACTCTTATGAATATAGTTATAAGGTGGAATATTCCTACCAAATGTTTGGAAGTTGCTTAGCTGTGAAGTTATATTTAAGGCTTACAAGTATTAGTTTCCCTTACCTTTTGAATTTATTTTGCTTTGAACCGAATGTATCCGTATTTTAATGTTAAGTATTCAGAGAGTTTTTCATTGGCTTTTTGTATCCATATTTTCCAATACCAATATATTTCGATTTACTGCACGGTATTATGAATTTGAATAGGTAGGTTATGAAAAGTATTCCAAATTCAAACTATATTTGTGTACTGCATGCAACAAACTACCAAAATAATAAATAGAAATAATTAAATGCGAATAGTCAATAGCTACATAAATATATTTTTTTAATAATTAAGTCATCGTTGTCTCGAAGAGTTGAAAGTTAGACCTAAATACTTAAGTAGCGTTTGAGTATTAGGACATAACTCAAATTGGCCATAGAAAGTCACAAAATCTCTAGATAACAGTCCCATATCTAACGGCAACAGTGACATGGAACTGTTACCAATTTTGTTAAGACTGAGCACTCCACGCTCACATTCTCTCCTATATATATGAGACAGATATATCTGACAGTTCGTCTGCACTTCACGATGAGACGCGACCTATGTTCTGTACACTCGTCTATCAAAACGGGATATGAACACAACGACTTGATAAGTGTATCTCTCCAAACCATTATCCCATCATTCAATCCCATAGACGTGTATCAATCAACAGCGCGTCTATCTGTCCGTCTGTCAACCAAAATATCAACATCCGCATCAATACAAGTGCGTTATCCTGTCGGCAATTGTCGTGGCGGGATTTGATTGGTCAATTATATATGGAACCAATCCTATCTCGTACATTAGGTGGAGGACGTCTACTGCTGGTAATAGGTCTCCTCCAACCAGTTCCACAAATCATAGTCCTTCGCCATCCAAATCCTTCGGCTTCCAGCGACGTGTGTGATGCTATCGGTCCACCATGTGGTGGGGGGGGGGGGGGAGTCTTACATAACCATAATCTTGCCACAGGAGGTAATTTTTGATCTATTCACACATTGGAAGTAAGTTATTGTATTTGTATCAGTGGCGAAGGATTCATATGACACAATTCCTGATCAAAACTATTGTTATTCGTTCTGCAGTAATCGAACAGAATCTTGTTGTTTTCTACTAAATATTTATTTATAAATATAATAAAAATGTAACTGATCGCTGTCCGTACATGGAAGATATATGAGAAAATCTATTATTGGGAGGCCTTTATCAACGCATTAGTACTCAAAACAATGATTGTTATGAATTTTAGTATGTTTATCCGTTTGTCTGTGCGTTTGTGCGCGCTAATCTCAGATATGGATTTAACAATTTGGGTGCAGTTTTCACTAATATTTTATAGCTCTTTTCACTAATGAAAAATATATCAATTTAAAGACGTGGAGGAAGCCGCGGGCATCAGCTAAAAAAATATATCTTTAATGGAATATTTAGAACACATTGGGCATGAGGGGTGTTTTAAGTTTTTTGTGCACTCACAAATACAGATTTTTCCGGCTTCTCTTGTGCGAATATTCAGCATTCGCCACCGTCTTGTATAGTAGAATTATTCATATCATGTGCGAGTGTGATAGCATGAATGATGGATTCACTTGTGAGTACTTCGTGTGTCTACCTGTCTACCTTTCTTAAAACTTAACATAATATCCCTTTTAACACAATATAGTATCGGAAACAAATGATGAAGAAACAAAAGACTCGCGGCGTACAAGACAAAGTTGACTGACAGATAGACAAAAGGACCAGTATCCAGCGCCCACGCAACCATTGTCTATGAATGCGTGTGAATTATGGCATCTATACCCATTATACGTAAAGGATATCCCGCATCGCATTTTAAAATGGAATGACCCCCCGTCCGCACTTCGGTTACGTTCTCGGCTTAGTTTCGGAAACTAGAATCGTCTGTTGGCTCTTTGTTTCGATAGCCAATGTAGTGTCGAAGTGGTTAAGCTGAGCGAGATGTTTCCTGTTCAATGTCCTTGAACGAAGCTAAACGTTTGTGCTAGGACCGCTCTTATTTAGGCTGGTGACACACACTGGGATTATACAGACGAACACACCAACTATACGGTCCCACGCCAAGCAACGCTTGTATTATGAGTACCGTACAACGGACTGAGGGCGAACTCAGTATATAATACTTATATAACATATTAAACATCCAGGCCTCGAGTACAAACATTCGTGCTCACACAAAGCTTGTCCCTACCAAGATTCGGATCCGGGACCCTCGGCGCAGATAGCAAGGTCTCTACCAACTGCGCTAATCAGGTCTTCGAAGTGGAGGAGATTGCAACCTTTTTCTAACACTTCTTAGATTTTAAAATGATGTTGTTAACTGTACACACAGCCTCGGGAGGTTGTCATTATGCCATTAAATCACCGCAGAAGCTGTAACAAGCTGTTATTATGCTACAAATGACTTAATTCTACGTTACAACGATTGAACTATGATAAGATTAGAGGATCGCAAGTTAATTTACGCTGCATTTATAAAGTTATCTTATTCCGTAAGTTTATAAACCTGTGATAATGTACGTACATATTCTATTTATACAGGATAGTCCAGAAAGGATATACTAACCATTACACTAGGACTTTTTTCTTCTTTCTTCACGAAATGAAATGCGATGAAATAAAATGAATATGAATATGGCCTCGCCCACAAATTAGTGGACATTTTGCCAATTTTAAGTAATTAATAGCGGAAACGCATTATAAATAAAATAATGGATGTGACATGAAGATATGAAAATGGCATGTCCCATTTGTAATATATTATGTGAAGTTAGTTTTTTTTTTTATTTACTTACCATAATGCTAAGTTCACATAATGATATTGATCTTTTCAATCCACAATAATTACAAATGCGCTGATGCAGCGCAGGTTCAAAGGTTAGTAAGTATACCCTTTCTGCACCAACCTGTACACATACAATGATATTTGTTAACAGTTATTATCATTACTTTTAACATCCCGTAATGAAATGATTCCCACGGTATACTCAAAACGCAAATATCCACAAAAATAAAATCGCGGGCACAGATGTCACAATAATTTCCTATACGAACCCTTTCATGCGTCACACATTATACATGTTTTCGGAACCCACGTCCCGGTACCAATGGGACAATCGGCGACATTGTACGCAATCTGGGTTAACTGGTACACTGCGCTGTAAACGCTAAAAATACCATTAAACTATGTATTTAATAGATTCGCAGAGGGTTCGTACGGGACACATTGTATGGTGGAAGTGAGGGCTATAAAAATATTCAATTGCATCCTTTTGTTGACGGTGTTTTAATTCAATACCTACCCCCGTGATTACAATATTACTTTAATTAATAATTATATAAAGTCTGATACCATATTTTCGAGATAATACTCATACATGAGAATGTATAAAATCGTAAGTAGCTAACCAAAAATATATATAATAAGCTACGAAAGGTTGTACGGAATCAAATCTGTTACTTATACGAGTTATAAATCACAACATAAGATAGTATAAGGCCGTTGGCTCCCATCATCAAAGAAAAATCTTAATTATTGTAGGTACGCCTAGATCAGAAGTGCCCATAAAAAGCCTAGCAAAGCAAGCGAAACCGCGTTAGTAAACTAGTCGAACGTGCAGCGATATCTCACCACATGTCAGCCATTAACGACCTCTGCCGCAATTTATATTAAACATTATCATTTTTCAATAATCATTCAACCTTCACCACCAGTTCATTTCAATTTAAACCTTAAAGTCTAGGTGTGAGGTTAAAATTACTTTGGTTTTCCTGTACAGTTTAATGCAGTATGGTATATAAATTTTGAATTATCTCTTTGAACATGGCATTAAAAATGTCTGTTGCCGTAGTTTGCCATACATCATGGCGACCGGTCAGTGGTCTGGTTTATGTGATTTTAATATTTTGCTGCAGTTGTGGAATATTGCGGTTATAGTAGAAATGCTTCTGTGGATAGCAAAACTTTAACGTTAAAAACGTACAAGGAACTGCTAATATTATAGTTACTTATTAAAATACCACTAATTTAAAGTAGGTACCTCCGTAGGCGCACGCAGAATAAATTATTAGACTTTTTTTATGGATAATTATGTATGTCAGTGGTGGTATATTACTTGCTATGAATGATCTGTGATCATTTACATCAACAAAAACTAAACAAAAAAAAACTTTATTCTGAGCCCACTAAATAACACAATTAAAAATTCTCCAAACTCCGGTTGTAACACAAAAACCGCCTCAGAGATAATTAGTCATAAATCATAGTCACACTATTTCGCGCGCGCTCGCCGGCGGCGTCTCATAACTCAGCCGTGTTTAGCGCCCCGCCGCTAAGTGCTCAGCCAATTAGGGCATTTTACAGCCCAGGGTTTCTTGGTCTGGATGTCTGAGTGAACGGTGAAGTTGTCTTGAGAAATATTGTTGGTTGCGTTGTAATTGTTAGCTTAACAGATGTGTAATATTGAGCGATTAGCTCAGATTTTATTTGACAGATTGGGACGTTAAGACTCTAGGTAGCAGAAGTTAGCTAGACGTAAATCACAGAAGCTATATATTTTCTATTCTGGAAACCCAATCACTGACGACCGCCCTCCGAAAATAAATGCTGTTAGATGTGTTTTGTTTTTGGCACGAATTGTGGTGACCATACTTTAATAGGTTTTTATAAATGAATTGTAGGCATAGAGATGCATTGTATTGACCAACATTGCACTGATTGTACTTTGGTAATGTGAGATATTATATTTTTTATATGCTTTTACTGTACCCAACAGACTAGAGTACCGTGTCTCCATTGTGACATTTTATCATCACTCATCAAACAAGCAATTAACATGCTTATTACAAGATGAACAATTTTACAACAATAAACGCTCAATGTTATGATAGCTACAGTAGTATGACCGTAAACCTAGTTAGTGTATCGTAAAATGGTCGTAAAGGTATCGTTAACACGTGGACATTGTCGCATAATCGCTGTACGAGTGACTGAGAGGAAAGAATCGAATGTTTATGGTGTTGTGTTTTTTTTTAGTTGTGCTTGTGTACTTACTGTAGGTACAGTACAATGATACGCGATAGAAAACAAGAGATTACATGGGAATAGTTGACATTTTCTGCCTAATCCAAGTAAAAAAAAAATCGTTGCACACCAGATATTTTATTTAAAAATAATACACTTTGTTTGCTTTCCTCTCAAGGTATCAGACAAGTTTAATTTCCTCCATAATAAACAGACGGGCAGTCGCACGGTAAGGGTCCCGTTTTTGCCATTCTGGTACGGATCCCTAAAATAAGAACGCTAAAACAAACATGGGACCACTAATAGGCAATTACGATTGCATTACTCATCAATTCACCAAGTTTGTTCTGCAAGTTGTCGACAACCAATATCCTACTACTTATAGTTATAATAGTTGAGTATTTATGTTTAAGTTCTCAATTCATTAAAGACCTCATACATTAAATCACTCGTCATCACTAACATCGCAATAGACACCGTGGTGACATTATCCACCTAAGCAATTAACTGAACGTCATAAGCGCTGATGGATTTCGTTTGTCTTGAATCGGTGATTTACCGTCATGGATGTGTTGTTTGCGAAGTACTAGTCAAATAAACTTTTGATGGATTTGATTTAAACGATTTAGGCTTAAGTTGGTATGTAAGGTCTAACCAAAATATTGAATTGAATAATCTAAGAAGATCTTTTTTAATAATTATCTTTGCAACTTACTGCCGCACGTACTGCAGTACGACTGTTACTTGACCATAATATTAGCTAATCAATAAAATCAAGTAAAACGGGAATCCGACTTATAGAATATTATTGGGGGTAAGACTAAATAAAGTGTACTTTTATTAATTTGATATAGGAAAGCCTAGAGGAAAAGCTAAGCCTAGTGGATACTTTAAGCTTAGAGGTATAGCTAACTTGTTTGAAGAAAGCAGGACTTACTACAAAGGTAACCAAATCACGTATTCGCTGCTCATAAACGCTTGAAACGAAAACATTAATGAATTAAATTTCTGCATCTAATTTAAAAAACGCATTAGTAGCTGCTAGCAGTGCAAGCTCGTAAAACCCAAGCTTCTAGCGATTAACGCTGGGTACAGACCAAGCTAACGCGAGCATTAGTCGGGCTATAAGCGCTGTTAAGTGTTGAGTGAAATTAAGCTGTGGTGGCCGCAATAATCACCGGGGCGAGTGAAAAAAGTGTTCAAAGGAACATGACGTCACTACACCAAATACAGGGTGTAAGTGGCCTCGTAACGAAAACTGATACTATGGATTTAACTCATGATTCTGGATCCCCAGAGTTGGAATATCGGCCGATCTTTTCATGAAGCATGTTTTTTTGTTTAAATTTATTTCAGCAATAAATCATAATAGAAGTCCATATCAACGTGATTTGGAAAATAATTTCGGCCTAAAACAGCAATGCAAATTAAAACACGATGTGCTTGAGTGTGCTCGTCACTAGCACGCATCGGGTATCACGCGGAACGTTGCGTTGTGATCGCGTTGCTACATTGCGCGGTCAAAAATTACAATATTTGAAATACATGATTTTCGCCATAAATGATTTCTATAATTTTATATGTTACTAGCTGTTACCCGCGACTTCGTTCGCGTGGTATTTAACACAGACACAACCGTTGGCAACAGCCTGCTCGCGCGTTCTGAGCCCGCGAGACGCATTTCAGGTTGTTGCTATCAAACTTAATCCGGCGCAACGCTGCAACATTGGTTTTAATTTTTTTTCGTGAGATCCTGTTTTTTTTCTAAAATAAAAGTAGCCTAAGTGCCTTGTTACATCAGCTATCTGCCAGTGAAAGTCCCGTCAAAATCGGTCCAGCCATTTCAGAGATTAGCTGGAACAAACAGACAGACAGACAGACAGACCGACAGACAGACAGACAAAAATTGTAAAAAATGTTGTTTTGGTATAGGTACCGTGTATACATCCAAATGCACTTAGTAAAAAGCGGTTATTTTAATATTACAAACAGACACTCCAATTTTATTTATTTGTATAGATAATAGGCATTAAGTGAAACCTTTACCCAAAGTTATCTTTACTATGCCCCTTACACCCTGTATGTTGTCTAATGTAACAACGTCGGTTATGAATGAAATATGACTGTTCTCACTAAAGCTGAAACCCCCTATAGTCCTGTGACCTGTGGCATGAGATAACAACCGCGGAGCACCCCTGCTTACCCATGCAGAGATCACAAAGATATTTTGGTATGCTTCAATAATGTCTGGTACGTTTGTTGTTTTTAAGAAAACATAATCACTTATCATCTTCTACCGTGTTTCATACGTGGTATGGAACGTTAAAAAAATTTAAGTTTCGAAATTTGAAAAAATAACACTGATAGCGCACGCCCACACGTGCACAAATAGAATGCGTATACGCAACAGCACAATACAATATGGAACATGAAATATGACGCCGTGGAAATATTATGAGATTATATCGCTGTGGCCTAAGTTATAAGAGAAATGCAAGTAAAATATCGCAAAACGAAATAGCTGTATTTTCAATAATCGCTCTCAGTCCATTGTACGGTATCCATACCACAAGCGTTGGTACCGTACAGTTGGGGAGTTTGTGTAGCGACATTTATTATTAAGTAGTTAAGTCAATAAAACACTTTTAATATTATGCGAATTTTCCAATTTTACGATATTTTTTTCCAAATTTTCTTGCCCTGATTCGGACTATTACGAACATTTAAAGAGATAAATCATCCAAATCGGTTCAGCGGCGCTCAAGTGATGCACTTACCAACAAACATTATTTAAGGTGGAAGCTCAGGGTCAGGGCGCGAAATTCAAAATGTCAATGGTTTTTATTTTTTTACGAAAAATTTGGACATCTTTACGATGTAATTTAGTGTTTTGCGATATTAGCATTCTGCATTGGATTTCTCTATGTATTAAGTTTGCTTAAAAAATACCTAAAGCCATACAACACCATAACGTTAGTAAAAGTAGCGGTTTTTACAAACCTTATGGTATTGTATCGGATTAGGTACTTTTTTAAGCAAAATTAATACATCGAGGCATCCAATGCAGAATGCTAATATCGCAAAACACTAAATTACATCGTAAAGATGTCCAAATTTTTCGTAAAAAAATAAAAACCATTGAAATTTTGAATTTCGCGCCCTGACTCTGAGCTTCCCCCTTAATTTTTATTATATAGATGAGCTGAACTGAGCTGACTGCACTTAAAATCCTTACAATCTACGCCACCTTCAATAACATACATCCAAGTTACAATTTAAAAGCCTCGTAAACGCAACGCATGAGCTTTTACCGTCTCCCTCCCTCCAACACTATAAGGTTTACTGCCAGCCTTTACAAGTACTTCAACTACTATAAACCCCTTTTTTATTAGTACGCCACTGGTAGGAGATGGAAAATTGATAAAATAGAGATGTTAAGATAACAGATCAGGCCGATTAAGAATTATTCGGTCAATTGATTAATTGGCCGATTAATTGGCTTTTGGCGAATTGGTTGTCTCGTTTTGTTAAAAGGCACCAATTTGAAAAAG
Organism: Pheosia gnoma; assembly: GCA_905404115.1. Lineage (NCBI taxonomy): Eukaryota > Metazoa > Arthropoda > Insecta > Lepidoptera > Notodontidae > Pheosia > Pheosia gnoma. The sequence continues at coordinate 336,824 of FR989913.1, forward strand.
GTGGTTCGAGGTACGTAATCTTAAAATTTCAATTTATATTTTTTAAATCTATACATATAAATAAAATTGGAGTGTCTGTTTGTAATATTAAAATAACCGCTTTTTACTAAGTGCATTTGGATGTATACACGTTACCTATACCGAAACAACATTTTTTACAATTTTTGTCTGTCTGTCTGTTTGTTCCGGCTAATCTCTGAAATGGCTGGACCGATTTTGACGGGACTTTCACTGGCAGATAGCTGATGTAACAAGGAGTAACTTAGGCTACTTTTATTTTAGAAAAAAACATAGGATCTCACGAAAAAAAATTAAAACCAATGTTGCAGCGCAGCGCCTGATTAAGTTTGATAGCAACAACCTGCAATGCGTCCCGCGGGCTCAGAATGGGCGAGCAGGCTGTTGTCAACGGTTGTCTTTGTTAAATACCACGCGGACGAAGTCACGGGCAACAGCTAGTATTATTATATAGTGTCATGTTGCTTTTGTCATGTAACTTTCTAGGCATTTTAGCCTGTAAATAAAAAAAACTAATTCACACATCTTTGTTGTATTAATTCATAGTTTATTATTTACACATTAAGGCCGACTAATTAATCGCCAACACGGAATAATTTGGGAATAATTTACTGGCCAAAAACAGTGCTAAGAAAATCATTGGTCAATTTACCACTGCCATAAGTTACTGTGAATCTTCTAAAGTAATTATAAACACGAAATTCCCATGGGAATACAATCAATGTTAGTAAACTAGTATGACATAATAACGCTGACCGAAGCGTTGGGGATGGTTAATGGCATAATTACATAATATTAAATCGATATTTTAAACTAGAACCCACATCCACCCAATTGAGACCTCTGGAATAATACAGTTATCGTTTGTAAGTAGGCCAGTAAATGCAAACGCAAACTCATTTACATAAACTTAATACGGGCTATTATAGAAAAGAAAAATTAGAACGCACGTGTGGTCGGTGGCCCTATTTGCTCAGACCCTTTGCGCTCGAATTGTCATTCAATTTTTAACTCTATCGATGAAATCGTAGAGTTGGTTTTAGGTCTAATTATGGTATAAATATGTTAATACCGCATTGTTTAGTTGCAACGATGAATGGGTAACATCATTCACTTTGATTGCCTCTGTATAAAGCGTTGTTTACCCATTTCTGGAGTTACCCACAGTTGTGGCGAAGCAGGAAGTGTAGTAAGAATACAGTTACTATTAAATAGCTTTTGACTGCGGTTTCGGTCGTCCGTTTACGTTTTATAGTCTATATTATATATAGTACTTAAATCAATCCATTTATATTTCTTTATGAACTGAAAAAAGTTGTTTATTCAGGATTACTACTCTTCATTCTTTCTATATCCTATATATCAGACCACATAACCCAGTGTCAGGTAACAAGCCACGCAATAATGCCGCTATTAATTATTTATAGAACAACAGTAGCATGGAGTAGCCATTGATAGACAGATTAAATAATTGATGGGAAGAGTGATTGTTAGAATATTTATAAAATGAAATTTAAGTTTATTTTTAATAATATGAATAATTCAAAATTTTTTAATGTAATTTTTAGTACTATAAATTGGCCTAGAGGATTTTAATTGACATCTGAATATTAGCAAGTTTTGTCTTACTACTTCATACCGCCTCAGAATCAAATTATTTAGTAAATCTATTTTTACCATGTTTTAATATGTAATTATTATATAATCGAGTTCTTGAGTTATAAATGTTGTAACTAACACTTCTTTATTTTATATATATAGATTTGGTCAATATAAACGGAAAGTTTTAAGAGTATTGTAAAGTAATTGTTAGGTAGAGCTCTATTGATAATGTATCTTATATCTTTTATTATCTTTTGTTACAGGTAAGCTACAAATTGTGTTTGCAGAAGACCTAGAAGCCTTATAGGTAGGATTGATATTTGGTATCGCTAGTTTATTTTTAATAGCTTTGAAATATCGGTTTTAAAAGTGTAAAGCAGGTCTCTATCTGATGCTATTTAGGGCCAGAAATCGTGAGGAGTTCAGAAATTACGCCATGCAACCCATATCTAGATTTCTAAAACAATGCCACAACGGGACTGGACTATGAGAATCCAAACATGTAACTAATTAGCATTGAAATTTCTTGAAATAATTAATTTACAAAATGGCCTCCCCCGGTCAGCAGAACTCTAATTGAGCTAGTAAATATCAGTTTCATTTGCATAAAATGGCTCTGTAATGGTGGTTGAGTCGGATACCAACTAGTAATGTGACAAATACCTATTGTCGGTACTACCAAGTATGTATTATATACTAGGTTCGCCCCCAGTCCATTGTACTGTACCCATAATACAAGCGTTGCTTAGTGAGGGCCGTATCGTTTGTGTATTCATCTTGCGATTTTTTTTACCAACTTAATTTGATTATTTTTTCCAACAAAGTATCTACACGTTGGACCATATTAGAATACAACAAATAATCTACCAAACCCTTAACATATTTATTCATTCATTATGCTTTTATCATTCAAATGTAAGGCTGTTCCCCGGATCTTTGTACCGACAGTAGGTACGCGTAGATAAACATTTCCCACTTGGCTCCAATGCAAACGTCTCGAAGGGAGACCCTTCTCACGATATTTGTTGTTACTTGTCACCCTACTGTAAATAGGTATGTCCCGGATCTTGACGCGATGATAATGGACGCACTGACGTCAAAGAAAACTGAGGGTTGTTACATATTATGAAGGGGGTTGCTTCTTACCAGAAAAATAAGGATATATCACATTATTAGTAGTTCTAACCGCCTTTCTAACTAAGATATATAACTATGCCTACTACTAGAAGCTTGTGCTAGGAGTAGGCTTCATCAAGCATAGCTGTGTAATTTACATTGTTTTGTAATTTAAATCACCAAACCCGTAATTTCCTGCTCAGCAGTCGACCCTTCGACTATAGCACTCACCATCATATCACCAATATCCGAAGGGGCTACCAACCTCTTCAGTATATTCCATCAACTTATAATGAACTGTTTGCTCAGAGCAAATAATAGGCTCCTGTGCGCTGCATATGCCTAATCCAGCTTCGTTAGGCTGCGCGGTCTGTCAATATATTGCTATTTGTCTCATAATCAGCACATAGCAATAATCCACAATCAATACCTCCTACCGTACTATATTTTCCTGGTACTATTCCAGTGCTATAATAAAACAATATATGAGCACACTAGTCCCGGCTTCCAATTATATTATACCTCCAATTATCTCGTGGTAACCTGGTACATCTATAGAGCTATACTCGTTAGTATTCGAGGATAAATACCGAATAACCTTAATGGGGACTTGTGGATTTATTTCAAAATCCCCACCGGGATGGCGTAGCGTGATATAAGAATCCCACGAGGGAGGATTTTTCTGTGGGGATTTTGCGAATAAACCTTTTCCACGTGGCTTCCCCCGCCCCGGTATAGTCCAGGAAGTAGCCGGGATCGTCTGCGGTGTGTGGCTCGACTTCCAGGCAACGCGACCCGGTGACTAGTGTTACCGATGTTATTTATGGCGCGATCGATAGTTTAATGAACTTTGTTGAGCTATTTTGATGTAGACATAACTTGAATCCTAGTTTGAGTATTTGGTAACGGAAAACTACACTTAGTATTAGCACAAAAGGGGCAACGATAGTGAAATTTCAAAAACTACTATGGGTCGCTAGAATTTTGTTGATAAATCCTTGTGTTCTTTTGGTATATAAAAAATATCTTTTTATAAAAAAAAACTTGAAATTGACAGATGAAAGGCGTGCTTGGCATGTGCGTAAGATAACCCTTAACTCATAGGTACACTGCAACTTTTATAATAATCTGAACTGAATTTCACAATTACCTGCCTATTTTACTAAACAGCATTGACAAGCTATATAGCGCTATCCCCAAAATTAGTACCCACCTACCCCCCTATCTGTCAGCCAAGCGGCCAGAGGATCCATTCATCATTGTCTTGACGAATGAATGGAGACAGGCTCGCAAGGTATTCGCTTATGAATACTCGCGGTCGGTATATTGAGTCAAATTTGATTTATGTTAGTTCACCCTGAATTTATTAGTTTACGCAATGAATGACATGGACTTTAGTTAGATTTAAGAGCAATACAAGCTTCGAAGGAGATCGTTATACAGCCCTGGTTGTTATAATAAGATCTTAGACTGTAAGCAGGTTGAGAGAGGCCTTAAATTATGACCTTAGATCTTTAACTTACTGATAGTCTTACTAGAAGCTTGTTCCTAAGTATTATTACTCTTCTTATTTTAATTATTATCGGTTACTGTTGCAAGCCAGCATCTAACGTTTGTGTACGTTAAGGTTTAATCCTTGATTCGTCCCGGGTATTAGAACCTGTAACGAATTTATGAAACATAAACATAAGAGCGAGTTTTAAAATTGTTATCTTTAAAAATTGTAATGACATGATTGATATAATACGTAGTTTTGAATAATGAGTTAATCAAAATTGAATTGCGTTGAGTAGTTTCAGATCTAATAATTCATTTTCACAGTACCGCGATCGGCGATAGCAGTATTTTCGTTTCGTCTGATATTTTGTAACCTCAATATTAAATAAACATCCTTGCAAGATGTTTCCGCTTGTGGTCTAATAAATAAATACTTCTGACGTTGAAATGGTTAATATTAAATTAACCAACTGCCCTCATTCGTGAACTTGCAGACTGGTAACACTATCAACTAATAGGTAATGACATAGATATTGTCCGTTTTAACAGTTTTTTTATAAGAAAACTGTTGACATTGACAAATACAATGCCACAGCCGGCTGTATAGTGTACAGATTTGGGGTTCTAGTATCGTATATATAATAATAATAATACCAGCCCTTTAATTGTCCCACTTTGGGATTAGGCCATAGTCCACCACGCTGGCAGAGTGCTGGTTGGCGAACTTTATATGTTTTCCGAGGAGTTCTCTCAGACATGCAGGTTTCTACACGATGTGTTCCTTCGTTTAGCAAATAATAACCATGGTTGAAAATGAGATTCGCACATGAAATCCATTAATCCCAGGAGTGCGAGCTGGGGTTTGAACCTGCCACGAGGACCGAGGCAAGCGTTCTACCAACTTGGCTATCACTGCTAGTATACACATACTGTTAGCAAAGGATTTTTTTTTTATTATAGGTGCTATGAACTGTCTTTGGAGTGACAGGCTTACTGCCTGCCATGTATTTAAGCTTCGTTTTACCTACCTAGTAAGTTTTCCAAACTTCTTGTGACTGCCTCATCACTCTATCAATCACAAGGCTCACACTTGATCAGTATTCAATTGACATGAATATCTCTACCGTATATGGACTCAACGAACAGCGCGGGTATTGACCGCTAGCTATCACGACTCTACCGTATTTGGTAACTGGATGCGAAGCTCATCTCTATTGGTTTAACTGTAAGTTTAACTGCTCGAAAGCGTCTCAGTTAGTTATTCGTACTTAACTTCATGCCGGTAATCCACAATGGGTAATCAAAAAGGTTAGTTTCTCAGTAACCTGTCAAAAAGTGACTAAACCAGGGCTCTATAACCGGTTTATTTTTTATATCGGTTTTCGTCATGGACTTCGAAACTAACGTAATTTTGGTGAAATTTTGAAGAACGAGTTACGTACGTAACTGGTTAATTTTAACTATATTAACCGGTAAAGGGAGTTATTAAAACCGGTTTAAAAAAATATATGACACTGAACGAAATCTGTGCTTATTGATCATACAGTTAGTGGAGGATGAGTCGGGACCCAAAGTAACCGGTTATTAATTAATCGTGATATAAATTTCACCGGTTCAGACAAACAAACTTCACCAAAGTTCTTTAAAAGAAATCCTAAAATCTGAACGCCGCCTATAACAACAAATAACAAATCAAAATGTCGCATCGCAAAATGTCACAGCGTTTGTGACAATAAATTCTGCTATCTCAGATTCAATATGAAATCTGCATAAAATTCCATTGCGTAACACCAAACCGACCCTTACGAAACACTATTCAAAAAACAACCTAAACGAGTGTACAGTAGAGATTGAATTGCCGTGGTAAAGGCGTTTTTGTTCTCAATATTTGTACGCTACGGTTGCTCAATACTTTATTGATTTTAGCTTTTTTTTTACCCTGATAGGACGGGATGTTGTTTTTATTAAAGCTTGCCGTGGACATTAAAATAATCATAATACCACCCATTTTTAATATCCCACTGTTGGCGACGGGTCTCACATCCCCACTAGGGGGATTAGGCCATAGACCAAAGTTCCATAGACCATAGGGCAGGATGTTGTTTTTATTGAACCTTGACGTAAACATTATCGACAACTAAGTTGTCTCGAAACAGGCTACCTTTATAAGATGTCTGAAACTGAAATTTATCAACAACACTTATTTTACTGATTTCATAAAGTTAATGGCAAGAAGCCAAATACCTATCTATGTACATATATGGATACCATTTCAGGTACTCGCTCTGCCCGCGCAGCCATCAATTTCTGCAGATCAACCCCCTTTAGTCATAGCGTGATGATACTCTATATTTTAAGTCTAACTATAAGCTACTTGATAAGATAAATTCCCATATAATTGGTCCAGGTGTTATTCCGTGACGATCAACCAAATAGACACATATACCTACGATAATACAATTCAAAATTGTCTATAAACCTATTGCACAATTTTTGTTTTATATCTTCAATAAACAGACACAACCTAGTTATATACAATAGTTATGTACATGGAAAAACAAAAAAAAACTAAAAAATACTTATTAATAGGACATTAAAAAATAAAATAAAATTATATACACAAAAATGCCTCCACATCGTCGTCGATGCCAAAAGTGCCCAGCAGGCTGGCCGCGTTTCCACGCTGAATAGCGAGTTATATTTTTAAAATAGTAGGTATATCCTCAAACGACTGTGTCATACCTGAGGCGGTTAATGTACTTAGAGCAAAATGTCTGTAGATAATCTTACTCACGCGTGTTAAGTTACGTGCTATCTGTCCCGCCGGGTACACCCACGTGAGGTTATGTGATTGGATTATCTCGGTTTAGGCATGATAGTATTTAAATTGTGAAAATGTGGACGAAAATTGGGTAAACGTGAAAAGTGTTGTAGTCCGCATTGTCATATAAACTTTATGGTCTATGCTAGCTTTTTAATATTTTACCTTTTGGTCGCTTCTTTAATTAAAAAAAACTCGCTGATGAGTATGTCAGATTTTAAAGGCAGCATTTTCCTTCACGTTTGCGAATGCGTCGTTTTAAGTGTGCATTGATGTCACATCCATTATTTTATTTATAATGTGTATTTATTGAATTTAATATTGCTATTAATTACTTGACACTGGCAAAATACCCGCTAAGTTGCGGGTGAGGCCATTTGCATATCCATTTTATTTCATCTCATTTCATTTCGTAAAAGAAGAAGAAGAAGAAGTGTGCATTGAAATTTCATAATAATCATCATCTAGCCCTTTAATGTCGCAATGCTGGGCTCGGGCTTCCCCACAATGCAAGGGGGATTCTGGCCATATTCCACCACGCTGGCACATTGCGGGTTGGTAGACTTCACACGTCCTTCAAGAACTAGTTAGGTTCTCTCAGAAATTCAGGTTTTATCACTATGTTTTGCTTCACCGTTTAGTTCTTCACAGTTTCGCTTTCCCAGCTGCCAGGGTTTGAACCTGCGACCCTTGTTTCCAAGGCGAGTATTCTTCTTGGCTAATAACTACTTTAAACCCGAAACACAATATAATGCAATATAATGCGTATAATTTTGAGAACCTTGGTCATCCCATCCCACGATCGTTCCGCGATTAACGAATCCCGGGCGCGTCCCGGCGGACCCAGTAAACAGTTCCGGGTATCATTTGCTAGATTGCCGATTCCGCGGTAAGGGCAGTCGCACACCGGACTTTTAAAAGCCACAACCACTTACATAAAGAGACTTTTGAATTCAAATATGTAGAACAACAGAACTGACATGAATTTTATATTGAAGTTAAACATCATGAAATCTTATTAAACATAAAAATAAGATTAGGAATTACGCCGGTTTAATTACAGATAATTCATACGTAAACTCTTGATAATTTATTAGATATTTCTTATGAAACACTCTGGTTTCATAATATAATTGATATTGAAAATCTGAGATTATATGATCTTATTTATCATTGTGTACGGTTGTACTTTTTAATTATGGTTGTTGTTTCATGTGGCTATAGCCGGAAAACTCGTGTGTGGATAGCTTAAATGTAATTTTTTTGTAATTGCTTTTTATGGGTTATGTTGGGAGGGTGGGGATGATCTTACGTTTTCCTCTACTTTCAGAGGGTCGCGGAAAGCAATTTGCTAATAATATTACGCGTTTTGGCGTAGTCACGGATAGAATGTTTAAGATATCCGCTAATGCTGCTAAGCTTTTAGAGGATGGAATTTATATCGGCCAAGTTAAGACAGGTTCAAATTTCGCTTGAGAATTGGATATTTTTGAAATTTAAGTCAAAGTGAATTTAATTTTGGAAGAAAGATTACGATCGGAACAGTGCCCTTGGAGGAGCAATACATGGTCCACGATAGCTCTACGATTACGCTTGTTTAGGTAATGTATTGGTTTATATGATAGTAAGACTATAACTATAAAACCATAAAATATTTCCCTAAACTTCCGTAACGCTCTACTACATAAGTCAAACTTCATTCATCTGCCTACATTAATGTATACAGTAACTAAAATATAAATCCCGTTCACAATTAAGGTAAGCCCTCAAATCGTAAGTTTCGGAACACATCAATCTTGAGCGCCGTTAGATCTGCGTTCACGACTCTATCATTGTTTTATCGCTTGTTTATATAGTAATGTAAGTAAATTTATTTCAGTTTTGACATTTGACACGGTAGGTTAACTTTCGGTTTCAAACTAGGCGAAAGCCTGTAACTTGGAAACCTGTATGCATGCCTTAGTAGTTTATTTTTGATAGTATTCATATTTTCCTCTTCCTGGTAAATCCTTCCCTGGCCTCCCATCTCCTTCTCAACCATTTTATTGTATCAAAGTAAACATTCCACTGTCTTGGCTATCCACCCCGAACCCCAAATAGTTTCAACGTGCTGTAATCTTTTAACCGATTCCAACAAACTCCTCCCGCATATATTACAGCCCCTAATTCTTGAAGGGTTGAAACTTACCATCCAATATTGTGGCCCATTACTCTCAATTTACCCACATAAATTTCTTTGTACATGGGCTCGCGGTTTGCGAGGGTTTCGGGCTGCTGAGAAGCATTTTTTACTTCAACCATGACCGTTTTCATGATGAATGCTTGCCAGATTTGTGAGCTATCAAAGAAATTTTCTTCGGAGCGTTCTTTGCGAAATGTAAAGGAATAGAAACAGTTCTGTATGGAATAGTGTGGTCTTAAAAATATAGTTTTTAGCCACTATTATGCTATTGTGTTACAAATATACATTAATCCCCAAACTGTGGAAGTTAATCCAATTAATATTGTGTTAATAAAAGTTCAAAGAATTGATATTTTTTTTGACTATTTATGTATCATAGTCCTGTGTATAATGTCCAATAAATGTTTTCATTTCATAATTTAAATAGTGCATATATCATCATAACGAGACGCCATACAACGCACCAGCTAGGTTCAAATATTAAACTAAACAGCCGGCACAATCATTCACGAGATTTAACAGTTCAATTTGCTTAATTAAATTTTACGCCGTGATTAATGAATATTTAACTTCGATACTAATTATGGACCCACGTTTCTCTCGCATGTAAAGCTAACGATTACAGTTAGGGCTTGTTTCATAATGTGATGATGAACCCTAGCGACAACTTATTTGATTGATAGTCCATGCTAATTCTGACAGAAAAGTTGTGGATAGGGTAGTGATGTGAGATAAATATATTATTAACAGTCGCGTTAGCTTACTTAGCTACGAAGCAAAAGTTCGGACTAGAAATAGGCACACGTAAAAAGTTCAATCGAACTCGGAACGTCGTAACCTTGCTTTCTGTGCCGAGGGTACCTGGGTTCGAATCCCGGTAGGAGCTAACTTTGTGTGATGACCACGAATCTTTGTACTCGCTTCATGGATATTTATTTTCTATATAAGTATAGTAAACTTGGATTGCACCCAGTCCATTGTACGGTACCCATAATACAAGCGTTGCTTGGTTTGGGACCGTACAGTTTGTGTGTCTGTCTTGCGTTATTATATTATATATTCTACTTATAACCACCTAAGGTCTACTATGTTCGTCAGGGATTTAAAAATGACCGCATAGATGTTGGAACTATATCACATCTAAAATCTAGAAATTATTAGTATTTAGAAACAAAATTGTAGCTTCCAAATTCTGATTTAACGCTATAAATAAAACACGGACTAGCGCTTAGCTTCACGCTAATGCGACGGGGGACAGACAGGCGAGCACAGACTGAGCGAATGTTAGATAACATACTAGACCTTATTCGCTACGTCGGCTGCAGGTGCTTTGATAATCTTGGTCGTTATGAAAATAGTGTTAAATCTTTTAGAAGACCATTCAGTATAGATTCTAAGGATTTCAATTCAAAATTAAAAACTTATAGGTATAATAATATTCTCCGGGTATTTTTATGTTGGTTACCTGATCATTATCTTAGTACTCGTATATAAAAATACACGTCGTGTTATTTATATATAAACCTGATCATTATGACCAAATTTTAAACTATTTTTAAAACCTGCTAGTTAATTATAATACTACTTGCAAGAGTGGGTATTGTGTTATTATCGCGTGGTTTACGATACATTTCGCGCCCAAAATTACTATATTTTTAATCCCTGACATTCGTCATAAACGATTTCTATAATTTCCTTATGATCATCAAGTGTAACCATTCCCCATACACCCTTTTAAACATAAATTGGCGTCCAAAAACCTCCACGATCGAACTTGGTACGAGCCGGACGGCATATATGGTCCGCTCCGTACTAACCGTCCGTACCGTATAGTATGCAGACTACTCTCTACACCAGCCATTCCCAAAGTGGGCGATAACGCCACCTTGTGGGCGCTACAGGCCTACAGGGGGGCGGTAAGAGACCCAGAAAAAAAATGGGGGCGTTGTGTAGAGGCTTACAATAATTAATTTAATTTAAGTTATAGTGGTTTTTAAGTAGGTGAAAAAAATGGGGGCGCTAAAAAATAATTTATTCTCAAAGTGGGCAGTAGACAAAATAAGTTTGGGAGCCCCTGCTCTACACAAACAGATTCGGCAGGCAGCGGACCATATCCGTAGTTTAGGTCGTACCGTACCAAGTTTGATCGCCAATTGATACTACAAAGACGAAGACTCACCACTGAACCGCTAACCTATTGTCGTTTATTTCCTAGGCGTAAAGAGCGCAAACATTGTAAGGGCTCGTGGCAACAAATCAGCGCGCGACTAAACAAATACCGTGATTGCACAGCACCTACTCGAATTAATTAAATCCATTCATTCGGTTAACACTGAGGCAAAGTGTATAGTGCAAGTGATAGGAGAATTGCGGGCTATTAAATTCAATGATCAAAAAAATGTAATTCACAGATTACTTTACGTAAATAAATGTTTGAACACATTTTTAGTAATAGAAATTAATATTAAATTAATTAGACAGTAAACCTGCGCTACAACGTTTATAATCATCATCAAGTACTCGCACTAAGGCACCCGCCCTCTACCCGCCGTGAAGTGCACCGCCATACATAACGGTGTATTTGGCGTTTGTGTTGTTGCTCGCTGTAGGCGCATTTTCAGTTGGTTAATGTATCTTTTTTCATTATCTTAATTTACTTATATTACAATTATGATGCTATTGCCATTCAATTATAAGTCAAATTGTGTTAGTTTTAGGATCCTGAAAAAAATCACGATGAATAATCTTAACATGATCCTATTACATCTCGACCTTATTACGTAAATGTGAATCTACAAGGGCAACTGTGCTTCGCATTTAGAGAACACGTAAAGGATAGCAACACTATTATAGCAAAGGATTTCTGTAATTAACACCAAAAGCCTGAAATAAAAATGTGAAATTAAATGGTAACTTGAATACATTCAACCAATCAATGTGCCAACAACCGAGCCGTTTCATTGCACAGAACCTATTCGAATTAATTAAACCCATCCACGGATCCGTTTACACGGGTGAGGCTGAGGTAAATAACGTGGCCTGAGTCATAGGTAGTAGCGATTAAAGGCAGAAAACTGTAACTCGGCTTTGTATACACACTCTATTTAAAAACATTTTATTTGTGGTTTTTTTTGTATTGGGAGATAAACAAAGCAACGAGTGAGATCTTTGGGAATGTGATCTATGTATAACTTACCGATATTAATTTTTTTACGCCAGCTTCTACGCGTAGCTCTGCGTGCGATACTTCGATGAAATATAAACCTAAAGCACTATGAAATAATTTAGCTTTCTGTTAGTGTAAGAATTTTCAGAATCGGATCAGTAAATCCGGAGATAACCACCTACATCCATACTGACAAACTAAATTAACTTTTCTTATACTAACACTATTTCTTTCTTATTTGCTTGTTTAGTATGTTAATCTTAACATAAGTTTCGGTTAAGCTGAAGCCAGCTGAAATCAGTATGTCACTTAATGAATCGTGTGTACACGCGCTTGATTTAATTAAATTCATCCGCTAATACGTTCACACCGATGAGGTTGGTGGTGGGGCCCAAGTTGTTGAGAGATAGCGATTTCTTAATTAAAAAGCTCGGCGTCCCGCTCTGGCGCTCTTAAGAATTTCTAGAAATATAATAAATAAACATTATCAGTTACGTCCGAGTTGATTGTACATCCACCATGCATCTGTCGAAATTTCTACAAAACTTCACTTTCTTTATTCGCCTGTAAATATTTTGAATATATAAATTAGATAAATGTTGTAATTAGTCATAAATATTAAAATTAAATTACATTTAAATTAAAGTGGATACAAGAGAGAGTGACAATAAAACGAAACAAAAAAAAAAGATTGTTATTATTTTTATGCAGATAGGTTCCAGTAAAGTATTGGTTCAAACCGAGCATAATCACGTTAGTGTATGTTTCGGTCTATCTTTTTACAACTGAATTGACGCGATTATATAAAATTTTGCAGTTACTGGTGTCTTAAGCCCGCGGTCGCTATCCTCTTATCCCTTGCACCACACCAAACGACTCCCCAACTAATCCCCAATTTATAGTAAACGTTGCTGAATATGTGTCTGTGTGGTAGCAACAACGCTAACACTGTTCTCACTAACTTACCGCACAAATATTTGAATAATGGCGGCCGATTAATTGGTTGCCTTAATACGGGCAATTTATGTGTCATCCATTTGTAAGTCGCAGTTTGACTACGGCCTATAGGTAATATTTTTGTAATTACTCACGAAGTAAGTAGGTAATTTTACAAAGTTATCATTTTAAATGAAGTATTTTATCCCATAACTACCATAAATTATAGGTTAGCCAATCACAGCTGTTCGTTTGACATAAAACAATCATTTGTGTAGGCCTACGGACATCTAAAGGTACTTTTTAATATGGGTCCGGACGCAACCTCAACAGTGAAGATTTAGCAGGAAATTCAGCGGTTATTTATTTACTTTATTTTTTAATAGTTCATTAATCATGTAGTTTGATAATCATGTTAGCTCCAGTACCGTAAAGTGCCGTAACATTTTAATGTTAAGCAACACACGCTATTCTTTGATATTTTTGTGATGTTTTCATGACTAGATGTAGAAGCTATTAATCTTCCAAATAAATCCTGAATTCCGAAGTAATACTTTTACAGAGTATATTGGAATGAAAAAGGTACGTTAACGTTACGAAATTTAAAAACATAAGGCTTCCCGTAACCGTGAACACTATAAAACATCATCGCTTCACATCCGGTAATCGTGAGCCCGCATCCACATCCGTGCCACCATATTGCTTGGTATCCAACAAACAACAGGCCGCGAATTAATGGCACCGACATTTACAAATTGTACGGGATTATGTAACACTGTTAGGTATTGAAATAGTGATGGGTTTATAATATAGACGATCTGATTACCGTAGTTGGTAGTGCCCCTGCCTTCTGTGCTGAGGGTCCTGGGTATGAGTCTTGGTAGGGACAAACATTGTGTGATGAGCACAAATGTTTGTACCCGAGTCAAAGATGTTTCTAAGTATACAAGTATTCATCATATATTAAGTATCTCATTTTCAACCATGATTATCACTTGCTAAACGCTGAAGGAACACATCGTGAGAAAACCTGCATGTCTGAGAGAACCCTTCAAAAGACGTTAGTAGTCTGCCAATCCGCATTGGGTCAACGTGGTGGACTATGGCCTATTCCCCCTAGCATTGATGGGAGGCCCGTGGCCAACAGTGGGACATTAAAAAGACTACTATTATTATTTATTATTATATACTGGGTTCGCCCCAGTCCATTGTACGGTACCGATATTTCACTCATCAATCAACCAAGCGTTGCTTCGTGAAGGACCGTATAGTTAAATAAATACACTTTATTACCAATATATCACGAAAAACTTCAACCTGAACAAGATACGATGAACAGACACATTCCAAACACGGACAAGGGTACAACAAAATAGTTGTTAGACTTTTGGCCCGGACCACAGGCCGGATTAACCTGTCCGCGGGCCGGATTATCCGGCTTGACGGCCGGACAACCCGGATAAAGGTTACAAGTGTATCGGTTTAGGGTATTTAGGTATTTGCCGGCGGAAGCTATTAGTGTTTTCTGTTAAAATTATCCGATAGAGTGATGGTAATCCTCATAAATGTCAAAGTTAACTCCTTTTATTTAAAGGAACTTTTGTTATTTACAATAACATTACAGAGCAGTGTTTTTCTCAATAATGTTTTGCAATGCAATCGTAAATTGATTAGTTTTTTATAAATAATGAGATCATGTTTGTTAGTTTGACTTACGTAAAAACATAGAAGAGTAAGCTCTAGTGAAAGCTCTAGCTAGTGAGTCTCGTTGACTTTAAGTGATAAAATATAGAGACAGTTTTGGACTTACCTCTATATGATATCCTCAGTAACTGCTAGTACTCGACAACACCGGTAAAGCCAACGCTTTATGAAGGCGACAGAAAGTAGCGCAATATGACGCTACAGCGAAATAACGCTATCAATTATTTTCATCAAGATTGCGGCGGATATACAACGCAATAAGCTCGTATATGGAACGCAATAAGAGGACGAGTTCATGCATTGAATCAAACATATAACTGTGAGACGTATTTCTTACGGGCTGTAGTAACTGTCGAGTAATTTTTATGTCGCGAGGAACTGGATCTTTGTGGCACCGGGCTCACCACTCGTCACTCGTTTTCTCGTAATTATACAATACATGGTTTTGGTATTACATTAACAAAACTCGTCAATAAATCACAACCTTCTTGCTCTTACGCTTAGCTCGAATGCCCGCTGACCACGTCACGTGAGGAGTCAATATTTTAACTACAAAATGGATTGAAATAAAACTTATTTTACAGATTTTATCGCGTTTATTTTATGTTTTTACGTGCCCGACGTTTCGGCTGCTTCACAGCAACCGTGGTCACGGGAGGACTGAGGTGTGTGACGTCCTAGTGCCATAGTTTGGGCCACAAGCAACAACTAAATATCAAGGTACCCACCCTAACATGTTGTTGCTTGCAGTCCGATCTACGCAGTCTCACGACAATTCTTGTATCCACCAATGCGGTTATTAATTGCATCTTCCATTATTTAATGTACTCTGTAAATACAACCAGTTGTTGTATATCGATTCGTTGATCCGGTATTTCAGAATGCCCTCGAAAGATATACGAGAATATTTCTAATCGAATCGATGTGGTTACGTATCGAAAACTTCTGAATCGACTCGCTGATCTGTTTGGAATGACTTTGACAACCCTTTGGAGATAACGCAGGCAACCCGTCACACATCACGGCCAGTCTGTTAACATGCACGTGTAATCAATTGTTTTTTTGTATAGGAAATACATCAAAAGTGACTATTACATTGTCACTGCTATTTGATTATGATTCCATGGTACGATGTTCATAGACCTAAGTCCAGATTTTTGATTAGTAAAGTAATGTTCATAACACTCATTTCGCAAATGTAATTCTATAACAACGACCTGTACATTATCGACCTGATTAACGAAGTTAGTGGTCACCCTGCCTTCTGCGCTGAGAGTCCCGGGTTCGAATCGGGTAGGGACAATCTTTGGGTGATGAGCATTAAAGTTTGTACCCGAGTCATGGATGTTTAATATCTATATAACTATTATATACTGAGTTCGCTCTCAGTCCATAGTACGGTACCCATAATACAGGCGTTGCTTAGTGTGGGGCCGTCTATTTAGTGTGTTCGTCTGGCGATATTATTATTATTATAACGAATTTAAGAGCTATATTTAACACTGTTTTCAGGTGACTTTCATTTGAATATTTCAACAATGTTTTGAACAAGTTGTTCATGTTACTGTAACAAGTTAAACTATTTATTAACCGCGCAGTCAGGTGGTCGATAGAGATGAACGCGAGATAGAGCACGATCGCCTCTTGCTTTTAACAACTAATTATAATATTATGGCCAAGTGTGTAGGGAGGCTGAATACTTGATCCTTGGACTTAATTACTATGTTGAGGCCTTATTTAATATATTATGTACTATCTCTCGTTTCGTCATGTAGTGTAGTGTTACGCTTTATTTCGCCGAAAAGTTAGTAGAGATAAATTACATATTTAGATGCTGGTTGACACTCTTCCAAAATAATTCTGAACCCTGGTTTCATTTTGGTGAATTTGAACCTTATTTGTTCTATTCGAGCTATCAATTAACTACATCTAATTAAAACTTGACTTGTAGTGTTCTGGAAGGTTCGGCCCATTTTTGTTTATAGGCCCTATATTAATGTGAATCCGTCCCTCTCGGGTATTCCTGGCGGAACTTCCTTCTGAGGCCCCTCGTGACGTTGCGGAGGCCCTACTGAGAGCCTGTATAACGTCACAACTCATACATATTACTGAAAATAGCACGCGAGCTTTGGCGATGGATATGATTAGATATGGGATTTTTTAGTGTACTAATATCGCTATGGGGCAGGTGATAACTGATTGACCTCTTCATCTGATTATCATCACCCATCTATAAACTCAAACTGAACACAATTTGAGATTTAGTGTTAATCCCAAATTCACAAATAGTACACAGTTCACTCAGATTTAACCGGATATTTTTAACTACACGTGAACATAGTCTAAATGTTATGACTCATATAAGGTGTTACAAAAATAGAGTAAATTTCAAATGTTGAATGAGTAGGTCATACCGACCACGTTGCTGTATAAAATAAATGTGTAAATTAAGTTTTAATTTTCTTGAGGAAGGATTTTCTGAAGAAGGTGACCCAGTAGCGTCACTCCGCGCACTTAGTATCAAACATTTATAATGAACTTATTTCTTTGGGAATGCTATCTTTATAAGCCACTGATGGACGTGTAAAAATGTGTTACACTATTAAAGTTACTCCTTATATATACAACAATAAAGTCGTATATCGTGTACCCGCCGTGCATGCACCGGCCCACACTCCCGCACTTCATAACGCGCCGCTATGAATTGAAATGCTACGTGATTTGAATTGCTGTTAACATTTCACTCAAGCATGCTTTATATTTTCTACGTGTAGTTGGCACGTTTTTCTAACTATGTTTTCTTCTGTTTTGCTCTTAAGCACGTCGTAAGTTTCAAAATAGGGCTATGATTGTATCCGCAAGACTGGTAAAAGAGCTCGTTGAATAAATATAATCGGGAAATCAGCCCTCAGCCAGTCTAGACTATAGACTTAAGAGTCTATGATCGATTATCGAATGATCAAAATCATATCATCTATTTAGAATACTTCTGGCGATTTTGAGATAGATAATGGTAATAATAATTACTACTCTATAAAAATAACTCTACTCATACATGCTAATGTAGAGTCTGCACAGTTCAAAATCCGTGCAGTTGCTGAATTTCAACCTATTTCACTTGGAGATATGTTTAATGCATATTCGTGGTACTGCGTGGGGATAAATTGCTCGCGAGGACGGTTACCCGTAATTTTGAGAGAGGTTCGTCTACTGTGCGGCGTGGCCCCACTTGCAGCGACTAGCGTCGTAGAAATGAATATTGCTAGGAGCTTGCACACGGCACGTGTGCTGTACATTTCAAATAATTGTTTCTCCATCTTTGATAGCTCAATGATGCTCATAGCTTGTTAAATTATACACGTTTTATACAACTATAGGTTGTAAAAGTAGCATTTATAACACCTTACCATAAAATGTTTAATTATGGTATCAGTTTGAGTTTGTTGTCATTTTTCTTATTTCTTTTAAAATCATTACCCGAATGCCTCTTTATTATTTGTAGATTTTCTAACCTTTTAAAATGTACTTCAGTTGGCCCGCTTGAGTGTCAAGTGGGCTCCTAATCCCACCACTAGTGATCATACACTGTGCGCCAGGAACTGCAGCGGTATCCAACGAAGTCCCCCAGGGTTGATCTTAGGTGAGTCCAGGGATAAAGCTACAAAAAAGAGGAGTCGAGGAAGATGTTCTTATATATCGAATTTACTGCTTGTCTTTTATCCCTAGAATTACAAATAAACATTTATCGCGTGCACAAGCACCGATCCACGGGACGATAACAGCCGGTGAAGTAAGAAGTTCAATTTGAGGCAAATTGTTGGTTTATTTGGATAGCACTGAATGTCCTGAACTTTGCGCTCGGAAGCTGGGAATTCAGTTTGGACCGCGAGTTCCACGCCTTGATTTTTTACCGGCAACGAAGGCTACTGAAACTTGGAAATAGTTTTCCTACTAGCTGTTCCCGCGATTTTGAACGCGTGGACTTTAGCAAAACCACTCCAGTGGATTTTTAGATATAGTTTTTCGGATATCCCGCGGAAACCCATCCATTTCATGGGTTGAAAAGTTCATATTTCACGAACCGGGTTATAAGCTTTCAATATGCCAAATTTTATCAAAATTCATTCAGTAGTTTATGATGTGATGCGCGAATAGGTAGACACACAGTCAGAATGAGGCCCACTCCACTAAAAAGGTGATCTACCTTTGTTAATGAGGACTTAGGTTAGCGGCAGTTTCATTAGTATTCTGGCTTAAAAGGTAGAAGCTAATCAGTACTGGCCCATTATGAACACACAATTGCTCTATAATGTATAGCGATGGTCATACTAGCATTGATTGGTTTGAATCTACAGTTCTGAAACTTGACAGATTAACCATTTGAGCGCTTTCATGAAGCTTGAATATAGAACGCAACTATTACAAAGTTACAGGATTTTGGCTTAGTTGAGCTCAGAGCGGTAGATTAAGCACAGTATTTGAAAAAGGAAAATAGATGAACGATATGGGCTGGATTTTTTTAGGAGATGTGGGACATATTCATTACATACTTACAATGATAGTTCAGCATTGGCAGCATTGGGTATAGTACATCCCAGAACTCAAGACAATCCTGACACTGCGCAAAGTTGTTGACAGTCGATTTATATTATATAAAGTGTAACAATAATGGTGTAAAATATTTTAACAGTGCTAACATTGTAGGTTATAACGATAACATTCCATAAGAAATAAATCAAATTATTTGATATTTAAAAAAGGACACACTGTATCGAGCGTATGGTCAAACGCTACAGTATCGGCTTGTTTTTAAAAAAATCACATCACTCTTGTTACATAGCTCACAAGAAAACTACATGTAACTCAATTATAACTTGAGAATGCCTTAAGATATATTTTTTTCTGAGTAGTAAATAAAGCTCTTAATACCACATGAAAAGCCTTTGACCTATCCTTATAACTTTTTATGAGAGTATAAGATACATCATAATCAAAATAAAACCCGGGGCGGGGTCTTTAGTACTACAAGAGAATTTCATCTCATATGTTTCGCGGCGGCAGCCCTATGCTTTTATTACGCACACTTATGTTGCTTTTGCGTGTTTGCATCTGTGTGCGAGTAAAGGGATATGTAGACGGTATATGTTAACTTTTTAATAATAATATTGTTTTACATGATCTCAATCCTTACCGAAATGTTCACAGTAACAGCTACTACCCAGTTCTTTCAAAATTTATAAGCTTATATATATCCTGGCTGGTTATTTACACAGACGGAAACACTTGTAAAACTAATTCTGAAAATTATCACCAATTAAATCATTGGTTTTGTTTGTGCTAATTTCATAGTAATTATGTTAACAAATAATGGGAATGTCTTACATAGAATGCGATTAAATCAAATAATTATGATTCCTTTTTGGACTTAAAGATTGCCTTAACCGGTGGAGGTCAGTTGATATAAATTGTCAAAATAGCAATAGCAATCTATACTCTATACTAATATTATAAATATGAAAGTTTGGATAGATGGATAGATGGATGGATGGATGGATGTTTGTTACTCTTTCACGCCAGAACGGCTGAACGGATCTAGATGAAATTTGGCACAGAGATAGATTATAGTCTGGAATAGCACATAGGCTACTTATTATCCCGGTAAAATGTATGGTTCCCGTGGGATAGATTTTTTAAATTTTTCATAGAATACCAATAAATTCATTTTCTCATACATTTGATTCTGAGGCGGTACTAAGTTCGCCGGGACAGCTAGTGTACCAATAAATACCAACTACAAAGCAATTCCTTTGCGAGTAACGCAGCAATCCGCAATGTTCGTGTGCCCGCGCCTTAACTCGCCAGTGATTGATCACAGCTCTCATCGCGGGTGTGTGCGTGCCGCAGGGTTGTCGCGTACGTGACGCGCTTTTATTTATTCCGTTTATAAATTATGTGATGTCTCTGCGATATATACTAGTGTGTGTTGAATAAGGAAACAGTGTTATTTATTTGTTCCTTTAGTACTCCAGATTCTATATATGTAATCGCTGACAACAATCTTTCCATTAAAAGAGTGACTATAGATAAGCTAATATTTACAACAGAAAACAATTTATATATACTTAAGACCTCACAAACTAATTACCCTTAAGACCTCACAAGATACATATTAAAAGCGTCATATAACTTATATTTAAATTAAATAGCATCACTACTTAGGATCTATTGGACTGTCTTGCTGAATACCTAAATCGTTGATCGAAGGACGATATAAATAATTGTTTTTCTCTAACAAATGAATGATGAGTTTATGTGAGTGGCAACCCTGATTTGCGGTAGCGTAACAAAGTAAGGAAGCTTGCTCGTCTCTTGACTTCTTAATCTTTTGCACAAACGCAATTGGTGGTTTGGGAGGCGTAACACATAAGCTGTAGCGGTTTCAACATTATTTTCTATGACTAATAACTTCCATACACCACTCGTATCAGTCATCGTCCAACTGATTTCACTCGTAACATAACACTTTGGCTTAGGTGCGAGCTACTACGCCTCACCAAAATTCGTATTCTTATTTCGCACGATACACATACGATAATAAAACTTGAGAGGTGTCAAGGGACACCCGGATGGAACGAAGTTCCTTTATAATTTTTTATTATTTATTATGTACAAAAAAATCAATAATTTTGGGAAACAAAAATATATCGCCCCCGGGTGGGCTCGAACCACCAACCTTTCGGTTAACAGCCGAACGCGCTAGCCAATTGCGCCACGGATGCACTTGTGCAACGTCTCGAAAAGACTGACCATTATGTAAATGCAAACGACAAAGATAGCAAAAAGTGTCGTTACAACTTTTCGTGATATTTTTTTCCGTCTAGCCCCCTTTCGCAACGCGCGATAAGGAACTTCGTTCCAAAAAAAAATTGTGGATAGACAAATACCATCTTACTGCGTTATCTTATCCATCAATATACAGTTTAAAGCTTACCCCCATAAGGCATCCCTGATATTCTACAGTCAACATCGTCTGGGTGTGCCCACCCATCTGCAAATCCTCGTAACCTACGAATTTAGTGCTCGTGTAACGTTCGTGGGTCACTTGGCATAGATCTTGATACACAGCCGGCTGGAATACTAAGGATTATGGTAACGTGTATTGAGGTACCGTAATGGACACACCATGCATCGTATCTACCTACAAAATATGAGGTGTAGGAATAATAGTACCTATCTGAAAGGTGGTAGGTACAAATTTTGTCAAATAAGTTCTTGATGGAGTTTATTAAGCGACTAGCCATGTGCCCGTATCGTAACATAATAAAATAATAATTTTCTCATATAAACTTTGACCCAGTGACCCCAAATATCCTACCTTAGTGTAACTCTAAGATACTTAAGGCATTATTCCATATATTTCAAATCTCTAATTCCACTGATGTAGAATGCGTTGTTTGGTAATCAGTCAAACAAAACTTGTTTTACATATTTTATCGCATTTATTTTATGTTTTTACGGTACCGTCGTTCCGGCTGCTTTACAGCAACCATAGTCAATGGAGGACTGGGGTGTTTGAAGTCCTAGTGTCATAGTTTGATCTGGGGTACCCGCATATTTAGTTGTTCCCGAAAAGTCGGAAACGTAAAAAACAGGCTTCGATTTCTAAAATATTTTATTAATATTCGGTCAGATTTCCTCGTCTTCCCGTCTCGCGTCTCCACCGGAAGTGCGACTCTACGCCGGAAATAAAAGTTACAAGCCTCGAGAGAGGATCGGAGTTGGTTTCTGTTAATCCCCGCCTAATCCGTATACTGCGGGGATGCGAACTAAGCCGATAACAGTCTTAGTAAGATTGCAAATAACTGTATTCCACCAATATTATAAGTGATAAACCTGATGCTTGTTATTTGATAATATTTGAATGGCTGATTTTCACAAGCTACACGTTGTACTTATAGCTTATTTGCTTGAATTATTAATCGTCAAGCATCAACATAATTCTGAGTTCAAAAATAAGTTAGCATTTAATTTTTATAATATTTAATTAATATAATATAATATCGCCAGACGAACACACCAACTATACGGTCCCCCACTGAGCAACGCTTGTATTATAGGTCCCGTACAATGGACTGGGAGCGAACCCAGTATATAATACTTATATAGATATTAAACATCCACGACTCGGATAAAGAACTCGGGACCCCGAACACAGAAAGCAGGGTCACAACCCACTGAGCTAGTTAGGTCGTCAAATTACTTTTATTTATTATTTTATAATGAATTCACGAGCAGTATATTCGTGCTGCATAGTCTATTGGCGGCACAGTACCGTCGAAATTGGCACGTAAGTTAGCGCCAGTTCTAATGGTCGTCGGACGGCGGTCATTTCGTATCTATCCCAGTGTAAATCGATTTCCATTCGGGGTGAATCGATTCGAATGCTGGAATCGAGTTCTGTTACAAATATTGTAGAAAAATATTCGAAGTCATCAAGCGCAGAAAGCAGGGTGATTACCAACTGCACTAATCAGGTCGTCAACTATGCAATTCGGCTCAGACCGTCCATGGTGTTCATTCCTTTAGTCGCCTTTTTTACATTAATTTAGACCGAGTGCAATCACTGTGTATAATAAACAACATACCATGGCAATTTTTTACCATCGAAGGACGTTTGGGTATCATTAGGTCCAAATGCATGGGGTCCATGGGATCATTATGGGGATGTATGTAATGGTGAGTTAATGCGGCTGAAGGGACGTTGGGCTTATGGTGTTTATAGGGACCGAAAGCATGGTAAAATGATGTCGTGGAAATAAAGTCCTGGAAAGAACTTTCGTCATTCGCTTTGAATGTAACTTCTCCCTGCTCACTGTATGTTGTAAATAATTCAATTATCGTCTACGATACGATATTATTACGAAGTTCAACCCTCAAGATATATGGGGGGAAACCTCGCCAATCGATGATTGAAAAAAACTATCGCTGGAACAAACAACCTGAAGATAATAATGACTTCTTTTTATAAGGAAAACACACACGGAAATAACATAGCTAAAGCCGAAAGGTGATTAAGAAACATTGTCATCAAGATAGAAGGCTCGCGTACTCACTCGACGGAAATTGGCTGAACATTGATGAATGACTTCGAAATTGTGACGGATACATTGTTTCTGAACCGCATTCTCTTGACGTAATATGCTATCCTTGAGACCGTATGCCATAAAGGGGTGGGCAGGTGTACACTTGTATACCATATTTTGCCAATAATACTAATAGGGGACGAATTTATTTACTAGACATTGGAGTACGACTTCAACAAATCGATATAGCTAGCATCAAATTGACTGAGTGAAGCCTACGATCACATAGATATAATATTAAGAGTCGCAAATAGTGGTGACGGCAGCCAATATTAATAAAGACTAGCCACCGTAGGAAATATGTAGAGCACAAGTGCGTGCGCTAGCATGGGTGCACTCTCTCTTCTCTCACTCTCATAATTCGATGGGACGGCAATCCGACACTATCGGAGAGAGATCAGGCGCAAGATCGACGGCTCTACCAGCTCTCCGAGACACGATCAAGTGATAATCATTGATGAAAATGAGATTCGCACCTAAAATTCAGAGATGCGAGCCGGGATTTTAACCTGCGATCCTCGTTTCCAAGCGACCCATCTCTACACAACAAATCCAAGTGTACCATTAAAAATACATTCTATTTGACAAATCGTTGCACGCAGGAGGTCGTAGACACTCGGCGGTGACTGATTGATGTCCACCGACCCTTGTCTGCGGACCATGAAAGAAAACTAATCTTTGTAACGTTCCTCAACTCAATTGGGTGTTTTTCTTTCGGAGACAATACGCCAGATGCTGCGAAATAGATTAACCGCATTCCCAATCGTTTGTTTGTTTAATTTTTTTGTGCAAGAAAGTCGTCTATATATGGCTCAGACGTGAGATTTAAATAAGCGAAGTGTTGCACTGGCCACAGGAAAATATGATGCGTAATTCTTTTGTTATGTTTCTTTTGGCCTATCTCAGGAGAAACGGATACAGGGAATATGGGAGATGGAGAACGTTAAATATTTTCAATAAGAGTGGACTTTCAACACTAATTTTATGGGCATACCTATTCATATCGATAGGTAAATAAGGGGGTGTGTCCTTTTGTGTGTGAGTATAATCTTAAATCCATTACAAATATACACAGTTGTATATCAATATCGCTATAACGCAGAGAGCACATTATTCAGTCCTCTATAGTAAATGCGAGGGATGCGAAAAATCGTCGTGACAAACGACGCTATACGTCCGAGAAGTCGGCTCTACAAATGTTTTGTGTAGTTGTAGCGTTTGGTAAAATATGCGCGGTAATATAGAAATCTTACTATGTAGAGTGCTGATATAGAGTAGCAACATTACCAATGTCCTTATGGATGTATGAGTTAACATTTTCATTATATACTATACTAACTTACGTCGTCCTGCTAATGCCAAGTCATATGGCAGTCTCCATCACCATTTTCCAACCACCATTAACCATTTTTCCAGTCATCCACGATTTTCAAACCGTCTCTACAATATCATGGTTCTAACGTGTTCATGAAACACGAATGTGAATACATTATGACTTGTGAAATGGAACACAAGCATCCAGTCATCCAATATTGTATATTATCCCATCAGATATAGAGAGTGGGGGGAAACGGGGCAACACAAGGAGTGGGGTGGAGTATCATACGAATATAATTTACGCTTCATCGATTCCTACAGACGATGGCTCCAGATTCACCGATTGTGACATACAGATTCCAGTTTTGTAGTCTAAAATCATCGACTAAATTAAATTTTACATGCTTAACTAAAAACAATATAACAAGATGGTTTGGATGGATGATGTAGTCGTTTCTGCTTTCATTCTCCGCTGATGATAGTGTTTTATTTATGTGAAGACACACCTGTCTGCTCTTATACTGGTATTACATGGTCTGGGGTTAGATGTAGCAGATTTTTTCGGCATCAAATTTAACAACCTTATATAGCATCTTTGAATGACGAAACAGGCGAAAAAATAACATGGAATATGTACTACATAGATCGGCTTGGTTTTTTTAACCGACTTCAAATAGGAGGAGGTTCTCTATTCGGTTGTATTTTTTTATGTTTGTTACCTCAGATCTCCGTCATTTATGAGCCGATTTGGAAAATTATAGTACTTCAATATGTTGTTAGCGACTATCGCGGCTTCGTCCGTATTATTTCTTCGTCAGCCACAGAATTATAATGTTGAACACAAAAGCTTGCCAATCTCCCCGTCGGTGTGTAGCTAATACTGTCGTCTGGAGCAGGGTACGTGTGAAATAGCATGGAATGTAAATAAGTACGGTGAAGCGGTTCACGGGTGATTTGACCGCTCAGATCGCGAGCATTAGCTACAGATCGCGAGCATTAGCTACACATCGCGACCTTTTACTCTGAAGAGATTGTTGACTTTTTGTACTTAGGGATCCCGCATTTCGGAGACTTTGCGATTAAGTATGGACTGACTTTGTTGGAATATGTCAGAGTACTGTTCACGTCGTACTTATACAATTAGGTGCATATTAGAAGCCAAATGACCTACGGGGCTCAAGGTGCTTTTTGAAATAGCCATGGCACAATAACATGAAAAATTTCGGAGTCAATGTTGCCAGAAATTATTTTAAATCGAGACTGAAGCTTTCATTGTTAAAGTTGGTCGAATATAAATTTCAGATTTCCTTAAATGAAGACTCGTAAAAGACAGTTCTGGGCAAATGCAAGCAAAGTCAAGGGAATATCATATCGCACATATAGAGCGAGGATGCGGGGGCGGAATGGCTGAATGGCTGGCGATACCGCGTGTCTTCCATGACACGGCGGAAAGGGGAAATGGCGCGGGTATGGTCCAAGTCAGAAACTGAAGAGTTTTCTAGAAAAGGGAAGCTCGAAAAAGACACATAGCAGGAGATAGTTACGTAGTAACTTCTATTATTCAGCGCTATTAACATTTTAATGTAACTTATTGATAATTTTAAATGCAGGTTGCTAAAAAAAATCGAAAAATTCTAGTCGAATCGATTCGGTTACTAATAGAAAAGTTTTGAATCGACACGCTAATCGGTCCATATCAACCAAATCAGATGAGACTGAAAACCTACTGGCAATTCAAGTTGAGAAAATTCTAGAAAAAGGGAGACGTTCACGCCTCCGCTTATGTCTTGCACCCTTCGATAACAGGGAAATAGCTGGCAAGTGGATGGGAATAAGAGCTAAACGCCACGAAGACAGATTTGTTTTATTCACCGTTCGTTCCTCGTCGGTACCTACCTACACCTACACTGGCATTTGGATTGTGAATTCTTTAAGTTTTCCACGCTGTTTTCGATTCGTATTTGAAAAGATTTGTGGTGAATTTGTTTTGTTTTGAATAAAGACATCTACAACGGCTTGAAGGATTTGTTGAGTTAAATGTTCGAAATTGTTATAATCTTAGTTGCCTGTAACATTGTTTGACTATATCTACAGGCACGAAAAACATAAATAATGTTTTTCGTTTATAATAATAATAATTCCAGCCCTTTTTTTAATGTCCCACTGCTGGGCACGGGCCTCCCCTCAATGCGAGGAGGGATTAGGCCATAGTCCACCACGCTGGCCCAGTGCGGATTGGCGGACTTCACACATCTTTCGAGGGGTTCTCTCAGACATGCAGGTTTCCTCACGATGTTTTCCTTCACCGTTTTAGCAAGTGATAATCATGGTTGAAAATGAGATTCGCACTTGAAAAATCCCAGAGGTGCGGGGTTTGAACCTGCAATCCTCGTTACCGAGGCAAGCGTTCTACCAACTTGGCTATCACTGTTTTTCGTTTGTTTACCGATAATGTACAGTTATTATGTGAAGGTATTATCCAATACATATTATTGTACACTTATATTAATGGATATCTGGTCCATTGATTTATGTACCAAAGCTAATATCCTGTTTCCTGGCTGAAGGGCTGAGCAAACAATCGGAACGGCCTTCCGGATATCCGCTCAGGGATTTATACACGCTGTATTGTAATTGATAATTATTTGTACTTACTAGCTACAATAAACCTAGGATAAGATTAAAGCCCTACTGTTTGCAACACCGTTGTAAATCTCTATTACCATAACGTCATCGAACAAGCATGCTGTCACTGTCATTCTTATCTATAAAATCTGTGTTGTGAAAGGGACGGAAGACGATTACGTTACCGTAAACAGATTGCGCTTGAGAGACTGATCACAGATTTTACGACCGGATCGGAGCCAGTAGTTGCTAAATAGCCGATATTCTCCAGAGTTCCGCGGTTTGGTATTAAGCTTAGTATCTGAACACATGCCCGTGCGGTTTTATGTCGATTTTGGATGCACAAACATCTGGCTTGAGTGTTTTGAAACTGAAAAAGTCGAACAAAAATATAATCTGAATGAAATTATGACGTTATTTTAGGCAAGAAATTAAAGTCACAACGTTGAATAATTTATTCAGGCAAAACGTAAAACATGTACCGCCTTAATGAAAACTATGAGCAAAGTTTTAGGAGAAGTGGTTGCTATAATTTTAATAGCAGGCGTTTATATCAAACGGGGACGCGATAAAACTGACGTAGGGAGGAACTGTAACTTTGCGTAATTTGTGTGCTTCTGGGCTTCAAGTGAACAATGTTTCAGACTTTTAGACAGTGAAGTGTTAAGTTAGATACATTAAGTACTTATTCTTTACGGTTAATAATAACATTTTTACCTATATATTGAGTACGAAACGAAACCGAGTCATGGTCGTTTAATATCTATATACTTAACTATTAATATCGCTGTCCAAGATACTAAAAATCCTCGTTTAGGGCTGGCTTGTGTATCAGCACAGATTAGATGTTTCCAGAATAAAATTGACGCCACCTTCGCGGATTTAGTTAAATATGTAACAGCCTTCTAATAAGACAATAATTGATTGTTTCAGGTACATTGCTCGGTGTGTTTGGCGTCGAACTTGGTAAACAAGTTGAAAATATCGATAGGCAGCGTCCCCCGGGTGCGTCCGTGATTCAATCCACTCCGATATTGCTTACACTAATAACGTGGATATAATACTTGGATAGGCAACATTAGGTTCATGGTAGGATGCAATTGGTCTTGAAGAAGGTATCATGGTATATTTGTACTTATACGTATCGTTATACAGTGTAATATTGTACGTCACAGCCTAGTGTGAACTAAGTCTTCGAACACCGTTAGTATATCTTTCTGAATCATTCTGTATCTTTCGCTATGACACTAGTAGCCCCACTAATTGTATCTCGAAGAGCAGAAAGCAGTCACAAATGTTAGGCCCGCCACACACTCCCACCACTGCTACTCCTGTAAGCCAGGATCTACAGTGGTGTCCAATGAAGACACCGAGGTTTGACCCTCGGCGAGTCCCGGAATAAAATTAATTGTCTTGGAACCCGCACGAAATTATTCGAAAGATAAAAATAGGAGGAGTTGGAAGAAAATTATCCACTTCCCTCCATTGCAAAGCGGGAGACAAAAAGATCTGGTAGACAAATTTCCACAGAAGCAAGACTCTTACAGCTGGACTAAGTCCAGGTGTAAGGCACCACGGAGAGTTTTAGTCACAAACGTTAGTGATCAGTCAAATCTTGAAAGACTGTAGAAGCCAACTACAACGGTATCCAAAAGCCTATGAAAAAGGAGGTGTGGTTTAACTATTCTACAGCCTTCCCAACAATACCAAGTGCCAACCCATTTATTCACAGCCAAAGATTCATATCAGAGCTATATCGGACCCACTGAAACTACAAACTAAGTTTGTTTATCCGTCTGTCGGACTTACCTGCAAAACCAAGATTACGTTCATGAAGGGCAACAAGTTTTCAACAGCCAATGGAACGATCGTGCAAGTTTCAGGATATCAGATTGTATGGACAAGGGTGTAGTGTCCGTTTTGAAAAAGTAGTAAATTATATAGTGATAGTCACGTTGTCTTAGTAACTGTAGGATCGCAGGTTCGAACCCTTGCTTGCAGCGGCATAGGGATTTTCGTATGTCATTTGCTGCTCTATACGGCTTACGAAACGGTAAAAAAAAACCATTATATAACGGATGTTTCATGTCTGACACTATAACCAGTTCCCGAAAGATATGTCCGCCAGCTCGAATTGTATTGCTTGTATCCCCCTTGCAAAAAGGGGAAGCCAGCCAGTGCCCAACATAATAAGTGTTAAAATGGCATATTATTATTATTATACACTAGCTGACCCGACAGACGTTCTGTAAAAAAGCACTGAGCTTTGCCTGAATTTTCCCATTTTTCGGGCAGCTTTTCAAATTTTCTTTCCTCGCAAATCTAATGGGGACTATGACCAACATTTAATTTAAGAAATTAGCCAAATCGATTTAGCCGTTCTCACGTAATGCACTAATCAACGAATATCATTTCATTGTTAGGGTTCCGTACCAAAGTGGTAAAAACGGAACCCCTATGATGCGACTATGTCCGCCTGTTATCATATAAATGAGTGTGTTTTAGTAGGTTCCAACTGGGTTCTTAATAAAAATATGTAGTGGCAACTTTTTAAATTCATAATAAATAATATTGATTTATTATATTTACAAGACATTGAAATAAAACTATTTGAATGGATTTTATCGCGTTGCGGTACGTCGGGAACGTAAAAACATAAAATAAATGCGATAAAATCCGTTAAATTAGTTTTATTTCGGACAAAATAAGTTCAATGACTCCCCATTCTTCCAACTACCTACTTCCAAGCCACAACTTTACTGTGGGAATATCCAACTCATTAATTCGGCTAGAGTAGTTAATAAATGGAAAGTTTTCGACTTGCATCCCCCGCGCAGATGAATGGGACACGCTGAAACATTTATTACCATTAAAGCTTAGTCTCATAAACTTTTTTGATTTGGACTCATTTGAAAGTGAAACTCCGATATAATATTCTATGGCGTTTAAGTGAATGGTCTGATAAAGAAGGGCGGTCCGGGGGTAGAAGAAAATTCTATTACATCGCCACCCTGAGACCGGATTTTTTAATTTCCTAAAACGCCTCTTGAGGCAGAATATACCTCGCGGATATTTGCCGAGGGGTAGTTTGCGCTGATAAGAATTGAAAACGAGAAAAATCTTAGTTTGAATTTGTGATGGGGAAATGAAAGCTGGGGTTTTTTTTTTGATAAACATCGACGGGCATTCGTAAATGTATATTAAATACGAAAGTGACTGTCTTTCTGTGTGTGTGTCTGCCTTTCCGTCTGTTTCTTTAACTCTAAGACTAAACGGCTGAACCGATATTGTATTATGTTTTCTTCGCAAACTCGACCTCTGGATGAAAAAAAACATACAATATGTTACCTCCCATTTTGTATGGATTTGGTTTCTGCCTTTGGATTTACTGGAAACTTTGGGAAAAGACCTAAGAACTAGTGGTATAGAGCTTAAATTTAATTTAATTTTCATGTTCCTAATAGTACTGTACCATAGTTTCAAAATACTTTAACTCATTGAAACATCCCGAGCTCATTAAAACACAATAATTACACGAAGCTTACGATAAATACTCAAGTATTTGAAATGTCTGTACGGTTTCTCTTGGCGGTCTTCCAGTGGCAATTAAGTCTCCATGCTTTCTTGCTGTTGTTTCTATATCGTCTACTCCATTTAAGAGATTATGTATGTTTGGGCTGAGTTCGTTTAATTAGCTTTGTGTTTACATACCCATGTACCCTATGTATGTACCTTACCTCTGTGTGAGGAGCACGAATGTTTTTACCCGAGACAAGAACGTTTAATAGATTTATCTATTTAAGTATTATATACTGGCATCGCCCCCAGTCCGTTGTACGGTACTCCATAATACAAGCGCTACATAGTTTGAGACCATTCGATTGGTGTTTTTGTCTGGTGATAACCTGCCCAATAATTAACCAAATAGGTTGATCTATTAAAGAAGAGGCCCGACCCAAACTATTGTGTATGAAGTGGATTTAAACAAGAAACCGAAAAGTGTTTTGCTTTTAAACCAGTCATTCTTAGGACGATAGAGTTACGATTAAGTGAAGTGAATGTGTGAGTGAATTCTGTGCACACGCGCTGAGACGCACATCGACAAACTTATTAATTTTTTTTAACGTAGTAAACCCTTTTTGAGTCGCCGTGTCTAAATGTTATATTTGTTATAATGCTAGAAAAATCGTCTGGTCTGGCTATTACGTCACTCTTCTCAATCCGGTACGTAGAATCTTCATCAGCAATACATTATTCCCGTTAAAATTTTTACAATACGGAATTAATCCGTCGTGAAGGATTACAGTATCAAATTTATTTTCTTATAGAACCGCCGCGGAGTAACGAAGCGATGCGCGGCGGGATTCGGAGGCGGCATTATTAGAGCGGCCAATCCCTCGGGGATTACTGAGTTTTTAGGGACGTACGTAATTGATGCGGGGTTTTGGAAATTATCTCGCGGTATTTATTTGGGTTCATTGAGGAGAAAAAACAATATACAGAGATAATTTGTTTTTAATGGGATATAGATGACTGTCGCGTGGTAATTGAAATTAATTTAAAGATGGAGTGGGCATAACTACTTACTTGGTTTTGGAGGAAATTATAAATTAATTTAATAGAAAATTATATATTTTTTAAAATTCCATTTAATTTGATGTGATCTGATGCTTGCTGATACTGATGTAGGTGATAGGACAAATCTGCAACAGTGCTATATTGTTCTATATAATGTATATCTATTTGTGTTCGAATAGTGTGAATTGATATAACATTATTGCAAATTTGTGGTCAAAATACCATATCCACGGCCGTCTATGCACACAAAATTCCAACATCCGTGGCTCGCTCTCCTTAATTTCGGCGATTTCTTACTAATTGCTGATTTTCTAATTAATCACAAGAGAGTTGTTTGATTAATAGGCCGCCGATGCCCCCTGAGACAGGAGGGGATGGGGGAGGCTATGATTTAGCGATTTGCACTGAAAAGACGATACTTCGCTTTCAGTTTAGGTTTTCAGCGACTAATTAATAAGTAGCACGGCTTCAAGTTTGAAGATTGTTTCGTTATAATATTTTTTTCGTTGCCTACTTAAAGCTTTAGGAGTTTTGTTGTTCGGTATTCCGTCCGACTTGTTTTAAATTTGGCGAGGATCGTGAATATTGTGATTATACAACCATGCGTTTGGTTGATATATTATTGCGACCATAATGATTGCAATATACAATCATTGACACATCTCTTTATTTAACGCCGAAAAAAATTAAAATATCTATCGACCTAAAATAAAACAACGCGTTAAGTAGGTACTCCCTTATTGTAGAAGTTTGAAAATTAAAACCATTTATCAAAACCAAAATACGCAAGACAAACCAAGAAAACGATCGACACTGACTCACCAATAGTTACCATCAAGAACCACGAGTGATATCCAAATGGAAGTGGAAAAAGCCAGCTGACTCGAAGAGTCCACAAGAGTGGAAACTGCAAAGGCCTCCACCAGGCCTAAGGCCACAGGCCACCCCTGGGACATGGCCTGGACGCCCCCGCAAGGCCGCTGCGGGGGCGGGAACCAAAGGCTTGGCATGGGAGAAGTTCGCGACGAAAGGGTTATGCGTCGGTTGCGGAGGTGACTGGGGTTACAAGGGGGGGTTGAGGGTGAAATTGGACAGTTTGGAGTACTCGGGTTACAGATACTGCTTCAGCAGGCCAGGGTACCGCGCCAGGGCCAGGTCTTGCGAGGACGCCAGGTTCATTCATATAAACTTTGTGCTATTGGCTGAATTGAAACATTTTGAGCAGGTAAGTAGCAGTTCATAGTTTTTATTATACATTAGCTATACATATATATATTAAATTTATAGACGTTCTATAACTTTTTTAAACGTCATATAGTACTGCGCACCAGAGTTTGCTTTGCGCAGTAATATCTGACGTTTGATAGAGTTATATATCGTCTATAAATTCCGGGGTAGCTTTTTACCTCTCTCTTTAGGCTCTGTAATTAATTCTACTCTCTCCGAAATGTAGAGTAGGATAGCAATACATATTTAATGCACTTTCCTTTGAATCAAATAAATGACTAACACAACCCTATCTTCTTAACATTAAGAAGATCACGAGGAGTGTACATCATCAAGTATAAATAATTCCTTTTAAATATACACTATATACCCCTCGTTCAAAATACAACTTATAATGGTGAAAAGTAAGGTTTCAATTTCCCTGGTAAGGTTAATGAGATATTAGAGCCAGGTTCAAAGGTTGACACGGTTAGGCCGCGATGCGAAGAAATTGCAAGTATTTAATTAACTTGCCCGAAGCGACCGACGCGGAGTTATGTTTAGTTATTCAATACTTTAGGTATATGTTATAGGATAAACAAAAACTGTTATAAGTAAAAATATATCTCGATTTCCTGGAAATGAAGTCACAAAATTCAAAACGAAAACGCCTAAGACATTTTTTTTTAATCTAACATTCTCATTTGAATATATATTTTTTAACTTTGTTACCCAAGAAATAAATGTTTATTTCAAAAGTAGAATTTAATACCATTGTCATACCGTATTTTCGTACGCAAAATTATAATAGGATCTTTGTATATGCGTATCGATAAGGGCGGGTATGTAAATTCAGTGATAAGGGAGACGGGGCTCGCACGGTTCGAGCTATCACAAGCTAGAGCGTGATCTTTCAGAGTTACGGTTGAGATTGGATCTTTGAATAATATTTTCTTTATACCTTTACATTGATTTGACAACTATTTTAACCGACTGCGCAAGTATGAGGGTAATGTTTTTATGTATATCATCGCCTTGTTACCCGACTACGGCGTAGCAATTTTTCTACGGCGTAGTAGTTAAGTCAGTTTAGAACAACTGGGAATATTAGTGAGTTTGGTTACGCGTATAAATACCATTCAAAGAAACTCCTATAAACTCAACATAGTTATTTAAAAATACCGATAACGTCTTAGGACTACATTACTTAACTAAGAACTGTATTTTTACTGCGTCTTTTTACAAATCTTAATAATTAAGTAGATTCACTCCTAAAAAAATATTTTTAAGTTTTTTTATACTATCCGACACTTAGCTACCTATTTAACTGCTTTGTTAACATTGCCACAGGGCATGGTATACGTACGTTAGGGAATCGTGTTGCATACTAGCGGCAGGCTTCTGAACCGATGCCATTATTTTTATTGTCATAGGTAAGTAGTTTTATTTTTGTATGAACCATACATTTTACCGGGATAAAAAGTAGCCTATGTGCTATTCCAGACTATAATCTATCTCTGTGCCAAATTTCATCCAGATCCGATCAGCCTTTCTGGCGTGATTGAGTAACAAACATCCATCCATCCAAACTTTCACATTTATAATATTAGTGGGATGTTTATACCGGGTAAAGCGTTCCCTGGGATAGCCAAATAACTGAAGACCACGAGCCTCGGACACTACTGGTCATCCAATGTAACCGAACCTGTTTTTTTTTTATAAAAAAGATCACTTATTTAATGCTTATCCTTGCTAGTTTAGTGAATCATGGTAAACCACCTTGATGAAGTCATCGAGCCATAGTTTTACATTAAGGTTCTCGTATAATGATAATCAACAGAATTGAATCATGACTCAACTAAGGCGGAAATTCACTTACCATGTTCTGGCATATGGCAACCCTAGCTGCGTATATTTTAATATTCATAGTATCAAATTCGACATACTGTCTTTATATTATTAAGCTTGTTATGGCATCTTATGGGGTTGGAAGTAAAGCAATTAATAGTGATGAAATTAATGGGATGGGTTTGATAAATATGATCTATCTATCTATCTCTATATACAAAACAAAGTCGTGTTGAAGTGACACCATTAATAATTCAATAACGGGAGGGCTGATTTTTATGATCATTGATTTTTTTTTGTCTCCGTCCTTAATAGCAGAATAACTATTAAAAATGGCGAAAATGAACTAATAAATCATTCTCATACATTGATTCAGAGGGGTTACAAAGTTCGTCGGTACAGCAAGTAATAAAAAAATATTGCCAGACGAACACACCAACTATATGGTCCCACACTAAGTAACGCTTGTGTTATCGGTACCGGTACAATGGACTGGCGGCGAATCGGACATCAATAGGGTAGCTGTTTATACCGTTTTATGAATAAGAAATAATGTTTGTTTTTTTAAAACAAGGCAAGGTGTTTTTTTTTTAAATTTATATGAATTTAATTTATATATTTCGGAATGTTATCTTTATAACCTACTGTAATATTTTACACTATTTTAGTTACACCTAATATTTTTAATCTACGGAGTAAATTTTAAGACATAAAGGCTTAAAATGTACTCTATAGATACAGACATACATTTTGGTTTTAGTAGACTCTACTTAACTCTATCTGGAAATTTTGTTACAGTCTATGTTTAAGCCGAAGCTTAAGTCTGTTTAAGACCGAAAGTTTTCTATTGTTTAAGCTCTGTACCGTGTTCAATTTAAAGTTTGTGGTCTCGATTGAGTTATAAAAAAGCTAAATAAAGATCTATGGGAGTTATACACTTAAAGACGATAATATTTTATGAATTCCAGTTAAATAAACTCCGGCCTTTAACCGGGAGAAAGTCTTTAAAAAGGAATTACAATTCTAACCTATAGGTAAGTTTGAAGAAACTTGTAAAACCGGCTAAAGTGCATCGGGTAACGAGAGAACGGGTAAAAATTGTTAGGGAGCATCCATATACTACTGAATAAAGATTCATAGTTGACTTAATAAGTGCTTATGTTTACAACAAAGGAAATGATCACGGCTATGCCCCAAACGGGTAGGTAGAGGTGTACACATTTCCGTTAAAGGAATAACGGGCCAATAGCGGGCTAAACTACTGGCTTTTGTTAAATATGCAGTTACTCAAAATAATGCATGCAAACAAAAAAAAACTGACATTAACGAGATACAAAAAATATGTAAGTATATCTATAACTTAAATTCTGTTATCATACAACCTATGATGCAACAGAGTTGAAATTGTATATCAAGCTGCTTAAAATACTTTAAAAAAAACACTGCACACATTTTATTCTATTTTGATTATGGCTTATTGGTCAATTTGCTTTTGGTTTTATATTATTAGTAAGTAGGTATTCGCGCAAAAATGTCAGTCCGAATTCTCAGTGTATTGTGAATTGTTCCAATGTCATCTATGAGATCTACTCGTAAATCTACTTAAATACTTCAGACTACTTTTTACACTTTATATTTTTCTTAAACTATACCATTCCAAAATAGACTATATAGTCTACTAAGTTCCCGAAAGCAAGTTTACTATATGGCACCGCCTTAACCGTTCTCCATTGAAGCGTAACCGCGACGGGTCGTTATCGCAGGTGCCCGGGCCGGTATATCCGGTTAAATCCGGTTACAAGCCGGTTACCAGGCCCGGGATTACCGGCTGAATCCGCTCCTACAGTCGTTCCAGACTTGATTTATTCACTCAGTATGTTTTGGACCGTGGTTTTTATGTACTGTGGGTGGGGCTTTCTTATTTAAGTAGAGCTAGGTTTATTTCACATGACAGTAATTTATTTATTTTAGTGCATATCTTTAAAGACATTATATGATCACCTTTATCACCGCTCGGTTGGTCAGAAATGAACAGAAACAGTGTTCAAGGTGTTAGAATTGTTATCTAGTCAACCAAATATCAATACAATCCCGAGTAGTCAGTATGAACACATAAATAAACCTCACGAATTGAAATTAACTCGCACACGAAATTAAACTGTCTGTTAAAATGACAAACACGTTTATTGCGTGACACAAATTATGCTAACTCGACGCAAAAACTGTCCCGCCATTTTGTCACGCCGGTTGCCCCGGGTCGGTTGCGAGCCGGCTTAATCCGGCACCTTTATCACGCACCAATGTCCGTGACAACCGGTTGCTGTGTTAAGTAGAGTTGAGTAAATTGTATGCCGGGCAATTTGCTTAAAATGGACATGGTTTTGCTTGTAATTTTTTAATTGAATTTTAATATTTTGTTAGGAAACTACCTATGGCATATGTTGATCTTCCTTTACAGCCCTTTTCAACTACTTATATGTGCCAGTGTCCGCGGAGACAGAATTCGGTTTCTTGGTTTACCCGAAGCAGCTGCCTGCTCAAACAAACTATACAAATGGCGCTGCAGGCGCATTCTGAACAATTGACAATTCTCCATACAATCCTGAAACGCGCTATGAGAGTTTTCGGAGCACGTAACATATATACAAGATCCTGACAATTACCGTTAGGGAATAGCGGCCGCCGCGCCAGGCAACCCACCCGCCTGGCTGGAAGATCTTCCCTACCCGCCAAAATTTGAATCAATGTAGCTGCAACAATACCCAAGCAACTTCGTTACAATCAATTGTCAATTCCTTCACACAATAAGCTCACACATTAATTATTCCATTATCGTATTGATCCTGATCAGACGGACTGATGTGGCCGGGGATAATTTACAGCTCCTTGGCCGTCGCCCGTCAGGGTACACCCGGGTACCCGGTTCAACTTATTTACATAATTTGTGTGGCAACATGTCGAGACAAAACGTGAGTTGAATGAGGAATACTTTTTTTTTATTATTAAAAAAATAGATTATAAGTATGTACATGGCGCTGGGCATACTTATATTCCATGACTGTGGGGATATTATAGGGTGACACTAGACATATATTTGGTGTACAAGGTTAGGTTTTGAAGGTAATATTTCAAAAGAAGTCAACATAGTATCATTTGCTTTGGCTCAAGCTAGCAAAACTTTGTAAATAATGGAAAACTCAAACGTATATTTGCATGTTATCCGCATTTAAGATTCGTATTTGATTTGATGCGTTATATCATGTCTTGGCAAGCACAGCAAAATATTTAATATTTTCAGTCTCCCTTCGCAAAAGGAAGAACTGAGTTCCGCGCCGAAATGGCTATATAAACAAAGACAACGCCGGATGAATGCAATAACCGTTTACAGAATACATAAACATACTCCCCGTTTGCTATGGTGGAGGCGAAAGTATTAAAAAACTCAAATATTTAATTTACAAACAAATATTCGGGTTTCGCCAAAAGTGTACCGAGTTGTGTTTTTGAACATTCATATTCTTCGATATTAATATTTACGCTACATATTTATAATAGAAAGTAACACAGGAATGTCTAACAAATATTACACAAT
Organism: Pheosia gnoma; assembly: GCA_905404115.1. Lineage (NCBI taxonomy): Eukaryota > Metazoa > Arthropoda > Insecta > Lepidoptera > Notodontidae > Pheosia > Pheosia gnoma. The sequence continues at coordinate 376,175 of FR989913.1, forward strand.
TAAGTTAATTAATTATTAAAATTACAATTGGGCTGATTTCAAAATGCACTCAGCAAATCCACCATTATCGGCCGGGAGGGTGACCAAAACGCTGGCAGCATTGCCACGTTGAATGGCAATGCTGATGTGTTGGCGAAAATACATGCCAGCATTCTGGTCACCAGATGTCTCCACCAGATGTGTTGAGAGCTCCATTATCTGTGCGATTGTGTAATCATCGATTCGGTTACTAAGAATAATGGCTCTGAAGGATATTTACGGCACTAGAAAATTACTGATTGAATGAAACCGGTAACTTAAAAAGATTCGTAGACCGTCGAATGATTTCATAGTTTTATCGCTATCAGATTTTATATAAATAATTTAGTTCAAACATTGTTAGACTTATAAATTGAAACGATTGCTTGTCAAGTTAGGCAGGCCCCAGTTGCAGTTATTACAGTATAAAGTACCCGTAGGCCGGTAAGTAGGTAAGCCGGTGGAGCGCGCGATACGGGGCGCCAGGTTAACGATACACCTGGTCGCTGCCATAGATTATTAAATATACACAGAGCTGACTCAGTCAGACCAGACTTTACTTACTCGACAATAGTAGTTCGATCTGATCGATTCTGAATTTATACTACCAAATAAATAAACAGTCATAACAAGTTTTACCCTATTTGAAACATTATTATTTCAAATTAGCTTAAATAAACTAGAACCCAATTGAAGTTATAGTGTGTTTTCTTAATACAATGGGATGAACGAAATAATAGTGCCCTATTTAGTACCTAGGATACTGATTTTGTAAATTCAATGCTTATTTGTTACTTTGCCAGCAGTCAAACCATATCATTGGTCAGGTCATGATGAGGTCAGGTAGCACCTCTGTGAGGTATACCACTTTAGGTACATAACTCAACGCTGTCCGATCTATTTTCAAATTCGTCATCCAAAACGTCGCGAATAAAAGTACTCAAGTGAATCTACTGAGTAGTAATAAATCTCGAGAGAGGCCCACCTCTGGAAGATGGATCGACTGGCGCTTCAATATAATAAAGTGTTGTTCAAATTAAACATGGCGCGGGGATATTAATATTTCGTATAGAGCCATTCCCTGGAGATGGGGGGATATCTGAAGCTTGTCAGGTGGGGGGGGGGCATAATTACACTAAGTATTGACGGTTGATGGTCATGCGACTGATAGATCGTATAGCAGAGAAAAAGCTAATTAACTCGCCGAACTTTGTTGGTTATTTTAAAAATAACAAAAAAATTGTTAACTGAACTTTAATTTTTTTATGTTACTAGTAACTAACCGAGGTTTATTGGTAGTAAAACATAGTTCGTATGACACAATATTTGTGTAACTACACATCAAAAGTCTTGTTAATGATAGCAAAAAAATGTAGACCTACTAGACTACACTGTAGACCTACTAAGCCGTGCACATACTGAAAGTGTAAACATCAGTGTGTCTACAACAGTGGAGCTTATCTATCTTGGCTTCTTTACGTCTATACATAGAGTATTATTTGCAGTGACCTGAACATAGATCCTAATTTCATTATTTTTAAATTAACGTTTGTTGAAGGAGTCTCATGAGAAAAGGAAATATTAAACAGAACGAAGAAAAAATATATAATCTCCTCAATGCTTAATTAAGGGGCCATTATTTTGTGAAGATTATTCCTTTTAAATATTGTTCTTACCTACCTACTTTCTTGAGGCAGTGATATTAAGTTTAATTAGAATATTACTTATAGATTTTTAGTTGCGAATTTACGACAGTATCTATACTAATATTATAAATGTGAAAGTTTGGATGGATGGATGGATGGATGGATAGATGGATGGATGTTTGTTACTCTTTCACGCCCGAACGGCTGAACGGATCTGGATGAAATTTGGCACAGAGATAGATTATAGTCTGGAATAGCACATATGCTACTTTTAATCCCGGTAAAATGTATGGTTTGGTTGGTGGGATAGATGTTTTAATTTTTCATTCTTTTTATCGCGGGTAACACCGCCGGGCGCAGCTAGTTTTTTATAGACTAGGAATTTTCACTAATTCATTTCCAGATAAAATTGGTTAGTTTTGTATCAGCAGTCATTTATATGTATTTATGTTTAGTATTGTAATACTCTTTGGTGCGGATAGTTCTTCTAAAAGTTCGCCCAAAATCAGTTACGTACTGACGCAACCGACGAATCACTTACTGACTCAACCGGCGAATCACTCATTGACTCAACTGTAGAATCACTTACTGACTCAACCGTCGAATCACTTATTCACTCATCGGACGAAATTTCTTATCTTTTCACCACATTTTAACAAAAACGATTATTAATATAACGAACCGAATATTTTAAGTATATTCCAAATAATTTGTGTGCACATTCTTGTTACTTCATTCGTTCCAAAAGTTCTTCGCACGGCGGCAGTGTGTGGAAAGTTAGGAAGAAATTTTCGTTTACCGTAAAATTAAATTGGATTGTTTTGAACATTACATGAACGTTTATATTATAGAACATAATAGCTTGCTTGAAATAAGTTTATAAGCTTTCCATACTTTGGTAAAACGTAATACAGATTGAGGAACAATATCGATTGACAAAAAAAAGGGTTTTCACAATAAAACATTGTCCATCATGAAACCCTACACAAAATACCCATAGATATTTGTACATCGCTTTTACATTTTCACCATAAAAACCCACATTCATAACCGGATATCTACGGATACCCGTATATAAAAAACAAACGAGAACACACCGCGCTGCATTCCGAGAACCGGGTATAAAATTTCAAAGTTCCGGTTTTTCAAACCACCACAGTAATCAACGGACGGCCAAACAATGCAAATGAAAATGCGCGGGAAACGAATTTTAATGAATGCCTGATTGAATTTTATCGATAAAACTGTTTGTTGGAATGATTTAAAACGATTGATATTGAACTGTTAAGCCCGCGGACGGTTATTTCGTTATGAGAACAACGGTTTACATGATTCATATATTTTATTTAAAAAAAAGTAAAAATTTGTGACAGCCAAGAAACAATTTGAAACTTTATTTGCAACTTGGAAATTCCTCAGTATTAGAATCTTAGAACCTTGTAATTATGTGACGCCAAGAACTTAGTTTTAAGAAGTTTTCCCCTGGATTACGGATTAAGGTCCCAGTTGTTCCGAAAGTCCCCGAAGGGAGTTATCTGAACTGGAACTGGCTGTGGAATTCCCATGGTCTGTTTACATAGTATGTTTAGAAAATCTTGGGCTTTTATGGCCATGGAATTTGCTATCTTTTGTACATAATATTGTTTGAGTTGCAAATTGAGATAAGTGTTTATATCTTACACTTTCTAAATTTGATTATATATATTCCGGCTTTAATAATTTAGTTCTATAGGGGTACTAAGTACATTAGTATAGTTATATTTTCTTTATCTATGCCCTATGGGGCTGCCTCAAGCTAATTAGACCAAATGTTAAAAAAAATCCAGGCTTCAGATTGTCAGTACATATTTAGATGCTAGAATGACACCCGAGATCGTTCAGCACGTCAAGTGCGAGCTAACCGTATACTTTATAGTCTACCGTATTTAGACATTTTGTACGGAGAATTGAAAAACGCCTCTAGCGGACGGTTATTAAAACTTACATTTCTCCATACAAAATGTCTAAATGACTATAAAGTATACTGTTAGTTTACGAATAATCTCGCACTTGACGTACAGAATACTGAAAAGGTGAGGTGTAACCGGTAAAAGACGAACTCTATATAAAATACCATCCATTTCCTAACCTCACAATGCATCCCTGAACCCATCGATTAGCAAACAAAGCTGGGCCAAACAAAGGGATATCATTCATCCAACAGGCTCTCTGTGCCCTTATATAATAATAAACCCTTAATATTATTAAGGTTTGCGCGTGAGGCGGCGATAGCTAAAATAAACAACATCAATATTGCCTCTCGGAGCACCCTGTCGTCGGCGTAGGTACGGGAAAGGGCTATCGATACTTTAAAATGATATCGATAGCAAAGCTTTTTTCGACTATCGATTAGTGCTCGGCTACAACTGGACTACGATTGCGAGATTATACGTAAGCTAACCGTGTACTTCATAGTTTAAATCTATTAAGACACATTGAATGGAGAATTGAAAGTTTTAAATACTGTTCGCCAGAGGCGCTGTTTAATTCTCCATACAAAATGTATGAATACGTAGACTATAAGTTATACGGTTAGCTTACGAATAATCTCGCACTTGACCTACAGTATATTCTGGCTGTGTACCATATAATATGTAACCAAAATAGTGTTATTGTATAATGTGAGAGGCAAATCATTGCGCTGTCTCGCTCGAGCGTTTGCACTTGTGATTTGCGTCGCTGTAAGCTGACGAAGAAATTCTTATTAATACATTTAAAAGTAAGTGTATCGACAAAAGGTCCCATCACTATAAATCTGTAGATACAGCTCCGGGCAGTTAGGTTAGCTACACTCGCTCAGCACGGCTCTGTGTGCACAACCCTTATCGTACCTTATTACTTACGAAGCTTACGACTGGATAATTTACTTTGCTATAATAAATATTTTTGAAAAGCAATTACAGAAAGATTTTATCTGTCCAATGAGACTGTGGGCTTGTTTAAAATCACGTCAGTGTCCCAGTGTGTTTATAGGATACGCAGAAGTTAACATTATGTGGAGTATATACATACTAAGAAGGTCCTTATTCGATTGCAACTCATTTAAGTATATATATACTCTCATAAACATAACATAAATACGTCTATTATACCTCATAAACACTATAGATGTACTAGGATACCATACAACACTTGTACAATAAACACATTGTACAATAAAATTATACCACCCAAGTCTTTACCTTTAGCTCCTTGGTACGCTTAAATAAAACTTTCTTCTTCGATGAGGTCGTACTTCTCTGTTACTCTCTGCTGGGTTGCGACTCTGTTGTTAAATATATACTTATCTATTAGAATTTCAGTCAAGTTTACCAATAACCCGCGCGGTTCAAGCTCCTTCCTTAGTTTACCTAAACTATGCAAACATCCGGCTATGTGTTTGTGTTGGGAATTAATCGCTTATCGGCTCTCCAGAGTTCCATATTTACTTGTGGCATAACATTGACATTGTTTTTGGGGATGATCTGTGTTATGGTACGTGTTATGAATTTAGTCTTTTCAGACATATTTAAACACTACCACTGTTATCTCCAAAGGATCCGACAGACATTCTAACAATTATTGCGTAAGTATTATAGAAGTTTGTTGATGAAGCCTATATTGTCTACAAAATTTAAAACAACAACAAAATTAAGCTATTGTTTGATCTTCGCTGCAACCATTCCCCCCTAGCCCCTCAGGGCTGCATTTAATACGCATTCCATAGAAGTTATTCGTTTTTTTTATCGTCAGACAAGCACACCAACTATACGGCCCCACACTAAGCAACGCTTTTATTATGGGTACCGCACAATTAACTGGGGGCGAACTTAGTATATAATACTTATATAGATATTAAACATCCATGACTCGGATTCAAACATTCGTGCTCATCACACCAAGTTCGTGCCCCGCCGCAGATGGCAGGGTCACCCGAATACACTGCACGACCAAAGAATTGAATCCTGTAACTTATGTTCAGTAGTTGTGGCCACTAGAACTCTGATCCAATCCGTAACTTTTTTTTACTAAACCTATAAAAAACGACCGCAAACCTGACTTCTGGGTCGCGATTCGTAAAAGCTTACATCAGCAGCAAACATTTGTTAGTTGATCTCAGCTATTTTCCAGCACTGTTACAAATAGCGCACTTACAACGACAAACTGTGCTCCAACACTAACGTCGTTACGTCTACGTTTTTATGAATAAAATATTGACGTTATTTTCACAGTTTTGTCATGTTATAGAGCGGAACAAGCAATTGTATTTTTTCAGTTACAGCTTTGGCTAAGTGAATAAACCGTTACTTTTGAAAAATAGGGAGCATTTATTATTATTTACGATTTCAAGGTAATGCGACAAAAATCATCTAATTAAAATATTAATAAGATACCTGCATGCCAATAGAATCTAATTAGTTCTTGAACTGGGTCAGAAGAAGAAGTAGGGAAGGGAAATAAAATATGAGTAAACTGTTTTATATGTCAACGCCATGATTACATAATAAATAAGATCTATTAAACTAGTTAGTTATCTACAATTTGTACTGAGCCAGGTACATTTTTTGTATCTTCCGCCATAGTTGTAACCTTTGCACTTGCTCACTCATCAGTACACTACCGAGCCAGAGACGGATACGAACAAAAATATTTTAAATTTCCGCCACTGCGCACACTGCGCTTCTGTTGCGCTCTGCGTTGTGATTGGTCGAAAGCCACGTGAAAATGGCACGCCTGGACATGAGACGCGAATTGCCAATTGGTTTCTCCTACAATCAACCAACCACTATGTTGATTTATAATGTTTATTAAGTTGCTATTTTACAACTTGAACCCTACTGTCTGATAGGAGTTAACAGTGCTATTGTGCTCTTTAAAGCTATCCAGGTAAAGTGTTTTAGTCATATTAATAATACTCCATTCTCCTTGTCCCCAGGACCTCCAATCCGAGATAGAAACACACCGGGATGTGTACGCCTCGCTCACGGGGACGGGCCGCCGGCTCCTCGGCAGCCTGTCCTCCCAGGAGGACGCCGTCATGCTGCAGAGAAGACTCGATGAAATGAACCAGAGATGGCACCATTTGAAGTCGAAGAGTATGGCCATAAGGTTTGTTTTTGTTTGATTAAACTACAACGTGGTGGCGCATGGAACAACATTATTTGAGTAGGTACATTGTTTGCAAAAGGTTAAATAATTAACAAAATCTTGTTCTTCAGGGGATTTTCTTGTGTGAAGTTATTGTCGAAGGATTTTTAGCGCATTTCTGACTCAAAAATACAGGTGCGATCCAAAAAGGTTGTACTAAACTAACCTTTAAACCTGCAGTTCTTTAGCGAATTTGTAATCATTGAAGTCAGAATTTTGGTGTCAAAATATTGCTTACAAAAAAAACATAATTGTCATTTTGTGGCAACAAAATGTATCTTTTTAAATTGTCATATCGAAATTCTGATTTCACATCATAATTACAAACTAAAGAAGCGCAGGTTCAAAGCTTAGTATACCCTTTCTGAGTCAACCTGTATTATTTGCTACCTATCCATATCATACGTAGGGTTGGCAATTTTGCACATTAATAGCAATCAAGACGCGTAACCGGTCACTGTAATTCGCTTAGCAACCAGGCTCCAACCGGCCACTCGCCAAATTCGGACGATCGAATCTGATTGAATCGCTTGCGGGCATCGATTATTGAGTTATTCGAGCGACATCTCTCAGTATCAGTTCGATCATTGAAACAATATTTAAAAAAAATACATATTATAACCATCTATTGATTATAATATGTATTTTTTTTTAAATATTGTTGTAATTGAAGCTACATCTGATTTTAAACGACAATAAAAAGGAACTACTAAGTGAAGCCCGCCAAAGGAATACCAAATAGCATAGAAATACAATTTCGGCCGCAGTGTTCCGAGAGCCGCGATCGGTAGCGCTCGTTTGACCTTCAAAAGTTTATTTTTATTATGTCTTAATGTATAGTAAAACACTATACTTCAGCCAGGTTCACAAAACTGTATCTATACATATAAATAAAATTGGAGTGTCTGTTTGTAATATTAAAATAACCGCTTTTTACTAAGTGCATTTGGATGTATACACGTTACCTATACCGAAACAACATTTTTTACAATTTTTGTCGGTCTGTCTGTCCGTCTGTCTGTCTGTCTGTCTGTCTGTCTGTTTGTTCCGGCTAATCTCTGAAATGGCTAGACCGATTTTGACGGGACTTTCACTGGCAGATAGCTGATGTAACAAAGAGTAACTTAGGCTACTTTTATTTTAGAATAAAATTAGGATCTCACGAAAAAAAATTAAAACCAATGTTGCAGCGCAGCGCCTGATTAAGTTTGATAGCAACAACCTGCAATGCTTCCCACGGGCTCAGAATGGGCGAGCAGGCTGTTGTCAACGGTTGTGTCTTTGTTAAATACTACGCGAACGAAGTCGCGGGTTACAGCTAGTTTGGTATAAAATAGATCAATAAAGATCGGAAGCACGATGTAGTGGATCAAATCAGAAGCGTAAATAAAAACAATATGCGCGTGGTTAAAGATAAAAAATATAGTTCTCGAATTGAGCACCTCCTCCTTTTTTAAGACGGAAGACTTGGGCATATGGGACTTTTCAAAAATCGGTTGAATTCACCCGACGATGGCACAAAATAGTCAGAGTTTTTACGTGCTATGAACATGTTTTGGTGTTTACACACCTAAATAATTTTAATTACCATATATTATTTTTTATTATTCGTAGAATATTAACAAAACTATCTTTGAAATGGCAACATAAACGTTATTACAAGTTCCTCACGTTTTACAACAACAAAGCCATTCTATTTATAAGTATTGCTATGGCCCGCTTCATACATCCCAGAACACCAATAACGACATTTCTATTAAACTAAAAATGGAAATTTCCCCCGACTTCAACGTTAAAAGGGTTAGCGGAACTCTCGAAGTGTTGTCAATTAACAGAAAATTAGATATTCACTTTGACAGTTTCGTTTGGAAGTCCCCTCCGGGTATTATTGTAGGAGGTGTCTTGAGTGCGAGGAACTATTAAGGAAATGTTGCTAAATTTTATTGTGGAAGCCATTTTCAAATATCATTGCATTGTGTTCATGAAGTTTGTTGTGAAAGATGATACTTTATCACTTGCTTTAGGTACTATATTAGATGTCATTTATCGGTTGCTTACAAGTTTCAGCGTTGGAATAATGACTGCGACAGAAACAGGCACGGAAGGCAGGTGTCGCTTAGCGATTATATTATTGCGTTGTGCTCATGAAGTTTGTTATATTATATATTATACCTTGCTTACTTTAGGTACTATATAACATGTAATTTTTTGGTTGCTTACAAGTTTCAGCGTTGAAATGAAGTTGACGACGAAAGCATGTGTCGCTTAGCTACTACAGCAACACTAAACGTTTATAAAATACTTATATAGCTCACACTTATACAGGTCATTATAGGCTGAATTGTTCGCTGCCTGTCTGTTTACGTCAATGACCTATAGCTACAGGACACTTTCATTTCATGGTCTAATTACGTATTGAATTAGAATATTTTTATTCATGATAAACATTACAGTACTTATTAATATATAGTAAAAATAATGCAAAATGAAATGGTAAGACTTATCGTTAGTTAGAAATTCCGTTCGTATATGAAGAAGAAGGGGCAAGGAATTTATGGTTGCTTTTTACAAGCTAGGCTAAGTGATAATGAACCATAGGAATATTACTGCAAGTTTATAATTACATTGTTCCCAAATGTTACACAACTAAATGATCATCAATCTGCTATTTTCAATTAACATGTCAACGCAAACATTTTGACTTTATTCCCAAACGCCTCCTGTTGAAGAATCGATAAATACCACTGTGTTAAAATGAAATTTCAAATCATCATCGTCGGGAGGCCATTTTGATTTAAGGGGCTTTGAAAACAGCGAGAGTGTAATCTTACGAGGACTAATTTAATAGAAACAGATGGCTCTGTCAAACTGTAAGTGACTCTTGTATGGGTTGTAATGTTTAAAGGCAAGTAATGCTCGACCATCATAAAACTATGATGTTTTCTTGTACACCAAAAAAACACTTAGGTAAGAATATCGAAAAGTCAATAATCCATTCTACAATGGCTTTAATATCATTATTGATTTCATTGAGAACAGCCGGCAATAAGCTAATCAATTACTAGTTTTAAACTGCTACCCAAATGGCACTATTAACAACAATAAAAACTGTTTTTCGTACCTCGCCGTTGTCGGGGCCCCATCCCAGCCAGTGAATTAATCATTGGAACTTAACGACACGCAATAAATCTGAAAATTCCACCGCCTACGCGAATTGGGACGTTGAAGCACAGTGTACATTACGAATGGAGACCTGAATAATGTAGCACAAATAATTATAACATAGAACAAACTTAAACATAGCAGTGATAGCCAAGTTCGTAGAACGATTGCCTCGGTAACGAGGATCACAGGTTCAAAACCCTGGCACGCACCTCTGGGATTTCTGGATTTCATGTGCGAATCACATTTTCAACCACGATTATCACTTGCTAAACGGTGAAGCAAAACATCGTGAGGAAACCTGCATGTCTGAGAGAGCCCCTCGAAAGATGTGTGAAGTCCGCCAAACCGCACTGGGCCAGGGTGGTAGACGATGGCCTATTCCCCCTCGCATTGAGGGGAGGCCGTGCCCAACAGTGGGACATTAAAAAGGGCTGGTATTATTATTATAAACAAACTTAAAGTAAATATGCCCATGCATCTCTGCTTGGTAGATCTAGGTCATCCACGCGGTGACCCAGTGCGGGTTAGTAAATACTGTCAGGTATTTGAGGGGATTGAGGCTGCTACTGTAGTCATGCTTATGTACGGCTTGTTTGTGGGGACTGGTGTGCTTATTTTTTCTCAGTAACATATTTTTTATTTGCCGATAACATTTGAATGGCATCCCATAGTTGGTTAATAAACGAATAACTTCTAAATCATTTTCTATCCATATCTCATTACAAGAAAAAACTCAGGGTTTAGGATTACCCGAGGATAAAATATCATATCATAGCTACACGTGTTCAGATTCTTATTTAAAAGAGGATTACACGTTCACGGGCTGAGCTCGTATCACAGGCAAAAGGCTTTGTGCACATAGCCCGAATGCCGAAGCGAGGAATACCACAAATTACAGGCGGAGCCTGTGTGGACTCTGCTTATACGGAAATGCCTTTATACTGCCCACCCTAGTGCGTCTTGCAGGACTTTATTAATGTCTAATGTAATAATAAAAGTATGTAGAAAGATCTTTACGACAAAATAAATCGACGCTGAAGTCACTATTCTAAAAAAAACTTTACTCACGTGTCGAATTAATAACCTCCTCCTTTTTTTCGTCCGTTAAAATCACCCTCCCTCCCTCCAGGATACGTAAACATTGTAAAAATCCTTATCACAGTTTCATAAGCATCATTTTAGAGGTCCTAAAATGGATCGTTTAGAGGCGAGGTACAGTCGACCACATTAAACCGATTTTATTGCACATTTTACATGTGGCTTGCGGAACGATAAAAAGTTTTACAATACGTTGGTTGGGAACGAAAATACTTTGCTACAACTATGTAAGTATGCTTTGGAGTGTGTCGGTTGAATTAGAGATATTGGGGAGTGGTTATATGAAATCAATTAAGAATGCTTATTAAAAAAAAATAAGGGGATCCGTATTGCGTACGTAATACCACCATTAAATAGTAGCATAATGTTTTAAATAATAATAAGGAAACACGTATCCCCCCCCCCCCCATATATTTGTTTTTTTTTCTGAAATTATAAAGAGTTGTTTTTAATTTTGATTTATTCATAGCGTGTTTTATCACGAATACTTGTGGGTCTAGAAACCTTTTTTTATGAATGTGCATGTGAAGTGTACCTACTTCTTATTTAAAGGTACTCTCTCTCGTTTCTCGCCCTCACTGCAACCACACCCTAAATAAAATAAAATGCGATCTGCATACGAGGCGCAGTAAACGGGCCACTGTTTAGTGATTTCATAGCGATATAAAACAAGATGGCTGCCGTTAAAATCAATTTAATGTCGCATTTTATGCATTTCCAGTAGATAAAGTAACTCAAATATATCAGATTCTCAAATGGTGATGTAAATTATTTTTGGTAGCCTTTGGTTTTAGCTTTGTTGCAAAATTGAATAACGTATACAAAACATTTAAGGTATGTAACGATACTAGTCGATCAGTATCTATATAGCCCAGTATTTAAGTTCCAAATATAAATTGTAAACCAAATTTAATTTTTCAAAAATATCAGATGCAAAACGTAAAGTAAATACAGCCCGCTACAACTCGAACCCCACGTGCATGATGCGGTTTTCACAAACCACAAAACCCGTGTATGTTGCGTTTTATGTTGAAGTTGGCAACCCTGCGGCTAGGTAGCTCAGGTGGGGACCGTGCGGTCGCCGCGACCCTTTGTCGAGTGGCGGGTTAACTGCCTGTCTATGTTTTTATGTTGCTGACTGTACTTATATTGTGGGGTGAAAAGCATTTATAATTATAATTCAGTCATAGCCAAATTGGTCGAAAGTTCGCCTTGAAAACAAGAGCCGAAGTTTCAAACCAGTACCTCAAGCACAATCCTTCTTACGTACCGTTTCGGTTATGTAGCGTCTTCCATCTCACTCACACCATAGATTGCGTAAATCAGTTTGACAGTGACAGCATGTTTTCTCGATGAACGTTACGATAACATTAGTTACTAGTGAATAAAAATATCTTGAGCAAAACTTAAAGTCGAAGTAAACGTCAGTATGGAACTCCAAACGTAATCGTATCATCATCGTGAAAGTTGTCCATCATAAATGTTCGTGGATGCTGTGCTTTGGCTGGGACGTAACTTGATTGCGTTAACATTAAGCTACGTTATAAGATTGTGTTTGAGCCACTATTATCGACATACGTGAAGTTTGGCAGCCCGCCCTGGGCCAGTGTGTTGGGTGGCCTGAAACCCCCTTGCAATGAGGCGAGGCCCAGAAGCAAATGACTTATTAATTATTTAGTATATTTCTTGCAAAATAACGCATTGCTGGACTCGACGGCGAGACTGTATCTAGATTTTATCATCCATCCCTGTCACTCGTACGTTAAATGACGAAGATGACTAATTTTTACCATCTACCCTCCTATTTCACAACTACCCTCTTGTCTTTACAGGAATCGCCTGGAAAGCAACGCGGAGCACTGGTCGGCGTTACTCTTATCATTGCGCGAGCTCACAGAGTGGGTGATCCGGAAGGAAACTGAGCTGAATGGCCTGGCGCCACCTCGTGGTGACCTACCTGCGTTAATCAAACAACAGGTATGAAAAATAACGTATTAACCTTTTTATAAGTATTTATGTTATAATGTACGGTACCAACTGTAGGGTCCCAAACTAAGCAAGCGTTTATTATAGGTAATAGATGGACTGGGGGCGATCTCAGTATTATAATAGTTTATATGGATATTCAATGTCCTAAACTCGGGTACAAAAATTTCGTGCTCATCACACTAAATTGCCCAGTACCACGGTCCGGTACCCTCTGTACGGAAAGCTAGGTCACTATCATATGTGCCAGTATGGATAATAGAAGGTACTTCATTAATTGGATATTGGTTACCCAGAGTGCTTATTTATTTTCATTTATTATCATCACGTTTGTATGAATTCAAGGATTAAAATTTTCAACCACTATTCAGCGGATGCAGCAACAATTAGGGCGTGATAAATAATTTGATCGCGGTAGCTAATCCACAGCCCTTTGAAGCAATAAGTCAACCGCGCATGTCCGCACTTAGCGACGCCATTTCGGTTGGAACGCCACCGCAAAATGGCCGATCGGCGATTCGCGCGGGAATGTTTTGTAGGATGTTTTAGGAATTGTGTAATACTTATTTGGTATTTTTGTTTCTATTTCTATATCAAGTAAGTATTAAAGATTGTTAAAATCCATCTTGATAATAAAATGATTAGGTAGCACACTTGCCGTTATTAAAAATTCAAAATAAAGAAGAAATAAAAAATGTTGCCTACAAGAAGAAAAATACGATACTTATTCTCATTTATGACTTTCACTACATAGTTTCGTTTGTTTTAAAAAGGGGTTTGTTATTTGGCTTTGTCTTCTTGACAATGAAATCACACCACAAAGCAGTGAGTTTAATGAATATCAGCATTATAATGATATTATTTTACCAGGACGATCATCGAGCGTTCAGAAGACAACTGGAAGACAAGCGGCCGGTTGTTGAAAGCAACTTGCTTAGCGGCCGACAGTACATCGCCAACGAGCCACCGCTCTCAGACACTAGCGACACTGAACGTAAGTAGCACCATCTATATTTCATAATATGAACTAATTTACGTTACTGTTCCATTAATTGATAAAAGAGGGCGTTTTGTTCACACATTATTACGTCATTCGCCATGTTTACTATTCTTTGATGGTGGTAACCAACTATCAAGACTGTAAAAACGATTCCTTTCTCGTTAAATATAGTAGGTAAAGAATAATTGGAATTACAACATCCACTTTAAGATTATGGTTATCTTCATAAGGACACTAAAAAAATTGAAAAACATATTAAATCAGCTTTTATCGTTCGATAAAGTTGTGAGCACTGAAGTTTTAAAGATTGTATTATATAATAAAGTATATAATAAATAAAATAATCTAAAGTAATTCATGTCACATAAAATAATATCGACAAATACGTTGTCTGACAACTAGATCTGTTCTTTTCTATTCACTGACAGAATATTCTGATGACCTGAATGCATTCGAAGGTTTCAGGACTGACACCAGCATCAATATTCTGAAATATTCCTGTACATACCGAAGCAGGGCAAGCTTTCCGCGCTAGTGAAATCGCACCGTTGATTGCTGTGACGTCATTGTGCATTAATTTACATATGTGATACGGACACTAAATGTGTTTGACAGGGATATGCTATGTGTGGGATATATATTAACCCCCGAATTTATAGACGTTTTATAACGTCATATAGTACTGCGCAAAGCGAAACTCTTGTGTGCAGTACTATATGGCATTTGATAAAGTTATGAAACTAATACTTACTCGCTATCCCAGCAGACGTTGCCTTGACAAAAAATACTCAGTTTTCCAGAATTTTCCCAATAACTTTTTCAATTTCCCGGACAACCTTATTCAGGCTTTTACAAACGGTTATGGTAGGCTAGTTTTCAATGATTTAAACTAGACCACTCATAAACCCCCAAGCCCAACCACAAACCGGTCGATATCACAAAAGCGCAGCTAAAACAAAGCTGCGAACGGATGAACGAATGACTGAGTGAATGAATGAATGTACGAGTGAACGCAATTAGAAACGTACAGGCATCGCTAATTGCAAATTCCGAACCGACGGCCCGCTCAATCAATGGAGTTTGCATTCACAAGGCGATAGCAATCGGTGCTTGCCAATCAATTGGCGATGCTGATTGATTGCGATTGACGATTATGTTTTTATGTGGTCAGCATTTGATGGATCAAGCGTTTTGTGCATAACGCATGTGTAATTTAACTCTAGCTATCACATACATTATTATAAACAGCTCTCATAAAATTTGGCTTAAATACATTCAAAATTTTATAGGTTTTATTTCATTGTTCAATAAGTGCTCTTAAATTAGACTGCATTTGCTTCAGATACGTATTAGTTTCACCGATTCCATCAACTTTACCTACATAGCTATCTTCTAAGTATTATTTAAAAATCCCTCCGACACTAAATTACTGGACCACAATGAGAGGGAATGCTACAAGTAGTAAAAAAATACATTGGACGGTACCGTACAAACTACAAGTGCCTCGTTTGAATTCGATGTTTTGACGAAGCGAGTTAACTTGAACAAGTTTGCAGTCTCGTTTGATGATAACTTTGGTTTTTATTTGAAAATGGAATTGTGATCATTCATAAACTAAAAAAATCGTAGTAGCACTCATCTCAAAATTGGATTTTTGAAAATTCGTCACCATTACCTTGAATAGTAAGGCCCTAGTTTATGATTTATTTGGAATATTCTACATCTATTCCCATTCACTCTACCATCTACTCTCTTATTTTATTACTTCTTGAAGAAGGAATCAAGTCCTCGATTTTAACAGAGTTTAAACTTTGTAATTTATTCCAGAATTTTGTACGTAGTATCCTCTTATTCGTTAGCAAAGTGCATAGCGTGGGAGGTAATTGGTCTCAAACTACTCTAATCTAGCCAGCTCCAATGTTTAATGATAAATCTACATCCTACTTTGGCGTTTGCATTTGATTCTACTCCAGTTACTCGCCCTGGAAAGTACAAACTAGATCAGTGCACTGTCCCAACTGGATAGCCCTACATTCCTCGGCGTGGAAGTAACGATGTAATTATTAAATTCCGGCCGCCCCCGGGGCTCGGTGGATTACGCTCCAAATATTGAGTGCCCTGTGCCGCACTCGGGGAGTCACGGTTTAGAAAATTTTACTCAACTATATATTCAAACGCATGTAAGTGTATAGAAAAAAGCAAAGCAAAGTTGTTATAACGCTTGCCTCGGTAATGAGGATCGCAGGTTCAAACCCCGGCTCGCACCTCTGGGATTGCATGTGCGAATCTCATTTTGTCAACGTTTGTTGTGACAGCGAGCCGCGAGAGCGAGGGTGACTCCCGCAGCTACCGGTCCGCGGAGGAGCAGGCGCGGGACCTGGCGCGCTCCATCCGCCGGGAGGTGGCCAAGCTGGCTGACAAGTGGAACACCCTGGTGGACCGCAGCGACGCCTGGGGACGGTGCTTGGACGACTCTGCACAGGTCAGTACATATGCTATTGCATTATGGCTATTGTTTCAAGCCTAGATGTACCGGGGAAAAGTTTTCTTAAAAAAAAGGATTTTGCGGGCTCTTCTTAGTTGAACTAACGTTCTAAACCAGTCGGCTGAATTACATGTCTTTTTTGGAGCTTGCATAATACATGTTGTAAAGTAAGTCTGGCTTCGTATAGACAAAACTAACTTTTTTTGGTTATATTACATATAACCTCTATAATTATAAGACAATATTTCTAGCTAATAACATTAGTTTGGTACACCTAGCCTATCCATAGTCATTTTCTCCGCTTCACTCTGGTAAGTTCCGATAGGTATCTAAAAACTGTAAAAATGCGGTAACCGTCTTTATTTACGTCGCGATGAAACTAATAAACACAACAATAATTTTCTTAAAACTACTAGTTACGCCATCTCTCGTCAAAATGAATAACTTTTACATAAATCAATAGTAGCGCTGCGCGAAGACGTTTTATTAACACAACTCTTTAAACACAGATGGCGTTCGAAACTCGCCATCTGTTCGTATCGCAATTATATTTTATTTGTTAAAATACTAATTTGGAAAATACCTACCATAATGATATATATTGAATGACATTGATATGATACGGGAGGTGCGTCTTTACTGGCTCTTATAGAACCTACACCGGAGAGTACCTAGTCGATGGATAGATAAATCATATAACGGTTACGAAACAGTATAGAGTAGGGACCTGCCTACCTTTAAAGAAACTCATAAAGGATCTTATTGAAGTGAATTAAGCCGGAAATCCGCCGGATCGGTTCTTGAGCCGTGATTCATGCTCGATCACGTGTGATTCTGTATCAACTGTGTTATTAAGAAGTTGAATGTACCAATTCAAAGATTTAATACGGAGAGGATCTATGTTGTAGATCCTCAATAGAGTCGTATAGAGTCGTATGTAGAGTCACGTGAACGGCGCAGTCGTCTCGGGTGTCGCACAAACACAAAAGCGCATACCGTCAGAGCGAGCACGTTAGCACGCTATTGTCCTCGCGTGCGCATGACTAACACTCACTCAGGAATTGCCTAATGCTCTGTAAAACGGTATGGGTTAAGCCACTAAAATAATCTTCTTATCGGTGTAATATTGGTGCACTGCAAGACGGCCTAGAATTGTATGATTTCTTAAATTTATCTCTTATACTGAACCACTGGGGCTACCGGTATAGGAACCTCGTCAATCTCGCCACAAGATACACAGATGGCGCTGCAGTCGGACATTCAGAACAAATCATGAATTCTCCATACAATCCTGAAACGCGCTATAAGAGATTTCGGGGAACGCAACATATATACAAGATCCCGACAATAACCTTCGGGCCATAGCGGCCGCCCCGTCAGGCTTACCCCCCTGGCTGGAATATCTTCCCTTTTTCGCTAAGCCGGTAACATTATCGCAAGGAAATAATAGTCCTAGCTAAGAAAAGTTGGCCCAGATCAAAGCAAGCAAGGATTGCAAGTTGGGCGTTAGTTGGTCTAGTGTGTTGTCGATAGCTTTGCATATCGATAACAATGCGCCGCGTTCGTTATCGGGATCGTTATGCGGCACTTACACCGAGTGAGGGCTAGTGATGTGACACATATCGATACATGGAATACATAGGTAATCCTTGTATTTGGCATCACTTGAACTATTATATTATATTAAAACAATAAATTTCGTAGTTTATTAAACCTCTAAAAATTCGTTGAAAGCATTACTGATTAATTTATACTCGTCGAGCGACTGCAAATACAAATTACACAGCGTGACAACACTTCACAAAATTTCACTGAACACTCAGGTGAAGTAATTTTTGTAGTATGACAGTGTATGTAGATGTAAAATGTTTTTTTTTAAATAAGCTTTTTCTACATAAAACCTAACTATTATTAAATTTTATATCAGCCCTTTTTAATACCCCACTATTGAGCACGGGTTCCCCTCAATTAAACTTCTATTTTTCCAAAAAAAGTTATAAACGATTATCTCATACTGAATAAAGCTAACAAAACTATACCACGATGACAAGTCAAAACACATATCGGTACATACAATGAAGCCAAATATCATAAAGACAAAATCTTTGATATCGATACTACATAATTAATGCAGTCCCAGCACTAAGCAAAAGATTCGAAGTGGTTAGAATCGCGGGCTCGTTAGCAACTATCGGTTTGCGACATACATTCGATACGTTCGTCTGCGTATTTGGATTCTAGTCCATTACAGTATAGCGCAATCTTTAGTACTTACAGTTTCGGTAACGTAACGTCTTCCATCCCTCTCACACCACATATTTCATAAAATTGTGTTAACGCGTGCGCTTTATTCGTATTTCACTTACTTAATACCTATGGGACCTATGTTCAAATGTGTTTGCACAAATAAATATATTTCTTTCTTTCTTTCTTTCTTTCTTTCTTTCTTTCTTTCTTTCTTTTTTTCTTTCTTTCTTTCTTTTTTTCTTTCTTTCTTTCTTTCTTTCTTTCTTTCTTTCTTTCTTTCTTTCTTTCTTTCTTTCTTTCTTTATTTCTTTCTTTCTTTCTAATACAATTATTTTGTTATTATTAGAGTTCATGATTAAAATTGCGTACGTACTTGTTTAGAAACTTTGGGCCCTCAGAGGTGCCATTGTGTACACCCTCATTTCGCAAACACATTTCTTATGCTTTGGTTATTTTATTTTTAGTTTAGGAAAACGTGTGTCGTAAAATGAAATATTTCCAAAAATGCTTCCATTTTATCAAATCTGAGCTAATAAGGCTTATCTTTGCATACCTACAGCATACATCATCCCAGATCGTCAACGCTCTAGTAATATATGCGGCCTCACGCCCACGCCCCTCACTACATACATCATGATTAGGCTGACCACGCGTTTGTAATAATTTCGGACATGTCCGGTTCTTGGCAATCTGGTCGCGATACACCGCCAACTTGTATTAAGCCAGAGTGGTTGTGGTGTATGGTCCCGGAGTGATCCCCTATTCATGCAAAACATGGGCGATTTGTCTTACTACATTGTATAGTGAATTTAACGTCTTATTGAATTCAATGATATGCTTTCAACGGAAATATCTTCTTGATCTGTTATCATGCCCCTTATAGGCGATATGCACTGTCAATAAGGGACAGTTTCTGTTAGATCATACCCTCTATAAGGGGCTTAATGGTTTTTCCGTTGGAAGCACATAAACATTGAAACGAATGAGACAATAAATTGACTCATTATGCAAATATTTGACTGAAATAGTTTGAAAACCGATTCAAACCCCGAACCATAATTTACACTAAAAGTTGCATGCGAATTGCGATTTTGAATTTGAATCGCTTATTAACGGTAAAGAAACGTGAGAAACTTATGAATTCAGTCACTTATAAGTTTAGAATTCACAAGAATCTATGTGAATTTTGCCACCACGCTAAGTTGTCCTGAATCTCTCTCATATTCAGCATTATGTTGCCATAATAGAATACCAATCGCAAAATATAATAAGGAATAATGTATTGTATACTTTATGTCCTCGAATTATGGGGTAAAAATATGGTGGCCCCAGTGAATCCTATCTAGGCTTAAACGCAGGCATCCGAGGCGTGACTGCGCAACAGTTTTTTGACGCAAACAAACAGAAATCCTCCGCAATCATGCGCCAACTGATGGACAGCCTGACTCATAACGCACCAATTGTATGGTGCCAAACTTGTATTATAGGTAGCTTACAATGAAATGGTACCGCTCCGAGTATTACCCAGCCAGTAAATAAACAAAGGATCATCAAAATATACCCCGTTTCAAACTATGCCACTAGAACGTCAACCACCTCAGTCCTTCCGTGACCAATGACCATAGTTGCTGTAAAGCAACCGAAACGTCGGGAACGTAAAAAGGTATAATAAACGCGATAGTATTATCGAAATTCTGACTTTACATATTGATTAAAATATAAAATAGCGCAGGTTCAAAGGTTAATACACCCTGTACAGAATAACATCCTTTACTAGCTCTTTCCTTGGTATTTTAGAATACATTCTCATTTAGTCCACGTTCTGCTATATTTCAAATCAAAATACCCTCTGAAATCGAACCGTACTCAGTTCATCACAATATAAACATCGCGAATTCCTAACGTTTGATGTGGTACCGATCTCAATGGCCGCTCAATTTAAACCGCAATGCGCGAGCGCAGTCTAAGTGACAGATATACGATCCGTTCGGCGCCGGCGCAGGCTTGCGTACATGACTCAGACATGATCGGGCAATGTTGTTACTATGGATCATTTGGACAAATAACTT
The DNA here is from genome assembly GCA_905404115.1 of Pheosia gnoma. Lineage (NCBI taxonomy): Eukaryota > Metazoa > Arthropoda > Insecta > Lepidoptera > Notodontidae > Pheosia > Pheosia gnoma. Next base: position 397,055 of record FR989913.1, read on the forward strand.
TGTACTCTAAATATCGTGAATAGAGTTTAAATTTTACTGGTTTGTTGTGGTTGCAGTATGCAGTTGCAAATCAGTGTTGTAAGGGATAGGATAGAACAACATGATTTTAAATATCATTTTAAACATTACAAAATGTCCTATCAATTTGAGAGTATGACTTAAGTGTTTGTACTAAAAACAATATCTAATGTAGAAATATTCTAAACATTTATCCGATTCCAATCAACTTATCATCAAAATTTTAACAAAATTACACCATCACACATGTAGATCCCGATGGGGTAGGTACACTGCAGTACACCGTCATTTCGCCGATGGTATTTCATTCCCAATGTATTAGGGGGCGAGCTTATTGCCATTATACCGGGCACTTGCTTTCTCTATACGAGGAGGACTTAGGCCGTAGTCCACCACGCTGGCCCACTGAAACTTGGTGAACTTCACACGACTTCTGACATCCGTGCAGGTTTCCTTACGATGTTTGCCTTCACCAATAATCCCATAGTAACAGGTGGTAGGCCCATTGCAGCTCCAATTAGATGGCCCAAGGTATTAACGAAAGTTATAGATTGATGCTTAGATTCATCTTAGATGTGTACTCCGCTTTATAACACATTATTTGGAATAGCGCGTGAGTTATAATCAGTTATCAGCGTCGTAGCGAATTGTGAGCGATGTGAGTGCGACAAGGAATTATGAAATATCACCGTATGCTCGTTCCAATGCTTTTTCGCTTGAAGGACCATAATATTCGGGCGATTCTTGACAGATGACTTAATGATTTATTAATTTATAGGGAGGAGCCCATGTAGCTTAGTAAAAATGTAAATGATTGCACTATTTATATACTTCTAAGTCTTCCCGGCGTGATGGGTCATGATGATTATTAACATTTCCCTTTTGTTTACAGGTAAGCGAATACGAGTTATTAACTCTTCAAAATAACATCAAGGGGACGGTAAGTTACTTTAATTTATAAAGTGTCACAAAATGGATCATTATGGAGTGTTTATTACAACGTAGTAACCTCGGTTGGTCAATTTCAATAATCTCCATCTTTAAAAGTTATAGTTTTCAACGTGCAATATTTTACTGAGTAAATCAAAATATCTCCAGACGAACACACCCACACTAAGCAACGCTTTTATTATGTGTACCGTACCCGGACTGGGGGTGATCCCAGTATATAATACTTATATAGATATTAAACATCCATGACTCGTACAAACATTCGTGTTCATCACACAAATTTAACCGCTACAAAGATTCTAACCCGGGACCCTCGGGACATAGAGCAGGTTTACTACCAACTGTGCCAATCGGGTCGCTTTAATAAATCCAGAAAATAGTACTCCGACTGTCAGTAAATTCTAAATCAATAATTAATTATTCTAGCCCCTTACCACGGCTGCCCGCACCGTGGTCCCCTAACTAGCCATCAATTACTGTGTCTAATAACGTATCGCATCAATATGGTAATAGCGTGCACAGTGCGCCGACCGCTGGAGGCTGGCCAAAATCGGTATTGCACTTTTTGTCTACAAGCCTTTGATCTGGCGACACTGTGGTGGTTTAGAAGGATATCTAATTTGAATTTGTAACGCGTCACAGATTTAGTGTCATTGTAACGATGTTTACAGTTAAATTTTACAAACCAGTTATTTTTATTACATCAAAAATGGTACGGAAAACTATACAGCGATGTTTACTAAATATAATTTTGACTGTTAGTAGTTTTTGTACACAATATTTTTTTCAATTTTGTCCAAGTCACCGTTCTATTGAGTCCACTGTGCGATGTCATTAGACAGTATTAGTCGAAGCAACCAGTCATAGTTGCATTCTAGGGCCGGTTGTCATGGCAACGCTTACGATATTTACATTGCCTTTAGATATTTATGGATATTATGTTCACTTTGTTAACATTTTTTTTATGACTTTGGATAGGTAACACCAATTGTCAAAAAAAATTAGCAATATGTCAAAATATTTTAACAAAATGTCACAATATTCTAGCAAAATTTCACACTATTTTAGCAAAATGTCACAATATTTTAGCAAAATGTCACACTATTTTATGATTCTGCAATAGGTACTGTGCATTAAATTGCGAATGAAATGAAATAGGAAGCTTCAACGCTAGAATTTACTACTGAAAGGCTATAAGCAGTCACGAATATGATACACTCCATCAGGAGAACGAGCTAAAGCAACCAGCACTGTAGGTGCTGTGGAAAAATTTAATAGATTCCGACGCCATAACGAGGGAGTCCGGTAGTTCAGTATTTAATTACGAATTTATGAGCAGCGGGTGAAATGTAAACTTGTGAAACGCGAGGACATTGTGTGTACGAGGTAGCGGGAGCGGGAGCGGGTGGCTCCCTAAAAACAAAACACATACGATAATTACCTACCTAAATACGTAAGGGATTGCCTACGACGAAATAATGTGACGATAGCTTTGAAACGTGTGAAACGTGTGAAGCATGTTATTACTACTATTGAATATGGTGATTTTACCCCCCCCCCCTCCTCTTCCCCTGTGGCGTCCCGTCCTTCTGGATTAGCCTAGCAAGCAGACCCCTCCAACATTGACAGACCACCAAGACGTGTCTTGTCACTAAGACGTCGTTTTCTGATACTAACCTCTCTGGTAATTAACTCATACCAACAGAGGACCTTCTGAGGCCCTTTGTACCAGATCAGCAGCGCATGAACATTGACAATTAGAAAATAAATTATAGTCGCGACTGGGAATAGTATGTGTTTGTTCGTTGCTTTATGCATCCGCCGTTCTCGTATTCCGCTACCGTCTATCACCATGTCCCTGCCCCAATCATTGCAGCTCTTCCCAGTTTCTGGTTAATTAAGACACTGTTTTGAGTGGCACTTAGAGCTGGCTAAATAAATAAAGATTGCGTTACCTAAAGCAGGTTTTGGCAGCAAACTGAATACATGTTTGATCATATTCGTATGAGATGTGTTTGGGCATCTACTTCTGAGGGGGAAACTGCTAAGGTAGCATGGGAGGCAGGTTAAACCTGAAATGAACTGAAAATGATAACTAAATAATTTCAGCACCGTATCATAATAAATGTAGCCTCTACACCTATATGTATGGCATTTCCAGTGGAACTTGAAAAGCATGTTTCGCTTTTCATTCATCCTCGAGTACAGTCGATTGAAAATTTACTTTTTAACTTTACTCAATACAATGCAGTAACAAAGTCTTTTTAGATGCCGAAAATATGTGGACTAGTGTTGTTTTCTTCCTTAATTCATAGTAAGTATTAGTGAGGATTACTTTGATTTATTTAGTTTTGGCTTGTTTAATTAATTTTAAATGTTTACGTTCACTTTGTTTACCTTTCCACTTAAATAACGATTCATTGTTGTTATCCCTGGTGAATCTGATAATCGAATAAATAAAAAATAAAAAAAATACAACCGAATTGAGAACCTCCTCGTTTTTGAAGTCGGTTAAAAAGGACTGTTACTAAAATGCCAAACATCGCATTTCAAAGTCTCGTTTGGAACCGTCTCTATTATTATTGTGAATCGTGTTGTAATCCATTCCCGGAAAACATCACCTGTCAATCTGTCTATCCAACACTGAGTGCGTAACTGGCAATACCATGTTCCGATGTTCCCATGTTTTGGGAATCCGCTCTACTTTCGTGCGTGAATACTTAATTAGAACGAATGTTTTAAATACACGTAAACCAGATGATGTTTATGTTTGTAAGACCTTTAGATAGGTAGGTAGGTGGTTTCTGCTTATTTAGGGGGTTACTACATTATCATATATCTATGACAGATCTAGGACATCCTAATTATAATTTTCTCGCTCCATTCCTATATTAGTTTAGTTGCTTGTTACACAATATAGATTACTATCCTATCCTATCAGCCGAAAGACGTCCACTACTGGAAATAGGCCTCCTCCAATGATTTCCACACATCACGGTGAGAGAGCTATGCTCGGGGTTTCGCTACGCGGTAGAATCAGAAATGAGGAGATCCGTAGACGAACTAAAGTAGTCGACATAGCTCAAAGAATTTCAAAGTTGATGTCGCAGTGGGCGGAACATAGCTCACAGAACCGATGGCCGTTGGGGCAGAAAGATTCCAGAATGGTGACCTCGAACCGGAAGACGTAGTATAGGACGACTCCCCACAACGTGAACCGATGATATCACACGCGTAGCAGGAAGCCGGTGGATGCGAGTGGTGGAGCACCGTGATGTGTGCAATATAGATTAATTATAGATAAATACAAAGTCAGTGCATTTTTCAGAGCTGGGGGCTTATTACGAGTTTCATTGCACAAAGAAAGAACATAATAATTATACAACGCAATTGCAACTTCTACACCAATTTTTGTCTTACACCGATTCAATACGCTCTACTTATTGATTGTTAGCTGTCCACAAAGTAAATAAGGAAAGTATATAATACATTGAACCCATCATTGTTGGGTTTGGATGTGCTTATCATCACGCCGCCACCTTTTATAGATAAGCAGCGATTAACGTTTGTCAGGAAGTTATGTTGCAATGTAATTTGATAAGTGGTCTTTGTTACTATAGTTCAACCACTTATTATGTCTTTTTAGCGCTATAACCTCGTCACGAAGCGTAAGGGATAAAAAAAACTATTGACTAAAAATACCAATTAATTACTAAAGTTAATGCAAGATTTTTTTCCAAAAATCTATGCTGTACTCGAAAGGAGCTTTGCCACGCCCTCCGATGGAAGTATTTGATAGTTAAAATCTGCAGACAAAACACTGAAGTTAATTCAGTGCTTATTTTGGCATCTCAAACTACAGTAGCATCTTTTTAGAAAGCGTCGGGCTTGCAGTGTTGTCTTGACCTATTAAAACGCACTATTTAAGCCACCGGTTCGGTGTATCTGTTAACTGTAATCTCGGCTTTTAATCAAGAATGTAGACACCAAATAGCAAACTATAGTAATTCTCATTAGAAAGTACCACAGAACGTGTCCCGAGCCGGAACCGAACCCATTACCCGCGGGAGGCATTGTGAGCGCTCTATTTAGCAACATCCTGCGCAGGCGCACCCGGTTCACTGACACGCTGTGGATTGGATTGCGTAATTACTATATAGTGTTACATGCTAAATAGTGATTGGGTATTGATAGAAAAACGCTATTGGACGTCATAGTTGATAGAATGTGCTGATTGGTCGACAAGTCCCGTCTTACATTTTTTTTATTTTTTTTTATTACAATATAGGCAAGTATTTGATCTCGATCTCACCTGATGGTAAGTGACGATGAGATCTACGATGTAGCATACTTGCCTAGAAGGTACCTAGAAGGTGTTCACTCTCGACTTGGGTCATGGGTCATCATCATCAACATGGGTTAACTTATAGCACACAATCTCATATTGATTTCTTATATTTACGCGAATCCTACACATTGAAATAAAGCTTATGGCTGGGTGGTACCACCGACTTGGGATCCAGTAATTTATATAATTAAATCCAAAACAAGCGCACTGTTGCAAGACCTCAAGACACTGTGAGCACTTTCTGCGTAGATCGGACCGCAAGCAACAACTAAATATGTGGGTACCACAGTTCTAACTATGACACTAGGACGTCAAACACCTCAGTCCCCCTGCGACCATGGTTGCTGTAAAGCAATCGAAATGTTGGGAACATAAAAACTAAAATAAACGCGATAAGATCTGTAAAATGAGCTTTGACCTGAAAATTCAAACATCTGAATCTGATCTTTACTTAGCGAATCGACACTCCCACTATTTTAATTTCAGAGTAGACGGAAATCCGACTTAAATACTAACACTTGGGAAAAAAGCTCGGCAAAAGTAGGGATTTGTTTATAAATATACCTATGTATCCAGTAACAATCATTCGGCACTGCTCTACATAGACTCTACCACGTGTCAATTAACATATTCATGCAGAATTCCTGCATCGCGAGCCTCCAACGCACTCGAAAGCGTTTCATTACCCTTCACAATCACAATACAGTAGCTTTCTTAACTCAGGACCTCTCGCATAATAATATATATGGAAATGAGCCGCCCGCCTGCGCCGGCGCAGGCCAGTGTCATGGCGTCTGCGCGCCGAGCGCACGCGCTTTTGGCGCCATTTTGAAAAAAAAAACATCGCTTTCTTGTGGCTGTGCAATTTTTTTTATTGGATACGAGGTGTTTCAGTAAGGATTTTTTATGTGCATCAGTGTGTGTGAGTTTATGTCTGTTTTCTAATTGGATTATCGTGTTACAGTGTCTGTTATCTATTGTCACGTTTCGTGTAACCCTCCCTACAGTGTTGATTTTGTTGCGGTTTTATGTGACAACCTCAGTTTATTGATATGTTTTAATAAGCAAATCAGTAGAAAATAGATTACTACACTACGAGAACTATGAATATATCGCTCATGGATATAACGAAGTAGACAGCTTTGATCCTTAAGAACGAGATCGCTAACTATTGAACGCGTGTAAAAGAAACGAAACAGATTATAATATACATATTATGTTGATTATAAAACAGTTGCATACAATTTGCAATATATATTGCTGTTTCATGCGCGGTCTCGCTGTGGTATAATCTGTGGACTTTTAATCTTAGGCGCGAAACTATCAGCTGTTTTAACTAAATATTAATATAAAACTGTAATTGTATTAACATCTGATATGCATAGGCAGCACCAATTTCTGTGCCTATGATTCTTATGTCGGGCAAATAGAGTCGAGAATGCCTGTGCATCATACACGCATATCATACAAGCATTTCATACACGTACTGCAAATTCCATTAATTTAAACAAGATGCAACTCTACCAATGTTGAGTAGCCTCATTACAAGTTCTTATAAAGTTATAGATCTTTTTTTTTTTAATATTTGAATTCTGTACTTCATAAATGCGTAATAATGAATGTAGACATTGTGTCAAAACTTGAGGGCTTTAAACCATTATTTGAGGTTCCCAGATTATTTAATGTCCAATCAAATACCAGTCTTAAGATTATTTATTGTTAGTCTTATATTTAAACTTTATGCCCACTCGCACTAAGCCAGCGCACGACTACAACATAAACCCCTCTCACATTGAGGGGGAGTATGCCCAGTACTGTGACATGAGTCTCGCCCCTATTACGTTACCAACAAATATCACCGGTCAAATGTGGGTGTACACAGTGCACCTCAGTCTAGACCTTCGGGCATTACAGGCGTAATGGTTTTAACCTCACATAATATCAGGATATATACTTATCTAATTTACAATCATTTGGTAACAGTTTAATCTATGGCCGGTGACCGGTGATTATGACGTCATCTGGAGTCACCACATAACAATATGTTATGGAAACAAAGCTTTTGGGGCATTGACACGTTTAAGCTACCTAAGGCCGGAGGTTCGATGCCTGAATACATTTGCCGTGTGGCTACCATACTTACTACACCCACAATTTTTTTTTTTGAAGCCTACTTTTCTATCTTTAAAATGTTACCTACCGTAAAACGCCTTTTTTAACATTACCGTTCGCCGATGCCAAAAATATACAGAAAACACATCCAAAGGTTGTATAGAAAGATTGCTTTGGATAAAGTCCTGGATGCTTCCAATCTAGGCAACTCTCTCAAATTTCTGGCGAGTGGTCTGAGGGGTTTGAGGGCTACAGTCAACTGTCTTTACTACAGTGTACAAGGCGAGAGAAGGTACCAACAGATAAGCTTACAATGGAAGGGGAAAGGCTTATATTAGCGGTAACCTATTCAGAGATTAAAAGTATCCAATATTTCTCGATAACGTCCGTTTATTGATTTTTTATATTCACGCGAATACTACACATTGTAATACAACGAATTTTGAGGATTTTATCGTGTTTATTTTATGTTTTCACGTACCCGACATTTCGGCTGCTTTACAGCAACCATGGTCACGGGAGAACTGAGGTATTAGACGTCCTAGTGTCATAGTTAGAACTGGGGTACTTTCATATTTAGTTGTTGCTTGCGGTCCGATCTACGCAGAAAGTGCTCACAGTGTCTCGTGGTCTTGTAATCGTGCGATAACGACCGTAGTTAATCTAATCGATAGATTTAGTAATAGTGTTAACTAGTGAGATATGGTAGGCATTATTGAAGCGGTTAGTCATACAGTTTGTTTAAAATACCGAGGGTTATGGAACGTGCTGGTTAGACCGTACGCTCGGCCGCGTTATAATATAACATTTAACTGACACGCAACTATAATTTCATACAAATTATGTGTAGCTTTTACGAAATTTTAAGAGAGACTTTTTGTATTGTTACAATGAATTCCATTTAAATGCGTAATGGTGTAGTTGTTAGGATGTTTTATGGAATGATCGATGAAGTGTTTTTTTGAAGTTATGTTGAAAGTCATTTTGATGAATTCTTTATAAGCACCCAAATCTAATCGAATATTACCTTCTTGTAGGGAAAAAGGAGACAATATAATTCCTCTTTTATGAAGTACCTAATTTTTTTTTTACAGTAAGAGTAGAGTTTTTTTAATGAATTAAAATTTACAATTAAAGTTAAACTAAATAGGAAAATAAATATAATTGTTTTTTTTAAATAGAATGACAACAAACTATGTACCAAAGCAACTATTTCTTTGCGAACTCTACATACTAACCAGTCGGTACCGTTAGCTACTTACTTGTACGTTAATTTAACGTCGTGAAATACTCAGGTGTTAGTTTAACCAATTAACTATTTGACACTTTCGTGACTCTAGCTGTCGACAAATTAATAATTGTCATTTTAGAATTTATCTCCATTTAGTTACAATGTTAATTAAATCAAAATGCACAATTTATATCGACAATGAATTTGCATAAGTACCTAGGTTCGTATAGTCTTCACATGCAACAAAAAGCTTTGACCATTAGGTAATATGATTGATTCCACCTTAAAAAAATAACATAAACAAGCGAACATACCTAACGTAAGCGCTAAGATTAAGCTTCGCTACTAAAATCCCTCGTAACCCCAGCACAAACAGGCAGAAAAAAAACTCAAAAAGCAAAACAATGTATTCCCGGTTTCACTCAACTCACGCATGAGTTGGCCACTTCCGGCAATACCATAAAACGTTAATACTCCATACCCACACTAACACGTTATATACAGTAGTGTTCTTCACACAACAATGGACTGGAGGGTTGAATGATTCTTGCTTAACATGTCATTGATTGCACAAATACCTATTCGCTGGGCAAGCGAGCTGTCTTGCAAGGTTTCCACATGCAAGCGTCTTACACGATGTTGTGAGTGTTTGCCTCGGTCGAGGCACTACTAACTATGCCTCATGAGGCTGGTCTGTCAGTCAGTACACCGCTATTAAGTATCATCACAGTAAGATCAACTGAAACAAATGAACAAGAATGACAATGATGGCGTATTTTTTATATCCAGTTTAATTTCTTTAATTGGATTAATGTCAAGGACATTGTCCAGATTTGCGAGCAGTGTTGCCAATGCATGCATACAGATAAGCCATAATCCGACGGCCATCTTGAATTTATTCAGAACACGCTTCGCCTCGAATTGTCGCCATTATTTTCACTAGTTTCGAGTGAAATCCGCTTTCTGCGCCGCTTGCCAGGAAGCTCATCCTCATTTTAACCGACTTCGCATGAATGAAGTGCGATTCGTGTTTGTTTTAACAAATATGGTGAACTCCACGTCGGATTTTATTTACAATCATAATTAGATAAAAACATTACCTCCAACATTAACGAGATAACAACAAATTCAGTGTCTCCATTCCACCTCACCTCCACAAATTACTTTATGAATAATCAGTTTTAATTATACGTGCAAGCAAAAATGATCCCAACAACGCTACCCTTATCGCCCTTAATTGCATGAGAACGTTTTTTTCCTAGCTTTGGTTCATTCACCCCAATAAAAGAATCGTTAGAATTCAGCTCGGTGTCTTTTGGAAGCAGATTTTTGTGGATTTGTGGCTAGCCTCACGCGTCGAATAATGGTTGGTAATTTCTTTTCAATTACGAAGCATTATCTAGATTGAAAATAGACAGAACGCTTAATGTACAGAATCTATTACCCTACATTATTAGGGATGGTTTAGTATTGGAAACCACAATTTCGGGTCAGAATCTTTTTTTCAATCAGATTGGAAACGGCTGCTGTTTGACCGATATTCAAACCATGCGTGTACCCCGAGTCCCACTCAACTAGTGGAACCAAGAATAACCTATTACTACTACTATGAAGGAAATGAAACTATCACGCCTGTTATCCTTGAAGGCGTAGGCAGTGCGCCCACATTTTGCTGATGGTACTAATGTAATAGGGGGTGAGCCTATTGCTATTACCCTGGAGAAACTTAATGCGAGGGGATTTGGATATAGACCATATTACCATCATTTTACGGCTCAAATCTTCTCGATTCTCTCTCAGTGTAGACCACAACACCTTCAGTTCCGCGAACAGGAATAGATCAGAAGCGGCGTTAAGTCGTCAAGTTGTTTGGCCAAGCAGTCTGAAAATAGTGATGCTTACCTGGAAACCATTTACGACTGAACTAGAGTTGCATTGTTGGCTATCCGTTACGATAAGGCTGATGCTTTTAAATATAGCATATTGGAGTGCCTTCTTATAGCTATAATTATTTTATGAATTTATATTATTTTTTTATGTATCTTTACTAAAACCTGGTTGGGTCTTTACATTGAGTATTTAATATATTCCATCCCCTTATAGTCGCATCACTATATGGACTATCTTTTTATATAAGTGCATATATGTTTTTGGTCTGCCCCGTTACGAGGCGAGACTGTACTGATTTAGCAGCGGGGAATGTCATGTCGGGGCATCCAGACAGACGTATGCACTAAGGTTATTTAAAATACTAAAACATGTATAAGTGTATAATGTAGATGGTACACTCCCTTCATGCATCAGCGGTTGAATTGATTTGCAATTGTTTATCGATCTTTTTGTTGGAACAAAAGTAAATGATTTGTCTTTGCTACATTTGGTATGATAATTGTTAAGTGCTGTCAAGCTTAAGGTACCGAGTTTAAATCACAGATTAGTAATTGGTTTTCTAAATATAGTCCGGTGATAAGATATTTTCACTACACGAAAGTAACGTCGCCGCTGATTAGACTTAGAATATCTGTGAAATGTAAATGTACGTCTCTGCCTACTTACTCGGGTAATACAGGCGTGATATTATTTCATTTTTAATCCCGAACTATCGTCTCTCTCTCTCTCTCTCTCTCGACTTACTGGGAACGTTTCCACGTCTCGTAAGGAGGTTATGTTCAAAGGCGTTCGAAGTAAAACAAAAGTATAGTTATGAATACTAAGATTAAAGTCGTTGAGACCGTCTGCTCTGCGCGTGACTGATGGCTTTAGTTATGCAGTCTGGGATCAAAGTTAAATTGATGCTTTTCGCCCTCCGAGCCAGGATGGGAACGAGACGAGACAAAATTAATTACTTTTGTGCATAAGCTGTATATAACACTGACATACGCTAAGGTTTAATCACTGTTGCTATCTCTGTACCCACGATCTATGCCAATTTTGGATTAGAAAAGTGAAATATTTTCATTGAAATATTTTAAAGTTTGACACTAAGACGTCAAACACCTCAGTTCTTCCGTGACCATGGTTGCTGTAATGTAACCGAAACGTCGGAAACGTAAAAACAGAAAATAAACGCGATAACATCCTCAAAATAAGTGTTATTTCAATGTGTAGTATTCGCGTAAATATAAGAAATCGAAATATTTTCAGATTTTTTTAACATAACAAGGAATTTGAGGTTGCCACATAACTAGTAGCCTCGTTATCTCATCTTATCAAGCTAAATGCTAGCTCTAGGAGTAGGCTAACATAAACGATAGGATTCTCTGATCGATATGCTATTGGCGCGACAGTTGGTATATCATTGATTACTGATCAGAAAACAGACGTACAAACGAAAAAACAAACAAAGCAATGAGTGAAACAGAGTGACACAACAATGCTATACGGATCAATATATTTGTGAATGTGTGTGTGTGTGTGTGTAAATAACATGAAGATGCATCTGCCAACGGATCTGTCGTGCGATATATCGTACGATTGCGATGTGGAGAAGTTGCAGATATCGGAGGAGGCGGAGATGCTCTACTATGAGCTGATCAGAGCCATGGAGGAAGAGGAAACGGTAAGATAAGAATACAAATCTGTTTATGTTACAAAAACTAATACAACACCGTCAGCTCAAATAGTTGTCTCGCTCAAATAGAGTTCCATGAATATAGATGAATTGAGAATCCGCCTACTCTCGTGTGATGTAGAGACGAGAGTATGTATGTATACACGAGTATGATGTATGTTTTTAATTTACCAGAAACATGTTTCTAGTAAATACTGTTTGGACTGCTTCTGGATGTTTCACTATACATTGAAAACCAAATAATGCTAGGAACTTGTAGGTAAGGTCGGCCATGAAAGTGATTTATCAGTGTTGACAAAAAAAATCTGCTAAGTTTCGTATTTGATACGTTCTAAGTTCAAATGACAAAAATAGGCCTTGCGATTCTACGATGTGCAAATGATATTCAACCTTAAGGTGATAAAGGATTTTCTTGGTCGACTTTACATTGGGAAATTAGAAATTTGGAAAAGTTTTAGTTAGGCTTGGGAGCAAGCGTTTTTTCGCGTTGCACGTTAAACCTACTGAATCTATTTCAAAGGGACTACTATTAGATGGATGGCTTCAAAATAACCGTTAATAATATTCACGAAGGGTAAATAAATCATAACGGTTAAGGCCCATTAAGACTGAAGCTGCAAATCAAAAGCTAGTTATTTATATTGGCATAGCATTGGTGTTTACTATGTTAACAATTACGCTCTTGCATGGTGTGAACAATATTCGGTGTTTCTATAAAACAATACGAATCGAATCCATCAGTAACGGTTAATAGTTTAAATTTGTTTTTAAACCGTTAATATTTAAGGTTATTGTATGAATCTGTTGGCTTCGGTTTCATAGCTTTCTCACGATCGGTACATAACAGCGTGAAGAGATGTAGGTACACTGGCGCTGAAGCTTCAAATTGAAGTCCTGAATAGTACGAAATTCAGGAGTACGTACCTACTAAGCCGTCGTTTCAGTACAACAGCAGATAGGTAAATTAGACGTTATATTGTATTTCCTTTGCTTTTTGCACAGATAAATGTCCGTTCGGTAGGTATTTAAATATTCTATGGTAAATGGAAAGGATGCTCGTAAAGAAGATTATATGAAATTACATTGACTTACATATCATAAGTAAACATCGATAATACCGTTAAGTAAATAACAAGTTATGATGTGTCAACTAATAAACAGTAATGATACAGAGTAACGAAGCACTTGCCGCGGCTATGCTTGCATGATCTTAGTGCTTAGAACTATGGTCGCTATAATCATTGCTTTTGTATTCTCTTAGATCTAAAAGTATGTTTGTAGTATGTAGGCCAAACAAGGACTTATGAATAGTCAAAAGTTACCAGTTACCAGTTTTTAATAGATATACAGGATGGAACAAAATGCTTGGTTGAGGAAAAGTACAAAAAAACGTCCCTTTATTTTTAAAAGTAAGTAAAACTGCGTTCAAAAATGTTTTAAGACACGTTTACCTCAGCCTGGAATCGAATCAACATAAACCGCGAAAAAAATACATCTGTATATATCAACATATTATTTTTCCTTAAATGTTACAAATGGAAAATTAAAATCAATGTTAGGCACTACATATCCACTAATGAACTTAGGCGTCGCGACGCTCACTATCAGGCGTCGCGTTGCTCACTATAAGATGTCGTGACGCTCACTATAAGGTGTCGCGATGCTCACTTTAAAGGGGCGCGATGCTCACAATAAGGCTTCGCGACGCTCACTATAAAACTGTTTTAGACAAAATATTTTGATATGTTATGATGTGTTTACCTTGGATAGCTTCCTATCTTATTTCTCTATGACATACAAACCGCATATACGTACAGACTATCAGCATATTATATACTTACTTGCAGTTTATTTAAATGTAGATTAATCTATAATACGAGTATATACAGTTAAGTACACGCACGGACGGGTCGCGTTATTAATATATGCATATCTGGTGTGAACGACCGGTTTACACTTGCCGAGCGAATTTTGCGAATTAACGCCGCGGGCGCACTCGCATGGTACAGTGCTGACCACAAAATTGGCCATCGGTATAGTGGTGGCCAGTTGAAATTGGTCGCAGTTAACAATTGATGTGATTTATCGGATTTCGTCGTGGATTTCCTGAATCGGTCTGCCTCGCAGAATATGTTTCGTTGGCTGCGTTGATCTTCTTTTCAGTACGTAATGAGATTGTCATTAAGATAAGTTTAATATATTAATGATATATTGAATTGATTGGTGGGCTTACAATCGATACACTGCGACACTATTATTGAAATTATTATTTAGATTTCTTATATTAAATCATCACTACGAATACATAGAGTAATCATATTACTTAAATAAGTACTTACTTACCTACATAATTTCAAAGATATTCGCTATTAAAGTTGACCAATAACAAATAGTGTGCAAGGAGTGTGATTGCGCTCTTTCTCGGTCACACGCGCGCTGTCTTATGACGGTGACGTCATGTCACCTCCTTACTTACGTTTCTTCTGACCAGAAAACTATTTCAACGTGATAAGTCATCGCAGAACATAGATTATATTATATTATTAAGTTGAAACATTTAGTGAGCATCCCTATTTGATTATTCGGCTGTCTAAATACTAGTCAACAGTATAAAACATATGGTTACTGGCAAAAGTCTTAGCTACTACAGTATATGCTTATAACGTCATCGAAATTTGGGTGTCGAAAGCAGTGCAAGAGATTCCTGATATCTTGTAAGAACGGTCACCTTTTAAACCGTGTCGTGATGACAAATAATCAAACTGGTTCCTCATAAATCTTTGGAGATGTTCGCGTGAGTAATAAATACCCCTTAGAACGCGAAACGGCCCGTATTAATGGATACATAACGGGCAAGCTTAAAATAAACTTAAGACAGGATAGATTTATTAAGCTGGGTCTCTGCCGGATGCCAAAAGCACTAGACTGTCTAGGGTACTTAAGTTTATTAAGATATGCCGGCTATCATGGCTTTTTCTTTTCTTAATCAAAAACATTACTTTACGGTAGTTACGACTTAACCAACAAATAATAAAAATGTCTTATTTAAAGAACTTATATTATTTGCAATTAAGTACCAGCTGTATATGTATATTACCAATTTTGTTATTGAATCCCGTATCTGCAGAGTACTTAATTATATCGGTATAAAAAATCTACTTCGATATTTATTTTTTTGCTCTGTGGTTAATTTGTTTTTTAATAAATGTCGTTGGCTGTGGCGTGCTTAAAATTACTGTATTAATATAAATGGCCAGGCGCATGCGACGTTTGGATAGCGATTTGGGCTTTTTTAAAAGTTCCAAAAATTCCAAGTAAGAAACAATTCGCATGTGAGTAAAAAGTCAAAAATGAAATAAAAAAGCGTCTACCACTGGTGGTCATTTGGACGAAATTTTAAATCATTCCGAGTGGTGGCGGTTGTAGTGGTGGCCATAGCGAATAATTCACTGCGGAACATCATCATCTTAATGTCACTGACATAAGACTGACAATTTGGACCATACAGGCCGAGCATTATTGATTATTCCATCTCCTTGATTATGCCATCTATATTTCTGTTCGCATTAAAAAAAGCGATATTATCTATTATTTTGCAAGTGATTACATATGTAATTCAACATTTTAAAATAAACACGTCTGATCTTATATCATTGATATATTCGCTTATCGCTTGGACTGTTTCACCGCAGGCCTGTGGGGGCAATTTTAATGCAATTTTGTGAAATGCAACACAGCGATACGCTCCGTAACATTTTGTTATATAAAAACTTGTTGCAACATAATCATGTTTTTATTATAGTTCATTGCGCCATAGTATTAACCAAAACACAATACAAATCCACAGCCAATTAAAACAAATTGCAACAAGTGAATAAGGTATATTTAAGAAGCATGATCACCATAGACAAAAATGTTATGGAGACCCTGCTTTCTGTGCCGTACGTCCCGGGTTCGAATCCTGGTAGGGACCAACTATGTGTGATGAGCACGAATGCTTGTACCCAAATCATGCATGTTTAATATCTATACATATATCCACTGAGTTCGCTCTCAGTCCATTGTACGGTACCCATTATACAAGCGCTGTTTAGTGTGGGACCGGTATAGTTTGGGTGTTCGTCTGGCGATATTTATTTATTATTTATATTTATTAACAGGGTGAATGTGATTTACATGCATTGGTAACAGTATCACATATTTACGTAATTGTTCATCAATATCCAATACACAACTTTCTCACAATTCGCGTGAAATATCCTCAATACGACCCCCTCGTCGTTCTTCGCGAGTATCAATTGCAGACCTGTCTTGGCTGCCACCTACACTGTCTTTAGCAGGTCCTGTCATAAGTACATACTTGGATTGTGAAACTGTGTAATTGTAGAAGGGATATATGACAAGAAAGTTGTGTAATCATGAAATTCTTGCTTAATCATAATTCACAGACGAAGTGCCTACATATATTATTTTGTGTAATTTCATTGAACAATATTAATCTTTTTAATGTCCCATTGTTGGGCACGGCCCCCCCATCAATGCAAGGGGGATTAGGCCCTAGTCTACCACGCTGGCCCAGTGCGGGTTGGCGGACTCTAGCGTGGGTTTTTAATCCAAAAATTGGACTTAAATATTTATTTATTCGGACGTTAGGTGAGTAATAAAAATAAAATGCCGTGCACTTATGCATAACAGAGTGCATATTGTAAAAAAAATTACACCATAAATAACCTATTAATAGGACACGTACCATAAACAACAATCTATTAAAACAAACTGTGAATTCCCTACTATGAATGATGACGTCATTTATGTTCCCCATAGATATAATAATAAGCGAAATGTCGAAACGTTTTTCTCATTCCCGCCCCGTGAGTCAGGTTCACACGTGACAGGCGCGCGCGCATTGTTCTCGGGTTCGAAATTCAAAATATTCAAATTTGACGTTTCCTGCGCGTGTGGCGACACTGACAAATAGTTTTCTGTCGCCATCTTAACCTCTTCTGATGACAGCAGCTGTGAAAAATAATTAGCGGGAATAGTTGTGTGGAAAGCTCGTGTCGAACGGCTAATTAGTTATTTAGAGTAATTAATCTCATAGAGGATGCAAATTGAGATTGACCAAACGCACGCGTTCAAATCTGAGGAAGTCCACCGTCGCACAATCCAGTTACTAGCGGTATTTGTGTGTGTTAATATAGATTGTGTATGAAATTATATGTTTAGTACCTAGTCGTGTATAGAATTACACATTTCTAGTATATGTATTTTTTTTTTTTTTTTCAGAATAAAATCCGTACCAAAAAAGTTTGTCAGTAAAGTAAACTATTCTATAAATTAATCATGGTTCAACATCAAATATTAATTATTTTTATTTTATTTGTCCACAGGTATGCTACATATTACTTTAATCATCATGGGGTATGTCTAAATAATACATGGCTAATTATATTTGCGTAAGTATTGTTGGAAGAATTAACATGTCTATAAAGTACTGGAGTACCTAATAATACTAGTAAATATACGCGTACCTAATAATAGTTACACCTGATTAGCGCAGTTGGTAGTGACCCTGCTTTCTGCGCCGAGGGTCCCTGGTACGAATTCTGGTAGGGGCAATCTTTGTGTGATGAGCACGAATGTTTGTACTCAAGTCATGGATGTTTAATATATATATGAGTATTATATGCTAGGTTCGCCCCCAGTCCAGTGTACTGTATCCATAATACAAGCGTTGCGGACTATACGGTCCCACACTAAGGACCGTATAGTTGGTATGTTCGTCTGGCGATATTATTATTATTATTACCTACCTGTATATCTGCCTGCAGTCCGCTGTCTAGAGATTAATAAGATAATGTAACTAGGGGGTTGACTCACTACAGGTTTACTGGCCAGTTGCACAGAACTAACTGTAGTTCAAGGCGCACTAAATGTATCTTATGGCTAGGCTTTAGGCATCTTAAGGACTCCGAGATGAGGTTAGCTTTGACAAAAAAAAAATCGACGAAACATTTTTTTTGTCGCTGCTAGGTTCGGATGTAGTATTAATTGAATTCCGCAAGACTAGCTTAGGTACCTCTGTTATCTATCTATAGTCGTGTTCGTTACACCATATATAACTCAAGAACGGCTGGGCCGATTTTTATGATCTTAATTTTTTTTAATTTGATTCGCCCTGATTAGCAAAATAACTATTAAAACGTAGATAAAAACCCAAAAAAACATAATAAAGACAATTCATTCTCTCTCATACATTTGTGATTCTGAGGCGGTACGAAGTTCGCCGGGATATTTAGTATTAAAAAAAAACGATAAATGAAATATTCTCAATATGAATGTTAGTATAGCATGAATACCTTTTGTAAATTAAGTCCTTTATAATCTATGATTAAGAATCTGTTAATTCATAAGCATCTGTGTTTAGTTAATTTAAAGTTAAGGGAAATTGTGTTACCGGCCCAGCCTACGGGGGCGGCAGCAATCTTGCTTGGAGATCAACCGTCTACACCGGTCTTGTCTGTTTACGAATTTCGTACGTTTGTTATTATTGTGCTTAACCATGTATTAACTTGTGAAAATTCCGTCGCTGTAATTCAAAGGAATTATTACGAATAGGGTTCCTTACTTCTAACTCTATGGGGAATCTTTCACGCGTGGTAGTATTGTTCAATAGTTATAAGAGAAACCTCAGTCGGGATGTTCTCAGGAAGATAGGACGCAAACATATGAACTTTAAGTGCTTTAGGTTTAGAGTAGGAATTACGAAAATCACTGCGAGCCCTAAAAACTGTTGAACCGTGATTTTTAGCTTCAAAATACCACAAAAAAGGTCCACAAAACCACCCAACAAAGGTGAGTCACTTACCACATGTTATGAATGAATGGAAGGAACCCGCTACCAAAACATTATCAAAAACAGACTCTATCTTATAATTCATAAGGTAAAAAATCTCAGAACACTTTCCTAATCACACGGATCCTTACAGAGCTGTTTTCTTTCAAATTCCTTACTAAAAATAGACGTTATCTCCACTAAATTCTATTCGAAAATACACCTTGTTTGCACAGCTCAAGTTCTCAAATGCAATGAACATAGATTATACTATACGGTGCGGTTGGCGAATGTTTTTTTTTTTTGTGTGTCTGTATTGTTCTTGCGCATAAAGGGTCAGTTCATTAGCGCGTGTTTTAAAACAATTCAGGAATCATCGCCTCTAAATTATTCTCTCAGGTTTTAATTACACAAGGTACTTATAAGTACCCATTTTAGTGTCCTATTTAGATATAATACAACCTTTACTGTTTTCGAGATTTGACTCCTGGATTGTTTACTACAATAATAAAAAAGTACACCTGCATTGAGAACCTTCTGCTTTTTAAAGTCTGTTAAAAATAATCTATTTTGCCACTAACTGCAAAACGAATTAACACTGAATTACGGGTAATTTGCCCCGACAGAATTCGAACTCCAACCACCTTTGTTGTTTATGGGACGGTGAGAAAATAAAAAGATTGGAAAATAAGACGGTTTGATGACACAAACTTCCGTCAAACGCAAGCTTCTAGCAGCAATCTTCATTCAAAAGAGAACTCAACAAATCTATACATATAAATAAAATTGGAGTGTCTGTTTGTAATATTAAAATAACCGCTTTTTACTAAGTGCATTTGGATGTATACAGGGTACCTTTACCGAAACAAATTTTTTTAAAGTTTTTGTCTGTCTGTCTGTCCGTCTGTCTGTCTGTCTGTCTGTCCGTCTGTCTGTCTGTCTGTCTGTCTGTTTGTTCCGGGTAATCTCTGAAATGGCTGGACCGATTTTGACGGGACTTTCACTGGCAGATAGCTGATGTAACAAGGAGTAACTTAGGCTACTTTTATTTTAGAAAAAAAAAAATAGGATCTCAGGAAAAAAAATAAAACCAATGTTGCAGCGCAGCGCCTGATTAAGTATGATAGCAACAACCTGCAATGCGTCGCGCGGGCTCAGAATGGGCGAGCAGGCTGTTGTCAACGGTTGTCTTTGTTAAATACCACGCGGACGAAGTCGCGGGTAACAGCTAGTAGACAATAAAATTAAAACTATAACCATTATGCGTCGCCAACATTCCCCGTTCGTAGTAAGCCAAGCAGCCAACGCTCAAACCCAAAGACCAAGCTGTCCATACAAAGACCAGTTACAAAATTTTCAGAGTATTTTCTGTCAACCATTTTGAAGTCAGACTCCGATACAAAGATCCTTTCATTTCGCGAGCAAAGCCGGTTTACCCGGTTATATGCGGGTTTATATCCGGCTCCGTCCGGCCGTTTTACGACAACCCGGGGGATTCGACCGGCTGATATTAGTGTGTTAGAAAAATGATGAGCAAAAGTGATAAGGTCTTTGGACGAAACATTTTTGTCTATAGCTTGTGCATATACATTCTTCCTTCTGATTGTACAAGTAATTAGACAAATTTCGTAGGAACATCTTGGGGCTAATCACGGCATTATTCACGGGTTCTTCTAGCTCCCCCTATAAATGGGGTAGACGGGGCGCTAGCTTCAGAGTTCTGCCCCTTTTCAGCTATTTTCGCTGGTCCATGGATCTGGCGTCGCGACGCTCAATATTAGGAGTCCACGATGCTTATCTGTGTGTGTTAGTGTTAGTTTTACTAAATAAACAGTACGTACGAGTTTAAGTTGAATGGTAACTAGTTGGATCGCTTATGTTGATCAATTACATGATTCAAAAACCTCATAAGAACTAAAGTTTGGTTAATATTTGGCATTGGCATTAACCGAATAGTAGGCCGAATACCGAACATATAAAACTATACCGAATAATGCGCGCATCCCTACTTTTTGATATAGTAGGGATATACTTAATCGATAAATATATAGCAACCAATTGATGCTCCATTCTCTATAACTATCCTAGGTTCATGTTAGGTATTACAGCCCATCTACAGGAATAGAGGTGTAACTATCTAGTTACCATCCTACGCAACCAGAAACCACATGCACCCACTCACTGGCACTAGTGATGTTCCATTACCCTGTTAGACCGACCTTATAACATATATTAAAATAGTGTTGCTTGGAACTTGAATCACTTAATTATAGTCCTCTTGACCGAATTTCGGTCACGACGACTAATCTCAACGGAGAATAGCCATCTGCGCAGGAGATATTATAGTGCACACGTGTGTGCTCAAGCATATATGTACTGTCTCTTTCCTAACTCCGATCCGGTCGGCAGTCCGACACGACCGGAGAGAGATCACGCACGAGCGAGTGATAATCTTGGTTGAAAATGAGATTCGCACATGAAATCCATAAATCTCAGAGTTGCGAGCCGGAGTTTGAACCTTCAACCATCGTTACCGCGGCAAGCGTTCTACCAACTTGACTGTCACTTCTTGTAATCACTTATGTGCCTAGAGTATTAGTTACAAAATGTTCATACCCTTGCGATTTCTATCTCTGGAAGGAAGCTGTTTGCTGTTGTAAACAACCTAAATTATCTGTAAATCTGACTGAAAACTTCGCGAAGCTGGCTCGCCTCACGCTTCAGCGAGCCTCAGGAGAGGCGCGTTCGGTATGAGGCAAAGTCACCTCGTGAATACCGAGGCTGGGGGCTAATTCATAACACAGCTATCAAATTATGTTTCAGACTAATACTTATGTAATAATATAATATTGTAGCCACACCAAGCGCATCACTAGCCGCTCTGAAAACTGGATGCCCGCCAATTAGTGAGTCAACCAGTCGGCGCGAGTTCGATTCCCCGGTGTGATATGTTTCTCTTATTACTGTTGTGCGCCCTACTGGCTGAAACCAGACAGTTTACTTACCCACATATTAGGCGGCATACAAGTTCATTATTTTAACGACTGGTAGGTAAGCAAGAAATACAATAAGGTAATATAATAAGAAATAATAAGGTAAGGTACTTAATTTTAGGGGTCGCTACACTTTTTAAATCTTTATGGTTTCGATCGTGTTTAGTCGATGATTTCGCCAACAACAAAATTTGAGAAGATTCTTGGTCGATAACACAACGCACAAAAAATCAAGTTTATTTTTCTTTACTACATTATAAGGTTACATAAATAGGCCAGTAATAAAAATAATATTAAAAACACGGGCAGTCACAGAAAACAAAATATAAATGTAAACAAATCTACTTATCTTTCCTATGTTTTTTTTCTGTCTTCTTCCTTTTTATCACTGGGATATTAAAAAAGTAGCGAATTTATAAAAATATAAAACACTTATTTTGCTGGTCAAATACGAACTTTCTTACGCGTGTATTAATATCTAAAATGATTGTCATTTAATGCTAACCATCCAAATCGTTGGAACCACGGTGAGAAACCTGACAAATGGTTGAACCCTTAGTAGGTGTGTACTTCTAAACCTGTCACACCACCCTTGACATGCCTCCGCCACATGTCCAACCGCGTACAACAAGGCTAATCCGTTGTTAATTAATTTACATAAAGATTTAGCAGTGTCGAGTCTACTAGGCTGACATAACGGCAATAGGAGTGAATGAACTGACTTGTAGATAATCCTAATAAGTACTTGTATCAATACGCCTTTTTTGTGAACGAAAAAATATCGGTACCATACACTATTGCGTCTCTTTCCCAATGTAGTTGGACTCAATGTTGGGGGCATAGTAATGGTCACCTTCCCTCTCAACGCGAGGGATTCCGAGTCATAGTCCACCACGCTGACCTAGTGCTGGTTGGCGAAGTGCAAATTTATTTTGAAGGGTATGTAGGTTTTCATACGATGTTTAAGTACCTTCACCAATCAGCAAGTGATAATTATTATTAGAAATGAGATTAGCAGATTATAATAAGAAATCCCAGAAGTTTATGTTAAGGTTTGAACCTGAACACTAGTTTCCAACGCAAGTGTTCGACTAACTTGTACTAATTTTGATCGGTCGGTAAACGTGTACGCCCGGTCGGTAAAATAGAAACCTTACTATCAGAATGATTCACTTCACTTCACTATTCAAAACATCATGGCTTCCTTCGTTTGAGGTAAAACCCAAGAAGATAAGTGTGTCAATATAATATCCAACTATAAGACAACTTGATCTAGTTATCTGGCATACCACAGGTACACTTGGTACACGGTACACTTCACCAAAGCACAGACATAAATCTACCAATAGGAGTACGCTTTTATGACGTGACTTTAAATGGATACAATTAGTTAAAAAAATGCGCTCTGTTATGGACATAAGGATTATAATCACTTGGTTACAATCTCATTACATATTGTAATGTGCATAGGCTATGCAGGATACATGGATGCAGGTAGTGCGGCTGATTGCAATGTGTAATTGGTTCCCGATAGGCCTTATCTGACGCTTCCGCGTCGCGGAGCCGTTAAGGCAATGATTGTGTACGATTTATTGGTCATATTAGGTTCATAATCGCTTCTAGAACTTGCAGTATTTAAAAGATTATATACTATGCAGTTAAAGGCGTCGTCGTATGGCCAACGATCGCACGAGCAAACGATGCGATTTCGTCGTGCGATGAAAATTAGTACTGTGCTTGCGAGCTTCAATTAGGACACTCTAAGCTTGATTGCGTGCCAATTAGGACGACGCCAAAGATCTTTATTCTGCTTATTGTGGCCATAAGTAGAGTGGAATACTATAGAAAACATTATTAAGTAACAGTAATTAATTAACAATGGGTTACGGAATCATAAAATCAATGAGTCCTTTGAAACTTACTACCGGTAACCTATGGTTTAATAATATGCACCTTATTCTTATTCCTGGATCGACATGTGTATACGTAACAATCAGCCCATCTTACTTGTCAAACAAACCATTGCAATCTGTTGTGTTCTTTGGGTGGCTCTATATCGAAACAGGAATGCCTATGACAGTATTTGGAAGTCAGTCCTCGCAGCCGTCGCCTGGTCAGCTTGTCTGGTGACAGACTGTAGGCGCTGGATATAACATCGGTAATCAACAAAATTAGGGTAGACTTGATGGACTGACTCCAATAAAACACTTATTATAGCTTTATAATACGGATACAACAAGCATATTATTTACAAAGCCAGTTACAGATTGATATCAAAATCACTTCAAATATTTTAATCGCGTACCACACACGGAACGCCCAAGTCATCTAAAACCGAGTTCAATGGCCGACTGATAATGATCAAAGCACACAGCACTGAGTCATGCCCACTGTACGACGACCTTGCGATCTATTTTTGTATGTTTGTTTATGTTTATGGCACGGTTCCGGAGGTTCGAAATAAACAAACGTTACTGAACATTCCCTTCAAGCGAAAAGATAAGACTCCAAAATAAGTAGATGATACAAAAACAGCAAATTGTTCCCCAGTACGTCGTGTGCAGTTTACGAGATCTTTAATCCGGATAACCGGCGCCGCGAGCCGGCCCGGGTATCAGCTATCATACCCGGGCCGAATTTCTAGATACGGCTCCGAGATACCGCCCTGCATTTTGCTTGAAGACTGGTAGCGGTAGCGTCACATTTCTTCAGCCGTTTTTCATTTCGTATTAGGGTCAGTTTCCAGTGTTTTTTCTATTCACATGGAATGACTGTCAATTGTCATCAGAGGTCCAACTAGCGAGATATGTAGGAAACAAAGTGTATATTAGCTATACACAATCTTTGATGTAGCCTTATGATAAAAATTGCAGTGGTGAGACAGCATGGATTCTAGATTACGGTACGATTACGTTAGGAATTCCTACAATTTTCAGGCGACTGTAATATTTCGACTGAGACACAGAGTTTTGATGCTATAAATTCGTATTCAATCTTGGGCTACCTATGTCACCAAATAAACTGCGAATTCATGTTTTTCGAAAGAAACTTCACAAACACCCCAACATTAAGACCCGACTAACCCGTGAAGTTACTCCATTTTTAACTGACATATTTAACCGTATCCTCCGGGGCCCAAGTACCAAGATCTATACCGCTGATAGCAATATGAGCTATGGTTCGGTTTATTTCGTTGGTTATCACACTGAACGGGGTAACAGGAACGATTGGCGTAAATTTTTACGATACGCTTCCCGGTATACGGAAGTAACAGTGGTGGGAGTATATGGGTCTCCCCCCAAGTCCTATTAAAAAAAGATACGGGTGCATTTATTCAGGGTTATCAACATTTAGTTTATTTACCATGAAGCATTATTGGTGTCAATTCTATAATAATATAATATAATATCGGCAGACGAACACGCCAACTATACGGTCCCACACTAAGCAGCGCTTGTATTATGGGTACCGTACAAAGGACTGGGTCTACTCAGTGTATAATACTTATATAGATATTAATCATCTCAACTCGGGTACAAACATTTATGCTCATCACACAAAGCTTGTCCCTACCAGGATTGGAATCCGGGACCCTCTGCGCGGACAGCAGGGTCACTACTAACTGCGCTAATCAGGTCGTCAATGCGCTATAGCGGCCAGCTCTCTCTAAGTCTATGTTGCTTCATTCAAAAAATCACTAAAACTAGTGAATATTTGTCACATTTAACTCTCACTTTAAAAGGGAAGTTCCGCCAGCCAGGCGGGTGGTATACCTGGCGGGGCGGCCGCTATGCCCCGACGGTTATTGTCGGGATCTTGTATATACGTTACGTGCTCCGAAAACTCTCATAGCGCGTGTCAGGACTGTATGGAGAATAGTCAATTGTTCTTAATGCGTCTGCAGCGCCATCTGTGTAGCTAGCGGCGAGGTCGAAGAGATCGCTACATTACATAAAATCGACAGCATTATATGTAGACTGTACGAACGGTTGCGGGATCAATACTTACACTGGGCAATTGATAGAGAAACAAATTAATCATATTGAATGGTGCAGAATACCCCGGTGCTAGGGATTAACGTCTATAGTTAAACACCTTCAGCCCATAATCAAATGAAGCTTAAACAACGATTGGCATATCGCTGGTCTGCGCGTGCGCCGATATCGCCACGTGTTACAATCGTGTCACAATGGCAGGCGCGGCGCGATCATTTATAGCCGACTGCTCACGTAATGTAGGGTAACGCGTTTCGCAATCATATTTCTGTTTATCTCATATTTTATAGCAGCCGTATAAGGAATTTTATATTCGACAGGATGACATGTGGTTGAGCTAAATTAATAAGTAGCTTGTTCATGAGCGAACCTATAGGAGAGCTTTTTAGAGATTTTTTTTTATATTTTGGTTCAACCCAAAGAGATTTACAGTGTTCTGTATATTCTGATTATTAAACCATAATTACCTGTTGCCTGGTATTATTACATTAACAATAACTTCCTGCACTAGGTCGGGCCACTCTCGCTGAAAGTTTTTTATTTCTCATTGAGCTTAACCTAGATGTTGTTTAATGGTGATAACAATTGTCATGTCTTAATGTTTATATATGGAATACGGGGTGTATGGAACTCCGGGGGACCAGAATCATGAGTACAATCCATGGTATCAGTTTTCGTTATGAACTCATCCTGTATATTTTACCATCCTACGTAATATATCACCTTCGTCAGGGCACATATATATTTACAATGTTACCTTCATTCACCTTGTTTGATGAAAGGCTATTTTAAGGGGACTCTACATATCATGAGTATTTCAGTAACAACAAGATTTAAACGAAGATAACTAAAATGTAGTCTAACGCAATATCGTAGAGCGCAACTCCATAACACGCGTCCCAGGGTCTAACCGCTGATGGGATGGCGATAACCGGACTCAATGACAACCCTACAGCCAGGGCGGATGTTTTATCCGGATTAAAGATTGATAATCACAAAGTTGTTTACGTCCAAAAAACTGGAAGCTGGTGGAGGAGAGCCGCGGAGGACCGTGAGAGATGTGTACTGTATTGGTGGTCCTCCTGTGGAAAAATAATTATTCTGTAAAGGTCTATAAAGATTAGAAAAGCAGTGATAGCCATGTTAGCAGAAAGATCGCTGTGGCAACAAGGCAGACGGGTTCGCACCTCGCACCTCTAGGATTGTCTATGGGATATTTGGGATGTCTCTGTGGTTAAGTACTAAAATATTTGGACAAGAACAATAGACCAGTAATTCGCTTAGTAAAAATTATCATGACCCTGTCTCTATCCCTTACAAAAATAGCGTCCCCTATTAGAACAACTTGTGAAGCTATTACTCTATTAACTCAATTGCCCATCTCTACATCTTAATTACATGCTGTTAGCTTGTTTTATTAACATTTAATTGATTACGCTCCGATGTTGTTTATTAATCTGTTATTATTATTTGTCTCTATCTACACGGGCTACACCCGGATCTTTGGAAGGTTTGCGCGGGTACATGGGTCCAACACGTAGAGGCCTTGTTTGATAATTTTATTTTATGAGATAGGGTTATTGGAAGGGTTGCGGACACCTGCCATAATCAGCTCTTATCCAATTATTATTGGCAGGTGGCGACTCGCCGCTCTTTAGGTGGGCCTCCTCAAAAGACAGTTATTTGTTATTGTTACAAGACAGCCCTGATGTAGAATTATTTAGCCACAATTAATATTTTGTTTGGATTTGATATCTTTATTGGAGTTTTGTATGCTTGTCTTCGATGAAAGGAATCATCGATAAGACTTGCAAAAGTCTTCGAAGGTATTTTGAAATATAAAAGGTTTTTTAGAGTCCATGTATATTTAATAGTGGTTGACGTAGCGGCGAAGATTGTGGACCTTAAATACCTGGAGCGCCATGGTCTCGTATGGAGTTGTTTGCTTAAGACTCCTTGTGATGTTATATTGAGAGGCGTACCAATAATAGCGTGAACTAATTAAAGAGGTTCATTACTAAGTTATACAGATCAATGCTAGAGAAATAAATTATGTTTAACATACTAAGTGCGGTGAAATGTTATTTGTTCGCTTTCTCTTTGATGATATTAAAAACATAATTGACGAATTCATTTTTTGGATACATAAAAATGATCTACTTCATAACCTGTTTGTTTTCACCTCATAAACATATTCGCAAGATTTATAGTACTAATTACCGTTCCACATGAGGCCAGTGCGCAAGTAAATAAGTAGCCCAAGTGTTGACTTGGAGAACTTCAGACACTTGCTTACTTGCCAACTCGCCGACCTGTTTACACAAGACCAGTCGCTTCTTGATAACATACGTATAGTTTTCAGAATACATAATATCATGTCAAAGAACGTACAAAATATACTTATTACCGTATAGCCGGCACCCAAGTAGCTAATCTTTACACGCATCGCAACACTAGCCTATTCCGGCGCCATATTAGCTAGGCGCGCTGTGTATTGGGACGTGGGGATTATCACCGGATTACGAGACGTTTTAAAAATGTTAAGAGATAGAGAATAAGCTTTAACCAGTTGTCTTAAATCACAACGGACATGATGCAGTTTTTGGCAGCTTTGTTGATTAGTGTGTTATTATGGACCCAAAATGATTACTTACTGAAGTCACTCAGATTCATAAGCAAGTAGGTAGGTACTGCAATGTGTGATCCAAAACCAAGCCCACCAGTGCAAGACCTTAAGACACTGTGAGCACTTTCTGCGTAGATCGGACCGCAAACAACAACTAAATATGAGTGTAGGTACCCCAGTTCAAACTATGACACCAGGACGACAAACACCTCAGTCCTCCCGTGACCATAGTTGCTGTAAAGCAGCCGACACCAACACACCAACACGTCAGACGACGTCGGGTACGGAAAAACATAAAATAAACGCGATAAAAACCGTAAGATTAGCTTCATTACAAAAATAGGTATGCTGATTCTGATTCTTGCCCGAATCTTTCGTAAACTGTTGTTCCCTGTTGAATTTGACCTATATTAATCGCATCGAATACCACCATAGAACATGTCGTTTTCCCAAGACGAATATCTTTCGGATTTCCTATATTATTTCTCCCCCATTCACATATTCGGCGTAAGGAAAAAAAATGTTTGATGTAGGTATATTGAGTTAATCCCCAATGTATCTTGGATACGAAGCGAACTGACGATTCGCTTATTTTGCGTTTTGCGATGCCTACATGTATGCGTGCGGATTGTTACAAACGAGAATAGTCTATTTTTAACGTTTCCATTTCTGCGGAAACCTTATTTGTTTATTGGAAAAAGTAAAGCTGCTTTAGGACGGCCGCATACGTAGCAGAAAAAGAGTTATTCGGTGCAAACATGACAATTGTCATATTGTTACTATTACATACTTACTCCCGAATTTATAAACGTTATAACTTTAACAAACGTCAAATAGTACTGCGCACAAGACTTATGCTTTGCACAATACTATATGACGTTTGATAATGTTATAAAACTTCTACAAATTCCGAATTTAAATTGAATTCGGGGGTAAGCTTTGACTTCCTTATTAATTCCGAATTTAAATTGAATTCGGTGGTAAGTGTTTACTCCCTTATGTCACGTTTTACGACATAGTCTGTGGGCATGACCGATATGGAATAGTCGTCCTGAAAAAACACAAGTCAAATGTTATCTATGAGAATTATCGAGATATAAGCTCCTAGTTCCATGAACGTTTCCAGATAGCTAAACCTATATTGTTTTTTGTTTATATTCGATTATATTCTTCTAATAAAGGGTTTTTATTACACCATGGAATCTTGTGGTTTGTTTTTTTATTCTCATCAAAATTCCATAGTCGGTTCTCATAGTGTTTAACGTTAGGTAGCTGCGGTTTCGTCCGCGGTAACCTAAGCCGTCAGTGCAAGGTTGGCGCGTCCGACCGCCCGCCCTTCCAAGGTCACTGTCGTCGGAACGACATCGTTTTGTTAGAAATTGTGGATTTGTCACTGTAGAACTTCTCACAGTTACATTCTATGCCTCACTACCTATAAGGTGTGAGCATTAAGAGAGCTCTTTACTTCTTTAAAACGATGATGAGTGCAGTACCAGATTATCCATTGGGCCAGTTGCTTATATACGCCTATGCCACCGCCGAGGGCCCGTGAAAAATAAAGGTCTAAGTAATTTAAATTTGATGCTTTCCATTCGTTTCACAAGTTTATTTTTTTAAGAGACAAGAAATTTTACGCAAACCCTTATTAGCAATCAAAGCGGTTTAAATTCCTCCTACCTATGGGGAGAAGGGCCCCAAAACTTGCGTTGCGTAGAGGCCTCTCCGCTTAATCCGGTTCTGGAGTACAATATGAAACTGTGGTAGGTATTAAAACAGTCTTTTCGGCCACAACATTACATGCTTTTGATTTTTGCAACGTGCTTATTAGACAACTTAGCCATATCTTACTAGTTTTATTAGGTACCAATCGTGGCATCGTGAGTGCATAATAGAAGATTTCGTGAGAAGAGTCAGGCTCAAAACATGTCACGTTTCGTCATGACTTAATGGAGCCACGCGTTTGGGATACAAAATATACACGTAGGTAAATAGAATACTGAATAGGTATTGACTAATGGGAATTATTCCGACATGACTATGTAGATATACCGTGATTGATAATAGGCATATTGAACCGTATTTCCTGTGACCGTATAATGGAATATGTTTTGGATATTAAAACTAGGGCGATAGCCAGAAATTAGCCCGTCATAAAAAACATCTGCTGATTGGCCAATACTTACTCAACAGTATAAGTAATCTTAATTTGTTTTTTATTTGCAGCGTGTACGCGCCTTCACGACATCACTCGACGAGCTCGCCGGGCGCGTGCAAGCAGCAGAAGCGGCTCGTGCCTCATGGCGCGGGCCCGGCGACGCACGAGATGCGCGCGCGCAGCTCGACGCAGTGTCCCGCGCGCGCGCACAGCTCCCCCCACTGCGCCGTCTGGCGGATGAACTGCACAGTCAAGCGCAAGCCCTAGCGAGAGATAAAATACAGCTGCCAGATCATTTGCTTGCCAGATTGGAAGATTTGAATACTAGGTTAGTAATAAATTAAAGTTTTATTACGTTAGAGACCATTCAAAGAAATCTGAAAACTTGGAAGCTGGGATTTCCCCCTATCCTCTCCTTATGTCCATAGCTTGGCGAGGCTACATGTCCTAGGTTTTAATGCGACACTGTTGTGTCCCAGGGTATCCGGGCTGGTATCCGGCGGCGAGGAGCGCGTGCGGCAGCTGGCTGGCGTGGCGCGGGACGGCGGCGCGGGCGCAGCGCAAGGCTTCCTCGCGGGCTCCGTGGACGCGCCCTGGGAAAGGGCTGTCACGCCAGCTAATGTGCCCTATTATATCAAGTGAGTGTTTTGAACTAATACTCGTAACCGATGACTTTGGGAGATTTTGTCGACGGTATTTTGTCCCTGGTTATACCTACCAGGATCTATGTACCTAATTTTTTTTATACAGAATGTATGAATGAATGTGTAAATGTGTTCCTCCTAGCCTGCTTACTCGCGCATATCTTCCGTCATTCCGCAAACTATCTTATATAAGCCCTCTTAGAAGACCATGAAGATAATAAGGGATGTACCTACCCCCTGAGATCAGTACCTAAGAAAGGATGAATAATGTAATTTTGTCTAAATATGTTCCTATAAGACTGCTTACTCGCGCATGTCTTCCGTCATTCCGGAGACATCTTAAATAAACCCTCTTAGAATATAATTAAGATACTAAGGTATGTACCTACCCACTGAGAATATTACCTAAGTGTTCAGGGTACAAAGTCGCCGGGACTTTACCGATCGATGTGTTCCCCAACTGATCACCCACCTTTTCCAGCCATGAACTGGAGACGACACATTGGGACCACCCAAAGATGATCGAGCTAATGAACTCACTCGCCGACCTCAACGAGGTCCGCTTCTCCGCGTACCGGACTGCCCTCAAACTAAGGACAGTGCAGAAGGCGTTATGCAGTAAGTACCTATATCACAAAGTAAACTTTATGGAGTTGTGGTGAGTTTCTTAAACGAACTATAACTAAGCATCTGTGGAGAAGTAGGCTTTGTTTTACAATCAGCACTTGAGGAAATTCCGTTTCCATCTGGTTCATGTTGACCAAAAACGTCTTTCGGCATAGTTCACGCTGAAACTAACAGAATTTTATGAAAACTTTTCTGAATTACGTAGGTAGTTTGTATACCTTTTAAATTTAACTGTCCCATCATCTTATTTTTTTATTTTGTCAGTGTTTGTCTGTGGTGAATTAGGTATAATTCATATCATCAAAACATTCATTGGATGGTAGGGTTACAAGCTTTGCTTAATTGGAGACCATACGATGCGCCTCTTTATGACGCGATAATTTTATGATTTTGACGTCACTATAACGTCATGTGTTATGCCATATTTCAGTGCACATGCTGCAGTTGCCAGCAGCGCTCGAGTCGTTCGACACGCACGGGTTGCGCGCGCAGAACGACCGCCTCATTGACATTCCTGACATGATCACAGTGCTCACTTCACTATACGAGGTAAGATATTTTGACACTTGCACTTTGACCAGAATCAATATTATCCACTTTGTCCGTTTTTACTGTGATCCACTTTGACCGGAACAACACTTATCCAAATAACCTTTAATTTGCCAGGTGATAGCAGCAGAGAACCCGAGTTTAGTGAATGTGCCTCTCTGCCTGGATTTGTCGATCAACTGGTTGCTCAATGTTTACGACAGCCAGAGGACCGGCCAGATCAGGGTACTGAGTTTCAAAGTTGGGTTGGTGCTGCTATGCAAAGGACACTTAGAGGAGAAATATAGGTGAGGATTAGAGAAATTGTACAACTGACTCATCATATTGCTGATCCAATCAATAAATGTTAACTCTCTCCGCAGGTATCTATTCCGACTGATCGCGGACCCGTCTTGTAGAGCTGACCAAAGAAAACTTGGATTACTACTCCACGATTGCATACAGGTAGAAACAATTTTGTTTGTGAGGGTAGTTGTCTTAACACTACCTTCATTTTGCAAAATATTTTCATGCAGGTGACTGACTATATTGGTCTCAGAGTACCAGTCTACATCTGGACAGAATTTGAATAGACATACAAGGTTGTTCATACAATACCGGACTCTTCCAGGTGCCACGACAACTTGGTGAAGTGGCAGCATTCGGAGGGTCCAACATCGAGCCTTCTGTGAGAAGCTGTTTCGAGCAGGCGTCTGCTGCTGCCAAAGATGGCAACAAAGGAGGCACTCTTGACAGAAAAGCTGGTGGTGGTGGTGAGTCAGAGAGTTTAAGGATGCGGGGAAGTCTTAAATCTGAATATCGTCGTGAACCAAGTCACACACATAACCCTAATCCCACAGGTGAAAAAGAAAAAGAGAAAGAAGACACCAAAGAGAAGACGCTAGAGCGAGACGCAGATGGGCAGCTTCAGTACATCGAGGCATTCCACTTCCTGCAGTGGTTGCAGAAGGAGCCGCAGTCCATGGTGTGGCTGCCGGTGCTTCACCGGCTGGCGGCTGCAGAGGCAGCCAAGCACCAGGCCAAATGCAATATATGCAAGGAGTACCCTATTGTTGGGTTCAGGTAACATCGTCTTTTGTTGATGTTAATTATAAGGGACACGCTTGAATAGGGACGATTTAAAGCTTTAGTAATCTGCCTTCAAATTTATAATGACCTTTATTTGGCAATAATGTTTTATTTCCAGGTATCGCTGCCTCAAGTGCTTCAACTTTGACATGTGTCAGAAGTGTTTCTTCAGCGGACGCAAAGCAAAGAACCACAAGCTTACCCATCCCATGCAGGAGTATTGCACTGCGGTGTGTTTTGCATATTATAACCCATTAAACAATCTGTTTTTGTTTTAATAACACATGAGTAACGTTTTATTCTTTTAAATTTTCAGACGACATCGGGTGAGGATGTACGCGACTTCACGCGAGCGCTGCGCAACAAGTTCAAGTCGGCCAGATATTTCAAGAAACATCCTCGAGTCGGATACTTGCCTGTGCAGACCGTGCTGGAAGGTACGATACCCCAGAGTACTTATAAGTTGTAGAGTCGGTGAATCACTTCTTTGCGTGTTTGTGTTTGTGTGTGTGTGTGTGTGTGTGTGTGTGTGTGCGTGTGTGTACCTCCGTTTCTATGCGAGGAGCATGGTAACGCAGAAGGAGGAGGAATGACATTGTTTTGCAAGAATAACTCTTGAATTTAAAAATATATTTTGACAGTTATATGTACTTTTGACAGGCAAATGAGTTTAAGTGTTCTTTAAAATTGTATGGGTCGCTGACGGCCATTAGCTGTTTTCTCGGGTATTGTGTAACAATGAAAGGTTAACGCTGTTCTATCTGCTGGGGGTCAAAATTAGCATACAGGTAAAGTTCTATCGCTTGACTGGCTCGTGTTTGCCCCCAGGCGATGCGCTGGAGTCGCCGGCGCCGTCCCCGCAGCACGGGGGAGCCGGTGGGGCGGGCGGGGCGGGCGGCGCGGGGCTGGGCGGGGAGGACATGCACTCGCGCCTCGAGCTGTACGCCACGCGCCTCGCGCAGGTCGAGCTGGGCGCCAGGCCCGGCGACACGCCCGACAGGTGAGACCGACATTCAGCCTTTTCAGCTCGAAACTTGGAGACGACATCACAACGTTCAATAATTCGTAAAATAAAAAAACTCTTTCTATTGGTTATTACTGAATCGTACCTACAAAAGTTCACTACCAAAATGTCCTTAGGAAAATCGAACAATCCCAGGCAGATGTCCAATCTTCCTAAAAATGCCACCAGATCGTGCCTATATATATTGCCTCTTTTCTTCTCCGCCTCTTCCCGCTACATGGAATCGAAGAAGTAATGGAATCGTCTCATATAGACACAAAGAATCTGCCATATAGTTAGACAAATAGAATCGGCCCGGGTCGGTAACATAGCCCGTACAATTCCAGCGACGAGGAGCACCAGCTGATCGCGCAGTACTGCGCGGCGCTGGGCGGCGGCGGCGGCGCTGGCGACGCGGACGACGCGCCGCGCTCGCCCGTGCAGGTCGTGTCCATCATCCACCGCGAGCAGAGACACGAACTCGAAGCTATGATCAGGTGAGGCCGCCTATCCTACTTCTGAATCTTTTCAAAAGAATAAGATGCATAGAAGTTATAATTAACTCCTAACTAGACCCAATTCTTTCCGTTTGGAGAGTACTTTGGTAATACATAGTTGCCAGCGTCAACTTTTCACTACTGATCGGAGGAAGTCGTGGGCAAATGGTATTAAAATATACTCACTTAAAAATATTTTCCAGGTAATACTCGTAGTGACCCTTGATTCAAATTACAGGGAGCTAGAAGAGGAGAACGCCAGTCTCCAAGCAGAATACGAACGCCTGAAAGCCAAGCAGACTCCAAGCTCCACGCCGGAGGAGCAGCATGGTGTCAACGATAACAGAAACGCTCCAGTGGATCAGGTAATTATCAAATAATGCTTAAGAGAGGTATGAATGAATAAGGTAAAGAAGACGAAAGAAAAGTGAGCAACATAATATTGAAGATGTATTTTAGCAATCCTGAAAATATTTTTTTAGGACATGATGGCTGAAGCCCGCCTCCTGAGGCAGCACAAGGGCCGGCTGGAGGCGCGCATGCAGATCCTAGAGGAGCACAATAGGCAGCTTGAAGCGCAGCTCCAAAGGCTGCGAAGACTACTTGATGAGGTAATGTATTATGAACAAGAGAATTATAATAAACTTCAGATAGACCACATTTTATTTCATAGGTTTTGAAACGACACATTTTTGCATGTTTTTAGCCCGCTCAAGGATCGCCTCCAGCCCGGACCGGTACGCTACAAACCCGGTCTGTCACCGCTTCGCAGCTAGCTACAGATTCGCCGGCCAAAATGCACAACGGACTATACCACGAGTCGCAAACCAGTAAGTATTACTTTCTTAGTTTTACGTAAAGCTTTCGACAGCGATAATTTGATTCCACATTCGAAAAATGCATACTGTGAACTAGATTTAACGGTAATTGAATAAGATCGTCTCATCTATGGCAAATAAGTGGTATCAAAATAAAAATTTTGGGAGACAGGAAATGTTGTCGATTTTTAAGAGAGGTGTACCGCAAGGTAACCGCCTAGGTGCTACATTGTTCGTATAAGTTGAGTGATGTTGAGTTGTGCGCGAAGATGGCGGCGGGCGCTGGGCGGGCGGGGAGCGCGAGGCGCGGCCGCCGCCGCCGCCGCACGCCGTGCACTCGCTCATGCACTGCGCAGGTCAGCCGGACGTACTACACTTTGATCGCTTTCCATTTTTACATGTTTTTTTTTCTTCATTTTGATGTCTTTAATCACCATTCTGTTCACGTTTGTCGTTTTAAGGGATTACGCTAATAATTGCAGGGTCTCCCTGTAAATATCTATAGCGGAAACAGATATCTCGGGAGTGCGCACATTCGAAATAACATTTTATTATTTTGTAGCTAGATTTTAAAAAAAGTCTGCAGTGTAGATTGCTAAGTACGACGGAAAATTTTCAAGTTTTTTAGGACCAGTCGTCTTGCTTTAGCAAATTTTTCAGTCTCCATTGCTGTATATATACTGTCAGTCGTTTTTTTTTCGTTATCAGTGTTGCAATTGTTTTTTTTGCATGGATTGTTTGCATGTCGTTAGTGTCGACGTTGGTTTCAATAAATCTAATATCCGCACATTTTTGTCTGTTTTCTGCAAACCTAACAGGACGTATACCTTGAGGTAATTTTCTTTCAATCATTCTATAGAAGTTACAAGACCGTTACAAGATTTTCATCTTTGCGTTTAATATTTTTTAGATGCTGATAAAATTTAAACGACTCGCATCAAAATTAATGTTAATTTTTCAAATTCACTTTTTCTATCGGATTGTGAAGGATGCAATTCTATCATTTTTGGACAATTCTAAAGAATAATTTCTCACGTTTCAGATGACCTAGGACGCGCCGTCGAAGAGTTAGTATCAGTGATGACGGATGACCAACCGAGCCAAACATCAACCTCCCCTCCGCAGTACACCAACGGTAAACCACCCAACAAAGACTAAACGTGACCGCGGGAACATATATAATTGAATGGTACAACGCGCGTGGTGCTGCAAAACGGGAGTGCTGCCAACACTAACCGCTTTTTTATTGATATAACCGATCTGGTAACATTGTCGAGTTAAACCAAAGATTGGGCTTTAAATCTTCGAACATCGAAACGATACACACTACTGGTGTGTTAGGTACAGTACTAATTTTCGACTCATCACTAACAATGCCTGCACACTGATCTACCTTATTGTACATATAAGCTCTAACATTCCGTGACTTCTAACCGAGTAGGCTTCGTGGGGAAATATACCAAGAGTAGAAGCCTGTGAGGACCTTGAGCTATATAGAACTAATTACGATCCTCGTGTTAGTTCAATATAGCACAGTTTTGTACGATTGTCGTATGCAACGCTTATTGTATTAATAAGGGCATGCCATTGTTGCAGTACGTATCGTGATTGAGTCGCTCTTTCTACCGTTTTGTGTTTACTCTCCTTTCTCGGGCAACCCTGACAGATTTTCTACTTTTTGTTTTTCCCCTTTCGATCCCGACAGTGTTGCCAGAACGACGGACCAACGAAAAAGACACTGTAACGAGCATTTATATTATATATATTTAAAACAATCGTACCAAATTTGTCGATACTTATACATTTTAATCGTTTACGTACATATCTTGTTAGTACAATCTCCAACACTATCGAGCTATCATATCACTCTTGTATAATTCCATATCATTTTTGCTATGTAAAATACAGGCATATGTATTATATCACGTAAAACGAAACCTGAGGCATCGGTCATCAATGATCGAAATTGTTTATGAGACAGCGGACGGTGTGACCAGGTTTAATAAATATCTATTAAAATACCATATCATAAAATATATAGAATATACGAAGTTTTACTTTGCACAATAAACTACCATTATAGTAGATTTTTTCAGATGTGGTCACACCGATCGTTAACAGCTATAAGCTTTAATAGGATCACAATTTAGCTTTAAAAATCTCAACTGTGACATATTTTGATAAAATGCAAAATGATACCGATGTAATTCCATGTTTATTTTACCGCGTTTGAATACCACTGGCCTAAGTTTTAGTGGAAATGTATTGTTATGTAGATAGAAGTTTCCAGTTCTTTCGAAAAGTATAACAATGTATGCCCCGTCTACGGGGGCTATAGTTAAAATGAATTCGTTAACAGTT
This sequence comes from Pheosia gnoma, assembly GCA_905404115.1. NCBI lineage: Eukaryota > Metazoa > Arthropoda > Insecta > Lepidoptera > Notodontidae > Pheosia > Pheosia gnoma. The sequence goes on from FR989913.1 coordinate 435,457, forward strand.
TTACGAGTAGTATTTAGATGTAGCCCAAATAATCGGACATGTTTTATATGCATGTTTGTGTATGTTAAACATTTATCGAGTTATCAAAAGTGTATCGTTAGATTGATGATGAAAAATTAATAATCGAAGTGCTTCTATACAAAGTAGTGACAGTTTCCTTTCCTTCAATGTTGAATCCGCGCGCGCGATTATTTGATCGCAAAAAATAATTTAAAAAGCTACCATTTTTTTTTATTTAAGTACACTTAATATGTTGGAGATGATGGGTAGACATGTGGCCAAGTGCATCGCTCCGTTCAACACGTCACCTACTGAGGGCCACTTGTCTATATAATTCGTCTTTCAAATGGCACACCTTAGTGGAGCTCTTGTTAAACAGAGGTCTAGAGCAACAGGGCTGGATATTAATCCTCAAATTTATAAAATTCAACAATGTCAATACAAAGTATTTTTCAGAAGAAGAAGGTGTTTTGTAAGCCATTGTTATTAACTAATCGTAAGTGATAATCGCGTCGCGTTACATCATACTATCGGACTGTAGACTCTTCTTAGAAATTAAAAATACGTACTTATCCAAAACTTCACTATAACAAAAGGCATGGATTGTCTTGTTTCGATTAGGCTTTAATGTATGCGACGATTTTTATGTCGACCGACGTATCTTGATATGTAATGTGTGTCTAAGAGTACGACGCTGCCTACCTTTTTAGATAAGGATATAATATTCGAGAGACTTTTATACGATCGTTAAGTAACCTGTTAAAGCTAACTATTATTAAGAACTTCCGATTTAACCATATCATGGTTTAATTATTTTTTTCGTCGCTGTGATGTACCGAAGTTTAGAATTTCCCGGTGTTTTAAGGCTGGCAACATTCCGAACATTTGGTACACCGCTCGACCGTTACCTACTTAACAAAATTCTTTATTAATTTTGCTAATATAGTATTTAAGAAAAAAAAAGCACAATTTATTATGATTATTTTTAACGAGAATTTTAAAATCTACTCTAATATATTTGTTAATAATTTTATTCATTTTCATTATGGTGTAGTAGGTACGGTAGGTTTTCTGTTTTACGAAATGTATAATTTTTAATATTGGCAACATTATGAAATGTACTACTTTCGCATTTATTTGTATATTTTACTGTGTTTATAATGTTTGGAAGTTAAATACAAATAAACATTCAACATAGTACAAAGTGTTTTCTATTTTACGATGTCCAGTCCACCACCACCACTACCCTACCATCCACCAGTCTAGCCACACAAAAGTACGGGCTAATTTAAAAAGGGTATACTAAAGCCTTTAACTTGCGCCTCTTTAGCGCAATTGTTATCAATATGTGAATTATTTATGTCTTCACAAAATGATTAGGAATGCGACAAAGTAGCAAAGGTACAAACGTAAGTATGCCCTAGGCCTCACAGTGTGCTCATATTGAAAGCAGGCTCTTCAGTATAAGTACCTTTAACAAGTAAGTAGTGGATTGTGGGTTTATTCTTAAGTTAACCGTATCGGTAATTTAAAATCGACATATTGGACCACTTTGCATGAAAGTTATAGATGAGTCCGCTAGAGGCGCTCTTCAATATGCAGACAATTTAGGTACCTAGTACCCACGTTTTAGTTTAAGAAAAACTTGCAATCAAAGCTCTGTTAAGTAAAATCGTATCGGATTTTAGCGGAAAAGGGAAGATCTTCCAGCGAGGCGCGTGGTATGGATGGCGGGGCAGCCGCTATGCCCGTTTCTGTCAGGAATCTTGTATATATTATGTTACGGGGTCCGAAAACTCTCATAGCGCGTTTCAAGATGGTACGGAGAATCGTCAGCGCTAGCTGTGTAGCTTGTAGCGAGGTTGATGAAGTCGCTACCAGATAATGCCGAGCAGTATCAATTAAACCCAAATATCTTTAAAATCTTTATTATTGTGTTAACAATATTATATTTAATGACAACTTAAAACTAGGCTTTAGTTATTCCAATTTGCACCTTTCTCAAATGAACTCATAATCGCTACGAATACACGTACACATATAATATAAAATGGTAACAATACTACTAATTCTGTTGATAGATACACAAACTATACTTTACTAAAAAGATATGAATTAAATATAATTCCAAATTTTTGATGTTTTCAATGGCGTTCCAAAGCATTTTTCAGAAGAAAAGTGTTTTGAAAAACAATTGTAAACAGATTAACATTTCTATAAATATATGATGGTTCATGCAACTGAGAGAGATAGCTGTCTTTATGCAAACATCCAACCCATTGTGTACAATGCTTTTAAACTGTATTGCTGTCCTGCTTATATTTGTGATGTATGAGCAAGACAATATGTTTAGCCGTGTCAGATTTCGTTTGCATACAGTCAACAACAGAACTGGCAGCATTGTCCCACAAATTAAAATAATAATATTTATTAATTAGTATACTTAAGGCCTCATTTCAATGGTAGGTAACACAGTTTGTATATGGTTGAGTATATTCTATAATTATGTTCTCAAATAATATTTAAATCTACATACACATATGCGTCCAGTGCCATTTAATTTAACATTTACAAGCAGGTAATAAGTTTACAAAGAATATAAGGGGCATCCTCTTTCTTCTTTCTTTGGATGGGCGTTATTTACTTATTATAATTACATTATTTTTAGTATTATAATGGTGTCAATTCTATGCCAGCGTTACCTTAATCTATTTTGCGCTAAATTATGCGCATTTTCGTATTCTCGCGTGCAACCAACTAGTCTCTTAAGTTTTACAAATTTTAGTGAAGGTAAATTTAGATTCACTAAAACTAATAACAATCAATACTAATATAAGTAGAAAGAGGTAATGTTTGTGAGTTTAGATGTAGGTGGTAAACTTTGGAACTGCAGATCAAACTCTATAAATTATTTCACTGATAGAAAGCTACATTGGCCATGGCTGTTATAGGCTGTTTCATCGAGATACCGTGGGCATAGCCACAGGCAAAAGCTGTTATTAAATATTATAAATAACTAGCTGTCCCCGCGAACTTCGTACCGCCTCAGAATAAAATGTATGAGAAAATGAATTATCTTTATTATTTTTTTTTGTTAATTTTGCCCATGTTTTCATAGTTATTCTGCTATTCGGGGTGGAGACAAATCAAAGATCATAAAAATCAGCCTACCCGTTCATGAGTTATAAATGGTTGAACTAACACAACTTTATTTTATATATATAGATAACTATAGATATAATATCTCACAATTTCCATAAAGGCTTTGCTCTAAACTGCAATTATAAACTTATTGTAGCATTTATAATGTACAAATATTATTTATTCATTTATAAGGATTATTTATTCATCTATTAAAATAGCTTATGAAAACATTTCATATAAATAATTTTCAGTCACATAGGAACATCCTATCTTGTGGAGACTATGACCAAAATTTTAGATATTTAATTCATATCTAGCGTGCAAAACTCGGGAGTCTCACTCTAGACAACAACTTGCAGGCTACTACGATAGATGGAGAGGGAAGGGAGCAGACATATCACTCGAGACTTTTAGGAAGGTTTTAAGACTGGGCCACACCCCACGTGGCTAAGTTATAATTTTGCAAGAATACAGGCTGAATGACTTCCGTTTGTGAGCGGCCTGGCCAGGTCTATTAACATGTTATGTGTTGGTTTACTAGGATTAGATATCTAAGTGCTCAGCTAACCTCTTGCTATTAAGCTTTGTCTGCAGTGTGGCTGAACCAAACAATGACAACTTTAGCAGTTAGGTTTTGAGTTAAATATTTCACAGCAGAATATAATTTTCCTTTAAAATATGTTATAACATTTTGGTTACAATATACTCTCAATTCATATTATAATGAAAACAATTTCATAGAAGCAACCTACAAATGTTTTATAAATTAATTCATGTAAGTATAGACAACTGTATGTATATATTACTGATAGAATAATAGTTATTATCATACTTAGCATGCATTGCTATGACTGGCAAATAATCAATATCTATGAGTAACAACATTAAGTAAACTAAAATCAACTCACTCATACTCTAACAGCAGAATTAGTATTACTATCGAGCCCATTCACAATAGGCTGTATATCAGTCCTGGGCCTTCGGAAGAGCAGGACGTGGGGCTCCGGGTTGTGGACCATGAAGTGTAGCCAGCCAGGAGACTGCTGGACGCCGAGGTTACGCCATTCTGTCTCTGTCATAAGATGGGACTTAGGTACGAGGCGAGCGATGTCGGGAGGTAAAATGACATGTCTGAAAAGAAAATGATTAAGTAGGGTTAATTACAGTAATTAACTATAAGGATAGATTGATTAGCCCAGTTGCTAGTAGAATATGATACCATGATTGTCTTTTAAATGCATCTGTTCAACTTGTTATACCTACGGTGTTCGATTTGATTACGTTATCTTAGCCCCACGATGCTAACATATTGTATGGTAGAAGATGCCCAGAGGTCAACAATTCTCTCATACTTTATAAAAGTATCTACTAGATTTAAGTAAAAATCATGATATACTCACCGATATTCATAAATATCGTCAGTGTATCTTTCAGAATACTGAATTTGATCTACGGGCATGTTTCCACGTAAGTGCCTATTTAATAAGCTAATAACAGTAGTAATCAATAAAAGTCTTGTTAATTAAAAACACACGCAACACTTTTAGGAACACACGAAAAACAGAAGTGCGTTTTCTGATTCTTTCTTTATTTTTCTGCGAAATTCGTAATTCTGGTGATAAAGGCAAGCAAGAAAAAAATTAAAAAATACTAGAACTGTCAGTGTCAAATGTCTTATTGACTTCTTCTTTTTTTGGATTTTCAATCAAATACAAAATAGTGCCACTTGTGCCAGTGTCTAGTAATGTTTGATAATTGTTATTGAATTATAATAATGATAATGATAAAGTTGATGACGATCGTTAAATTAATCCCCTATCCCAATCAGTAGTCTGTCCCTTACCTGACCTTAGCCTTTAAGCCAGCCTTTAGGCAGCAACTTGGCCTGAGCCAACTCTACTTCGACTTACCTTTGTCTTAGACTTTACTTTAAATAATTCTGTTCTTTGATTTAGTTTTAGCCTTACATTTAGGCTTATTCTTAGCCTAGTTAGACTTGGAACGATTAGTACATAATATTCACTAGTGAATAATTTGTAACACCCTTTGTCGTTTGACGACGAGGCGATGAGGCAAAACATTGTCGAGTTAATACCATAAGCATCTATAAGACTGAAAAAGTTCAAATCATTGCACTGTGACCTTGGGATATCGAGCAACAACAATAAAACAAACAACATACATTTAGAACAAAGTTATAAAACAACTGTAGCTACAACAATAATTTCCACTTACCTACTTATTTCTAGAATCTATGTATCTATTGTAATTACATCGGGAGCAATCTTGCCTATGTAAGTGGGAAGGGCAAAAAAGAAACAACCGGTCGTATTATTCAATAACGGGGACCCGAGCACTATAGCAATTCAATAATGCACCCCACACACGGACGGTGATAGGGTGACCACATTTTTATAGCTAACAATTAGGGACGTTATTCGTAATACCTATACCACAAATAGTCGGAACTTTAATATTTCTTAAAAAAATCCATATATATATATATATTGGGCTAAAGACTAAGGTGGCCTAGATGGCCAAGTCCGAAACTATGAGGATTATAAAAAATGCTTAAAGGTCTCTCGAGACCAATTTTTATGAAAACTAAAAGTGCATCATTTGATTTTTGAAAAATAATTTCGCGATTTGATCTAGTGATTTTGAAAAAAAAACCGATATAGTGTATTACACCATCCGATATAATGTTATCTCCGCAGTTGCAGATAAGTAAGTTAGATGTTACATAAATATACTGATGAATATTGTCATTATAATAGCAATTAAAAGTGATGTCTGCTATTTGCGCTAACGTAGTGGTCTTGGACCCGCGACCCATTGAAAGGTGTGTTAGGTATAATGTCATTGGCTAATTCCGGTTACATTGGGTCTCAATACCATGGAGCGCTGCTGTGCAGTTCAGCTTACTATTAAAGGCGCGATGGTGTTCTAGTTATCTATCAAAAATGTCTTACATTTTCCAAAGCAACAGGCACCCTAGGATCTCAAATAGGATAATGGCTGCAGTGCAGTAATGGGCAGATTTTGTAGTCCATCCCACTCTGTGCCTCGGTGTGCCGCCAACATGTCAGAGATCACCTTAGACTTTCTGCAGAACCTGCTGAAATATGACAACCCCGATGTCAGCGTACAGCATTTTGAGGTAAACAAAGTGACAAGAATGTTCAGAGCTCTCGATCTCTTTGCGCAATGCACAACACTTAAGATAGATATACCAAAGAAGTCGATAGTTCGGTTTCGTCTATTTTCTTACCAACTCCTCGAATCATAAAAAAAAATATTACTTGTTATAGGGTGCTCCCGGCTCCAAACAAGGCGACAACTATACTTCAATGGTCTACAGAATAACACTAACAGGCACCAAGCGTTGTACGAACCCTGACAACTTTCAGGAAACTGAGGAGCCCTGGCAGAGTTCCATCATCTACAAATGTCTCCCCGAAAGTATCTTACGACGCGAGGCTTTTAAAAGCGACGAGCTTTTCTGCAACGAAGTCGCGTTTTACAACAAAATCTGGCCTTGCTTGACCAGATTTCAGGAGCAATGGAAATTGAACAACCCATTTAAGTCGATACCGAAGTGTTATTTGGCCCAAAACGATTGTGTGGTCCTGAAGGATTTGAAGCAACAAGGTTTTGTGATGCCTGACAGACGGCAGGGTCTCAGTTTGGAGCAGTGCTACTTTGTATTGAAGCATTTGTCGCAGTTTCATGCTCTGACGTTGGCGATGAAATGTCATAATCCTGAGGCGTTTTACGAGCTACTGAATGTGAAGGATGGGATTACTGAAGGTAAATGCAGATCAGGAGGCTTACCTTGAACTCTTAAAGCAGGTCAATTATAGCCGATAATTGAGCTGCCCTACAATTTCGTACCATAAGCTCGCTAAAACACAGACAAGCCAGCGACCACGTGACCCTAGCAGGTCTGAGGTCACGTGACTACAAAAATGCTTCTTCTGTCCTGATTTATGACATAAAGATATCGAAAATTAATGAGTACTATTGTAGGCAAAGGTCTGAGATGATTGTAAAGCCACAAGAAGTTGCAGGTTCTATGTGCGCTCGGGAGCATAAACAAATTTCTCGTCATTTGCTCTCAAGTTGGAATCCACTGGATCCCTATCAATGCTATTGGCATCAAAATATGTTTGCACTGTGTTAAATAAATTATGTAAATATTACCCTTTTGCAGTATTCTTCGTAACAGAAAACGACGAATATTACAAGAATTATTACCGAGAAGCGACTAGAAACGCGATAACAATGGTGGAAGAAGAACTAGCGGAGTCTTCCGACAAGGAGGTGTACCTGACCAAGTTCCGGCAGTTCTGCTCCGAGGATACCTTCTTCAGCACCATGGTGCAGCTGGTGGCACCCAAGGAACCTCTTGCCGTCATATGCCATGGCGATTGCTGGACAAACAACTTTCTCTTTAGATACGTGGATGGAGATATAGCTGAGGTTAGATTCCTTTGCTGTAGCCCAGCTCTGTCATGACATTTTGGCAACTCTGTTCAAGCTCCAAGTCGCCTGGACAAAGTCGTTCGGTCGGTCGGATTAACGTTAAGTACGAATGTTTCAGATGTACATAGTAGACTTCCAGCTAGCCAGGTACGCGTCGCCAGCCTTGGACTTGGTGTACATAATGTACCTCTGCCTGGACCGCCAGCAGAGGTCGCAGCATCTCTCCTCCCTCCTCGAGTACTATACAGACGAGCTGCACAAGAGGTTATTGGAGCTTAGCGACGAAGACTCCGTGTTTCATAGCGCTTTGAATAGAGACGCTTTGTTTGACTTGTAAGTAATTTATTTCAGGATTGCTAACACTTGGCCTTATGGAGACCTTAAGCTCAAGGTCTTTAAGTTGTTGCCCTATCCAGTGTGCTTGTGGTGTATGTTCAAAAGCTAAAACTCTGGCTTGGCGTGTGTAGATTAAAACACACATTACATGAAGACTTTGATAGAGAGGATGATATTTTGAATTATTTGTTGTATTCTATATCAGATTGCAAGAGGAGTTCAAGCACAGCGGTCTCTTTGGTCTTGGAATTGCCCTGGACATGTACCCTATCATGACTTGCGATAGCGACGAGGCCCCTAATTTGTATCAACAGGAGGTAGGTACTAATGAGCTTGGTAGACAAATAAGTTAGCAAGGTAGAGCTAGGTAGATACTCAGAAGTGTGAGCTTTTATGGACGCTTAAACTTTATTGCTCAGATCAGTCACATAACAGTTACTTATGCATAAAAGTTAGAATGTTCGATTAAAAAAATCGTTAGGTTAGGTTAGGTAGGTACTAACGATTTTTTTTTATCGAACATTGTCTTTCTTCACTGATCTAATCACCCTCATCTTAAATTAATTTTAGGTGTTGTTAATAAAACACTTTTGGACGCAGCTACCTAAGTACTTTTTAATTCATCAAAGATATATTCATAACAGCACAAGATACCACAGTAAACGTGACTGTGTTACCAACGTAAAAAAGGAAAAACCATAGATAAAAAAATCTTTCGTATCTTTAGGGTGTGTTGTTGTGTTTGTTTGAACTTCACGAAAAACCTAGGTTTTCACTATTATGTTGCCAATGATGATCCCCAAACATACAAAAAGGTTTATTATTACAAAGCAATATCGATGTTTAGCCGGGCGGAGCCCCGAGCAGAAGCTAGATAAGTACCTAAGTATTATTTTTTATTTCACTAATAGGGAAGTGAGCCATCATCAGCATCTGGGTCGCAGCCAGTGAGGACCTCCAACGCTGCTTGCAGGAGAAAGATGACCGAGCTGGTCATGGAACTGGTAGACCAGGGCATACTCTGATACTACCCACTACCCACTGTCACTGTATTATATTTACGATTAAAGAATTTAATAGTTAACCGCAGTCCAAGGAACTTAACCGAAAAAAAATGGCAGCCAGATGAAAGAATTTAGCTTCTAGCAACATAACATAATGTCATGAGAGCTTGTCAGTGTCACAGCCCATACCTATATGTACGTTTTACGAACAAATGAAATTTTCGCGCGAATTGTTGAACGAACTTTATTGATTACATTGAGAGCTTCGGGTGACAGGTTGTTGGAAGCAAAACCTGTACTGTCTACTTATTTATTATTTTGTAAAGCAAATAGAACAGCGCCACTAGCGAAATCATCGGAGTGTACCTAAAATAAGTCAATTCTCTTTGGGAAAAAATCCCTTCATAAGGGACAGTTACGTTATCATTGGGCCAGTCCTTCGATGGGTAAGTATAAAATTTATATCCCGATGAATGGTACCCCATGAACTATAGCAGCGCGTTGAACGACTTGTCCGGACCCTGACAATACGATAATTTACTGATTTTATTTAAAGATAGTTAAAAACACGATAATTTCTCAGTAGATCTAGGTTAATCCATAATACACCATCTGGCCTCATTGATGCCCCATGCAATGGGGAGAAATTTCGACTTTCGGTTGGCATACGAATAATTTTAACTGCACTCGACTAACTGATTGTTATTAGCAAATAATACAAGTATTCGTTGTAGGTACGTAAAATTTTATTGCAGGTATTCTCGTTTAGTTAATAAACACGTACAATAAATTATTGTGTTAAAAGTCTTACAATTATTTCCATTTTTATTATAATTACCTACGTCAGTATACAGTATGGAGGCATAATAATTTGTGACAACATAAGTACCTATATCTTTGATCAAGATCTATTTGATATTGTGCTATAAAAATCAGATCATTTATATACGTTATTCTATTTGAAAAAAATCTATACTTATCTTAAAATAACATTTTTGTATTAGTAAATAATTCAATAAAAAAATTAATGACTTTCGTAATTGGGATACTTTTTCAGGTCATACTTGTCGATATAACATTTACCATATTTCCAAAAAATATTGTTCTAAAACAATTTGTTTAATTCGTTTAAAAGCTGCGCTGCCGAACTCAATGCTATCTCTTTTACACTTACTACGACTGAGTAAGTAGGATAAGGATAGCTAATACTTTACATATTTGCTTTTAAATCAAGACATGATACCTTTTTTATTAATACAAGGACAATGTCTGGCATGTATAACCCAATAGTGCCCTTAAATTTATATAATAAAACAATGGTAATTTAAATAAAATACCCGTACTGACTCGTGGCACATTCATTGAATTTATTTTTTTATTAAATTATAAATAAAAATTATAATAATAAAAAATTACGTACGGGCTCATTACGTATTTCACTTTCTTTGTAAACAGATCTAAATAATAAGTAGACTAAATAAAAATAATCAGTCATTGAAGACTTCAGATTTGTTTGTTGAGATTCTAGCGCCTAATTACATCTGAAGTTTCCAATAATTATCTGTTTATTGGTGATTAATATTTTTAATTTTATTTTAAATTAATACTAAACAAGTCTGATGTGTGAAAAGGCACTGAAATCTCACTTATATTAATAACTAATAAATTTACCACAGGAAAAAGTAGCAGCAATATTTTTTTTTCTTGTAAAATACTATAAATATTTATATTATATTTTTTTCTTATTTTATCACTGGTTCGCGACGATTTCCCATGGTAAAATTTTGGTCTTGACTAACTCCAATCGTCCATTTAAACATTTTAGCACCCATTTTTGAAACGACTGTTTTTGATAGCACACTTACTTGACACTAGCCCTTAAAACTTGCTGAGGGGTCAAACCAACTTTACTCTTAGACGCTTGGGTCGGCCTCATGAAGCCTGAAGGCCTATTGCCTACTGTCTTCAGAGGTGGCCTTGCAGTCCCGACGGAGCTGCCACTAGACGAAGATCTGGATGCTGGCATCCTTAGCACTGGTTTAGGCACTGGCTTTGGAACAGGTTTTACCGGAGCAGGAGGTGCCTTCTTCACTGTAGCGACTGATGCAGAGCTGTTCAATGAACTCCTCGAACTACGCAAGGACGCTCTGGAGGTCGACCTTTCAACTCTCAATGAGCTGGTGCGTTTCGGGATCACGCGTTTAGGGTCAATGGGCGTCCGAGGAGGTGTCCTCGTGTCTTTGGTAGAAAACTTCTTTGGAACCACTGGCGATTTGACGATCTTCGGCACGGGAGAGTCACACTCAACGTTGCAACCCGACGAAGCACCTTGGGATGCACTTTCTGAGTTCAGACTTTGAGTTTCTTCAAAACCTTCATCGTTTAATTCATGTTCACTCTTAACTTTAGGGATCCGTGGAGATGTAGTCCTTTCAGGCACTTTTTCTGGTACTTTTTCGCTCTTTGTGTTCAAAGATCTCCTGTACGCCTCTCTAGACCACACCCCAGTTGGAGTTTCGGTAGGAGATTTCAGTTCTCGTATCGCTTTTTGAACATCCTCCTGGTTTATCGAAGTTTGTCGCCTCATCCGAAGATATGGCTTCGTTTCTTTGGTGCTTTTGTCTGTGCTTTGGTTCTTTAATCTGTCTTGCCAGCGTTTTAGCCTGTTCTCTTTCTCATCTTTAATAACGGCTACAGGTTTTGTTTCCTGAGCTACCTCGACCGTGTAAGAAGCTTGCACGTCTAAATTCGAAGGCCTCATGACTTGGGTTTCAGCAACAAGTTCCTTCGTGATTTCTGGTTTCTTCTCTTCATCCGGGGAACTTGAATCTGTATTCCTTTTGAACCTTCTCGTTCTTCTCGCAGCCGAGAATCTGTCAAACTGGCCATCTCCTAAGATCTCTTGGCACAAGTCTTTCATTTCTGCCGATGCCTTTTCACTTAGATTCACTCTTGTAGGTATTGAAGGTTGGAACTTCCTGCATGGCTCTCGTTCCGGTGGTGGATTGAAGTGTTTCCTCTGGGCTGGTGGGGTTTCTACGTTGTCGGAGTCTATTTCTATTCTATCTTTTTCTAGCTTATCTACCTTGGTATCCTCAGCTGTGACTTGAATGTCAGGCAGTTTGCGCTGTTCCTCGGTTATGGATACCAAAGGTTGTGGTGTATCTATGTACTGCCGGGACCGCTGCCTTCGGAGTCTTCTCATCTCCTCGTTCTCTTCGGTCTTTCTCCAGGGCACTTTGACGTCCTTTTTCTGTGGTTGGACATCTGAAAATGAATAAATGATGTTTAAACATAATTGGTAATTATAATTACATAGCCTGATGCGATCGTAACTTAAAATACAAAAAAAAATGAGCGGGTCCATAGACAACCTAATTAGCGCAGTTGGTAGTGACCCAGATTTTTGCGCTGTGGGTCCATGAACGAGAATGTTTGTACCCGAGTCATGGATGTTTAATATCTATAGAGGTATTATATACTGAGTTTGCCCTCAGTCCACTGTACGGTACCCATATTGAAAGTTTTGCGTATTGTGGGACTGCAGTTGGTGTGTTTGTCTGTGTTATTTATTATTATTATTTGACCCCCTTTGCAGTGTATTTTCCAAATATCTTAGTGCAGATAAAGTAGCTACTCAATGAACATATCCTCAAAATTTCTTATGCCTGGGTAATATGGATTAGCCCATGAGTTGTCGGGTATTAGGATTGTCTGTCATTCAGTCATAACACGTTATTATAAATGTTATAGTAACGGATTTTATTAAGTAGATTTATACTACGTTAAACAGAACGAAGATACAGAGTATACATGATGAGAAGTGCATTTGGGATGTTCACTTTGATGAAGGGTTTGTGAACTAGGTTTAGGAATGAAGTCTTTGTGGTGTCAAATGTGGCTACCTTCGATGGCCTCGAGCGCGCGCACGACGTCGGTGTCGGGCAGCACGGCGCGCCGCCAGCCCGCGCGCGCCTCGCCCGCCCCAGCCGCCGCACCCGCCCCGCCCGCCCCACCAGTCGCCCCCGCCCCGCCCGCCCCACCAGCCGCGCTGCGCTCGCTCTCTGCGCGAAACGACACATATTACCACATGCACTCATATACTTCTTAATTACTACTCCGACTGACGACCTTTAAATTTCTTCTTCTTGCCATGCTCTATAGGGCTTTAAGATTCGAGATACTTATTGATCATCATCAAACGATCCTAGGTTTATTCATTAAGTGGGGTGCTTTACAACTTTAGCCTATGTTATGACGCCTCCAGCGCGCTACCGAGGCATTACGTGTATCTATACTCAAACCACTGGACTCGTCCAAATCACCAATGATAATGATGCGAGGGTGGTTACCGGAGTCGTTTTCCAAGGATCGCCGGTTGGCCTGCAGCCGCTTGGCGCGCTCGCGCAGCTCCGCGTCGCGCTTTTCTTCCTGACTGTTTGCGCGTAACCACGACTCGATCTTCTGACGCCATTCTCTGTAACAATACAATTGTTCAGTGGGCTATATCCAGTAGTGGAACTGTTTAGACGTAAATGGATGAAGAGTAAGTTCACGCACTTGGGTTTGGGTGTGGTTGGTTCGGGCTGTGGGTTGGGCGACGGGGGGGCGCGCGGTGACGCTGGTCGTTCCCGCTCTCGATCTTGCTCAGGAATCTCCAGCTTAGTGCGCACTGGCGCGCGTCGAGACCACGACCGATCTGGAACAGAGTTAACATCAATTATTGGTTCTATCACCCAAAAAAAATATAATTCGTACGTCGTGAAAAGTGTGCATCAGGAACGCCCGTAACGTTAAAAGCACGGGATGGGGTCGACTTGAGACGCACTAAAATGTTTCATGTAATAGGTTACTGCAGACACCAGCATTGTTTAATTCCCAGAAATAAGCTAAACACTTTTTTTTTCAGCATCTCTTAGTTCTATTCCTATTGGAGGTCAAATGCCATCACGAAGAGACACATATAATTTTGGCTAAATTATTCACATGTAGCTTTCCTGTTCAGCTTTGCAATTTAGTTATCTTTTCTAAAATATCTCTATTATGTTAAGATATTTACCGAGACTGCCCCAAGCGCTTCTCTCCCTAAGGTCGTTAGCCGCAGGTGAGGAGTGCCGCAGGAACTCTAGCAGACCCTCCTCGTCATCGCCAGGACTCGCTCTGCTGCGTCTCCGGAGACTACCGGTCGGTGTCACATCTAGTGGAACAGATCACATCCAGTTTATTCGCGAAACGGACGCATATCCTCCATTTACTTTCTTGTATTCTGTCATAAGTTTATTATTTACTCATAATTTCCTAAAGGATACTGACCAGGTGATGGCGACGGGTCGTGCGGCTTCCTCAGCGACCTCCTCCCGAGCCCATTTCTGATATCTAGCAGCAGGGACTCCATGAGAGACTCACACTCCGACACTGGCGTGCTGCACATACTGCCTCCTGAAGATTGATGATTGAAATTAACAATCTTTGTATCAGACGAAAGACAACCACTACTAGGCTTGGGCCTCTTCTAGGAATACCCGCATATTACAATCCTCTGCCACGCACTAGCATCCCGGTCCTGGGGTACGTGTGGAGCGGCGCATAGTCACTATAACAGAACCTTTCCACCCGATCCCCTCCAAAGACCTAAGAGATTTACAACGTCTTCACATTTTTGTTCATAAGCATTATGTCGATCCTCACCTGTCTTTACCCTAGCAGTAGCTACGTCCCTGGCCCTCCTCCGGGCAGCTGCCTGTTCCTCATTGGCTCGCCGCCTCACATTATCACTGACCGCTGCTCGAAATTTGCTACAGAATGATACAAAGATCTGAAACAAGGGAATTGCAAGTAGTTATTCTAGATGTCTGGTAAGTCTTACCAAAGAATTAAGTCGAGAATCAGAGAAGCAATGGAAGGATTCAGTTATTTCTCTGCAAAACGTGACAGTCTGGAACAGATGCAATGCTAAGCATCTTCTATATTGTTCTTGACAGGCTTTGGGCACCTCAATAGATTCTCTATGTCTTTGAGATCCGCACGTACAGAAGTCATGTTATTTTTCCATTAGGTTTTCTGAGATCAAGTGTTATGATAACACTTTCTGATTAATTTTGCTGACCTTAAAGCATTCCTCGAGCTTGAAGGCGACCGGGTCCTCACAGAAGAACTCAGCCAGCTGCTTCCTCGTGCTTTCAACTTCCTCCATGTCTTTGTTCAGCGTTGACACTTCTTGTTCTGCAACCTGATAAGTCGATAGGAATCAACTGAGTTGCTTATTGGAGAAGCCTTTGACTATGGCAATTGATAGCCATTGCAGAAAATCTGACAGGAATTTCAATGTAAGACAAATAGGCTGCAGTAGCTGGGCTTCAAAGGGGTACATCTTTTATGATAGAAAACATATAATTTCCGTAAGACTTCCCCATCAGTCAGGCATTGCGGAGTGAAACAGATTTGGATCGTCGACTCGACCGCTCACAGAATACACATTTGAGTATAGTAGCTATGATTAGAAGAATTGAATTCACATTTCTTTAATGCGAATATGATATGACCTATATTCTTTTATTTGGTATACCTGATAAGATTAAAGGGGATTGATTAAGTGTATGTATATTATTTAGCCTTCTGCAAAATCTTACCTGCAAGAAATCTCCCATCTGCTCCTTAATATCCTGCTGTGTGCTTGGTAGCTGTATCTCCTTCTTAAGCTGCCCGATCCTGAGGTCCAGGGTTTTGAGCTCGTTGTAAATCTGTTCCACGCTCGCTTTAGCCGCTTCTTCCAGTACCCGTGTGTCATCCGCAAAGTGGATTAGCTCCTTGTTCTTGCGTTCTGCTTGCTGCCAAGGGAAATATTGGTTACTGCAGCTAGTTCAACAGGTTTGAGCTCAGTACTTAAGAATCGTTAGTTCTATTACAATATATCTGGAGTCCTTACCATAGCAAGATAGTGCATAAGCGTCATGCCAGGCTTGTTGGCTCTTATGTCTGGCAATTTCTGAAGAGAAGACAGCTTCACTCCCGCGGCTCCGCCTGCGTACCCACCCGCGTTCAAGAAGTTCCCTGATATTAGCGCTATGTATAACACTTCCTGAAATCAAATATTGCATTTCAAGTACTATTTTTTTTATGAAATGAGGAAATTTATAGAATCTGCACATCTCAGCATTGTTTCTTCTTTAACGCTCTCTAATTAAGCTCGCTTATGCTAAGAATTAGCTCGTATCAAAAGCGTAAAGGCAAATGGTACTAAAACCAATGAACCTTGGAAAAAGACCTCTTTGAATCTATCTCTGCAACAAAACTAACAACTATGAATTTTATTCATTAATTACCTGTAAAGCATTTGAAGACATAAGATCATCACCAGCGACCAGCATCGCGTTAATGGCACTCTCCAAATACCCAGATGTTGAGCCCCATTCCTCTTTCAGAAGCATGCATTCTATTCGTAGTTTGTAACTGAAAATAATAAGCTACATTAGTGGACCAAGGAAATGATTGACCTTCAACTAAATATTGGTTATTAACTAAATGGGCGTAAACTTTGAAAAGAAGTACTTTTTTGCATAAATTCTTTCAAAGCTAAAGACTAAAGGAAATTTAGCCATTATAAATAATAGATGAACCACTCACTTCGGAAGCTGGATAAGCTGCATCAAGAATTTTTCAGCATTGCCTAGCTTAGTGACGTCACCGGAGAACGACTTTAGCATCTCGCACTCGTCTATCTCCGGCAAAATCTTGAGCAGTCCTCGCAGCTTCTCTGTGCCGATGTCATCGTGAGAGCCCTCACGAATCAGCTGGATTATATCATCGTTCGAGCTGGAATTGACAGAAATCATTTAACTACTATCTAGTCTGGAGAATTTGAGTCCTGATAATTGTCCGATTTTGATTTTATGGATTTCCTGAGGGCCAAATCTAGGCATCTTAAATAGAAACTGCCGTACATCCTGGCTTCCAGGAGTAGAAGTGGCGAAACAAATCTGCAACGTCAGTAATTGTGATTCCTGGGTAAGATTAACAGTGCCGGCATTATTATGATACCTGGTAAGAAACTCACAAATCAAAAACAAACCTTCTGAACTGCTTCAAGAATATATTGACATTGAGACTCCTTTTGCCATCCAGGAGTGTGATCTCCGAGGACTCCTTCCTGGGTTTCCTTTCACCGGAGCTGTCGCAGATCGGACTTCGGCCTAGTCTAGGGGAAGACCCTGCTGACCCAGTTGGCTGGATCTAAAATTATAAAATTTCTTAAGTCCTGGATGGACTCTAGCAGCTGGAAGACGTCCACTGCTGGAAGTAGACCCACCAACGCCGTCTGTGTACTCTTAATGATAGAGATAGGCCACGTCTTGGATACTGAAGAGAGATTTAGTACCAGTTTTATAACCTCTTATCTACAATCGCTTGGCAATCCTTAACGGTTCCAAAAAATGGTTAGGAAAAGAAGACTAAGGTGTTATCTACAAAGGTTGTTACAATTCAAGTATATTTTTAAGTCAAATAATTTATTTTGTATAGGCCTACGGGCAACTTTTTTATGCTGTTGATGCTGGCACCCTTCCATAGGCGTAGGGTTCAGGCCATAGTATTTATGGGCCGCCCAGGATTGATTCAATGTATTTTATTCCATACTGCATTCATTACAGTTAAATGTAGGTGGGTATATAATGAGAACCATGCTGATTAAGCCTCATTATTTCATGGTGTTAGTTTTATTAGGAAACTAATTACCTGCTGACAGAAGAGTCCTTCGATCTCACCCCAGTCTAAGTCCGTTTTTGGCGAGTGCTTGTGACTGGACGCGACTAGAGACCAAATATTGTTTTGGCCTATTACCTAAAATGGCAGATAATGGTTTTAGTAACGGGTAAACTGATAAACTATACACTTTGTTAGACTTATAGACCTAGTTAGGTCTGTGGCCAGACTGTAGGAGGCAATGACCCTCCAATATTATAATAATTGGTTTTAGTTCATCTGCCGAGCACAGGCCTCCGGGAATTTATGGACTATGCAAGTATTTCAAATAGTTAAGTTGTCTCTTACAACCAGGTCTCTTCACGATGTTTTCTTTTGCCATTAAGCAGCAGCAGTGATAACCAATGAAAATAAGATTATAAGAAATCCTGAAATTTAAGGTGCGTGCCGACGTTTGAATCTGAGACTTTTTTCTGAGCTACCCGAACGTTCTATCAACTTGACTATCACTGTTGTACCTAAATGGTTACAAAATAAATTTCAACCAAAAGAAAGCGTTGGTATGTTAATGAACTCTACTTACTTTATTATTAGGTATCTTATTCCAATTGATAGTTTTCATCTTCGTCTTGGGTAAAGGTGTTTCCTGCTGCGGCAGCTTGACGTCTGCCACCGGAGCGGGGGGAACGGGGGCGGCTGCGGAGGGGGGAGGCGGCACCGGGGGCGGGGGCGGGCCCCATGACGCCGGAGGTGGGGGCGCAGGCGCGGGTGGTGGGGGTGGACCTGCTGGAGAACAGGTCAGTGATAATCGGTTAAGTAGCGTCAAGCACGATTAGAAACTAGATGGGTGGACGGAGGCAAGTTTTAGATGACACTATCTACTTACTATAAAGGATGTTTTTCTTATTTCCGGGTTTATGTCTATCTTCCCATAGTTTTTTTTCTGAACTAGAAGTGAACACCGCCTATAATAAATGGTATCCGACTTGACCCATAACCCATGGTATAATATCGTACGATCTATAATGATCTGCTTACCGCAAGGCGCCGGCGCAGGTGGCGGCGGTGGTGGGGGTGATAAGGCTCGCTGTAGACTCTGCTTCCTACCGTTGCTTGATAGGTCTCTGTGTTGGCACGTACATCCTACCTTCGCCTGAGAACAGATACACAAAGTCATTGTTATTCTAGACTGGACAATTGCTCTTCCTCCACTATTCGCTATTTTCTTTGCTGTATTCTCCAGAAGAACTACCTGCACACTAGGAGCCCGAAGCAGCTTCGCAGCATCTTCCCGGGATTCCAGTAACGTGGCTCTGTGCACCAGCGTCTCCGCAGTGTCCCACACGATATCGCTGACCGGTTCTTTGGGGTCTATCCTTAGTAGGTGCTGCAACATGCTGAGAAACGGAATCTCTTGGGGCGTTTCTGCTACCTGGAAGAGGAAGCTACATTTTACCAGCATCACAATCACTTGTGCTTATATATATGCCAACCTCGTCATTCTTATCGCAAGCTGACTGCTATTTACATTTGGACTTCCTTCCCCACAGCCAGAGGCTTCGGTTTTTAGAAAATTCGAGGGTGCTGTCATTTGCAGTCTCTTAAAAACAACTGGCGGAGTTTGAATCGCTCATTTCATATTATTGAATAATGTTGCATGTCCATAGCAATGGAAACTTCGCACCCACTATTTGTTTTATGTGAGTGCTGAAGACCCCAAGCACCCACGGAGTCGGCAGCCATGCCTAAAAGACGCCACTGAGCTCGGTCTTTAGCTGTCCTGGACTATAGCTTTTACCAGCCACTTCCCGCAGAGCTCTCTACGTTTGCTTATCTAATGCTTAGCCACATTACCAAGATGTTGATGAGCTAAATGAGTACCAGGCTAGTTCAAATGCCTACTTACTTGTTTGAGTATCGCGTAGAAGACATCCAGATGTGAGTTGAGGTTAATGCCCCCAGGTCCTTGGGCCTCGTCGCTTTCTCGCTGCTCTTCGAACACATCGAGCTGCACTCCCAGGTCAGGGTGGCTGGCGGCTTCATGTCTGTTGAAGAGAAACTCTTGGATATATTTTAATTACCTTAGTTTTTTTTGTTAGTAAATAAAAATAAAATAAATACATATCTCAGACGATCACACCAACTATACGGTCCCACACTATGCAACGCTTGTATTATGGTTACTTATATATATATTATACGTGCTCACCATAAAAAGTTTGTCCCTACCAAGATTCGAACCCTGGACCCTAGGCACAGAATCCAGGGTCACTACCAACAGCATCAGGCCGTCAAAATAGCCTTTAAATGTCAATTATGACGCTAAGGGCTATACGGGATCTGTTTTATATACTGACGTTTACGGATGGCCAGACAGTGCTAGGAGTAGTGGATTGTTGTTTTGGGAAACCCAGAGAGAGGTGAATACAGAAACATAAAATATCATACAAAGCTAGACTATAGCAACGCGACAGTCTACTAGACTGAGTTAACCTAATTTTAGATCGGACCACAAACAACAACTAAATATGAGGGTACCCCAGTTTCCAACTATGATACTAGGACGTCAAAACATAAAAACGTATTGATTTGATTCAAAGAACGTAAAAAACAAAAAATAAATAAAATCAATACGTCGACTCAATCATGCAAAACCCGAATGTGTCTTGATAACAGTAAACATTGTTAGGGCAGAATGATCAAATTACGTCTAAGTACGTGGTTTAATTTAGGGTAATTGTGAGACCGTAGACTGCGATTATGGTACATTAAACATCTGTTGCTGAATTAACTAAGGTAAATTTAAGTTTTACAATGCTTTGGATAAGCCTTTACTAGCAATTTGAGTGCCCCTAACACTGTAATTATAATTAGGAGAACGTAGGTGGCGAATCTAATTGGTAAAATGGGCTTGTACTTGATGATGGAGACCTTCAGAGCGTGAATCATGGTGGGTTAAGAGCCTTATTCTACAAACGTGTGGTTTTCAAATACAATAATGAGAATAGGAAATCAAATTTTAATGTACCTACCGAGGAACGTGAATTGGAGACACCAAAACTAACAATTCGGGGACACCGCAAGGTAAATATAACTTCAAGATTGTTAGGGCCAGTATTGTTTTACCTATTCGATGATTTTCCACTAAATAGACACCAATTAAACAAAAATAAAGCCATTACATATCTTAAGTATGGATCTTAAGACGTAAACCTTATTTTTCCTTACTTTACGGATTAAGTAAATAATCCTGGCACGTCTTTTCCATTTAATTTGTCATTTAAAATTATGAAAAGATGTTTTATTTAAAAAATTACATATTGATTGACATTGTTTAACCTATTCGCGTGTAGGTTACTAGTAATTACATTTTCTTGATAGGTATTTAAAAAAAAATATAATCAAAGAGATCTACCAAGATTGTTTAATAAATCCGTAAAGTAAGGAATAACAATGAACTGCTTAAAATGTAACAGATCTTTGTAAAAGTGTTTCTTGCCCTTTCTTCTCCATAGGAACATCATTCCCAACGGGTGGCAAAATTGTAGCTTAGCATTTTGTAACTTTTTTGACGATTCATAAGTACTGTACTTAATGGTTAACATGTATACAACATATTCTGATTCTGATTGTACATTCGTTTCCTTGGACATAAAGGTCTCGGATACAAGTCTACTTTCTGATTACAAGATATACCTACTACCTGCTGCAGCTGTATATAGGTACCTACTGCAGCTTAATCCTAAAGTCCAAAGTCCGATTAGTCACAATATTTTCCACTCGCCTATAACATTTGAGTGTAAGATTATTCACAGCGCGGCGGTTAGGCAGCCATATTTGGAGTGCGGGCGAACGGATGCGCCTACGCATGGAAGCCTTTTTATGCGTTTTCCTATGCGCGACACGATTGGACACTGTGTTGGTATAATATTTGTTGTATAAAAGACATTTTTATATGAATAATGTCAATTACGAACTCTCTACATCCTTTTTGCTGGTAGGGCTTTAATTTATTAAGGCGTTTTATGCACTGCTGCAACTTAGTGCTAAAAGAGGACTTTGTTAGTTGTAGCCAGGTAGGTGACATTAAACAGGTTGTTTTTGAACGTTTAAACTCGTGATTAATGATGTTCCTGGCGCGTGTTGTTGGTACTTAAGCGAATGCTTTTTAAAATAACTGATTTAAGTATAACTCTGTTGTGTGCATTGTAATGGAGTTAATTTTGTTGTTTTTAAAACGGGCATGATCTTCTTTTGCTCAACCTTTTTTATACTAGGCGGCATGGTTGCTACACGTGCGACAAGTGCACTTCAAAATGGCGTTTAAAAGAGACAGGCATATGAACTTAATGATAATAATACCAGCCCTTTTTTAATGTCCCACTACTGGGCACTAGCTTCCTCTCAATGTGAGCGGGCTATACTATTTATGAACTAAAATATGTTAGTAATTATTGTTTTTTGACATTTTTTATTGTCTCATACCCCACATATTGGTTACACACGAAAAAATCAAGATAACCATCAGAAACAAAATCGATCTCATTTCTGGCTCAATATTTTTTTACACTGACACGTTTTTTGTATCAATTACTTACCCGTCATCGCTATTAAGTTACCGCCATAAAACCAGTGGACTGAGTCGAGAAAATAACGAGACGAATAAAAAAAACCGCCCAAAAACGGTTAACATTATTTAAACCAATGTCTATATATTCTATTTAATTAAAACATATATGGTATTCAGTTATTGTCTATGGATACGTGTATAAATAAACGTCATTATTAGATCGCTATAAAACTCAGGAGTAAGCTTCTACCCGCGGGTCAGCCCGCTGTAACACAATGAAACAGCCTATAGCACTCACTGATAATGTAACTACCTACTAGTGAAAGAACTTCCAAAATCAGATCAGTAATTCCGGAGATATCCTCTTATATAAAACAATATTTTATAGATATAAAACAAAGTCGGGTTACTATTAAAACATTGGAGAGAATCGCGAAGAAAAAATAATATAATAAAGTAAATTCATTTCTCATACATTTGATTCTGAGGCAGTACGAAGTTCACCGGGACAGCTAGTATTAGTATAGATAAGTACCTAAAATATATCGTATAGCTGGCAAGATATTGTTATGCCAATATAACCCAGACTAAGCCCAGAAACTTTATAGCTATAAGCATCACGAGAAAAATCTAATACAATAATTTATAGTTTAATGACATCGAAATCGAGTCCATTTGTTTTTGTCCAGTCATTTGTCATGTTTTGCACACTGCCCGGTTTTTTATTTCCAAACGTATTCTTTTGTTTCGCATGTTGGTATGCCTGTACATGGATATAGGACCGTATATGCGTTGATTTATCGCATAGTGATCGTATAAGATGTATATAACAGCTTTTATTATACAGTTTTACCTTCAATAATAACGGATCTTAAAAAAGCTTTTGTTTAGATACAAGAATGACTATCACTTTTAATATTGGGAATGTTATGTTTTTTTTCTGTCAATACCTATTACTAAGTTTAAGTTCAGCCAATGTATAACTGTTAGAGTCACTTACCTTAAATTATTTAACGTTGGCAGTAGACCGAGACCTGAAAATAACAATAAACTTATAAATAAATGTCGCCATACGAACACACCAACTATACGGTCCCACTTTAAGCTTAACGCTTGTGTTATGGGTACCGTACAATGGACTGAGGGCGATCTCAGTATATAATACTTATATACATATTAAACATCCATGACTCGGGTACAAACATTCGTGCTCATCACACAAAGCTTGTGTCCCTACCAGGATTCGAACCCGAGACCCTCGGTGCAGAAAGCAGAGTCACTACCATACCAACTTATAAATATACTAGCTGTTGCCCGCGACTTCGTCCGCGTGGTATTTAACAAAGACAACCGTTGACAACAGCCTGCTCGCCAATTCTGAGCCCGCGGGACGCATTGCAGGTTGTTGCTATCAAACTTAATCAGGCTCTGCGCTGCAACATTGGTTTTAATTTTTTTTCGTGAGATCCTATTTTTTTTTTCTAAATAAAAGTAGCCTAAGTTACTTCTTGTTACATCAGCTATCTGCCAGTGAAAGTCCCGTCAAAATCGGTCCAGCCATTTCAGAGATTAGCCGGAACAAACAGACAGACAGACAGACAGACAGACAGACAGACAGACAGACAGACAGACAGACAGACAAAAATTGTAAAAAATGTGGTTTCGGTATAGGTAACGTGTATACATCCAAATGCAATTAGTAAAAAGCAGTTTTTTTTAATATTACAAACAGACACTCCAATTTTATTTATATGTATAGATAGATAACATTTTATTGTTTCAATACATAGAGTACAAAAAAAACATAGCACATAATGAAAGTGTTACAATGGGTGAGCCCATTACTAATAGGCTCTATCAGGCAACCTTTACACTAAGTACAACTATACATGAGATTAAACACAGCAGTAGATTTAAAACTGAGCACTGGAACACTCAAATGTAGTATATTCCAGGCGTCTGAAGCGTCTGTGCAGTACAAACACACAGATCACATCTACCAGTCTAAGTTAGATGGTTGGCAATTAACTGATCATTAGAAGGTTGTTCACAGAACAGAACAAGCCTTCGCTGCATTTAAATAAAGAAGTAGTTAGTCAAAGCCATTACAAGACCAGTGGACACGAGTGAGACTAATTTTCTGTCCCCCATCTCTCTATTATCTCTATATCTCTCTATTATGCAAAATTCCACCTTAGATCGACTCTCCCGCTCAGACAGCGAATTATTAGTTGTTACATTACCAATGAACTCGTTCCTGACTCGTATCCTATCGGGCAGCCTCGGCGCGGAGATGATGAGACAGTTGATGAACGCCACCAGCGCCGTCTTGTAGTCCGTAGTGGTGGCATTCTTCAGTTCTTCGACCACTACATTCAAGCGGTACCTCTCACTTTTCAGCGTCTGCAAAATTATTTGCAAACATCCTTCAAAAGGTTCTAATCATTTATGCACACTGATAAAATAAGTCACGTGTGCTGTTAAGGTAAATGCTGCCGTTCTTCGTCAATCAGCAATCTTATGTAGGCTTCTTTAGCCTTTTTCTTATTACGTTGTGATTGGATATGCTGATTAACGTTACTACGAGACAATTTCCGCACGTCTACCTAGATATTAGCGTAGCAATTAGGATCACCATAAATTTACCTGGGTATCCAGGTAGGTACGGTGGGAGTTTGGCAGCTATGCTAGTTACTACCAGGGAATAGGGCACTGGGCTTAGGACTAATAGATAGACTTACCTTATACCGTTCAAGGGTGTCGATTGCTCTGGCGTAGCCATCAGCGTTGTAAACACATAACGCTGACAGCAACTCGAACACCTGGACAGATTGGACATCATCAGAAGATTATTTACAATAATACACGCAGTAGAGCACCCTGGTCACTTTCTTGCAAGACTATATAATATCTCTATCAAAGACTTTTCGCTCTGTATCTGCAGGTATATGTAAATAGTAGTTCGTTTGCCAATATTTAACAATAAAAGCTTCAAAAATTTTATCGTCAGTTGACTCTACAATAGGGTTTGACGACGTTGCTTACCTGTTTCTTAACAGGTGGCGCTGGTGATGTGAGCGCGGCTGCAAGCTTGCCTGTATACTCGGCATGTTCCACTATATAGTCCAGCCCAACACGGCTCTCCATCGCCCCACTGTAAATAAAAGAAAAAATTGCATAGGTGTTCCGCAAGGCTCGGTATTGGGTCCGATTTATTATAATATGGTCAGTATGGTGTCAGGACTATTTTATGGGAGTAATTTAAATTTGTAGTTTTAAGATTTTTGAAGGTCATACGCGTATGGTCTGATTATTAATGTTATTGGAGCACAATTTACAACTTATTTTGAGTATATAATAGTACTTTTTTTCTTCTTGTAGCTAGAATTGCTATTATAAGGAAAATAAATAAGTATATATCATGAATACATTGCAAGTTAAATTCCAATTACTTAAGCAATCCGTCAATCAATCGAGGTAAATATGGGTAACATAAACAAACAAAATTATATTTAACTAACTGGTATCAGTTATTCTGAAATAAACTTTAAATATAAAAAAATAAATTTGGTAGTTGAGAGGATGTTGAGACTTGGTTAAAAGATTATTGCTATTCAGTTATGCAAACAAATTCAAAGAATATTATCTTCCAAGATAAACTGTGTTTGTTGCAATATTACTGAGAAGTTTATGCAAATTAACTGATTCCCGCCCGGGGCTGCGCTTGAGTTAGGAATATTTATCGAACTTGCGTTACCTGCACAATGATAAGATCTTTAAATTAGAAATGAATATTAGCTACTAAGTGAATGGTCTGATTTTACTGAGATCGCCCACAGCCCACCATACCAGCATATCTTGTTTAGGAACAACAAGATCTAACTATAGGGAAATCTTATAAATAATCTGAATAGTAGAAACATCTTGCTGAGCCAATTTTAAACCACCCATAAGCCTTCTATCGTTAATCGGACCATTTGAAATTGATAGTACTGCGAAAAGATTATTACCTACATTAACATAATCAATTCATTGTCCCATCCTGTTGTTCACTCCTTTTAACATATTTGTTCTCTATAAAATTGTATATATTATTTACATAATATTGACCGTTGGCTTATCAGGTTACTGATGTTAATGAATACCTACTTTAATTTATTATCTTCACACTAACGTCATTGAAGTGACGATGCTCTACGCTAAGCTATTTGTTTTTTTTTTGTTAAATTAAATCAAAATGTCCATAAGTAACCGATTTTAAAGGATCACGCAAATTAGTAACCAATATTTTACCAGTGGACTACCTATTATAGTTAAATCGTTTTATTTAAATATGGAATTACATATCGTTTCTCAGTGACCACAAAGAATAGGAAACATCAGGATAAAACGTGTCTTTTTAGGAGTTTGTGTAAAGTAGTCAGTGAGTCAATCAGGTACCTATGTTATTGATTTCTTATATCTACGCGAGTACTACACATTGAAATAAAACTAATTTGACGGATTTTATCGCGTTTATTTTATATTTTTTACGTTCCCCACGTTTCGGCTGCTTTACAGCAACCATAGTCACGGGACGACCATGGTTGCATTTCAAAAGGTACCTATGTTTTTCATGATAATCGGTCACAATCTTTCAGTAATGGCACGTATAAGTACAGGCATCATTGTGAAAATTAATAAAATAATGCAACAATAATCAAACAATTTATCAGCACCGTCGCGACCCCTTAACGACACATTGTCGGTACAGCCAGACAGACAGACTTACACAATATGATAATGATTATTTATAGTCTGAACCACTCGCAAACCAACTGGTTCTGAAGATCAATGGCTCTGATATAAATTTTGACAAATAACGTATGGATATAGACAGGTGTCATGGGGAGGCTATCAATCTTATGTTCGACTCCTTGGTATAGCCGAGAATAAGGAATAAGAATAGTTTATTACCAAGTAAAATCGACAACAACAAAGTATTGGTGAGCTCCAAACTAGATAATGTCTGTATCTTGGAGTTTGGTACACTAATTAAGGTGCAAGTATAATGTTACGTGTTATAGAATTTCTTAAACTAAGACATAAAGTCAAATGTCAAAGTGAAACACTATAAAATAATTGTGTTCTCTATTTATACAGGCAGGGTCGTATGTGTGTGTAGACGGGCATGTGTCTGTGTGTGTTTGTGTGAATTATACGTATAATATTCTACACAAGTTGTACCTGCGACTTCACACGCGTAGACTTGAGTTTTATTTTTATTACTATTCTTGCCCGGGATGAAAAATGTATCATATTAACGAACACAGTACAGAAACTATCAAGGGAGGATTAGCATTTTGTTAAGAGAGGGCAGTTTTGTTTGGGGGGGGGGGGGGGGGGGGTGAATTTCTGTGTGATTTTACTTCCTTCAGAAAAAATTAATGAAATTGATCGCAATAAACTACCTTACCCGACTACGCAATAAGATCTGAATTATATTATATATAATTTAGTTATTAGACTACTTATTTAAATAAAACAGGTTTTTAATGTGTACGTTTTGTTTACGAGGTTCTTGTCCTTATAATGACCGCTTCCCGCGTTTTGTTATCAATTAACATTATAATTGGGAACTTGTTTTAAGCACAGTTTTAAAAAACGACTATGTGGTGATGTTTTGAGTAGCGTACTTTACTCAGTATAGCTACACATACTAAGTACACTATACTTATTGTCCTACACTTTGCCTGTAGGCAGTGTAGGAAAATAAAGTTAGTGCACGCACACATTTCGAATTTCACATCACGAATTAGCTTTGAGATACATCTTATTCTTGAAATGTGTGTGTGTATTTGAATAAGAGGGTATATAATATAATCTTTTAAAATACTATAGGTAGTTGAGTTTAAATAGTATTTGGAGTACCCATTAGTTAAT
The DNA here is from genome assembly GCA_905404115.1 of Pheosia gnoma. Taxonomy (NCBI): domain Eukaryota; kingdom Metazoa; phylum Arthropoda; class Insecta; order Lepidoptera; family Notodontidae; genus Pheosia; species Pheosia gnoma. The sequence goes on from FR989913.1 coordinate 463,615, forward strand.
TGAAAAATGTGTATCTCGTCCTTCCTAGTCGTATCTCACTGCTGAGGACCGTGACCCACAAATTTGGTCACTGGTGATCTTTTTTTTTTTTTTTTTTATTACATTATAGGCAAGTATTTGATCTCGATCTCACCTGATGGTAAGTGACAATGAGATCTACGATGAAGCATACTTGCCTAGGTAGGAAGGCGGCTGTAGATAGAGACGCTACATTCACTAGGCACATGCAGCGCAACTGTTCTGACCCGCCATCCATGAATGGCAGCACCGAACATCATGCCGGAACACGGCTAGGCCGCTTGGCGACATGGCTTTGTTCAGTGGGTGGTGACTAGCCACGGCCGAAGCCTACCACCAGTAGAGTTGTCACCTGGTTGGCACCACCCAGGGTCACGTGTAGGGTATCTCGAGGGTACTTAATTCTCCTACGGACGAAGGTGACTCGACCCCAAATTCATCTGAATGATTATCAGCTGTCGCCAGGCGTTGCAGTTTTGCATCAGACCTATTGCTTTCTGGACGGTCATCTGTAGCGTTCTGGTAATATGATCCGACCATCTTGCAGGTATTTGGCTCCGAGATCGTTTACCCTCTCAACTTCCCAAGTAATTATGAATTCACATAATTATTTCAAGTGTGCTAAAGAAGCACAAGTTCAATGCGATGCGAAAGATCTTACTAGTTCTATGTAAATATATAGGTACCATTAACTTAGTATTACTTATAGGCTATGATCTATACATAGAATTCAAAATCCAATGTATGGCGTGTGTGAGTGCATACCGATAGATCGACGCGTTTATCAAACGACTTCTGATAGGTCAGTAAACGGATTACACAATATAATTAATAGCTTACATCCGACATGGGGGGCGAGAACTGGTTGCATTGTTTCTATGTCAAGGTGGACTTTGGACCATATAGAGCATAATATGTCCCCCTCACAAAATGATCCGCGGCCGAGATGTGCGCGCATGCGCGTGCGCATAGAACGATGGGTTGTTGTACAGGGTGGACAAGATTTTGATGGAAGACTTATTATATATTTTTTTTTATTACATTGTAGGCAAGTATTTGATCTCGATCTCACCTGATGGTAAGTGACGATGAGATCTACGATCGAGCATACTTGCCTAGAAGGTACCTGTTCACTCTCGATATCTTTTTGGTCAACTAAGTTCGAGTTATCTAGCGGACACTTCAAAATAATCTTAGTCTAAGGTCTACCCCAGGCTAAGGTTATTTTGAAGTCTATATCAGCCTTAGTCCTAGGCCTATATCTATCAGCCGAAAGAAGCACACTGTGGAGATAGGACTCCCCAAATAACTTCAACACATAGGAGTCATACGCCACTCATCATCACCGCCTTTACGGGTCGCGTGAGATGTGTCGATATCATCGACCTACTTTGTTGTACCATGAGATACCTTGTTGTACCTAGTTGCATCGATTGAACAGAAATATATCAGTACCTAGGTACTACATAGATATTACATAGCTCAGGAATTTGTTACAAAACCTAAGCAAACATACCTGTTTCAGTTTTCTATTGCATTTGGAATGTTTCGTGTTCGATCATGTACCTAAACTACATTTTGAGCTAGTCCTTAGGTTTATACTGGATAACAAATTACTATTAATATCTTCAGAAGATTACATAACTTAACTCTTCTATTACGGGAGTGGGGGTGAGCGATCCCAGCAAGTACACTCAGACGAGGGCAAGTTACTAAAGAATCAGTCCCCAAATGTGCCGAGACAATCGATAGAATCGAACCCGGTACTCGGAACTGACAGCGGCTTATCCGCCCTATACTCATTTGGCGTCGAATAAAATTTTTGTTTGTCTTAATGTTTGGGGATGGCGGCTACGACCCGGAAGACAAGGCGGGGATGGCTCCACAAAGTGGACCCACGACTTCGGCGGGATCTCGGCGGATGACCAGTCATCAGGAAGACCTATATCCAGCTCCGTTCGTCTTACGGCTGATGGATGGACACTTTCCTCACGATGTCTTCGCACCACGATTCCACGTTTCATTAATTATACTCCCTATTAGTACCTACCTACTACTTACCTATGGTAAGGGACTTGCGCATGCTGTGATAATAGGTAAATTACTCATATATATGAGGTTGGATCTTACAGAAGACCTATCAAACAATGCGATGGAGATATATCTGAGAACCAGTCGTCAATTTGTGAAGTTCGTCACAGCTGTTTATCAGCCTTTGGCCTTATAGCTCAACGCATTGATTATGCGGTGGTATGTGGAATTGGTTGTGGTGCAAGCCATGGGATACGATAAGATAACGTCAGTGTTCTCTATAGGGATTGAAAGAGATGTCAGTTTGATCTTCGCAAGCAGCGTACTTCTGTTGGTGTACATATTAAAAACATTGATAATACTCGTATCGACGAAAAGTACTAGTACTCGTATATATCATAGAATGAAAGGAGATATTTGGTTCAACTTCTTGCGTGGATAGAAACTTAGCAAAATGTAAAAAAACACTATGTAACAAAATAGAAATTTAGTTACTCATTATATCTCGTTTTATATGAAATCAGTCTTAACTCTGAAAGCGAATTTGAGTGCACTTTAAGGCCTGTATTAATCTCAAAGATGAGAGTAAGCGTTAGCGCGCTCATGAGATAAAACATGATATCATATACGGGTTAAATAAATAATAATTTCCGTCTTGTTTAACCGTTACTGATATAGACAATAATTTGCTTTAACAGTTAAACAATAAGCAGTAAAATCGGCATCCCTAATAAGCTGTCGAAGTTGATTTTTTATATAAATACGGTCATACATGTGGTCCTAGCAGATAACTATTGCATGAGTACACTCAATTATAGGGACGAATAATTTTGGAATTACGCATTGCAAACACGGATGAAAGGTATTTTTTATGTAAGGGCCATTTAGTTTAATAAATTATTATTCTCGCTATGCTCGCCGCTTGGACCCTACCCCAAGTCCTCGCGTTGAAGGTACGCTGGATGTCAACCCACGCGCTCCTCAACGCGCTGTTTAAGCATCCGCCCTATAGTATGGTCTCTAAATACTCTCAGCTAAAATACTATTCAGATAAGTATGCAGATATGCCCGCACGACGGTTCAAACCTGTGTCAATATTTTGGAACTTATCCCACTAATATTATAAATGTGAAAGTTTGGATGGATGGATGTTTGTTACTTAATCACGCCAGAACGGCTGAACGGATCTGGATGAAATTTGGCACAGAGATAGATTATAGTCTGGAATAGCACATAGGCTACTTTTTATCCCGGTAAAATGTATGGTTCCCGTGGGATAGATTTGTTTTAATTTTTCATAGTGCAAAGGATCGACATGATTTTTTGCATAAGGAGTGGTAGTTTAGGGGCATAAAATGAAATAGGCAAATTTTTATCCCGAAAAAATGCACGGTTCCTATAGCATACTAACTTTGAAATTTAACTTTTTAATCGCGGGTAACACCGCGGGGCGCAGCTAGTACTATATAGATTATGATAGGTAAATGGTTTAACGTTTCCAAATTTGTCTTGGATATTACTGGGATCTCTCTCAGTCCATTGTAAGGTAGCCCAATACAATTGATCTTTGGCTTAGGGCGATACAGTTTGTGTTGCCATCTGGCCATATCCCTTATACATTTGCGTAATCAAATACTATGTATCATTACATAATGGTGAATCAATTTTAAATATTCCACTTTACAAGGAAACATGCATAGTCCAAATGATATTACCGCCATGTTTGGAGTGCTGACATGACAACAAGTGTGGTTCCGCATCGTTAATCATTAATTAACTAGGGCTGTCATCAACCAATCGTAAACGACCGACAAATAAATAACGACATATTTCACTATCTGTAATGTGACGACTGCTTACGTCAAATTGAAGTACCATTGCCAAAAAAAGGGGATAGCGATCACTCGTCAATCTCCACGCCTCGAAGAGATCGATACAGATATGAGAAATGATTCCACGCTTCTTAGTTGTGGTAAAAAAAATACAATCGTTTTCCTTGAAGTGGTTGACAGAAGCGATGATACTCACGTGACACTAATATTTCGACGATATAGTAAAAAACTGAGCAAGCATACAAGCACACTTCCAACTAAAATCTTATCTAGTTGTCTATAAAAAAAAAATATTACTTATACGTCTTTCGGAAGCCGTGTGAAGTTCGCCAACTTATACTATGGCCCGAATGGGCCGCGCATTAAGAGCGAGTCTCCAGTATAATGACCATAAGCTCACCCATATTACATTGAGACCAAATACCATTGGCGAAGTGTTGTTGGACTGCAGTACACACCCAGTTCTACGGTATTGCAGATGTACCTACTTAATCATAATGAAAAGAAGAGACTTTTTCTTGTCGGTTACGGCGAGTGTGGCAACCCTATCTACGATTTCAGATCTCCGCCGGTGACAATTGGTATTCAGCGGGCGATTCGCGAGATGCATAGCGATTAAGCTTCTAAGAATCGTAACTCCAGCGCCAGATGTCATAAACAGATTTATCTCTCAACTACTGCGAAGACTGAGGCTTACAAACGAGCTGGAAACTGGCTCCCTGGCATTTATAAAGTACTAGCTGTCCCGGCGAACTTCGTACCGCCTCACAATCAAGTGTATAAGAAAATGATTTATCTCTGTTATTATTATTTTAGTGAACTATTCCAATGTATTAATATTTTTCTGCTATTCGGGGCGGAGACAAATTCAAAAAATCATCAAAATCGGCCCACCCGTTTTTGAGTTATAAATAGTGTTACTAACACGACTTTCTTTTATGTTATAGATATAGATTTTCTCTCCATTAACAATTACCAAGTACTACTCTTATAAGCAAACCTATTGTAAATTAATTAAAAATTCTAAAATTTTGGGCTTAGCTAGAAGACTATTTCCTCGTAGTCGGTTCCCTAACCGTAACAGTAGAAAAAGCCAGTATTTACCGATATTAAAAAAATACAATATCAGTACTGTAAGCAGAAACTTCTTATGTATGGTAACGTAAGGTCATTGAGCAAAACATGCTGTCACTGTCATACTTATTTAAGATCTCTGTGGTGTGAGAAGGATGGAGACCGCATACGTTACCGAAACGCTACGCAAAAAGGATTATGCTTGAGGTATTGACCCTTAATCAGATCACAATAAAGTTGCCAATATTTCAGCATTGAATCATAGGAATTCTGATTTGCACGCCCAAGTTGGATCCTATTACATATATCGTTTCGCTGGCATGCTTGCAGGCGGCCTTAAGACAAGGTCCTCTTGATTTGGGCAGGTCAACCAGTCTGCCTGTGCCCTTACTGTGTAACATTGACTTGGGTATCAACAACGAGTACTCATTTAAGTGAACAAAATGATCTTTGTATAGTTCTCCAAACTGTATACGACGGAATGATCTGAGTAATGGTTTGAACAAAGGCCACTCGGCTTACTGCACCGGGTGGTAGCAGGTTCGATTCCCGTTTGGGCAAATTTCGTAAATGATCGTTTCGTTTATAACTGGGAAGTCCCAGTTCATTGGATGATATCCACAATACAAGGAGGGAAGTGGATAATTTTCTTCCAACTCCTCCTATTTTTATCTTTCGATTAATTTCATGCGGGTTCCAAGACAATTAACTTTATCCCGGGACTCGCCGAGAGTCAAACCTCGGTGTCTTCATTGGACATCACTGTAGATCCTGGCTTACAGGAGTAACAGTATTGGACACCACTGTAGATCCCGGCTTACAGGAGTAACAGTGGTGGGAGTGTGTGGCGGGCCTGGTCCCATAAAAAAAATCCACAATACAAGAGTTGCTTAGTGTGGGACCATATAAGTAGGTAGGTGTGTTCGTCTGGCCATTTTTTATGTATATGGTTACATCATGCAACATGTTGGGAAGTAATCAATATACGGTGCGCAAAGCCATTGTTTACTAGGATCAATTTCACTATGGCTTGGGGCGCATGCGCAGTGAAAGCGGCTGTCGTGACTCTTCCCGATAGGCGGTAAAGGGCGCTAAAATCCAACTAGGTTTTGTACGTTTAAGGTCCTAGCATAAGATGAAACAAAGCAGTTGATGTGATGAAACATTTCGTAGGGCGCACCATTTTGAATAGCACCATACTATTCCACTTAGCGCAACACGAATCTTTGAGTAAGGAGTGTTAACGACGCGAACTCCTTGAGATATTTTATATATTTGGTTTGCAACTTATATATAATATATGGGATCGCCCCAGTACATTGTACGGGAGCCGTAATGCAAGGGTGGCTTAGTTTGGAGTCATACAGTTGGTGTTTCTCTGGCGATATTATTATTATTATTATATATCTACAAATGCCACACGGGCTATAACTAACTTTTGGAAGCCTTTATAAAAAAAAAATTTGGAACCGTATAATGTTACCAAATACACCTGTTGGGGTCATAAACAGTGTACTAAGCTCAGCAGTTGCAAAAACTACAAGCCTTAGTATATGAAACTAAAGACAAGCCCGCTTGGTTTCTTGCGGGATCTTCTCAATTGCGTACAATGGCGCGCTTTAATTTATTTTATTTCACAAAGGGTATATGGAATCATGTACCTAGAGAGGTGGGCAAGGGGCGTCATGCAATGGGTACCTGAAGATGGGGGCCGTTGACAGGGCAGGCCCGGGAAACGTTGCCGTGACGAACCTTGCAAAGAATTGCCAGAGATAGCCGATTACAGAGAGGCATAGAGGTTTATGGGGAGACCTTTGCCCAGCAGTGGGACGACAAAACGTAAAAAATTTGGAGTCACGAACAAAAGAATTGACCTCGCTCTTGACTGTTGACCTAACCATGCGTGGCGGATTTATATTGCGTTACAACTTACATCCTTTGATCGTTTGCGGCTGGTGTAGGCCCACCGATAAAAAGTTCATCTTATACAATCTTTGTTTCAAAGGCTTACAAAAAATAACGTAGGTAGATAAGTATATCCTTACGAGAACTTTTTTGTTAAGTACGTTCCTACTATATTTTGCCGAGGGGGATATTACGTGCTAGTTCCTGAGATCATTCAGATCATGGGTATGTGTGATCATAGACGAAATTTATAATACTATCGGAAACTATGAATATAATAATAATAATATCGCCAGACGAACACACCAACTATACGGTCCCACACTAAGCAACGCTTATAATTATGGGTACCGTACAATGGATTGAGTTCGAACTCAGTATATAATACTTACATCTATACATCTATACATATAAATAAGATTGGACTGTCTGTTTGTAATATTAAAATAACCGCTTTTTACTAAGTGCATTTGGATGTATACACGGTACCTATACCAAAACAACATTTTTTACAATTTTTGTCTGTCTGTCTGTCTGTTTGTTCCGGGTAATCTTTGAAATGGCTGAACCGATTTTGACGGGACTTTCACAGGCAGATAGCTGATGTAACAAGGAGTAACTTAGGCTACTTTTATTTTAGAAAAAAACATAGAATCTCACGAAAAAAAATTAAAACCAATGTTGCAGCGTTGCGCCTGATTATGTTTGATAGCAACAACCTGAAATGCGTCCCGCGGCTCAGAACGCGCAAGCAGGCTGTTGCCAACGGTTGTGTCTTTGTTAAATACCACGTGAACGAAGTCGCGGGTAACAGCTAGTAGATTATAAACATCCATGACTCGGGTACAAACATTCATGCACATCACACAAAGATTGTCCTTACCAGGATTCGAACCCGGGACCCTCAGAAAGCAGGGCCACTACCACCTGCGATAATCAGATCGTCATAGATTGAATCATATATTAAAATGACATTATCATATTTATATGACGTTTTAAATCTATGTCGTAGATAATGGATAATGTAATATCCCCTAATGAGGTTAGGTCAGAGAGTTTAAAGCTTTTTTCTTAAATTTTAAAATCTAACCATAGAACTACAAATGATTATGATACTCATACAACATTAAGACATTCATTCATAAAAACTAGAAATACGTAATCTTATCTGCTCATTCATAAAAACAACAGATTATAAAACCAATCGTGTCATTCAACAAACAAGCTCGCATCTCAATAACAAAGCTGATCAGGCGCTCATCGCTGCGCACGCGCACGACACAGACCTTGAGCGGACCGGTCCGTTATGCAACCGGGGCGCGGGCGCACCGACAGCCGCTGCGGGCAATGTTACAATTAATAATGATGACTGACAGATTATTGACAATTAAACTATTAGTTTAAAAGTTTTTTTTTTGCTTACATCTTGGAGCTTTTCCCTTAGCGCCCTTTACGCGAAATGGCTACCGTAAAAGCTAGCAATTTTGCCAAAGATAGTATTAGTAAAAATGTAGTACTATTCAAAACAGGTCCACAAAATTAGAATCTGAATATTAACCATTACAGTTCCATGGAAGCTCTGACGTTCGATATGTCATTCCTATGGAGACTAATGGGCAAGAAACTCCAGGATTACTCTTTTTAAAACTATATTTATTAACTTTTAATGCTTCACTGCGTAATGTAGGTAAAGTTGACCAAGAAACTCCTTTATCACCTTAAGGTTGAATATCAATTGCACATCGTAGAATCGCGAGGCCTATTTTTGTCATTTGTTATTTTTTTCAACTTAGAACGTATCAAATATGAACCTTAGTAGACTAATTAAACTGATAAACCATTTTCATGGCCAACCTTACATAACACTATAAACTGAAACATTATGAAACTAATTTAGAAAAAAATTGCAATCCTTATATTTTTCTAAGTTATGACGCATAATTCCCTCAGTTCATTACAAATGGATGGATATCCGGTGGTGTCTCAAACCGGGAAGGCTTCAGCTGTGTTCAGACTTCGGTGGAATCGGTTACCCACGTCGGGTATAGGTATGATTTGCGCGAAGGATCCAGCTAAGATGTGAACATAGCTTTATTAGTGAGTGCTCGACGCGTTAGCGCAAACACACAACGGCTCATTGTCTGCAATATGTCATAGTAATCACGATTTATGTAGGGCTGTATATAAATTAAATTTCAACTGGCTGTTCACTGTGGGATAGCCTATGATTATATTATATTATACTATCTATCTACAATCATCATGCTATTACTATTGACGGGAGTCGTGATCAAACTGATGTTTGCGCAACAGACAGCAAGTAATATACAAGTCTTTTAATTTCTTACTGAGCACGAACATCCGCTCAATTCGAGGGGGCTCACGCTATCGTCTACCATGCTTGCTTAGTGCGGCTTTAGCAAGTGATAACCGTGGTTGAAATGAGATTGCCGTATTAAATCAGTACATCCCAGGGGTGTGAACTGCGTTTGAACCAGCGCTCTGTTTTAAAAGAGAGCTTTCGACCAAATTGGCTAGAATTGTTAAATTAATATTATTTTTTAATATATCAGCCACCCCTGATATGGCAGGATGTCCCTACTTGAAGTGTGAGACAAAGCGCCACAGACTGACCGGATACATTAACGACCTACGCCACTGCAGCGCTATGAGCATTGCTTTGATTGGAAGACTCGGGGTACTACTCTCTACTATATTTAAGGCCCCAGGAGACTTACAGTATCCCATACAATATCTGTCATAAGTGACAGTTACTATGCGGGTGCTGTTCGATTATGAATCGATTGTGTTAGCAGACTTGGGGCCCTGGGCTAATGTTGTAAATATACCATTAACCCTGTAATTCGTAAAGGGTACATATTCACTACTGTGTCCCCCCGATTCGATCGTTGATATTTTAGTGTTATAGTAATAATATAATATCGCCAGGCCAGAGACACACACCAATTATAAGGTCTCACACAACATTTCTCATGAGATAACTGTCAAAACCGACGATTAAGATGCCATCGCGAGTCAATCATGAGTCGACAGTTGTTGCAGACTCGGGCCTCTGTTCTTTGTCTCAACAGGAACTGCCAGTAATATTACACAACGCGGTATGTGGCTAGATAAAAGTGTGTTTAAGTACATAAAAGGCATAACTGCGTGCCTAGTACATTTGATACCAAGGTTTTGCACAAACAGTGTTTATGCGCCGTATTTGGATCGCGGTATGGCGTAAATATGACACGTTCCTTCCTACAAGGGTTTGCATCCGCATAAATAAAATCCTAGTCTGTTCTTATCGAAAGAATAGATGAGATCTCCCAAACCATCCCGCACCTAGACGAACACACCAACTATACGGTCCCACACTAAGCAACGCTTGTATTATGGGTACCGTACAATGGACTGGGGGCGGACCCAGTATATATTACTTATATAGATATTTAACAGCCATGACTTGGGTACAAACATTCGTGCTCATCACACAAAGATTGTCCCGACCAGGATTATGTTCAAAAATCAAATAGGAAGCGACTTTTGCTATCAATACGTACTTGCAACACCAACGATGTAGCTCAAACAGCAAGTGAATACTTACAATTATCTTGTGCAGAACAACATGAGGAAATCTGTAACAAAACAATAGATAAGTTAATACACCAAGAAGAACAGCTAAGAATAGAAACTTCTATGTTTCTTTCGTGTTGTCCCCGGGACCACACGACACGGGAGTCTTCGTTGGTCTCTGTTGTCTGACTGTGAATCCTGGCTTACAGAAGTAACAGTGGTCGAAGTGTGTTGTAGGCCTATAGTCCCTTTAAAAGTAATAGAAAATAGGAATAAATATCCCTCGCAATAAATGTAAGCCCAGCTAATCGTATTCCGCTATTGCAGCCACGAAAATTGCTCTGTATCTTTGAGGAAATAAGTTAAATTCGTCACATTTCGTGTTGTGCGCGGAACTAAGTCATTCCCTTGATGATATTAGCACTCTGCCGACCTCCGCGGCGCGGCGTCGTGAAGGTCTCCACAGTACTGCATATCGTGACTGGCCAATGTCGTTGTGTACACTTTACTTGTGCACCTTAATTGCGATGTTAGTGAAGCAAATGGGTATGCAAATTCTAATTAAGTTTATGTTTCTCATAAAATAAATAAGTTATTATCAGGCAGATGAGTATGGTTATAAATACTTAATAATAATAATAGTTATCCTGACCGAATATATCGGTCACGGGGAGTTCCCGACGTTTCGTAACTAAATATGAGGGTGCCCAGTTCAAACTATGACACTAGGACGTCAAACTCCTCAGTCCTGCTGTGACCACGATTGCTGTAAAGCAGCCGAAACGTCAGGAACGTAAAATAAACGCGATAAAATCCGTAAAATTTGTTTTATTTCAATATGCAGTATTCGCGTAAATATAACAAATGAATATTATAATGACAGTTTTATTTTAGTATGGCATTTGTCAGTTGAGAGATTGCAATATATATAGTACAATTATATTATGAATGGATGGAATTCAGGCATAATGGTTTTAAATGCCCGTCGTTCCTAAAGGTATGTGGCCCATAACATTGTCGGAAAGCGTTGCGTCACAAACAGTTGAATGAACTTGGGTTTTTATCAAGGCGTTTCTTTGATAACGATGAAGGTATGTAACCTTACTAAATTAGGTACTATCGAGAAGATTATTCCCTGTCTACTTATGAAATATCTTGCATGAAACAGGCACAGGACTGTAGCAGGTTGTCACGCTAAAGCAAATAATGCCAAAGAAAAATGACATTCCAAGTGTCAATGTATCCGAAGGTACTACAGTATCTCCATTGCGGGGACTGCTACTATGGTCTAGTGCTTGCAATTACGGCTTGTCTATCATGAGTTCTAGAGGAACTAAATACGAGGGTACCCCAGATCAAACTATGACACTAGAACGTCAAACACCTCAGTCCTCCCGTGACTATGGTTGCTGTAAAGCAGCCGAAACGTCGGGAACGTAAAAACATAAAAAAACGCGATAAAATCCGGCAAAACTTGCCATTCCATGATTCGGGTACAAGCACTCGTCATGGAATGTTTGCTCCTACCGGGACTCTAACTGAGACCCTCGGTACAGAAAGCAGGGGCACTACCTACTACGCCAATCGGATCACCAAATTTAAAATGAATAATATGTTATATCATAATAAAAAAATGGATTGTCACTGAGATTGTCATAGACACACAACAAACAGTGGCGTGCAGTATTAATGGCGTCGCATCTCTTCCTGCCGGCACACCGTGCTACGCGCACGCGCAGTGCATACATCGTTCTAAGTAAACTGTGCCTTAGTTACGTCTTTAAAGAGCTTTGAAAGGTGGACGATATTATTGAGTTATGAGTTGGCATGCCAAAAGATCTTGAAAGCGCTAATGATTTTGAATCCTAATATAATACCCTTAGAACATACATCTAGTTGATATCGTCACAAGAAAACCTAAGCATACCGTGGGAAGTTTCGGTATGCCACGTCAGGATTCGGCACGCATCTGCGGGTCGACTAATAAACCGATTGGGTTGACATAGTATCGTTCGGAGTCCGCTGGCATAACACGAGATGCTTCGGCATCCCGAAGTATCCTTGAAAACTCTCGGCATTCCAATGAATACTTTGCTTTGCTATGCCGAGCTCTGCCACCTAATAAACGCCAGCCTTAAGACAACAATACCAACGACATTTAGATGTCAAAACGGACTTCTGCTTGTCCTTTTATGGAATACAGTCGTGATGGTACCGACAGTCATCCATTGTACTCGTTCAGAAACGATGCCAAAGCCATAATTAGTCACCAACAATTAATTCGTTAATGAATTTGGCACGGGCTGCGCACGCGCCGGCTATGGCATCGATTGAATGGGAGCGATGTCCTGCGCTTCCTTGATCGATGATAAGCCTCCATTTTTGTCCCCTTAATGGGTGTTGTTAACATTATATTGCCAGCACTAGAGACTCGTACGCGTACGCCGTCGTAAAAGTTTTGCTGGTTTGGCGGAAAAGGGAAGATCTTCCAGCCAGGCGGGTGGTATGCCTGGCGGGGCGGTCGCTATGTCCCGACGGTTATTGTCGGGGTCTTGTATATATGTTACTTGCTCCGAAAACTCTTATAGCGCGATTCAGGATTGTGACGACAATTGTCTATTGTTCTGAATGCGTCTCCAGTGCCATCTGCGTAGCTTGTGGTGCGGTTGAAGTGGTCGCTACAGTGGGATGGCGCTCTTAAGTGTGCCTTCCTTTTCGATCAACAATAAGTAAATTACCTATTATAAAAAAAGGTGACCGGGCGTGTTTATTGAATATTTTTGTAAATAAATAGTAAGGGAAATTATTTTCGATATAGTGGTCGAATCAGTTGAGCTATTTTTGGATAGTGTATCACGGGAAAACTGCTAAGTTTCATTAACATCTATTTGGTATCTAAGTATACCAAATAGATGTTAATGAAACTTGGCATTATGGTAGCTAGCTATGGTGGCCCGATTCGTGTTTGTGGCAAACCTTTTATCACAATTTTTTTTTTTCTATACCGGTAAACCTATCTTTACCGGTATAGAAAAAAATAAACTTTATAAAAAGAGCAACCATGGAGTTTCTCGCCCGTTCTCCTCCATAGGAACGGCATTCCAAACGGGTGGTAAAGTTGTAGCTTAGCATTATGTAACTATTTTGACAATTCATAAACAAGTACTGTATTAATGGTTTACATGATTAAAAAATATTCTTATTCTGATTCTAGAAAAAAAAATGCCCACGCTCATGAAATCGTGGGCACTGAATATAAATAACATACATATGAACATATTAACTCCGCGGTTCTTAACTAAGCAATGCTTGTATTATGGGCTGCTATACTATGAACTGGGCGCCTCCAGTACCCTCCGTTCTCGATATAACTGGGATAGTTAGATGGAGAACAGATGAAATTACAAACAGATCATTTTCGAAAATTTCCCAAACGAGAATCGTATCCCCATCCGCCCGGTGCAGTGATCGGCCTAAGCTTCCACTAGAAAAGGGGTCGCCAAAGTCTCATATCATCATATCATCTCATATTATTACAGTATATGTCAAAAATGCAAACAATAGTGGAGAGTTGAATTTTTTTTTAATCTAACTTAGTAGTCAACTTGAAATAATTGTTTACCCCTTAAGGTAGGTAATGACTAATATCATAGAAAGTGGCAACACAATGCAAGGGTGTGGCGACACCAATGAATGCATTACGCGTCCCGTGTAATGCGTTTTTAAACAGTGTGCGTACCACCTTATGTAACTGTAGGGTTGGTGAAAGAATTTCGTTGGTAACTTTCATGTGCCTAGAATAAATTTAGGCGCTTGTGATATAACTCTAACTTTTACTTAACTTTTGAATTGTCCAACCATTTAAAAGCCTCGGTTATCTCACAAGCACCTACATTTATTTAAATCAGTTAAAACGTTATCTGCTAGCTATCGGGTATACCTCTAACCTTCAGACAGCTATTTCAACAGTCCTAGCAGGATATCCTGGTTGAGGAAGCAGGAGGAGTGGTACGGCAAGCAGAAGATAATAGTTGGGATCACGTTTCGGGAATCACATCTTACTGGGTCGAAGTCTTTCTCGTCATTGGACCACCAAACTAGCAGGACAGGGAGATAAAAAGGAGAAAATGATCTATTCATCAAAGGTGAAAGTGTCAGCCCTACGTCTAAGGCGTGACGCTCACTGACAACTCATTTCCTCCGTGCCGATAATGGCACAGTGTAATTCAATACAGCTGTTGACTTCCTCCGATGGCCGATTGCGGTCAGCGATAAACCATTTGTGACCATTTGACGTCATTCAGGTAATGATAGAGGTTAGTATTTGTTGTTCGCTGTTCAAGGCTGGGTTTGTTATCCAAAGGGTAGTTTTTTATAAGAACGTGTTTAAAAGTAAGAGTAGTGGTTGTGTATAATAGTGATAAAACATTTTTTTCGGATTATATCGCGTTCATTTAAGGTTTTACATTCCCGACGATTCGTAACTAAATATGAGTGTACCCCAGTTCAAACTATGACACTAGGACGTCAAACACCTCAGTCCTACCGTGACTACGGTTGCTGTAAAGCAGCCGAAACGTCGGGAACGCAAAAACTTAAATTAACGCGATAAAATCAGAAGAAAATGTTTTAGTCCAATCTGCAGTATTCGCGTAAATATAAGACATCAATATGTAACTCTGAAAATTATACATGAATCAATATTGTCCTGATCTGTCTGTTCGTTATTGTACCTACTTAATAAAATTAATTGTATATTTAACACTCATCATTTTCAAGAATATTATACGCTACGTTTTATTTTTTCCTCTCCCATTTAATAAAAACGCGTCACAGTAGAATTTAACTGCTACGCAACGATTAACAAGAAGTCATCTACCAGTTAACTGGGTCACGGGTGTCACCTTGTTGGTAACGGAAAATTATATCTGACTGAACCTGTTTTAATAAAATATGACGGGTGATAAAGGTTAGCGCAATTGCTCATTTCACAGGAATATACCCATTGCTATACGTTTTAGTATAACAATTTGGTGTATTGCTGGTAGTTCCATATGAGAATTATTACCTAATCTGTGCTTGTAGACTCAGGAGATCCCCACTTTAGTTGCCACAAAAAATAAATATAATACCAGCCTTTTTGATATCCTACTGTTGAGCACGGTCCACGGTGGGATTAGGCTATAGTCCACCACGCTGGCCCAGTTGGGTTGGCAAACTTCACACGTCTTTCGAGGGGTTCTCACAGACATGTATGATCTGCGATCGTCGTTACCGAGGCAGGCACCCTACCAACTTGAATATCACAGTTCAAAGAAACAAATATAAAATGTCATAAGCCAGGCGGAAAAACCTTTATTTCAAGGAGATAAGAGCTAAAGTGGTGTCGTCCGGTCCACCCTAGAGCCGTGTCATTGGTCTATTCGGGGTGACGATGTGAATTTAACTAATAGGGCAAATCATAGTGCAATGGCCTAATAAATGAATGTAAACCTTATTCCGATTGAATACGGATCACGGTGTAAGTAGCTCATAGGGCAGCTACGTCATACCTCGTGCTCGTGAAAGCGAATTGTCTTGTCTGTCTGTCTGTTTGTTTGGCCTCGTGGCCCGCGACCTCCACTACTGTTTACTGTTCGCGTAGCTGTGGTGAAATTGCTTGACCCTGTCCAGATATGGACAATATATACTAAACACACACATCAGGTAACGATACGCTTACGAAAACACGATTCCCATACGACAATCTACGAATGACTGACGGAGAAAATTAAGGCTGGTGATATCGCCAGACGAACCAACTGTGTTGACCCAAAATAAGCAAAGCATGTATTATGGGTACCAATGAACTGCAGGGGGCGGTCTCAGTAACACCCAGATCATCGCATACATGATTTCCCAGAAGGGAATCCAACCACATACATTGGCAATTTTACATTCAATATTTTTGGTGAAAAAATTATTTGGATAATGTTTATAATCATTATTTTTCCAATCAGGAGTTTTGTATACCATATTGTTTTCGTACATCGATCTACTTGCAATTCATATACCCACTTATTGTAACATCAATAATAATTATATACCCCATTATAATGCTAATAGGTAGTTTTCGTTGTATACGGAATACGTCAAAGATGGCAACAGCTGTGACAGGTGTGCAGATGTTTCGAGACGCAGGGTTTGACAAGCGCGACAATCGGAGAGGCGTTGTGACAATGTAGACATAGCTGGAGTAAAGGCTCTACCATACAAGGAGCGATGCTGTAAATATAAATTAGCTATCGCACTAGAGGGCGAATATTAGCTATTTTGTACACATGTAGTTATTTGCTGTTAGCACATCTATGAAAGCCATTATATGAGATTTGATAGGCAATTGACATTTAAAAAAAAAACATCCTAATAATTTCAATAGGGAAGTTGACTGGATGCTACCACCGACTTGTTACAATAAATCGATATAAACAAATACAACCGAATTGAGAACCTCCTCCTTTTGAAGTCGGTTAAAACGCAAGCGCACCATTGCAAGATCTCAAAATACTGTGAGCTCTTTCTGCGTTGATTGGACAACGAACTACAACTAAATATGAGGGTACCCCAGTTCAAATTATGACACTAGGACATCAAAAACCTCAGTCCTCCCGTGACCATGGTTGATATAAAGCAGCCAAAACATCGGGAACGTAAAAACATAAAAGAAACGACATAGAATCTGAAAAAAAAATATCACTGTTGAGTATTCGTGTAAATATAATTCAACATCTATGAAATAAAAAAAAACAGTAATAAACACGTATTTTTTTTATTACTAGTTATTATGCGATACACATACTACTAGTAGTCGCGTTAGCCAAAGCTATAACAAAACGATAGCCCCTCCGACTAAGCTAAAGCTCGTGCTAGGAATGGGCTCACGTCAATCGTAGAATAGGGATGGGTCCCGAGAAGCTGAACACTAGACTATTGTTGATTTAATTTGTTAGATTTATTAGTGACAAAAGGGACTGCCCATACAAATCTAAATGGAGTTACGTTTAGTTGTTAGCTTATATCTCGTGGTGTAGCGCCGTCGTAATAATGTAAACGTGTAATGTTTGCATTCAATTGGAGATGCGTAAAATGTTACAAAACTGTTTTAGTTGTGTTTAACGGTGTTTTTGAGTAGTTACCTCATATTACATAATACGTATGTACTACATTGTCTAATAATTGAATTAGAAATACAAGATGAAACGCTTTTAATGATCAGTAATTTAATTTCTAACTTGCAATTATGAAAAATCCCGTAACTCGTGTAATGTATGAACTACTTATAGCAATATTGTGAAATACTAATTAAGAGCCGGAAAATAGGTATTGTAGCCAAGTAAGTGATTATACTAATACTAATAAATGATATGACATTTAGTACACTCAACCTCCGATCTACGCAGAAAGACCTCAAGACCTGAACACACTGTGAGCACTGTCTGCGTAGATCGGACCGCAAACAACAACGATAAAATATGAGGGTACCCCAGTTCAAACTATGACACTAGGAAGTCAAACACCTCAGTCCTACCGTGTCCATGGTTGCTGTAAAGCAGCCGAAACGTCGGGAATGTAAGAACATAAAATAAACGCGATAAAATCCGTAAAATTAGATTTATTTCAATACCAAATTCCATACATTTTTGACATGAATGAACTAAATTCCATACATTCTAGACATGAATTAACTAAATTCCATACATTCTTGACATGAATGGAACCATACTTTAACATGACTACCGAAGAAACACTATATATGCGTGATACGACACACTTTCACTGTTAAGAGCGTAATTGACAGAATACTTGTGATCTGACACTACGTACACTCGAGAGCAGAAGTGCTTTCGTAAATAAATAATACGGAAAAAAATTACGCCACCCACGTGATATGGTAGTATGTCAAACGCTAAGTTATTAAGTAGATATCTCACGCTCTCAATTTTTAAGGATACCGCAGGGGACAGATTATTTGGTCAAATTGACCTCCCGTGACACGATAAACGCGACAATCCGCACAATTAGTTTTATTTCAAAGTATTTTTTTATTTATTTTATACTCAATATGAATTTCATGCAGTCATAGCCAAGTTGGTAGAACGCTTGCCTCGGTAACGAGGATCGCCGGTTCAAACCCCGGCTCGCACCTCTGGGATTTCTGGATTTCATGAGCGAAACTCATTTTCAACCATTATCACTTGCTAAACGGTGACGGAAAACATCGTGAGGAAACCTGCATGTCTGAGAGAGTTTTTTTTTCATTTTCTTTTTTTTATCCAATTGCCTTCTCCAGAGGTATTATTATAGGTATTCACGATTCACCGCTAGCAAATCCATCTTACTTTATTTCCCATTCTTTTTTGCAAAACCAATAAATTACTAATAGCTACTCGTCATCTCCCACGCAACATCTTCAGAATGCCCAAACATGTCACATGTTGCGCAATATGAAATATTGTTGTTATGTAAACATGTGTCCGACTGTACCTAACGATTTGTCATTGAAAACCATATTATTAGACACGCCCGCGCAGTGCTATTGTTTTTAAGACTTTTGGATACTATCAAATTAATGACTAATTTCTTAGGGTAGCCAAGTCTTTTTTAATGTTGTTTTTGATTAATTCCTACATAGAATATTCTTAATCCCAGCCTCAGTGAAATTTTAATTACCTAGGAATTGTTGTCTTAACTGATAAACCACTTTCATAGTCGGCATTACATCGGAATTATCAAAAACACACAGCTAATTATTGACCAATGAACTTGCACTGACTTTTAACTTTCACATAATTCCACCCCTAATACGAATTAAGCAAGTCACGGTACCACTGCAACCGACAGTTATTGCTGTCTGTCTGTCCTTTTAGGGAACTGAATGTGATATGATAAGCTATTTACATTAATTCAACGGATGTATGTATATGGTGCTCAATTGAGAAAATAATGATCGGTTCGATTGTCGGGCTTCAACTTTGTGCTTTTCGGAATTCATGGTCGAATCTAATGGGGTAATTATTATCGATCGTCCCAATCGATAGTGATTATTACTTGCTGTTCGGTGAAGGATATCGTGAGGAAACCTGTACGACTGTGTGAAGTTCAACAACCCGCAATCGACCAGCGAGGTGGGCAATGGCCCGAATTTCCATTTTATTGAAGGCGATTGGACAGTGTCATGACATTACGCTGGGTCTTGCATTGGGAGCAAGCCGAATCCGTCTTGCATTGAGAAGGAGTGAGCCCGGTGTAATGGCAATAGGCTCACATTGGGAGCAAATAGCCTGAGCGAAATGTGGGCGCACGGCAGCTGCACCTCTGCTTACCCCTTTGGGAATTACATATACCGAAAACATAAGCGGCAACTGCGATCACATATTGATTTCTTATATTTACGCGAATACTACACATTGAAATAAACACACATGGTCCTCCCGTGACCAGGGTTGCTGTGAAGCAGCGGTACCGTAAAAACATAAAATAAACGCGATAAAAATTGTAAAATTAGTCTTATTTCGAGATTTTTTGAAACCTTATAAAATTTAAGCTTAACAATTGCATTACTAAGTATTAACTATTCTGGGAGATAACGCATAAGTATCACCTTATTTGGCCCTTAAGTATGTATGTGTATGTTATAGGATAGATGTCAAGTATGTCAAGTCTACTGTCATTCGCGGTCGGTCTGGAAATGCCTTATACTTCCAATTTTAAAATGTGTGGATGAATTGGATTATTCGAAAATGACAATGTAAAATACGATTCTCATAATTTAATAATAATAATAAATTATTAAATTCGTTTTGTTTTTGTTATGTGGATGTTTATTTTATTTGAATCTCTAAATGAAATTGAAAATAATGATTAATTTTCCATTAATTATTACTAGGTACCTATTGTTTTGATTTATTTTAATACTCAATGTCATTTAATTTAATTCTAATTTCAAATTGTTTTACGATTTTATATTTGTTCGCTGTAAGCTTGCATTATTGTTATGAATGCTTGGCACGTTTTAAATTTTCTAAATTTATACTGTACAATTTTGTTTGCACTATGTGTTTAATTAATAAATAAATAATCTCCAGAGGAGCTAGCGATAAAAATAGCAAATGTAAAACATCGCCTGCGCTTATCACTATGCACACACCCTATTATTTATTAAGTATACACATAAATTAAAAGACGCTACTATCGACCAATAAACGTGCAACTCTGCATAAAATGAACACCAAACAATAATACCACCACTGACAGATCAACACAAGTTGGTCAAAGCAACCACTGCAGCGAGGTCTTTGGAAATATTCGGCCGTCAGACAGTTTCTTTAACAGTGGTGGAGCGAGTAACGCTGGTGATGTTTTTCTATTATATAATGGTGTTTCATGGGGTTTAGTAGGACGGCCACGATCGCCACCGGTCGTGAGTTGCCTTCCCGGCTTCACTTGTTGTGTATAAATATTGTTTAAGGGAATAATGACGATACGTTAAGGTTCTCACTTAAGACATGCGCAGCACGCCTTTGTTATACCTATAGGTATAATACACATAATAGACAGTATGTACTACATACACACCTATGGTGTAATTACAGTTATGTGCTTAAAAGAGTTAAGCGGAAAATGAAATATCGAAAATATCTTTTGTCGGGTTCATTTACGAGTATAAATCTTGTCTGTAAACTTTCATAGTGCGATTTAGGATTGTAAAGAGACTTGTCTGTGTATCGTCGTAGTGATACAAGTTTCTTGTAGCGAGGTCGAAGAGGTCGCTTCAAGACAAAGGTTACAGGTTTAGGACTTGTTTATCAGACGATAAAATACAAGTGAAATACAACATAGAATCTGGTGGCTCTCTTTCACTCTCACACTCTATGCTTACCCCGAAAAGTAAGTCGCGGCAATACTATATGTAAGCTATATTTAAAAAATATTAAAAAGTTTCATGTGTAAATTTAAATCCAATATAAAAAATCAGATGTCCCTTTTCCAGAATTTCCTCTCCCAGACACCTCTTCACCATGTTCTACAAAGACTAACACACGTCAGCCCTCTTAGCAGACTAATACACCAAATGTATGGTCCCAAACCAAGCAACGCTTTATTATGGGTACTGTACGTAGGACTGGTGGCGATTCCATCAG
Organism: Pheosia gnoma; assembly: GCA_905404115.1. Classification (NCBI taxonomy): domain Eukaryota; kingdom Metazoa; phylum Arthropoda; class Insecta; order Lepidoptera; family Notodontidae; genus Pheosia; species Pheosia gnoma. The sequence continues at coordinate 485,231 of FR989913.1, forward strand.
GCAATAGCCGGTCCAGAGCAAATCACGAACATAAATACTGAAATTTAGTCATACGGGAAACGAACCAGCAACCGCACGGAGCCGTGCTGCCTACGTTCAAACCACTAAGCTGTCGTCCAATTAATACTAGTCTCGTAGCATAGCAATGAAGATATAAATAGGGTGACAGTTTAGCTTATCAAAAGGCCAAATGTAGAGAATGGATTACTCACTTTATTTATTGCGGGTAGATAACTTCCTCACTCGGTACTAGTGACATAGAGCCGGAAATAACGAGCGACAATATTATTTCCTATGTTCCAAGAATTAGAAGCTAACTTGGAAATATGCACCAAAAACGTGTCGAAGGTTTAAGGAGTGTACGTAGTTTGTTTCTGAACGCAGTTTAAATACAACAGCACCTGATTAAAATCAATTTCCAAAAAGATTATTCTGTTGAACAAGTTCGGAAACATATAATTAATCTGGTATTAATAATTTCCTTTTTAGGACCATGTTCGTGGTTATTTTGGAACCAGTCAATCAACTAATTAGTTTCGTCTTCTGGCGTATTCAATGCGTGTTCTGATAACGGTGATAAGGAACGACCTTCCAAAGCATTCCACAATGATAGGCGAATGATAATTACTTTATATTTAGGTGATTTTCAGGTATTAGCCTTTTGAGTTAGGATAAGATGTTTAATGTTGTTATGCAACGATGTTAGAAATGTTATCTTGAGGATAAAGATGATAGAATAATAGTAGATAGACCATTATAAATAGATTCAGGATTTTAACGATGACGTAGTAAAGATACCTTTGATTTCAAAACGATATCACACTCAGAAGACGAAAGATAACATTACGGAATAACGGCAAGAAATTCCTGCAATAGTACCACAGATCTTAGGCTAAGCAATTTCAGATAATAGTTGGATATAATAATACAAGCCCTTTTTAATGTCCCACTGTTGGGCACGGGCCTTCCCTCAATACGAGGGGGCGATTAGGCCATATTCCACCACGCTGGCCCAGTGCTGGTTGGCAGACTTCACTCATCTTTCGAGGGGTTCCCCAGACATTCAGGTTTCGATTGAGATCGCACATGAAGTCCAGAAATCTCAGAGGTGCGAGCCGGGTTGAAACTTGCGATCCTCGTTACCGAGGCAAGCATTCTACCAACATGGCTATCACTTCTTTTTTGCTATCAATACTTGGATACAGAGACGGAATTTCCAATAGGAGTGCTATATAAGCCCAGGCGTAGATCGGTCGGATATAACAGCGACTAACTAGCGCCCACCGCTGGCAACAGCAGAAATAATAGAGAAAGGGGCGGTACGGCTAGGCCAAGACTGCAAGTCTGCCTATGCTTGGATCCCTTATTAGTTGGATCGGGCGCCCGGCAGTCTTGGTGTACGTGAGCCCAATTTTGATAACAATGTGATTCAGCCAGCGATAACGATAAAGTATAATAATCACACCGTAATGACTAATTACTTTTCATAAGAATGTTTTCAAAATGTTTCTTGTATTGTTACGTCGACATTGTGTCGTAATGTACTATTTGCACTTGCTATAGCCAGGGCTGGGCCCCAAGTCTGCTAACACAATCGATTCACAATCGAACAGCAACCGCATAGTAACTGTCATTTTTGACAGATATTGTATGGCATATCTGTCAAAAGTGACAGTTACTATGCGGTTGCTGTTCGATTATGAATCGATTGTGTTAGCAGACTTGGGGCCCTGGTATGTTGTGAGAAATATCTACTTTGAACCTCTCAAAGCCATATTTTGGATTCGTCTTTTGCTTAGTGTGGGACCGATAGTTGGTGTGTTCGCCTGGCAATATTTATTTATTTTACTTCTTATTCAGGAAAATAAATAACAAACTATCCCCCAAATTTATAGACGTTTTAGAACTTTATCAAACGTCTCATATTACTGCGCAAAGCAAACCTCTTGTGTGCCGCACTATATGACATTTGATAAACTTATAACGTCAATAAATTTGGGGGTATATCTACTATATAAACGTTGCCATGGTGACAGCTTATGCCATGGCAACAATAAGAATAAACAATACGAAATTGATACCTGACTGTTCTTCTAACAATATTATTAAGTCTCATCTCTGCTCACCCCTCGAAACTAAAGCAGCATCCACTCGCGACCGAGTCCCATAATTGTAATGGTAGAAATGTGTCCGAATATAGTTTGTCGGTCATCTCGCGGCGCAGGCGCAGGGTCGATGACCCCCGCGAATGTTGATCCGATTGTCTTCGCCATTTCATACTGTAGCCCTTGACCTAGTTAGACCATACGTTTATTGAAGGGTTTTTAGGTGTGAGGATGTTTGAACATATTGGCATATTGGCATATTGATGCCTTATCGCTACAAATAATTTTGCATTTACAAAAAACAATAATAGGTACCTATGATTTGTACGACGGTAGTGACCTGCTTTCTGTAGTCAGGATCCCGGGTTGGATTCCCGTTTAAGGCAAAGTTTGTGTGACGATCAGGAACGTGTGTACCCGAGTCATGGACGATTACTATCTTAACAGGATCCAGCTTACTGTATGCCACCCATATTACAGCTGTTGCATTGCTTAGGGCCGTACAGTTGGTGTGTACGTCTAGTTATATTTCTATAAATCATTATTTTTTAAATTATTATCGGAAGAATGTTCTTCCGCTGCCAACTGTTTGGCGGTTCGATGGGTGTATTACTATATCTTGACTAACGAAAAGTCTGATTTCAACTTTATCACAGGTAACTATAGTAACTAAAATACCCACATCAACGACCGCGAAATCTTTTTGAACGTACAACCAAGATGATCAATGCTACGAGCTTCTAACCAACGTAAAGTTAACGACTTGTTCAGACATAATTCGAGCACGGTAACATTGGAAATAGCCCACTTAAACCCCTATTGGATTACCAGTTCCAATACTATTCGTCATACACACACACGGAGTTACTCATGCAGACCGTACAATATTAACTCGAACTAAATTTAGACATAGATTAAAACAGTTTAAATCAGATGGGACAATGAAGTAGGTTGTAGGGTTTTCTGCCTACAATCTATGGTATACATGGAAATATCTCTTAATTTTTTAGACATTAGTCACAATAAATTACCTTTCTTTATTTCTTAATGGTAGGTATTTTTAAGGATTTTATCGTGTTTATTGTATGTTTTTAATTTCCCGACGTAGATTGGACCGTAAACAAAAACTAAATATGAGGGTACCCCAGTTCGAATTATGACACTAGGACGTCAATCACCTCAGTCCTCCCGTGCCCATGGTTTCTGTACAGCAGCCAAAACGTCGGGAACGTAAAAACATAAAATATACGCGATAAAATTCTTAAATTTGTTTTATTTCAATGTATAGTATTCGCGTAAAGAAATCAATATATTTTTACATAGAAAACTAAATAAAAACGTTTTACCTTGTTTTTCGTCCGAATGTACTTCTTAAGTCACATTTGTAGTTGAACTCTATTCGTGTTTAAGGGTTCAAATTATATGTATTGTCTAATGTAGCACGTCTAAAATATGTGAGTATTTTTGTTAGAGAATTGGTTTAAATATAGTGTTCACTATATAGTATTTTTTTACTACAATCTGGGTGTTTTCAAGTTGAGAGTGAACAGGTACCTTCTAGGCAAGTATGCTCCATCGTAGATCTCATCGTCACTGACCATCAGATGAGATCGAGATTAAATACGTGCCTATAATGTAATAAAAAAAAATCAAATCAAATTAATGTTTAATTGTCTTTAATTGTGACACATGCATACACCTGCACCAGGTATGTTAAGCCAGTTGGAATATAGTCGGGTAGAACCAATTTTGATGAGTAAACCCCGAATACGTAGGAACACGTTAAAACGCATGTTCTCATGACCGATAACTATCGGATAGAAATAACAAGATAATAACAATACAGACGTCATAATGACTACATGCTGATCAGATAATAGTGCATTGATACATGTTATCCAACGTATAATTCATGAGAAGATTGACGGAAAATTCCTACTCTGAGGAGTCCAGAATCATGAGCTGAATCCATGGTATCGGTATATATTTTTTTGTATATGTCACAATTAATATAGAGTTATTCGAAATATTATAACATTTAGGATAACATAAAATGTTACCGATAACAAAATTGGTGACGATACCAATTGTGTTATTATTGATGGCTGTTGCGTGAGGTTTTGCGTTTGTTCATTAACACCTTGTAGTTTGTTGACTAATGAAACGAAAGGGACAAATGATTGTGTCATAAGACTGCTTCTTCCTCGACGCTATAATAAAAAAAATGTTACATATAAGATGAGGGGCACTGATACACGAGTAGCTACGTATATACAAAACAGTTGTAATGGCGGAATCCGCTACAGCACAAACATGTCAACCGCCCACAGTCACATCAACCGGGACTTTTACTTTATAAGACAAGGTTTTATAATTCTGTTATAATTAGAGAAAGTTACGCATCATTGGGATCATCGGTCGGATTGGTGTACGGTTCGATTCCCGTCTCGAACTTCCTACACACGATATTATCTAACTTCTTTATCAGAGTTACGGAGTTAAAAGAAAATACAAAGCCGTAAGGCAATGTCATTAGTTGGTAAGGTATCGTATTTCATCGTGTAGCGTTGTCCCTCTCAGTTGGTTATCCAGATCAGGCCGTGTGTGGTTTCATTTTTTTAACCCGCATACTTATATTTGAGTATGCATACTTCGACAACCACTATCAAGCTTGTAATACCTGACAGAGTAGGCAGAGGTACACTGCAGTGCGCCCATATTTTAGTACCACTTTACTTGGCGCATGATACTTATTAGTTTTTAGTCTCACTAAAATCACTTCTTATCTTGAGTAGTGCTTTGATTAGTCTCATTTTACATCTCACTCATCGCCGAATAAACCGACACTATTTGCATTTCACCTATATTTTTTTTCAGTGCCAAACAGGATGTGGCCACTTGGTTCGCTGGTGTAGAGCGGATTGCAATGACCGGCGGATGTCATTCACCCTGGCATATTGCCGATGTGGGTCAGATTTTGCGAGCGATTAAGTTGGGGTTACACTGAGATGAGTACCTAACTCTACTTTCAAGTTTTTTTTTTCATAATATTTTACAGATTTTTTTTTAATAATTATCCTTTCAATTCTACCGGTGATAGTTTTCTGATCTATTTTAAATAGGTACTGCGCAAAGCCTGAAGCCCTACTCTACCTTCCCACAAACTCCATCTTGTTCTATTTTCTAAAAAAAAAAATCCAACAATATTACCAACAGAACTATTAGTAAATCGTATATTAAGTATAGTTCTAAAGTTATAGAGATTCAACGAGGGAAACATCAAGCTCACCCCACCTTCAAATAGCTCTACCTAATCTCCAAACATCAAAATAAAACAATATTTTGAAGCACGACTCTAGTACATCTCACCAAATCAAAACCAATTTCCGTTGCACACACATACATTCACAAAACCAAAAATAAACACACAAAAATGCGTAGCATTCCAGTTGTAGCACCGATTTGAATATTATCAATCGAATATCACCAATCTCCAGTTAGAGCACGCGATGACGCGCTAAGAATAAAAAAAAAATATTCTATACCACTTAGCGTTTATAGGGATTATTATGACGACCTAATTAGCGCAGTTGGTAGTGAACCTGCTTCCTGCACCGAGGGTCCGGGAATCGAATTCTGGTAGGGACAAGCTTTATGTGATGAGCATAAATGTTTGTATCCGAGTCATGGATGTCTAATATCTATATAAGTATTTTATACTGGGCTCGCCCCCACTCCATTGTACGGTACCCATAATACAAGCGTTGCTTAGTGTGATACCGTACAGTTGGTGCGTCCGTCTGACGATATTATTATTCAGTAAAACCCCTCTCTATACACATTATGAGTGTACGCTAAGTGGAATAGAATAAAAATATTTGAAATTGTTAATATTAGCGCACCCGTCAGGTGCTCCAAGTGGAATACTATCGGTGATATTCAAATCGGTGATCACACTGGAATGCCCAAAAATGCGACCGCACGATTAAATTCACTTCTATTTTGAACGCACTTGCATGTAACATGTAACTGAGAGCTATTTATATGTACTTACTACAGAAATTGGGTTAAGTTACCCTTACGACATTGTTGACTTGAGTCTTGCAACTGCAGCGAAAAGAAATAAATGTCAATGTCAAAAAAATAAGCGGCGTCTTGGTGCAAATGTTTGCTTAAGACTCGACGCAGACGGAATTCTTATAGCGTCTAGTGCTTAGTCAGTTGTCGTAAGCTGAATAACGAGAGTCTGGACTTAGTCACTTGTTACATGTCGACTTGTTTAAAAATAGTATTTTTATTAATATTATTATTTTATGTAGACTCCACATGTTGTTTTTATTTTATATCACCTTTAAAAATGTCATTGATATATTGACACGAAGATCCAATAAATTACATAGCAACGTTTTAACTTTTTTATACCTAAGTGTTACTTAATTTGTTTTTTTTTTATTGAGCATATGGGTCACCAGTCGAATTGGCAAAAAATATTGTATGCCCTCTATCGCACTATACTACGAATTACTACGGCTATTTACGTGATCAAATGAAAACCAGCTCATCAAAATGCGTTTTGTATCGACGACGTACAGTTGGTAAATCGCAAATTGCAAATACTAAAAGTGTAATGTGTGTCGAACCTTATGTTTACATATCAGTTAGGTGTGAATTGTTCAGTTGCGTATCTCCGTACATCTGTAAGTATTGTAGGTGTGTGAAATCGATATCGCAACACCAATAATAATACCGCCAGACGAACACACCAACTGTACGGCCCCAAACTAAGCAACGTTTGTATTACGGGAACTGCACTTTAAACTAGAGACGATCCCAGTATAAAATATACTTATGATAAACATCCATGGCTCAATTTTATAAACATTCGAGATAATCACCAAGTTTGCGAACCAGGATCCGAACCCGGGACCTACGGTACATAAACCAGGGCCACTACCAATTGTGCTTATCCGGTATACATAAAAAAATACAAGATCTTGTCCGTCCGTTCGCTTATTATTAGATTTAATATATATCCTGGGAGGCCTTTCATTTTCTAGGACAAATATTATCCCAGATTTAAATCTAATTATAAGCTGCCAGTTTAAATAAAATCGGCAGAGGGGATTTTACGTGGAAAATACCTGGTTCGACACCCAACCCGGCCATATTAAAATATATTCGTTTAGCTCCTCTTAATACTAGGTTTAATGAGGGGCTAATGGTACTATTAGTGATAACCTCAAATATTTTTTTTAAGAAAAAAGCAACCGTGTCTTCATTATGGAACTCACTTTCCATATTTTATTTATGTTTTTCTGTGTTCATTACGCGATTATTATCGTGATTAATACATTAGTACTTATTATGTATAAATGGTTATTGCATGTAAATTTCTATAGATGTATTGAGGTTAATACTAGACTGGTAAAATGTTAAGGTAAATGGTAAAACTTTTAACGAATACAAAAAAAGCAAAGAAATATAAAAACATTATCTGTAAAAGTTGCATTTGACATGTAACTTCAATATGCGGTAAATGGCATATATAAGGTGTAACAAAAATAGTGTAAAATATTTTAACAGGGCTCACAGCAGGTTATAAAGATAACATTCCCAATGAAATCAATCAAATAATTAGACATTAAAATTACACCCTATACTGAGCGCATCACAAAAGCTACCGGTACTGGGTCGCCTTGTTTAAAGAAATCATTTACACAATTATTGTATACATCAACGTGATCCATGTAACTTACTGATTCATCGGTTAAAATATTTTACACTATTTTTTGTTATACCTTATATCATTATAAGGCTTAATAATAATAGGTTAAGGGGTCCATTGGTAGGCTACACATTCGGTCACATTTTCGAAAAAAAAAACAAATTTAAAGAAATAACATTACCTACTAAGTGCGCGGTGAAAATGTACTGGCTTGCTTTCTCACAGAAAAATCAAACACTGTAAACACATATACTTTATACGTAAACATGATCGTTATCACCTACTTGTTAACCCTTTACAATATTTTTGTTAAGCCTTATATATATTGTTGTGGCAAGAATTGCGTTAATTGTATTATTAATTCTATTAAACATTGGTTTTATGTTTGATACTATTTGTAAATAAAACTGTTCTCTTTTCAAATTTGAAGACTCAATTATAGAATTTCCACAAGAAATATTGAAGAAATTTACGCCAACTAAGTCGTGTCACATTTATATCAAAACCTTGTTTTTCGGGTAAGTACTCTTAGTTACTTAAAAGGCGAATTAACATGTTTTTTGCTTACCAACCATATACATTTCCATTTTGTAGGTACGTAACCTCAATTTGGTATATCCTAATCCACTATCAAACACTATAAGAGGCCGCAGAGGACATCAAACGTGTTCCGGTTTGATTATAATCTGTGCCTAATTTGCTAACATAATGTCTTCGCCATAACAATACTTATACTTAAGTACCTCTTATACTTAAGTAATATTGAGGTTCTGACTAAGTATATTTTGGGGATCTGTCTGACTCAACTTTTTTGTTTTAAATGGTTTTATATTTAAAAAAAAAAACAGAATTTTATAAAATGTTTTCAATTCAAATTTGCAATGACATTACAGAGCAGTTTATAGACAAAAACGCTTGGTAAAAAATAAAAATAATAATTTCGGTATAGGTAGATTAAAATTATAGTTCCAAAGATAGGTGTTTACAACCTTTGTAATAGATTAAATTTTATTTTAAAATTGAACTCTTCCAATTGTCTCTACATCATCAACATTTACTCAACACAAAGAAAGCGAGCGTGCAGTAAACTCGTTGCCGAAAGCGGGGTCCACGTCAAACAAGTTGAAATAAAAAAAATAAAAGAAGCATAGTCACAACTCATTGTGTACCCAACCTTACCCCACACATGTCCTAATCTACGGTAAACATCGACTATATATGGCCAAGGACCATAAGATACCCGTTCCGGTTACATTATCTCTCAACCTAATCCGTGGTTGATAACATCTGTTTTAACCATAACTGATTAATTCGTTCAGTAGTGAGGTTCATTGGCATTCAATTGATGTTTTGACTTGTACGTCTTTTATCGAAAATAAGCACCCTTATGTCTACAAAACCAAAGTCTACAATCACAGTATAAAGTTATAAAACTATGAACATGTCTAATGGCGGATACGTCATCTGTATCTAAAATAAGGTTCCCTAAGTTTTTGTTTTAAAAATAAAAATATGGAATACGTGGTCTTATTATATACTATGTTGCTTTAGGTTTTGTGTTCTGAAATAAAACTGCTGTGACGAAAATACCATTGCATTTCAAAACTATAAGCCGATACATGTATTTGACACAATCAAACCAGCTGATGGAGTACATACACATTTCGTTCGTCGTATTCGGTCCCAATTGAATAAACTTACCCAATGTGTGGTCTGAACTCCTGAAGTGCCGACCAACGTCACTATATGACTGCTATATCTTTTTCATCGATTTACTATAGCAATTTTGTCAGACCTTCACCTTTGATCGCATAAACGGTGTACCCTAATGTCAAAACAGAAGCTTATAGGCCGTCATATAGAACTGAATTCCTCTCCCCCCCCCCTCATAAAATGGCAGAAAACAGTACAGATATTGACTGTTGGCGGTTTCATTTATCAAATACTTCAAGTGCCTAACGAACACTTTTAAATCTTACTTAATTAGTGTGAATTTATCCATTCAAATGATCATACTCGGCGGGATGCCCTGAGGGAATTGATGTAATATTTATCAAATTGCAGGATCTTACAACAATAAGTCATAGATCGGTCTCATGTCGTTTAACGAGTGTTGTTATCCAATTGATTTTACAGTGTTCAGAGTGCACTTGTCACATAAATCTCAATGGAGAGCGATGGGAGACGCCCTTTCTCATGGCCCTTGAGAGTCATAATAGAATAAATAGTAATAAAATGGTATTGGTGCAATTCTGCGAGATGAAAATGACGAAATGATTACATTCATGTGGTACATTCATGAAGATAATGTCACTAAATTAATTATTAATAATAAACATGAACAACAACAATAATAATATAACATAAAGGCCATAACGCCGCGAGTGACCACGGGAGAAAGCGCAGCACACCTCTCTGCACCCCCGAGCCGCGCACGCCAGTGTTGCCCCTTATAGTCTTATATGAAGACCTTTTTACGGAGATTCCACCTCCCAATAGTAAATAGATAAAAGTTGATTATGGCAGGTGTCCGCAACCCGTCGAATAGTCCTATCTCATTGCAGCACTGCATTGCCACCTATGTCTACCACTTAGGGCAACATAGGCATCATTAAGTTAGATTAGAGTCCTCGCTTTAATATCTTTGCGGTGTGCCAACCAATCATTCAAATACATTTTCAATGTTTTAAGAACTGTAAAAAATGTCAAACAATGTCGCGTCCTGGAACGCGACAGGTGCGCACGCGCCGACCGAGACGGTCGCCCGAACACAGACATTACTAGGGCTGTCACCTATAAACCTACACTGGAAGACTTATTTCGCAGAATAGAACGGATGACGATAATATTTATTTCCGTAACCGTTGCTATATTGGGTAAGTGAAAGTCAAATCATATATTTGTATAGGCCTTCTTAAAAAAAAATAACAGAATTACAAAATCATTTACAAATTCAGTTTTTTTTCCTACCTACTGAGAGATACTTTGTGTATGGCGTCCACAGTTTTGCCCTTATAGGATATTTTGTTGAGATAAAGAAATAAACAAATGTATTTTTTTTTCTAACTCAAAGACCCAATGCTAGCGTCAACCCTGTTGTCGTAGACTTGTCGCGTGGTTTTTTTACCTTCCCGATATATCGCGCCTCCCATTCAGAGATCGCGACACTTGCTCTCTGCGCCGCTACTTTTTTGTGTCTTTTTTCAATTCCTGCACTAATATGTTGGCAAATACTCCCGTGGAATGCTTTATCATGTACTACAGGCTCAGTGTAAGTGTTGCCACCAACCACCAATCACGTGATCAAATATTTTACAGTTACGCCTCTAGCGGAAACGTCAAGTTTTATAGTAAGTATATGAAAACATTTGGTCACTCGATCGGCATTCGAATACATTCAAAAGGTCTTCGGTTAATGTAGCAGTATCCAGTATATGTAAGTTAAGATAGTTATATGTCGACTAACATCACGGATTATGTCGAATCGAATCGCTCTCTCTCAGTCTTTATTTATAGGATATTTATAGGATAGAATGAGACAACTATATTGTTCACATCTTGTTTTGACGTCTTGACACAGCCACCCATCCTAAGCCTGCCAGTTACTGACATAGTGACGAAATAAGTTCTCGGCCAGGTCATATTGGCAGTCTTAAATTATTTCATTTCGTAGATAAACAACTACTTAGTATTCTTTATCACACAATGCATGGCAATTTAATCAACCGTATTATTTCAACCGAAAATAATAACACATTAAACTAGTTGTCACTGTAGAAAGGAAATACCAGCGAGGATAATAATAAATATTAAAGTGTATGTATATTATGTCAACATACAGAAACAGCTGTTCAAACTTCGTGGAAATACGTTACGCGAAATAATAACAGTGAAATAGGTCGTACTACCTGCAGGTCAGACGATTATGAAACGACAACGCAGAGTGATGAGTGTCTTAAACTTTGAAGTTTGGAGATTCAATCCTGCGAAGGGTAAGCGGTAGCTCCACATAAGTCTGAAAGGGACCGAACGATACCATGCACAATTTGTACACATTTAGAGCTCAATCAATCCTTTTGGGGAAGATCTAGAACCAAAAGGGACCACGGGTGCCAAACAACTTTTTCACCTGCAATTTTGGAGATTTTGTGATGGCTTAGTGAGTGTGAAGAGAGCTTAGTGAGTAATGACATACATTCTTGACATTTTGACGAATAATATCTTAGAAGATGAGAAAAGAAGAGAAGAAAAGGAAGATATATGAAGAATGGAGAGGCGAGAAGTGAAGGTGACGTCACACGCTAAATTACGTCAAATAAGCACACAAACATAAGGTCACACACGCTAATGGCCAGACAATCGTATTTACCGTTGCATAGCGCAATGTCGACGACCGCACGTAAAACTATAAAATCCCTTATATTCTAGTAACCATAGTGCTCATACTTAACTGTATTTGACACTGGCTCAGAATCGGCGATTCATATTAAGCAGCTAAATCACTTAGCTTTAGCCAATACATGAGACATTTAGCCATACTCAAATCAGGAATATTGTGTCACCTTAATCAAGCCCGTACAAATTTGTGATGAAGATTATTATTTAAGTAAGTTCTCAGATCAGTTGCTGATAGCAATTATTTGTGGGGTATCATCATCAGCATTAAACAGGCTATGAGCAACCAAAGCCAAGGTCCACACCCCTTTCTATGTACCCTTTCAAAGGGTGCTCAGGAGCTGTCTAGCTGACAGCTCTTGAGCTCCCCAGTGTAATTCTGGAGCTTATCGCTTGCCATCTCATCTAGAGAAGCTGTAAATGATCTCAGTTTATACACTTAACAGAATAGGCAGTCAATATGGAGTAACAGTAAGAGCCAAATTTTCCTAGATGCTTAATTTTAAAGTTGGTGGTTGGTTCGGATTATCTTCTGAATAGTTTTTATGTAAAGCTGTTCTAATGCACATAATAAGGTTTTTTGCTACGTACTGTACGCCTGTGAATCATGATGGCGCGGGTGAAGGTGACCAAGTTCTGAACACCAATGATCTACACAGCCACAAAAAGTATAGTGTTCATAGTGATGTTTTAGTAATACTAATTGTAAATTTAAATTATATAACTATTAAAAATTTCAATCATAATCATCACTTGCTAAACGGTGGAGGAAAACCTTGTGAGGAAATCTGCATGTCTGAGAGAACCCCTCAAAAGACGTGTGTAGTCCGCAAACCAGCACCGGGCTAGCGTCCTGGAATATGACCTAATCCCCCTCGGACTGATAGGAGGATCGTGCCTAACGGAGGGCCATTAAAAAGTGCTTTTATCTCGGGCATCACAGGGTCATATGGTTTTATATTTAAAGCCAATATCTAAAAAGATTATGTTGAATAAGACAAAAAAGCAAAACATCCCACTCACTCTAACCCAAACGCTTATTTTGCTCTCATGATCTCAATGATATCTCCGGTCAAAACATCCTTAATATATTTAAACTCATAAAGGAAGTTTTAACTGGAAAACTGACGAACCTTCCTTTAATTGTAGTGAAATAATTGATCCAGAACTGTGTTAAAACTGCTTGAAATATCTCTCTCTACCCCCCTTTCGTGGTCACGGGCGTGCTCTTAGTAGATGATAAAGGAAGATGGGGGGCTACCTCTTACGAGTCGGGAATCCAGCCCCGCCCTTACCAATTTTAATAAATGAGTTCTATCTTCAATTCATAATCTCGACAACGCAAAGCTTGTATCGTCAGGTCATTAATATCTGGCGAACGTCCGTCGCGCTGGGTGTCCTTGATTCGATTCCTGGTACGCATTTATATTACTCCTAGTTAGTTATACATTCTGAAACGGTGTCTGGAATCTGTTGTAGGTTAGAATAATATATTTCTCATAAAGATTATTCGTATATGTGTATGTGAAAGGAATTCGTAGCCTATTATATAAGGTTTAACGGAATAGTGTAATTTTCTAACGGGTTAACAAGCAAGTAAACGTTTTTGCGTAAAGAACGAATGATCAGAATAATTCAATTTATACAAAACATTACAATGTTAACAATAATAAAATGAAGGACTTTTTACCTATATATGTTAGTGTAAGATAATATAATCAAAATCAAAAACGTCAAATCATTATAAAATATTTTTAATGTGATTAGATCTTGTTTAGATTAGATTAAGTTCATTCAATTTCGTTTATTATATTTTCACTTCACTACCTTCTTTTTTCAAAAACTGTTAACCCTCCAACTATCATGTGAGTTTATAAAAAAATGTCACTGAATAAAATTATAAGTCGAACTTTACAGTTAAACGGTAAATCGACGAAACATTACGTTATATCGTCAACCGTGAGCCATTCAACTCACATCGCAAATTTCGTTATTATAAATGAAAGCGGCAACATGCTTTCTCGACTACGTTGCGTGACGTAAATAAAGCGCGCTAGCAGGGTTGCCAACTCCCAAAAATTACCCCTTAAAACGACGAATGAATTACACTGAAATGGGAGCTAAAAGCATTAAGTTGGGAAAGCTGATCACTAGGACTAAAAATAATAAGCGTCTAAACTAAATTCTGCCATTTCGTTGAGAGGGGCAAATTAATTTAACAAAGTATACTTACAGTCCGTTATCAGACACTAACTACCCGTGAAGTCACAAAGTGTACACTTAACTATGACAAACCGACATACCTCCCGGTCACTCTACACGGGCGTTCTTAGAACTGCGCGCGCGCATCCCGGTATTTCTGTACGGTGGTGCAGGACTCGCGGTAGCGACAATGCATTCAATCCTGTTAAAAATATCGACAAAAACGACCTATGTAGTTACTATACTTCTCTTTTTAAATAAGCTTTCATAGTGTTTAGTCGATTATTTTGTAAACAACAGAGTTTGAAAAGACACTTGGCCAGTAAAATTTACAAAAAGAAATGATTTTTTTTTGCATTCGCATTGTATATACAGTTCAATACTGGAGTTTTGGACTTCCAAAACTCAATATTACACCAACAGACTTCTGTTGGTGTAATATTATTAACCATGGTGTGTTCATAAACGCGCACGAGTGAAGGAAATTGAAATTCAATAGTATAACTTGTCGTTTCAAGTTCTCCCAAGATGTCCGGTAAATTTTCAGTGAAGTTTCCACAGCTTTACTGATAGGGGTAGGGGATTCATTTCATCATCATCATCGTCATCAACATTATCATTACTTACAATTACTATATACTTATAATTCAATAACAATTATCGAGAATACTCGACACTGGCAAAAATGGCACTATTTTGTAGCCGATTGCTAACCTTAAAAATGAAGAAGACGAAGTCATAGATCATCTTCTTTTTTTAGTTTTAAAAAGTTGGTATTCATAGCTGTAAGCCTCGGTGGCTCAGTCGTGATACTCAAGACACAGCTTTTATTATTCACGTTTTAATGAATTTATTATTATTGTGCATTAATTAATGATAGAGTCTGCATCTGGAGATACGTTTCAATCAACTTTGATTGAATTAAAGTACACATAACATCGCTACTAGAGTGTTTGTTGTGGTTGGTATTTTTCCGTAATATTCTATTACTTAGTCATGCTGAATAAGATGGTTTTATTTATGCTAAAGTTAATATATCTAGATAACTCTTATTTAGAGCCCAATCACAGAAGATCGTTTTGCGTTCAGGTTTTCTTTATCAAGCTGTATTCCCGTCCATGGCATGAGCAAGATAGCAATACATTTGGTCGTTTCAAATTTAGTTTAGGTGGGTTATTTTAAATCATTCGGAATCGACATCGGAAACGGATTTGAAACATTCCGATGTTGGTGTCGCTCCCGACGAGCATTCCGACGGAGACTTTTTGAAAAAACGATTTGGTATTGTCATCACGATACACCGGAGATAATCAATTTCGGAAATTTTAATAGCGATTGTGGTAATCTAGTTCGGAAGTTTTCGATTCCGTTTCCGATATTGATTTCGAATGATTTAAAATAACCGTGCAGAAGTGGGACTCGGCGTAAGTAACGACTGTAAGGGCCAAAATTACTTTGTTCTGCTAATTGTCGCCATGCATGGCGTCATCGCGAAAGTGATAAATTTGAAGCCAACGGGTAGCAGAAGTATTAGTCACCAAAACATGATCACCATTTCCAAAATACTGTCTAATACGTTAACAGCAACGAGTATACTTGATATACCATTCTATAAATATTTAAATATACCACATTGTTCACGGAACGTAATATATTAGATTACAGATTTACATAACCTGAATTCTGGGTTAAATCATGTTATCTTAACATTATTATAACAAATTAGCATTAAAAAAATGTAGTTTGTTGAACCGAAAGCGCGTGAGATTTATTTATTTTGGAACGATTTTCTTCAAATTAATAATAATACCAGCCCTTTTAATGTCCCACTGTTGGGCACGGGCCTCCCCTCAATGCGAGTGGGATTAGGCCATAGTCCACCGCGCTGGTCCAGTGCGGGTTGGCAGACTTCTCATGTCTTTCGAGGGATTCTCTCAGACTTGCAGGTTACCTCGCGATGTTTTTCTTCACCGTTTAGCAAGTGATAATCATGGTTGAAAATGAGATTCGCACATGAAATCGAGAAATCCCAGAGGTGCGAGCCGGGGTTTGAACCTGCGATCCTCGTTACCGAGCCAAGCGTTCTACCAACTTGGCTATCACTGCTATTCTTCGAATTCAGTTTAAAAAAATCTTTGTTTTAGGAGCAAAATTAATGTAAGGCTAGGTTTTACAAAGTTTGCTAACAATTTATTTAAATAATCTTCACTCTGAACATCTTCAAAAGTAACGACGCAACTTCCAAACACTGTAAACCGATGACTTATTACCAAATTAATACATCTTAATAGAGCAAACAAACTCACACTATTCCCCTCTTCTTCTAACTTACTGTGCATAATATTTCTGTCCTTTACTAACGTGAAATAAAAATATCGTAAAATTTTTACTTAATCCCCCTTTAAAGGAAGCACGAGGTGTCGGGTAGGTCAGGATTAAATGGATCTATTTGTGTTCGGTAAGATGCAGGTGTTGGGTTCGATTCCGACAGAGATCGGGTACTCTACGAACGAGCGGGACTCTGGCTTGAGTTTGGAAAGACTTTACTTTCTATATTTCATGACGTACTTGTAATGGAAACGTTAACACAGTGGATAGATTGAAGTAGAGTATGTATAAGAAAATGTAGAGCAGACTAGTCAAATGTTATTACAGGTAGTGGGAAATCGGTGAAGTTCACCATTAACTAATCTATTTAAATTGTGATCTGCACCATTTTTAAGTATGAGAAATTGTAAAAAACGGATTGTATTTATATTAATTAAATAAAAATACAATCCGTTTTTTTCCTAAGTACCTATAAAAATAACTATAAAAGCATATGGTCAAAGAATATACGATAAAGTTAAATATAATGACTCAGCCCAGAGTCGCCCACGGTTGGTCAGTCGTCTAAATAAACTCTAATTCTTAGAAATATTAGCTGGTCTGATGTTTTGAATGAGTGATCTTTAGTAAGTACTTACTGAGTCGATGTTTTCAGAATTTAAGCGCTTAAGTAGGTACCTACGTGACCTAATAATCTGCATAAAGTTGTGTGTCTGTCTTTGTGTCACAACTAACCTGGGGGTTCTTACAATTATCTTGCCCATTCTTCTTGATAAGAAGAAGTTCCTTCTGTAATAGAGGTTTTTAGACATACTAAGTAGGAGGTACTTTTAGTTTACATGTCTTTTCAAGACGTGACGTTAACATTTAAGCGTGTTTCGTCGGTCTCACACCAAATAAATGAGTATACATATACAACATGCTCTTTCAATTTCATTTATTATTTTATTTCGGATATTATAATAATCCATAGCTTTTCGATGGCATTAAGACACACTCTAATTATTTATAGTTTATGGAGTATCTGGGTAGTATTCCCAATGTGGAATATTGTACACATTTGCTATTAGGGCCCAATGTAAATGGAGCGAGCTTCTTATCTTATACCGGGGCGACGATCTTCCTCAATGCAATTCGGACGCTAGTCCAGTGACTAGCTAAGTGGACGCATAGTCGAATATCTTCATGCTGGTTTTCTCGCGATATTTGCCTTAACATGTGATATTTGGGTACAACGTTATTAAAGGTAGGTAGGTAGGTGTTTTATCATCTTCCTTGCTACTTCCGAAGGTAGGTAGGTAGCCTTCGTCACAGCTAGTAACATCTGTTCGCGGGAATGTTAAGGTGGTGTTTCGCCACGCGGGCTTTATATGGCAAAACGGGTCATTGCTATTGAGACGCGACCTTAAGGCTGCGTGCGCGCCTCGCCAGCGTGTTTACTTTGATTTGATTATTATCTTTGTATTTCTTGGGTGGGGATTAGGGAATGAGGTGACCCCTGCAATATTTAGATTGAAGATATCTGGTTCAATAGGAGATTTTTTCTACCGCTTTGCAAAATAGATGAGTGCATAATTTTCTTTCCAAGTCCTCATAATTTCCTTTCGATTGATTTCGTTGGTAGTTCTAGACAGTTGGCTTCTCGTCTTCGTTGGTCACCGCCGTGGATCCTCGTTTACAGGAGTATCAGTGGCGGTAGTGTGGCAGGCCAAGTCCCAAAAACAAAAACTTAGTAAAAGAGTTCAAAGTTTAAAAAAAACGAAGTACCAGATTCAATGATATCTGATTGTAAGTGTCTAAGTTATTCAAAACTTATGATTTTAAAGTAAGCATTTTCCTAGAGTTCTTACAGGTAAACTTACGGCCATAATAATAGCGCAGGGGGGATGTTTCCCCTTTACAATCCAAAGGTCGTTCAAATCCCGGTAGCGTGCGGTCGTGGGGGTTTTCACTGCAAGCAAGACTATTTATGCATTCCCACATACTCAAAACCGAGGCGCTTATGGCGGTTAACACCTGGATGGGTGACCGCCCTTTAAACTGAGCGCTTCAGGTCGTGCTTCGGAATACATGTTAAGATATTAGCTCCCGGCCATTATTAGTAATTAAGCCTTCGGAGGCCTGAAAACTCCGACCCCAGAGTTGGCCGCTAGCCTATAATATGAACATACTATACTTAACTAATAGTAAACAAACCTACCAAAATATATTGATTTCTTATATTTACGCGAATACTACACATTGAAATAAACAAATTTTGTCGCGTTTATTTTACGTGCGGTTCCGTCTGCTTTACAGCAACCATAGTCACGGGAGGACTGAGGTGTTTGACGTCCTAGTGTCATAGTTTGATCTGGGGTACCCTCATATCAAGTTGTTGCTTGCGTACGTAAAAAGCATAAAATAAACGCGATAAAATCCGCAAAACTAGTTTCGTTACTACCAAAATATAATAAAAATCAACACAGAAATAATATGAGTACAACAGTCATACACACAAAACAAACAGCTTCAGCCAGTGTATGAACAAAAACACGAGTAGTATAAATAAACGGCAACCTTGACCCAAAGGCGAATAATCACTTCTACCAGCGAGACTGTAAATTATGAGAGTTTGAGGAAAACAGCCGGTTCAGAGTTGTACGAGTATTTTGTGACGTCATATGGCGCTTAAATACTAGTGTTGTGGTGTGAATAACGTTTCGAGTTAGTACTTTTTTACCTAGCTGCTAAAGTTTCCCTAGCCGTTCCAACATTCCCATAACAATGTACTTCTCAACGTAACGGATCATTTTAAAAAGAGCAATCATGGAGTTTCTTGCCCGTTCTTCTCCATAAGAGGAAGGTCTATACGCAGCAGAGGGTTGGCTCGGGCTAAGAGATGAAGATGGAAATTATATACTAGAAGTTAACAATGAATGTCTATAACGATACAGAATAGAAAATACGGAATTAACTAAGCCAATATTTGAAACGTATAGTGAGCTATTGTCTACTGCCAGACTAAGGAGTGGCCGAGGGGACCATGGGTCCCCCCCCCCAGGCAAAATCCTGTCTATGCTCCCCACGATCCACAGACTAACCAGAGCAAGAGACATGCCAGTCACTTATTTCATTCGACTTATGCTAAAAAATACTTGTAAAGTCCGCTGACCCGCTGAAGCCCAATTCAACAGTCTATGGAAGCAATTCAATCGCTTTTCTAATCAACAACAAATTACTTTTTAATAAGAGCCAATCAGATCGCAGTGCGGCTTCCGATGTCACCGCGGATACGCGACTAGACTGTAAGTAATAATTCAATTAGTGTAATGTGTCGGCTATTTCTCCACTGCTTACCAATTTGTTTACAACCACGGTTGTGCTGTGCAAGTGACGAACGCAAGCGAGATACAGAATATAGAGTCAGCAATAACTGCACCTTGGCCTTGTCGGTACATTTGAGTATGTTTCGAAATAAACAATAAAAAGGGACATTTTCGAAACGTGAGCCGAATCCACCAATTTTTTTTTGTTTCTGCATCGCGCATCGTGGGAAAGCTACTGGAATCATTTTGTTAAAACTTAGCAATATGATAGCTTATAACTCGGCTATATACAATACATTTTGTACCGGAAAATGAAAGGGGTTCCGAGGGATAGAGCAGAAACTGAATCTCAATTATTGTTCCTTATCTCTACATCCGGATCAGAACAATCTCTATTGTACAATTGACATGTTTTTTCTCAGTATGTTTTTATCTGTGTGAATATTATACCTTGCAGGTAAGGTCTCTATGGTCCATGGTTTTTAATATACCTGTCGCCTTTTACGAAATCTTTGCAAATATTAAAAGTGGGGCTATAGTCTGCAGGAGATTAATCGCTCCCCGCTTATAGCTTGTGTACTCCATCGTGTTTTAACCGGCGGTCAATTGTGCAATTTCTATCAATCGCCGAGATGTGTGTAATTGATTGAAAAGACGTGTGACAGCTCGCCAATTATGCGCCCGCGCACACCGACCGACGTTTTGTCTCTACATAAATATGCAGATTGATATAGCGCATTAGAAATGTCAAGTTCATGATGGAAGTATGTTATAAATATAAATGAATATCAAATAATCTATTACCCGGCCTGATAGGCAATGTTGGTAATGACCCAGCTTTCTGTACTCAGGGTCCCGCGTTCGAATTCCGGTAGAGGCAAATTTTGCGTGATAAGCATAAATGTTTGCACCCGCGTCATGGATGTTTAATATACCGTTTAGAAACAGGACGCTCAATTTATAAAAAAAAACAAGCTTCAGTTGCTATCTATGTCAATAGAAAACACATCTGCTCATTCGAAGACACCCGCAAATTGTAGCGTAGGCGAGCTGATGGACTTTATAGCGTTTGATGAGCTTGGCATTTCTAAGGAACACGATGGCCGGTATTCAAGTCTCTATTAAATCTAGAATTTATTTGACAGCTGTGCCAAATGTTAAGATGTTGCAGAGAAAATGAAAGTGTGCGCTAATGGGATGAGATTGATGACGCGTTTTAATATGTATATTGCGTACAGGAGCCTTTGTCCTCACTCTCAGAGTCCGATGGGACGGCAGTCCGACACGACTGCGGAGTGATCAGGCGCAGGACCGACGGCTTTACGTGATCTCCAAGACTCGAGCGAGTGATAATCATGGTTGAAAATGAGATTCGCACATGAAATTCAGAATCCGAGGTGCTGTTGCTCTCTGGATACACGTCATGCGGAAACCATGACCTATTTGTACCTATTTCAAACTCGGCAAAGTGGGTCAATATGCAGAAAACATTTTATTCAGGATCAAAAAGGATCCTACTGCAAAAGTGCAAGCGAATGAAGATACAATAGTCATGGTATAATAATATGTTACGATAGATATTATCTTCCGTCACTAGGTCACGTGATCAGCCCACGACTACGTCATCGGCCATCTTCGACCAAGACCTAGTACTTATATATTGAAGACAGCCAATGGCAGCATTTGACATAGTCTTGAGCCATTCAACAATGCAATTAATCATAATTAAAGCTATAACTTACCAGTGCAAAAATATCCAACTGTCATGAATCACTATCACTAAAGCACTGTCACTTAACACACACAGCTCGTATCGTACTCGGAGTCAGTTCACCTCATGTCGGTCTCGTCACTTGCTACTGTCACTTCACTGGTCATAAGTTTTATTAAACCTGGAACCAAAACAAAAAACTTTATAAGTACTAACATATATTGATTTCTTATATTTACGCGAATACTACACATTGAAATAAAACTACCACCTCAGTCCTCCCGTGACCATGGTTGCTGTAAAGCAGCCGAAACGTCGGGAACGTAAAAACGAAAAATAAACGCGATAAAATCCTTAAAAAATTGTTTTATTTCAAAGTACTAACATAGTTATTTTATAGGTAAATAGCAATTCTCTTCTATGTTTCCAGTTGGTTATAAAATAGATCCACTGTGCGAGTAAAAATTTCTTGATCACTATTATAATTATAAGCAGATACCACTGATTATATTGTTGATGTGCATGACGGTGATGATGATGTGAACCCCATACTGTTATCAATAAAACTATGGATACTCTGCTATAAGTTTACCGGAAATCTTTGGGCTACTTAAAAAGTCAAATGAAACCATTATTATTTGTATTTCATTCACTCGTACACGTTTAGGAACACAATGTATAATATTCCACCAAAATTCCAAATCAAAGATATATTTTTTTTCGAAAATTAAACACAATTGACAACCTACATCTTTCAGACATCATCATCATCTGTTGTTTCATCTGTTGTATCTTCAATCTCCCGCCAAAAAGTCACTTCCCAATTCGCCCTACACGGGAATCGAATCGATAACCACCCGGTGCAGTGATCGGAGTGACCGCCGCTCAAACTACTAGAGACAGTTTTAATGTAATCTTCCAAATATGGGTTTACAAGAGCCCTTAACCTATCCCTATGGATAATACAAGTATCTTTCATGCTAATTTTATCCCGAAGGCCCGACCCGCGCCGGGTGTTCCATATAAGAATGACTAACTCGATTCTTATCAAATCCTAGCTTATAAATAGCATCGCTCCGGAGAGCGGCTCGAACAAAGCCCGCAGGCTAGACGGGG
Source organism: Pheosia gnoma (assembly GCA_905404115.1). NCBI lineage: Eukaryota > Metazoa > Arthropoda > Insecta > Lepidoptera > Notodontidae > Pheosia > Pheosia gnoma. The sequence goes on from FR989913.1 coordinate 508,121, forward strand.
TTAATTTAGTATCTATCTGTAATGCACTTTCAAGATAACATTATTCCTTAAAATATCTGACCAATTATAGTTTGTATCTAAATGTGTGGTTAAATATTAATGAGAAATATCTCAGGGTTCGTAGTATATAGTCTGGTTTCTCGTAAGTTTTTTTTTTTTTTTTTTATACATTATAGGCAATTATTTGATCTCGATCTCACCCGATGGTAAGTTCCTTTTGTGTAGAGTCGCAGGTTCATTGCCCATTTTGTATCTCTATGGTTTGGTAAAAAAAATAACTATATATATTATAAAAGTACTGAATAATAATGATCACATCTGAAATAAATTCAATAACTTTTTAAATTCAACTATCTACATTTACTTCTTGTAATAAATAATATATAAATAATTGTCCAAATATATCATACTAGCTTATGCCCGCGGCTCCACCCACCGAACCTCGATGAAACAAAGCCTATAGTACGTAGTGTATAGGGATAATGTAGCTTTCTATTAGTGAAATATATTTCGGAACCGGATCAGTAGTTCCGGAGATTACTCCAATATCCAAACTCACAAACATTACCTCTGTTACATAATAACTGTACCGGCGAACTTTGTACCGCCTCAGAATCAAATGCATGAGAAAATGGATCTATAATATTATTTTTTTCCATTTTTAACAGTTATTCTGCTATTCGGGGCGGGGAAAAATTCAAAAAATCAAAGATCATAAATATCGGCCCACCCGTTCTTGAGTTATAAATGGTGTACGAACACGACTTTGTGTTATGTATATACGAGTATATTTATATATACTAGTAGGAGTTATTGATCTACCAATTATTAATATAGAAAAGAGGCAATTAGATTGTCTAATTTTATTAGATACCTACTTTTTCACATCATCTCAGTTTTCGTAAACTCATTCCAAGCTTTTTTGTTTTCTACAAAACGTATTCTATTCAATCCTACAGATTTCTATTCTATCCTACAGATCACAGTACTAACCAGAATCTATTCAAATAACTTAGAATAACCGAAGCGAAATACCTAACTACAGGTTACTAGTCGCGGCGCCTGCGCAGGCCGACGCGCCCACGCGTAACCTTGAGCTCTATCGACTTGTAGGTTTCCGAGATTTTGTCCGTTAAAAAATAAACAGATAATAATACCTAAGTATCGCCGGACGCACTCACCAACTCTACAATCCCAGAGATACTCGTAACCGCACTATTTCTCACTTTACAGCCTTTTGTCCAAATTTTTTGTATAAATAGAGTTAGACATAGAGTATCTCCATTATATCCTTGGCGACAAACCTCTATACTTCAATAACTTGATACTGGCTGTATTGTAAAATTCTCCAACAGGGCCGCCAGACTTTCGGAGATTTAATCTAGCTTCTACCCGCAGTTCCACTCGCGTGACGTCGATGCAACATAGCCCACAGAACTCAGGGATAATGTAGCTTCCTATAAATGAAACAATATTACGAATCGGATAGTCAGTAGACCCGGAGATTACCCCCTACATCCATACTAACAAACCTTACCTCTTTCTCTTATTAGTATAATAACGAGCACACCAACTATACGGTGCCACAATAAGCAACGCTTGTATTATGGGTACCGTGCTGGTATGCAATGGACTGAGGGCGAACTCAGTATATAACACTTACATAGATATTAAACATCCATGACTCGGGTACAAACATTCGTGCTTATCACACAAAGTTTGTCTTTACCAGTCTTCGAACCCGGGACCCTCGGCGCAGAAAGCAGGGTCAATACCAACTGCGCCAATCAGATCGTTCATATATAGATGGATAAAGCGTTACATTTACCACTTACAATTCAACTTAAAACTAAATTATATCTTTGATATCAACCGGAAAGTCACAGCGCAGGTTGGGCGTGCTGCGCCTGCGCTGCCCACGCCGAACCTTGGGCGACACCGGGGGCGGGGGCAGCCGTTTCCGAGATCTTGCGGGGCAGACAAACTTTCAACTAAATACACTTATTACTCGTATAAAACTAACGAACTATATAAACCCAAGCCCTAGAATAGTATAATAATCAGACCAAGTTGGTCAAAAGTGAAAATTTTGAATACATTGTCTTTTTATTGCGAGTCAATTTAAGTTACTCGGTCGAATACGACTTCTAGACCAACAAAGCAAAGGTGTTTTTTTTTAAACCGCACTATTCGGCTAGATCCGAGGAATATGTTATGTCAGAGAGAATGATGTTTATGAATTTGAGGATAAAGTAATTAGTATAAACAATAAACCTTTATTAGGACTCTTTAGCGGGAAGTTGAAAATTTTGTTTTATTAAAAAAAAAAGTAGTAGGTTCATAAACGTGCACGATTGAAGGAAATTGAAATAAAATAGTTTAACTTGACTTTTCAACTTCTCCCAAGATATCCGGTAAATTTTCAGAAAGTTATCCAGAGCTTTATTGATCCAGGCAGGGGATTAATTTCCTCATCATCATTATCATCAGGGGTACTTAAATTCAATAACAATTATCAAGAAATACTCGACACTGGCAAAAATGGCACTATTTTGTAGCCAACATGTGTGCCAACATTAAAACAAGAAAAAGAATAAACTTTTTAAATTATTTATCCCTCTCGTATTAATGGGAGTCCCGAGCCCAACAGTGAGACATTAAAAAGGTCTGGTATTATTATTATAATTATTTAACTATAAATGAATCTTTATAAATGTTGATTATGATTCAACCGCCCCTGTTCTTACTAACAATCCGGTGAGTACTATAGAAATGCAAGTAACTGAATAGCTATTTATGAAATACCTATACAGAGTAATTCAGAAAGGATATACTAGCCCTTGAACTTGCGCTTCTTTTGCGCAATTGTTACCATTATGACGTGAAGTCAGAATTATGAAATGTCAATTTGAAAAAAAAAAAAAAAAATCCGGCAAAATAACAATTGTGATTGTTTGTGAGCAAATTTATATTTGAAAAAAAAGCCTACCTAATCACAGCCTAATGAATCACACCGTGTTTATGGTAACAGAGGGTACCATAGAGGACGTAGGGCGTAGAACACCATAACAAACAATAAAACGCCATATTACAATTAAGTTGTTAACTTATCGATCAGGCAATTACGGGCCGGCAGAGTTATTTAGCAATCGTTTAAGTAAATTAACTTGTAGTTCTAAATGCCGAGATGACAGCATAATTTGTCATAAATATCCTCATAGGTTTATTTAATAGTTAAGCCCTTTAAAAAGCCTGACCTATAAGTTTCCGGTAGTCGTAGTAGAGTCTCGGAAGGCTTCTTTTTTTTTTTTTTTTTTATTACATTATAAGCAAGTATTTGATCTCGATCTCACCTGATGGTAAGTGACGATGAGATCTACGATGGAGCATACTTGCCTAGGTAGGAAGGCGGCAGTAGATAGAGGCACATGCAGCGCAACTGATCTGACCCGCCATCCATGAATGGTAACACCGAACATCATGCCGGAACACGGCTAGGCCGCTTGGCGACATGGCTTTGTTCAGTGGGTGGTGACTAGCCACGGCCGAAGCCTACCACCAGTAGAGTTGTCACCTGGTTGGCACCACCCAGGGTCACGTGTAGGGTATCTCGAGGGTACCTAATTCTCCTACGGACGAAGGTGACTCGACCCCAAAACTCAAGCTTCTCAAGCGACTCAAGCTTCGGTAGGTACACTATGAATAAATGGATAATGACAACCTGATTCCCGACCTTTCGACTGCTTTACAGCAACCATGATCACGGGAGGACCATGGTTGCTGTAAAGCAGCTGAAACGTCGGGGACGTAAAAAACGTATAATAAACGCAATAAAATCCGTAGGATTATTTTTATTTCATTGTGTAGTATTCACGTAAATATACGAAATCAATAGAAACTATGATATACTTTGAGTTAGTACTTTTTTGACCAGCTCGCTAAAAATCTGCCTAGCCGTTCCTACATTGTTCTCATATACCCCTAACACTGTACTGCTCAAAAATATAAAATATATTTTTAAATATATTTAGGATGTAAAATATATTTTTAAATTTACCAAGGACTTTCTTGCCCGCTCATCTCCATAGTAAAGGCATTCCGAACGGGTGGTAAAGTTGTAGCTTAGCATTTTGTAACTATTTTGACGATTCATAAGTACTGTACTTAATGGATTACATAAATTAAAATATTCTGATTCCGACTACCTTTACGAGCAATATAATGTTGATATTGTTGTATGAGTGGATACGGGCGCATTATAGTTAAGAAACCCGCATGGTATATAGTCACCATGGCAACCTACTCAACAACTTAGCTCAAAAATTAATTCAGGAAAACCCGTTGGTGTAACGTTCACACAATCGCGTCTAAATTCCTGATGTCAATTCGTTAGAGTTTTATGCACTATTGTGTGGTAATTTTAATACTTAAATACTGTGTACTGATGTCATTGGCGAATACCTAATGTGACGTTTCGATTCATCAAATTATGTCCGGTGATTTGCCCGTGATGCACGATTAAAAAGACAAGATAGAATTTAAAAAAGCGACGATTATATTTATGTATCGTAAACAATTATAATAATGTTTCAATGGCGACCAAGTTAACATTTTATTAAGTAAGGTGTGCAATATTTTAAGAGGTAAAAGTACATTATGTTTTTGAAGGGAAAGCGAACCAGTTGCGTTTGACCGCGCACACAGTATAAAATAATATCGCCAGACGAACACACAAACTATACAGTCCCACACTAAGCAACGCTTGTATTATGGCTACCGTACAATGGACTGAGGGCGAACTCAGTATATAATACTTATATAGTTACTAAACATCCATGACTTGGGTACATCACACATTCGTGCTCATCACACAAAGTTTGTCCCTACCGGGATTCGAACCCGGGACCCTCGGCGCAGAAAGCAAGGTACCCACTGCGCTAATTAGGTCGCTAAATATAGTGTTTATTTAATTGTTTTTTTTGGAGATTAAGATGGATATAATAATAATTCAAGCTACAACACCACTAGACCCCATAAAACATTTTCTACTACACCTTGCACGTGTAGATTTGTGTGCAACATAATTAGTGACATTATATTTTATTTAAGACATAGCTCGACATTGGTAGCGCCATCTGATCAGCTAAGGTCGCGAGAACCTCGGCCGATTAGTCACAGGCGAGCTCATGGTCAGAAGCCATATACGTAGGCAGACACACGGCGGGACAACCTGAACCTTAAACACAGCTCATAAAGGCGAATATCGAGTGGAGTGCCCGGCAATACATTATTGCAAAGTTGTTGTACAGATATTTTATAAGGGTCTTAATTAATGGGAAATGTACTGAATTCTCGAGGCGGAGATAATTTTAATTGTGTTTATTGTGTACCGTTTTATTTTTAAAATACAATTAAGTACTTACCTGGTTAAGTGGACAAATAAAGTCAGGAATTCTCTCGAAGGGTTGCCCCGAGATGAGAAGATTACACACCCTAGTCAAAGATCATTCAAATTGTACAAAAGAGCCATGGCTTATCGAACGATTTCGGTTGCTAAGTCATAACGATAATAATTTAGCGATTTTTGCAAGACTATTATTGGAACTAGCGATAATTCTCCGAATCGTATAGAATAAAACTGTCAACTTAATGATTCAACCTAGAGCTATGAGAAAAAATATCGTCTTATTCGATCACTAGTTTCCAATTGGTTCTATAAGTCTTGCTGCACGCCCAAGCTTCTAGTCTGCTATCAAAATGTTACTTTTGAGGATGAAGAAAACTGTAAAAAGTAACAATCACGATACCATTACGAGTTCATTATGAGCAGATTGTGTCAGCAGGTTCAGGGCATAGCCTGTTGCTGAAAACACTAGTTCCTAAAACAGTAGGTGTTAATTTAAAAACGACTCTTAAAATACCCACATAAAGACTAGGATAAGATTAAACCTACAAAGCGCTTGTAAGCTAGCCATACCGTTATATATACAACCGGATCGTTTGAAGCATGTCACAATATCTTTTTTTTTATATATATTTTTAAACCCAATCTTACAGTACCTGGCCGTAAATATCACACATCGACGTTTCGGCTTTGTAGAGCGCTTTGTCACCCATAGGTACCTCTAACCAAGAGTATTTTTCAAAAGTCGATGTGTATTTTTTACGGCCTGGTAGTATGAGTAGTTTTATTTTCCTTACGATCACCTGTCGTATGAATTGATAAACCCAATCAAGTAACTAATTTGCATCCTTTGTGGTCCACAATGATGTGATTCGCTCGAAGTGACGACGATAGCTGGCGTTACTTTCACTCACTATAACTTTTTTTTTTCGGTAGTGAGATGGAAAAAAAACATTACAGCTGATTCTTGAGTAAAAATACGCGTAATTGGTAACATTACGCTAATTTTAAAAGGGTTACACAGAGAGTATGGTGTTATTGGTGTTTTGTGCGAGAATCCTTAGAAGTTTTGTGGGAAATTCAAGATGAGATTACATAGAAGTGGAAAGGAGTATGAAGAGTATGATAGTGTAAGGAAATTGAGAACTGACGCTGAGCGGGAAGAAGCCGTGAACCGACCCTACGATCACAGCCTAGCTCCGCTCAGCTCCAATAAAGTGTCACCCTTATACGACACAGACGATAAAAGGATAATTCCACGGACAAAATCTACAATTAAAATTGATATCATAATAATTTAAAAATAAAAATAACACCTTATTGTAATACATTTAACATCCAAATTAGGATAATATTGTGAAGACATAAACAACGTTGTCTGTTAACACAGTATCAATCAAATCACGTCAAAGTTGTCTGAGAACGTTGTGGTATGGTACTTCCATGTACATAGGCCATGAGGCAGCGTATTCAACATTCATTAACATTTATAATCTATTATGAGACAATTAAGTACTTAACTAATATAACATTTGTTTCAGAGTCAGCCATTCTAAATTCAAATGTTATTGATCGTAATTTTTGAAAGCAACACAGTTCGGTGTTTGATAATTATCTATGAACCTTATGATTCATTATTTTATTTTTTTCATTTAGTTAGTATCCTTCTTTATTGTAGCTTAGTATTTTTTAGTACCAATCGGTACCGTGCAGCTCCTAGCACTAGTTGAAGCTTCGTTCAACCCTCACCCCTCACCCTGAAACACGCAAAGTAGCTCCCCAATAAAACTTGCTACGTTATTCAACTGTGCTGTAGCGGATAGCCAATTGTTATAAGTTTGACGGTATCTATTTTCGTCTCGCAATCAAATGAAAAGGGCACCATTCATGACCCTTATAAGTTTTAGTTTAGTTTAGTTTAGTTTAGGAGAATCTCACAAAAGTGTCATTTATGACAACCATAAATGTCAACTGCCACTGTCAAATGTCGTTTGGTGGAAAAGGGTTCAGCCATTTCCAATATAAGCGATTTCAGCACTATTTTAATAATCATCATGAGCCTATTAACTTACATTAAGGTAATGTGGTCGCATTACAGGCAACATTATTTATTGAAAGGAATTACGAGTAGCTTCGGCCTCCTAGACTACCCCGAACAATGGCGACGGTTTATTACATCAGTGCATTGAAACATCAGTCAAAAACAACATTACATATTCCAGTCAGGTGTCAACTCGGCATACCATCAATAGCAACGCAAAATAATTTAAACCTTACACATGCGTTGTAAAGTAAGTTTTGACTAAATAGAAATGCTACCTTCTGTTTTGACATTTTCGCAACATTGCCATAAATGTAAGAGTCGCGAATTGTTTTTGAGAATGAAAGTAAACACACATCAGCTGTTTTCTTTCCATTAACCAGTAGGCCCAAAAGTTAGTTAACCAGCTGTTGGCCTATTTGTCAACAAAGACTAAGTCCAAATTTCTAAATTTAAATTAGGAAAAAATTGACTTAATTCTTGTGTGACAAGTGCAAGTAAATACGGAATTTCTTTTAAAATGTATCAGTTCTAAGTCTAGCTAAAGTTTATAAACAGGTTAAGGGGGAAGCTCAGGGTCAGGGCGCGAAATTCAAATTGTCAATGGTTTTTATTTTTTTACGAAAAATTTGGACATCTTTACGATGTAATTTAGTGTTTTGCGATATTAGCATTCTGCATTGGATGTCTCGATGTATTAAGTTTGCTTAAAAAAGTACCTAATCCGATACAATACCATAATGTTTGTAAAAACCGCTACTTTTACTAACTTAATGGTGTTGTATCGCCTTAGGTACTTTTTTAAGCAAACTTAATACATCGAGACATCCAATATAGAATGTTAATATCGCAAAACACTAAATTACATCGTAAAGATGTCCAAATTTTTCGTAAAAAAATAAAAACCATTGACATTTTGAATTTCGCGCCCTGACCCTGAGCTTCCACCTTAATTAAACACAGTAATCTCTTATTTAAATACTCTATACACGAATATATAATCAATACACTTACTCATATTTGAAGATCTTGGTAAACTCACCAATAATCTAAAATTATACTTGACCCCCTAAATAAAGGATTAAATTTAAAATTTTATTCAAAGACAATTTTGTATTCAACACAGTGCTGTGACATAACGGGCTAAGGATTAAAATCGCTTGTTAATTGCACGTTACAGTGGTCGCCCGCCATATTGGCTCCAGGAAGTGACACGCCGCCATGTTGTCAAAATAGAAACTGTTATGCCGCGAAATTGGGTGAACCCGAGACGACGGTGGAATTAGGTAGATTAATTAATCTTTTTACTATTACAATGTGAAAACGGAAATATAATTTGGGCTGAGACTTTAATTTTATGATAAAATTATTAAAAAAATGTTAGCAATTTGACAAATTTTTAAGCAAAGCCATGTAAGTATTATGCCAGAAGATACATTATTTTTATGTCGACACCGCGGTAATGATTCGAATATTTTGTCGGATAAAGAAATTACTAGCATACGCTTTTTGTTGTTTTTAATTTATGACGACCAGCGAGCAATTTGTAGAGAATTGCAGGTTCGACTTTATTAGGCACATTGACTAGGTAAGTATTACTAGTCACACTATAATATTATCCACAATCCAAAGTCCAATGTTTTCATAAACACAAATCGTTCATCAATGTTATTATTTTTTTGTTACGCTTCAACAGAATCGATCGATCAATCAAGTATTTTTTTTTAAATCTTTAATGTAATCGTCATTATACGAGCTAATTATAATGGTCCTAACTCCGGACATAGGTATATCGAGTAGCTATGCCATAGACTAGGCAGAATCTAAAGTACGTCCTACAACGGTCCCAAAGATAAGTCTATATTGTTTGTTTACCTCATTAATTTAGTCTTCACAGTATGCCTATTATGTACGACCACTTGCCGCCCTGAGTAACGGCGCTAGTAGCAATCGCTCACCAAAAATCAAACCATCACACATCAAAGTAAAGCCACTAAAAACGAAACAAACCTCCATAAAAGAGCCCATAAACGAAACGCCAAAACGTTACGAAATTCAAAAAGTTATTGCGCAGTTATTAAGCATGATTATGGTGAAAATTAATCTGTCGGTGCGCGTGCGCCGCTTTGATCTATCACCCACTAGGAAGCGGCTCCGCGACTCTTAACTGCAGCTAAATATTTGTGATCGTTCCTTTTTTATTTTCGGTCGCGTTCCGTGAAGTTTTCCGGCTTTCCGTACATTCTAAATCCGTGTGGAATGTTAACTAGCCATCTTTGTTGCGCCAAAACAACGGCTTGCTTTTTTCGGCCGAGTTTTGTATTTTTTTTAAATATCTATGTAGCGTTGCAAAATTAGTTACTTCAACAAAAAAAACATAAATTAGTAAGTAATTACATTACACGAAGCAATGATAGTCAAGTTGGTAGGTTCTAACACCGGCTCGTATTTCTGGCATATATGGATTTCATAAGCGAATCTCATTTTCAACCGTGAATATCACTTGCTAAACGGTGAAGGAAAACATCGTGAGGAAACCTGCATGTCTGAGAGCACCCCTCGAAAGACGTGTGAAGTCCGCTAGCCCGCACTCGGCCATCGTGGTGGCCTATGTCCTAATCCCCTCGCATTGATGCGAAGCCCGTGCCCAACAGTGGGACATTAAAAGGGCAGGTATAAGTAACTAATTAATGCAAAGTTTAAATACACTAATTGAAATCAAAATAAAATACTGTCACGCCTGTAATCTCAAGGGCCAGGCAGAGGGATATTATTGGCATTTTATAAATGCAGAAATCTTGGTAATTTGATACACAAGTGTTATATATTCATACCATCTGTTAATGTTACACTAAGGATTACACAGTCAAAAAGTAAGCAGAAAAATAGATAACACTTCGCGATAGGAACGCGTAATTTGCATCTTATGATAAACATTATCACGAGTAATTATGCAATGTTATTACAGTATATAAAATTATATGAACGACATTTTTATTATGTTTTTATCTATGACTATTAGATTGGTTGGAAAAGCAAGTTCATGAACCATACATGACCATGATGATTGGAAATACAGAGTTGAATGTAAATTTAAATAGTTAAAGAGGTAACCCTTAAAACAAAATATATACATAATCCGTAAATCTTGAATACTTTATTAGTGCGGTAAATCTGCTCTACTGTAAGCGCAGCTCTGAAGAATACGTTAGTGTTCCATAACAAGCCTTATCAAATATTTTTTTTAAACAAAATAGGTACGATGTCGCGGCTTAAGTATCAAAGCGACTGATAAGCGTGCGAAAGTTGTTATGGACGGCACTAGACTTCAGGGTTGCAAGGCGAGGTGTCCGGACAACGGGGGGAGACTTTATTCTAACGCTTCATACAAGAGCCCTAATGCAAAAAATTCGCACGCGTACTGTAGTGCTATTCTGTAATGACAACCTCACATCTCACGCGTGAATTATCGGGTAAAATGTAAAATATGTATTGAAATTCTACAATTCACTTTTGGACTCACGCGTGAGAATTGAGATTGTCGTTACAGAATAGGACTACTGCACGATATTCCCCGAAGACCATTACGCTATGTGCTCATTCGTTTTAGTAGTACTATCGACAAACGTTTTTTATCTGTGTTTTTTTTTCTAAACGGATATGTGGCCCAACGAATCTCAACAAACCTACACAACTTGATATCCAAAATCTAAACTAAGCCAACATTGCACCGACCCGGTCAGCCTCTACAAGTCGGAACACGGTTACAGAACCCGTTTGTAAGCCGACCATGTACCAAAGCTTGGACTTGTTAGAAAATCCATTTGGCGACATGTCCATTATAAATTGGACGAGTTAGGGGATCTCGAAGGGCCATGAATGAATTATTCATGAGATGAACTATTTTTTTCCGTCAATCGGATATTTAGGGTTAACAGGCTTGTCGAATTAAATAAGTTCGTCGTTGAGTTAAAATTAAGAAAGTTGAAATAATTGTTTAACCTGATGCTGGAAAATGCTGCAGCAACATCTTCAATTTAATAAAAGGTAATCTGTGATAGATTCTATACACTATTATTGTTTAGTTTTGCTTGAAGCAGTAAGTACTACGGTGAATATCTTATTGCATGCGCGTTGATTAGTCTTCAATCAGACTCGTGTTATATCGACTCTGAAGTTACCAGTTTTTGCATACCATTTGACGGCAGCCCTGATTATCATTAATTATTGTTGATGCACATTTAAAGCATATCTCGACCGCTGTTATTAAGAAAAGGGCCCTTTTTGCTAAACCATATTTAATGTTTTAATAATGCGATTATAATCGTCCGAAAACTGTCAGTTAATCCAAATCAAAATTATACGTCGTAGCAGGCTGAGGCGAAGATTGTGTTACGATTTGGATACCGATCGGGTAAAATGTGGCCGGAAGTCCAAAACAGGGGCGTGTGGAGACGTAAAGGGGGGGGGGGGGCATTGCCCAGCAGTAGTTCGAAGAACATCTTCTCATGTCGTAGAGTTAAGAAAAAAAAATATTAATGATAATTTATATCTGCCCCCCTAGGCCTATACCAAATAAATGATTAGACTTTGGTTTTGAAACATGCTATAAAATACACATATGTTATGTTTTAGAGGAGTTTAAAGGAAGCCACGTATTTTGAAAAACAGCCTGATCAGGTTTTATAAGAATATATTATTTAACGTGAAAAAGTCGTAGGTAATAAAATTATAGTTAAGCCCCTAATGGAACTAATAAAAACTAAAGCTAATAAGAATACTACCCGTTTTGGTTTGACTCAAAGTCCATTGTGATTTAATAGCTAGAGCAGGTATTTAAATTAAATACTCTATTTATGACCTAGGAACTTATAGTCGCGGTTCGATTCACGTGAATTTAAAATAATATACGTAATAAATATTCGGGTTGAGGATTATAATAAAATATTATTTAGTTTTAAGCTACCTTTCTGCGAAATTTTATTTAAATAGATACATTCATTTAGTCGTAAAGGTTGCTACAATGAAACGGAACGAACACTCGGTCTAAATTAAAGTCATAATATTTTATTTTATGTTTCATCAACCTACTGGTTTAATAATGTCGTATTAAGAGTTTTTTTTTTAAACTGGATAAAGGTATAGGACACACTTGCGCATAATTTTTGTGCTTACACAAAATATATTTTTTTCAACACTCGTAAAGTGACTCTTATTGCACCGATTTTAGGTTCATAATGTAGTTTGTTTTAATACGCGTGGTTTTAACTTCATAATACCGCAATAGTGTTTTTAATGTTTATGTTTTAAGGTGAATGCTCAGGGTCGGTTGCCACACATTTTCGATAGATGGCCCTGTTTTTCTGCAACTAGTTACACGAACATCGAGCATCTATGAGACTTGATGTTGCAAATTTCGAGCACTACTACGACATTGCATTGATATATCTAAAAGAAATCATTTATAATGGACGAGAAACCATAGCTTAGAAATTCATTGTATAAATAGGCACTCACACATATACAAATACACGTCTTTTTGTGCCGCTAGAGCGCAGCACTTGTTAAAAGTCTCGCATACTAAAAGTTGTCTTTTTATGCCACAAGATAGAGCGATCATAAAAAAACTTATTTATCGGTTGTAAAATAATAGAAATACTTTTGCGAACTTTGCAATATTCGTTTCAGAAATAAAAGATAGAAAAGAAAAATGTATACTTTCATGTTCGTAAATATAATGTTTATTGTATAGATCTTATTTATATTAGTTATATATATTAGTTAGTTTCCCGCCGTGCGTAGCTGCAACCAACAAGGTCTGCTCTCAGCACTAAGTTGGGGCATCCGAGGGATGCCTCAACGCTGGTTTTCAGAGCAAGGCCTTGATGACGCATTGATGCCGCGCAACATGATATAATACGTTGAGTAATGAAAAATCGTAACAAAAAAAAAACAAATGCGAAATGAGAATTAAATAAAAGCATAATAAAAACAAAATTGACGTGCACAAAATAAAATAAAAGATATAATAATAATCAAATAAAGTCGACATGTAGAAACAAAAAGCCGAACACCCATCCCGAGCTGCCATTTATTACGCACACCGCGAGCCGCGGCCGCCGGCGCCGATGCGACGTCGGCAGCGCGGGGCGCGGGGCGCGGGGCGCGGCGAGGAGAACAAAGCCGCGCGCAGGTGCGCACAGACATTCATTCAATGAATGTCCCCTAAGGGCTGTTATTCGCAGTTTTGAGTTCGCAATCATATAAACTATTGCAGAAATAATATTTTCGTTATATTACTACCACCATGTTAGCACGGCCGAGCTGTGTGTTTTGGAAATCTAATATTCAGAATCAATCATTCAAAAAGACACGATCACCGGCAAGATTCGAACTAGCTATGGTACACATTTGCATCAACCGTGTAGAACAATAGGCTACGTAGACCACTAGTCAAGAAGACGAATATTTCGATAGGTTTCAATGATATTTACAACCAATTGAAACAATGACGACATATTCATTCATTCATTGATTATTTTAAAAAATAAATACATGCCTTAGGTAGGTATGTATTTATTTTTTACTCAGGTTGTTTTATTATAATAAACCGAAAAAAATATGTTTTGGGTGCAGACAAATCCTAAAAACTTGGATTACAGGAAATAGGGATTCATGACGATCTGCACACACAGATAATAACACACCCCAAGTGGCTCAAGATTAAAAAAAACGTAGGTACATTACAAAATGATGTCTCCTACCTAGATAGGTATAGATATGCCTAGATAGTAATTGTAGTATATAGAATTTTAAAATATATAGACTAACAAAAATTACGTATTTATTTATTTGTCAAGTTTACAATTAAAAATATAGATAGTGTACCTACTAGATGAATAAATAAACGATTTTGTTGTGTAGGTACCTACCTAAGCGCTTAGATGAAATAATAATGTCACGATGAACAAAAAACTATTAGAGCTATACTAATTTTATAGTTGTAGTGTTGTGACCAAATAAGTAATGATATCGATCCCATATATTTATTATGTTTTGAACAAAGACAAATACAACAAAAACATTCAAATGATAAACATAAAATAGAATCATAATAATATAGAAGTACAGGAACTTATAATAAATGTTGGGGAGAGCTCAATGAGTGACTTGATGATTCATCAGATTTCGATTATAATAAATAAATAAAGAATCAACATAATATACTTACATCTTGTAATGAAATGTAATATAAGTTAATAAATTTGTACAAAAATATCCAGCAATAGTTTAGTTTCTTACACTTTGTAAAAAAATATCGTGTCTGTTATCGTGTTACGTTCATCGATAGCTCCATCCCTATCAGTTTCTCCGACTCTGCTATGACCTTGTACGTGCGTAAGCGGCATATTTTTATTAAAATAATGTATACAGAATTTAAAAAAGACGCTCGTTCAAGTTTCCACAGGAATTGTCATCGAGAAAGGAAAGAAATGGAAATAGTATAAGGGCCAGTGTTGCCAGATTGGGTATTTTTTTCGCAATTAAGGGTAAAAATTTTGGCTCTGGAGAAATTTTGGAGAAATGAAATTCTTGGATAAAAATTTGGAGAAAAAAATACCCATGCAGTGGGGATGCGTAACGTATAAAAAAAAACGTCATTCTACTGCTTCAGTTTGGAAATTAGAACAGTATTTCAAAGAAAAAATAAGAAAAAGGCAAAAAGCTAAGCCGATATTATTAACTTTTTGCCTTTGGGTAAAACTCAAGCAAATTGTATCATTTTGGAGAAAAATAATATCAAATTTGGGTATAAATAGAAAATCACATCTGGCAACACTGAAGGGGCCACATTTATTCTGTGGCTGTTATTCATGATCACTTTATCGGTGAAATGCGATTGTTCGTAGGTTCGATGGACGAACGAAATTTATATATATTTTTTAATTTTAAATTTTTATTATGAATTTTTATACTTATTTATAGAAAATTTTCTATATTTCTCTATATATTGTCATGTTATGCCTTTATGTATTATAAGTAAAAACTCCTGCTGCCATCTGTCGCCGTAAATACTGAAGGACAAAGAATCGGATGCTTTATTAGTTACGGGTTAATTTGGACAGAGGCGCTTTTATTCACGCACACAAGCCTAAAATTGAATATCGTTTTATGATGTTATTACTATAAGATTTTGGCTGATATTTCATCTGCGAGCTCTTTAATTTATAGAGAATTGATAACAATGCTTGTACAACTAAAAAACTGTATGTGTATCGAGTATTACCATGTTGAAATATGTATGGGAATGCGACTGATCGCTTCCACCTTAATGTTGGCAAGAGGTTTCATCTCCCAAATTTTTTTTTAAATGTTTGTGAATATGTATTGCGTTTACTTTTAGTTTTGAAAAGACTGTTCTAATAAGTGCATCAGATTCTTGTACCTACTGTCTATTGTAAACCAATCAAATGTCAGGTTTGGTGTTCAGTAAATTATAAGTTGTATATGAATTGTTAGGTATAATAAATAAGGTGTAAAAATAATAGCGTAAAATATTTTAAGGTTTGATGCACCACAAAATTTAGTACATTCAACTTGATCAAATTTAGTAATTACATTTGATCAATATATTATTACTTCGTATTTTTTATTTATTTAAGTCAGGTAGGCAGTCGGACAGTTGTTACTTTGTTATCGACAATTTCATTTTATTAACCGACTTCAAAAAAAAGGAGGAGGTTCTCAATTCGGTTGTATTTTTTTTTTTTTTTTATTTTTTTTTTTAATCGCACAATAGATTGTCATAAATTTGTGACAAGTATCTCTGTAATTACAATCATGGCGTCGAAACTAGATTACATGTTTCATTTTGTTCTTAGTAAGTACTTACAAATTCAACAAAATATGATATCAGAATAATATAATATCTGGGTAAGTTAGTAAGTAAAACTTTTACGTACTGAGGGCGCACTCAGTATATAATGCTTATATAGATACTAAACATCCATAACTCGGGTACAAACATTCGTGCTCATCACACAAAGTTTGTCCCAACCAGGATTCAAATCCGGGACCCTCAGCGCAGGAAGCAGGGTCACCAACTACGCTAATCAGGTCGTCAATTTACTTAATAAGTTAGTATAATCACGCTTTGGTAGTACAGTAGAGCTAAGTCGATCGTTGCGCGGGCGCAGCTGCGGGCAAACGCTAGTGTTCAATAGGTAGGTACCTCCAACATAACGTTTTATGCGCCGCGCGTTTTGTCACGTGCCCAGATCTAGATGGATCGATTGTAGATCAATCTAATAGATCTATCTATGTGAATCAGTAAAAGCAAGGTCGCAAAATGTTTTCGTCCCTTTAATATTATAAGATTGTAAATATATTTACTCGCGCAGCTAGAAAATAATGATTTGTTTCTATAAAGTCTGCCTAGCCGTTCCTACATTGTTCTCACATACCCATAACAATGTACTGCTCAAAAATTTATAAGGTCTTTTTAAAAAGAGCAACCATGGACTTTCATGCCCGTTCTTCTCCATAGGAACGGCATTCCGAACGGGCGGTAAAGTTGTAGCTTAGCATTTTGTAACTCTGACGATTCATAAGTACTGTACTTAATGGTTTACATGAATAAAAAATATTCTGATACTGATTCTGAAAAAAATTACGAACACGGTTCATAAGTCCGACTCGACTCTAAATAACCTAACTATTTCATCTTATTGCAGAAACCAATTCAATTAATTGTTAATTACCTACTGGTGTCCGCATATATAAAAAAAACTTAAGCATTAGTACTTAGTTTTGTTTGCTGTTTTGTGTTAAAATATTTATAATTCTCATTTTGAACAACGCAGAAAGGGAGGTATAACTTAATCCCCGAATTTATAGACGTTTTATAACTTTATCAAACGTCATATAGTTCCGCACACAATAATTTTGTTATCCTTCAAAGCTGATTAGTGGTGGAAGCAGGGGGAGCGCGACAATTTTCGCTGAATAATAAAAATAAAACTATCAAGTATAGGATCAATCTTATCTTAACTTAAGTAGTTACAGAGTTTCTACCTAATATTTACAAACTCTACAATTCATTTCATTTTCGGAACGGTACCTAACACGATATAATTATCTGAATCAAAATCGTGTGAACGATGATTGTAAAATTAACAAGAAATTAATTATCTGTATGATATAAAAACTAAAATTACCAATGACGATTCAATTCATACTAGCTAGGTAGGCGCGAAAAAAATACATTTCTGTCCCTAAAATCTAGTGGCATCTTACTCCTTTTTATGGCACAATCCTTCCTTCTCCTTCTGCATATACCCAGTTGGTACTTCCTTTACAAATATAGTCAAAAGTAGGTCGTCAAAGTAAACATAAACCTTGCCGAAAGCCTAATGTATGCACGCCTTGAAGCCATATTATCGCCAGCAAAACTAATTCGCCAACCGTTGAGTTCAAAAACAGCTCACTAGCTTCCGTGAAAACGTGTTACGTAACAAAAAAAAATAAAAAAATGAAACTGACATACTTAAATCAGTCGAGTTTTCTCGTATTCCATTCAAAATTGCAATTTTAACACAACACACGCGCGTAATAAGTTCGGTTTGTGTGATACAACACGTGCTCTCTCGGGGAGCGTCGGCAACGCACTGGCGCCCGCACATGCGTCCTTCGACATTCGACTTTCACTGCAAAATGATAATACTATAATCCTACAAACTTTAGTTGTTATGTATTATTATCGGTATTGTCTTGCGTCCTGGAGTATTTAAATTGGCCTGGTTATCGGACCTAGTCCTTTGTTCAGGGTGCGGTGCTAGCATTATCTGTGGTTCGTTTGCGAGTTAATTTTCTATTTTTCTTCTTTTAAAGTAGTTCGATAATTCCAATATTATTTAAAATTTATTTTTATGATGTTTTAAATATCTATACTACAGTAAGCACTTCGTCTGTTTTAAGGAAATGAAATGCGATGAAATAGAATATAATAAAACGAAATATGGCCGCATGCTCAAATCAGTGGTTATTATGCCGGTGTCAAGTATTTAATAGCGATATCGAATTCAATAAAAATGTATGATGACAAAAATATGAAAATGGCGAAAAAAAATCGGACATTTAAAAATTTATAAACCTTGCATTAATTTGTCAAATCCAAGAACAGAAAAAAGGACCCCTGAAAAAACTGGGCCTCTGCTATTACTTGACTTAATGCAGTTGGTGCTATTAAAGTACCTAGGTTGGTAGGTACCTATAACTTGTACATAAACCTATTTACTTAGACGCGCGTGCGCAGTGCATTTAAAATTCAGCCTTGACGATGATACTATACTGCTAATTGACTCAGCTGCGACTGCGAATTTACACAAAACTACTACAGTTTCTAAGCGCCAGGAGTCTAGGAGCTCACATTTGATGCTGCGTTCACACACGTTGAGACAGCCAGCGTGCGGACACGATGACTGATCAAAATGTAAACGCAACTTCGGGGAGTATATTCCGGTGGCGGGGCAACACCTAAATTTAATTTGGGCAAGAAAATTTTCGCAAGGCCCTCTGCTGGCGCAAGTTACAGTCTTACTCTTTTCGGGAAAACCAAAGCAATTAACCCCCAATTTAAATACGTGCTGTAAATTCATAAAACGCCTTATAGGCGAACATATACTCGTATATGTACTATAAATTCCGGGGCAAAGATTAATTTTCGGGCGAAGGGAGAGCACGCTTGAAATATGTGATAGATTAGTATCTCCCGATACTTGTCAGCCGGTGGGATTTATAGTTTTCATATGAGTAAAATTTGTACTCGCATCACTGCTTTTGATGGTCATGACAAAATATGTTTTACAAATTATAGAAAGCCGCATAGGTAGGTAAACCTTCGAGGCGCGAGGCCCCTCGGACCGCGAGGCCGTGGGCAGTAACCCAGGTCGCCCACACCTTACGCCCCAACTGGGGGCACAGGGCAGATCTTTTTAAAAATGAGCAACCATGGAATTTCCTGCCCGTTCTTCTCCACAGTAACGGCATTCCGAACGGGTGGTAAAGTATTAGCTTAGCATTTTGTAACTTTTAACGATTCATAAGTACTGTAACATAATGGTCTACATGAATAGAAAATATTCTGATTCTGATTACACTATAAGTCTTTTACTCTGTTCCACACAAGAAGTGACCTAATAATGACTATTTATCATTTAAAACGTAGGCAATCAAATAAATCACATCATTATTATAACGATCATACCGTCGATCCTTTCATTAATATGATATTTGCATTCAATGTCGGATCCATCGTGTCGAAATGTTTGATATTTGTTGGCATTTACAGAGTAGAGTAACTACTCAGCTGTATCAGAGGCAGACAGTGACCGGGCTAATAGTATGTGGTATATGTTAGCTGATACTGATGATAGGCTTAGGATGATGATTACTGGTGGTAGGCTTCGGCCGTGGCTAGTCACCACCCACTGAACAAAGCCATGTCGCCAAGCAGCCTAGCCGTGTTCCGGCATGATGTTCGGTGTTGCCATTCATGGATGGCGGGTCAGATCAGTTGCGCTGCATGTGCCCAGTGAATGTAGCGTCTCGATCTACTGCCGCCTTCCTACCTAGGCAAGTATGCTCCATCGTAGATCTCATCGTCACTTACCATCAGGTGAGATCGAGATCAAATACTTGCCTATAATGTAATAAAATA
This sequence comes from Pheosia gnoma, assembly GCA_905404115.1. Lineage (NCBI taxonomy): Eukaryota > Metazoa > Arthropoda > Insecta > Lepidoptera > Notodontidae > Pheosia > Pheosia gnoma. Next base: position 528,284 of record FR989913.1, read on the forward strand.
AAAAATAAACCTATCAGCTGTAATCAACTTAAATAACAGCCAACCTCTGGGAGGTTGACTGGTTCCTGGATTGAGTACCAGGATTTTGCAGTAATTTGGTTTGTTTGTACAGACATTCAAAGTAAAAGAGCATTCTCAAGGTATCCGTAGGATTCCAATAAGCACGCCCCTCACAGGAATCACAATTTCACTACTGCTTATCTTGCAATTCACTTTCTTTGAGGAACTTATCATCAAGAATAAGTTCTTATAGTTATTTTACTTATGTGATTATTCCTGTCAGGGTTATTACCCATTGCGTAAGACACATCCAACAACCTATTTAATTAGGAACCTTTTGTATTAATTTGTCTGTTGATATTTCTTCCCTGAAATATATTTATGCGGAAGGTGGCGTTAAAATATCACGTACACAAAAATTATTAAGTTCAAGGAGTGCGCCCCTCCATGCCGACTCTCGTTTTACCCAAAAACGGTATAATGTCACGAAACAAAACACTGATCAAACGACTATTTACAGTATGCGACCTGACGATAAATCGGATAGGATCAATGATTCCATGCTAATAATTGCAAAAGTGGCAAGCAACTCTGGTATCTATGTAAAAGCAATTATATATGTCGCTATATCAGCAGTGATAGCCGAGTTGGTAGAACGCTTGCCTCGGTAACGAGGATCGCAGGTTCAAACCCCGGCTCGCACCTCTAGGATTTCTGTATTACATGTGCGAACTCATTTTCAGCCATGATTATCATTTGCTAAACGGTGAAGGAAAACATCGTGAGGAAACCTGCATGTCTAAGAGAACACCTCGAAAGACGTGTGTCCGGCAACCCGCACTGAGCCAGCGTGGTGGACTATGGCCTAGTCCCCCTCGCATTGAGGGGAGGCCCGTGCCCAATATAGGGACATTAAAAAGGGCTGGTATTATTATGTCGCTTTATCAAGTTCTGTAGTGGTTGGGTCCCTTACCTTAATACAGATATGCATTTTAAATAACGATACAGTCGAATTTGGATTCAATAAGTCAATCCGATATAAAATGATCTTAGATTGAGTCTTCTTGTGAATAAAAGACTTGAAAGACCCAAGCTATTTCATTATAGTTTTATTTTTTAGGAGTCTTGTTATGTACAAATACTTAGCAAAGGTCTAGCCATTGGTCCGATCTACGACTTACGACTTACTTACTGGTCACATCTACCTGTACATAGATCTCTTAGGTCTAGATAATAATAGGTATAAACAATGTTTGTCATACGATCAAGTGTTTATCTTCTAAGTGCGTTCATCAGCATACGATTAGCCAGGAGCCACATCAATACACGGAAGCTAGTAATTAATACGCTGCGAGCGGATACAGGCAAGGTCATGCTATTAAACTAGTCTAATGCCTATGTTATCGCCAATTTAGGTCGCAATTAGTCATGAGTTTGTACCAAAATTAATACAATGGGTAACCCAATAAAAAACCATATATTGTCTCCTGTTTTTTTGGTTTGATGCAATAATACGTAGTTACCTACTTATTATGTTACCAAAAGCCCAAACGATGCTAGTATTTACCAATGAAGTGGTAAATATCTGACCTGTTATAAAATCTGTATTTACTTTACCAAATTTATTTGGTAAATCTTAGCATGCTTCCGATATATTTTATCATTTTAAACGACAGGACCACATCGTGTCGTATACTCTAAATGGTTTCACGAATCCAGCAGGTTGAACGATCTCAAAGTGTAAAAATAAAGTTAAGGACGACATTTAATTAACTGAGACTGCAAAATGACTTTTATTGTCATAATTGCAGCCTCTATATTGTCTCGTAATTGTAGCCGTAGCAGGGTCCGTCGGACGAATTATGGGTTTCTGCGATTGATATGTCCTTGTTGTCGCCATGAACTGGTACCTACCGCACGACGAAGGATAATATAAAGGGATGCTAGCGGATGTCTCTACGCTGAGTGAAGGCTGGTCTGAAACACGCTGCATCCCTGGCTTCCTAGGTACATCCCTATCTTTTACAGGAATATAAGGCTTGCTCATTAAATAAAAATACAGAACTACATAGATTTATTAACAATTAATATTTAAGTATAGACTTGCAATTTTAAATCTTATATACCTTAAAATGGCAAATGGAGGAGGCCTATACCCGAAAGGGGCCATGACATATATATTTCCTTTTAAATTTTTAAATCTATTAAATTATTTTAATGTCATGGAAATAAAAGAAGCTAATAAAAAAAATAATAATAATAATAATACCTTAAAATATCCAAAGCTACACCTTATTTATCAAATCCTTGTACTAAAAAAATATGGGACTTGGTAAACTTTTAATGGTGACGGATATAAAAATAGATTTTCCATCAAAGTTAGAGTTCAAAACAATAAATTAGTGTTCTGATCTAGTAGAAAGCAGGTAATTGACTATAGCAAATAAATCTCTTTAGCTTCAAAAATGTGTTCGTCTTTGTACTAGGCATATTTTTCCGGCTTAATTTTCACAATTTCTGGATGATTAGGATCACCGTTCCCTCTAACAATGTAAACTGTGTTATATTCATCATCTTTCACTCGCTGTGCCTCTACCTTCGGTCTTTTAACATAAAAGTTATGTTTATAATCAAAAACATAGTCATTTAGGCTAACTGAAGTAGTTGTATCATAGTTTCTGATGACTCGCGTGCTATGCTCTGGGAAAAGAATGTTTTTACCCTTTCTAACATAATCTTTATGTATTGCTGCGTCTTGCTTATTTTCTTCTGGGAATTTAACGGTTTTGGTGACGCCAAATGGTTTGTTTTCATATCTTATATTATTGCCACTATCAATCTCACCAGGAAATGACCATTTTGGATTATTTTTTACAGGGTTATCTTCTATTGCATAGGATATAGGCTTGTTTTGTATCTTATCATCTTCTGTATCAAAAATAGGTTTACTTTGTATCCTATCTTCAATATTATCTTTCTTGTATTGCTGGAACCCATACTTATATTGAGCATAACCATAATTATCAGCACCACTATAAAGATTTTGGGTAACCAGTCCATACTGGTTTTGGTGTCCCAAAGTTTGCTGATCTCCATTCGGTTGGTATAGACCATACTGTCCTGCCAGTTGGTTGTAAAATTGTTCGACATTTTGGTTCTGCTGCAGTACGGGTGAGTTGAAGAATCTGAAAAATCCTCCATTATGGTTGTTCAGGTAGTGTATGAGCTTGTCTGGGTCGGTGGGACATTGGGGGTAGGCATATCGGCACGAGGCGGTATTGCCTTTTGATGTCATCCCAAGGATAACGGCGCGGCCGAAGACGAAGAGTGGCGAGGCGCTGACACCATTGTATTCTGAGAGCATTCTGAAAGATCAACATTGAGATGTTGATAAGTTTATTAAAGAAGGCAGATGGTTCGTATAATGTCATATACCTAATTTCTGACTGTTAGGATGTCTTTGTCAGCCATTTATATGTTTATATGATTTCACAAAATAGCTAAGTTGTAACCGACGTATGGCACAATAATTAACCAACAGCTTATCAAATATCAAGATCAAGATCAAGAATGAGAGAGTTGAAACGAATTATTTTAAATATTTATTTCTTGAGATTTACTAAGTACTATTAAAGTTCAATCATTGAACCTATTTAGCAATCAGGATACTTACGATAGCAACGGCGCAAGACCAGCAACAGAATGCAGCAATGAGCTTGACCCTGAGGCTCGGCCACCAGCCGCTTCACACAGCAGTCTCGGCACGCACTGGTAATCGTCATTAGTGGCTATTGAAGTCAGCGCTTCAGAGAACGCTGACAAAGCCTGGGTTGCTAATGACTTAGGCCTTCTTGATGGTCCTGAAAAGACTAAGACAGTTAGCGTAAAGAAGTATGACAACATATCAAAAGATTGCTAGGAAATCAGAACAACAATTTTATTTCTATTGTATTCCGTTCGGCAAGTTCGCTTAGACAACTGGGTGGGCGGAGCATTGTTATTGGCATTGGAATAACAAGTATCTAAATAATAATGTTGTAGGACTAACAGATCTATACATACAAATAAATAAAATTGGAGTGTCTGTTTGTAATATTAAAATAACCGCTTTTTACTAAGTGCATTTGGATGTATACACGTTACCTATACCGAAACAACATTTTTTACAATTTTTGTCTGTCTGTCTGTCTGTCTGTTTGTTCCGGGTAATCTCTGAAATGGCTGGACCGATTTTGACGTGACTTTCACTGGCAGATAGCTGATGTAACAAGGAGTAACTTAGGCTACTTTTATTTTAGAAAAAAAACATAGGATCTCACGAAAAAAAATTAAAACCAATGTTGCAATGTTGCAGCGTTGCGCCTGATTAAGTTTGATAGCAACAACCTGAAATGCGTCCCGCGGGCTCAGAACGCGCGAGCAGGCTGTTGCCAACGGTTGTGTCTTTGTTAAATACCACGCGAACGAAGTCGCGGGTAACAGCTAGTTATAAATAAACAAACGTACTATAATATCCTTGATGTTCTGGCAGTCGTTGACCTTGGTTCTGATACTCTAGTAAATTCGGATTCCCATCCAGATGTCCTGGTGGAATAGGATAATTTTGGGACTGTGAACCGGGTATTGGATACGTCGAAGCAGGATTCTGTCCTGGATATACATAGCCCGGGTATTGAGGATATCCAGGATACGGATAAGGATAGCTTGGATATCCTAAGTTAGGATACCCTGCCCCTTCTGGGACACTTGGCCCTAGATTTCCATAACCAGGGCTTGATGAAGGCTTAATTGAACCAGAATAAGACTGATATTTAGGTTTTCTTCTGCGTTTTCTTCTCTGCTTCTTATCAGGCTTTTGGTCAGTGTCATTGTCATCAAAAGCGATACGACCAGAAGCAACTGGAATTGGGAGAGCTTCTCCATCAGAATTCGATTCAATCCTCTCTGAATTTGAATCATCTTTAAAAACAATTTGTTTATCATTTGCAGTTTCAACATTAATGTCTTGGTAATCAACATTTTCCGAATAGTCATTGTTGAATTTTAATTTATGATGAAATTTGTCTAGTGTGGGATCGTCATAATTTAAATTAAGTTCTGTATCAAAATGTTGATCATTCTCAAATACTATTGGTCTTGTATTAGACTTGGCACGATCAAGCACTGAGCCATCTTCCTCGAATTTAATTGTACTATTCGATTTAAATTCTGTTCCATAAACACTGATTATCATAATCAAAATAATTACTTTTGATTTCCACATGTTTACCTGAAAAGTAATAAAAACGTATTAATATTTTCGCGTTTGCCTAAGAAAATTCTACAAAACTAGTGGGCACAAGGTATTTTGCTAATAAATAAAAATCAGGCGTATAAATCCATAACTCCGATGTTCACAAAAACATGCATAACTTCACGACCTTAAACCAAAAGACCGTCTGAAATAATTATAGCAGTTGAATATACCTACATGAAACATGAAATTTCACTGAAATTAAGGAGAGCCGTATATATACCTGTGTGAAATCTAGGTGTTGATCTAGATAGTCCATGGAGTTATATAACCTAGGTTACCCTTTACGACTTTACATCCACAATCACAGATATATAAGTAATAGGACAATAATTTGGTCATCTCTAATATGAATATAAAAAAATTGCACAATGCATGACTGAATCCGCCATTTTTGAAAATGTTATTTTTGCTATTTGTTCGCGTATCACGGGAAATCTATCTGACGGATTTTGATAAAAGTTAGCCTAGCGATAGCTTATAAAACTAGTTAACTTATTGATGACCTTTTATCCCGGGTAATAGCCGAAGAATCTATATATATACCTACTCCGGGTGGATTTTAAAGAAGCTTAAGATTAAGATCTAGAATCATTTGTATCCCAGGCAAAGATGTGCTACCCATGAAATAGACAAAATAAACTAAAGTCCACATGTACGAAGACGCGGACACTACTAGCAATAATAAAAAAACAACTTGCCTTCTGCCACGCCAGACACACTGCTCTTCCAAAAGCTCTTCACAAAATGATGACAAAACTAATGAAAGTCTTACTGCGTTGGCGGATGAAAGTGGTGGCGTTGCATCACTAAATCCGCCATTATGCTACATCCACATCAATATGGCGAATCCTTGTTCCTTTAAAAGGATCTTTATGTTTAATGTAGAGTTATGCTTAGTATTAGGCAGGTTGTTGCGTTATTTTTGGACGATTAGCTTTTTTTTTGTATCCGGAAACGTAGGTTTAATGTAGGGCGGAGTGACATCGACTTAGCTACCAGTATGTCGAGTGCGAGCTAACCGAAGATGATGAAGATATTGTTTGCTGATCTTGAAGCACGTTTGGGCATTCTCCTAATATTACCAGCATAATTGGAATTGTGTACGATTGCGGGTCATTTGAAATACATCTGCTAAGCCATGGCTCATGTTATGTTTGACGACAGCTTGGTCTAGTGGTTTGAGCGTAGGCCGGTCGGGTCACTGCACCAGGTAGTTGCGGTTTCGATTCCTGCCTGGGCAAATTTTGGAAACGGTCTTTTCGTAATTTAACCTGGTGTGGGTGTTACTGGGATCGCCCCCAGTCCATTGTACGGTACCTATAACACAAGTGTTGCCTAGTATGGGGCCATACAGTTGGTGTGTTCGTCTGGCGATATTTAACTATTTATTTATTTAACTTAGCTAACACACAAAATATGAACTATATCGTCGACCTATCAAAAATAATTTAGTCATTTCACAATATCAGCATCACACCTACAAAGTTATTAGATCAAAACTTCACATTGACCTTCAAAACTCGATTAGTTTCGTCACTCGACTAACCGCACCGGTTTATATCGATACTTAATCGATTAACCGTTGCCCAACACTATTGAGTGGCAGCTCGCGTGGACGTGAGAGCACCACTATCGGCTAGTGGGGTGACATATTTGAAGATTGATTGGATAATCGTGGTTTGTTATGACAGGACTGTTAGCCTCACATTTGAAACGTAGATGTATTGTTTATAATCTTGACACGTGGGTTTAATTCTACCTAACTATAGTAGGTACCTAGCAGTGATAGATAAGTTGGTAGAACGCTCGCCTCGGTAACGAGGATCGCAGGTTCAAACCCCGGCTTGCACCTCTGGGATTTTTGGATTTCATGTGCGAATCTCATTTTCAATCATGATTATCTCTTGCTAAACGGTGAAGGAAAACATCGTGAGGAAACCTGCATGTCTGAGAGAACCCATCGAAAGACGTGTGAAGTACGCCAACCCGCACTGGGCCAGGGTGGTGGACTATGGCCTAATCTCATCGCATTGAGGGGAGGCCCGTGCCCAACAGTGGGACATTAAAAGGGCTGGTATTATTATTATTATTATAGTAAGTACCTAAAAAAGATAATCTAAAAATTCATTATCACTACCATCACACATGTCATTGCCATTATACCAAAATCATTACTGTAAAAAAATAACATTTTGTAACGGCGATCATTCCCCGCCATCCCTTACCCGCGACGGTAATTGTGTAAGTACCTGACGGACTGAATAGCGCAGTTGGTAGTGACTCTGCTTTCCGTGCCGATGGTCCCGGGTTTGAATCCTGGTAGGGACAAACTTTGTGAGTACGAACGTTTGTCCCCAAGTCATGAATATTTAATATCTATATAAGTAATATATGCTGGGTTCGCCCCCAGTCCATTGTACGGTACCCATAATACAAGCGTTGCTTGGTGTGGGACCGTACCGTTCGTCTGGCGATGTTTATTTATTATACCTTTGTGTGTTGCTGATTTTTTCGAATGAGGCGTTATATACATACCCAACTCGGTATTGTATCAATAAAGCCGAACTAAACTCTACGTACAAGTAAAGTGCGAACATGCTTATCATGTCATGATTTTTGTATTTACAATAATGTTATCAGATTAAGGCAGTCTGCACACTAAGACATTAATCTGTACAATAAATAAATAAAACTATAACTTAGTCTGTCAGTACAGTGAATATAAAAAAAAATCGACATTTATTTTTGAAAATAAGGCCGAATACACTAGTTTTGATATAGCGGATAAGGAAAGATCTTCCAGTCAGGCGGGAAGAAGATCTGGCGAGTGGCAACTATACTCCGATAGTATTGGGCTCTTGTTTACGTTCCGCGAAAACTCTCTTAGTGCGTTTCAGGTTTGTTCGAAGCATCGTCACATGTTCCTGAACGTCATATGCAGCGCCATCTGTGTATCAGTGCAGTGAACATGTGTGATATTGCAGTACAAACTCTGATATATAACTTTAACGATCCTGCTACACTTGCGCCTAATGTCGTTAATTAGCATCAGAAGTAATTTAGTGTGTTGTGTATTAGCGGCACTAGGCGCAGATGTGGCCTGAACGTATAAGTTATGCAATTTTCTTGTCCCATCCATAATTTTATTTATATTGTGTTATTGCTATTAATTACTTCACATTGGCAAAATACCATATTGAGGATAGGTGAGGCCATATTCATATCCATTTTATTATGAAAGAAGAAGTAACGCGTCCGCCAAGACCTCTGGCAAATGTGTGTTGGGACTAACAAATTTGTAACATGTTTTGCAAATTATTTTTGTTTAATCCCACGCTGTTAAACAATAAAAAACTAAAACGTTGATTGCGCAGTTTTTGCCAACAGTTTGAGCAGCGGTTACCCCTGACCTTCCACGATTCATTCTGCGTCAGATTTCAAGGCACCGAGACCTCATAAAGTGGCAGGTTCAAACTCCAGGATGAAGACTAAACATAGTAACCCAAAGGCCTTTTACGAAGTTATATTAAGATTGGTATAAATTAAAATATATATTTAATATAAATATATTTGCTTAGTGACCAGGGGATTAAAAGCCCACCTTAGGGGAATAATAATATGATTCAGATTGAAAAGCACAAAATAATCACTCAAATGGCAATACATACTAATGATATTATATAAATAGAAAATGTAATCTAGGAAGTACACTCAAGTTTTCTCTCATAGTGGACTAACAGCCTTGACCGCCTTAGGCCGGTGAATACCAGCTGCCTTTTTCTGCTGATTCTGCAAACTGTTGCCAGTAGTATTCGGCCGCCCTAGGCCAAGGCCTAGACAGCCTTATGGCAAACCCACCTCTGGTTGAAAAGTATTTATTCATACCGGCCTATAACACGTGTACTAAGTATCTAAAGGCCACATAAAACTGGCACGGAGAGGAGATGCTTGGCTATACCAGCCTTGGAATTATCAACAACAAAACGTTAGAAAAAATTATCTTTTGTTCATCTTCATAGTTTCGTTGTTACATATTTTTTGCCAAACTTTTTTGGCATTTGATTGAATTACCATAGAGTATATAATTATAAGGTAAGACATTTGTCTACCAGTAAAGCTGCACGTGTCCGCTAGGGGCGCTGCCGTGAAATATATAAAACTATTCGATCACTCGATCGGTGTTGGATGCCAAAACTCGTACTAAAGTAACCCAGTTCAGTTCAGGCATTTATTACCAAACAGTAATCAACAATTTGTGTTTGTACACATAATAGTTAGATTACATTCTAAATTACCACGTAGACGGTAACATTATGTCTGGTAACACGAATGAGGTCTTGTGCGAAACAACTATTTAGATAACTGGTTTTTTATTTCTTAGCTAGTCTGAGTAGTGGGTAGATTATTATGTGTGATACGAATAATAAATATTGTTTAAGGAAAGTCATTGAAGCAATCTGTAGGAAAACAATGTTTCAATGTATCGATGGCATTACGTTCAATGTAACACTGTATATGTCACGGACAAAATGTGAAACATGGATCGAATTAAGTTACCTAATTTTAAAAGAAATGCCTCGCGCTTACAATTTTTTTTAGAGTTTCAACGTTTTTGTTTTGTTCTGACTGTCTGGGCGAACTTTGTACCGCCTCAGAATCAAATTTATGAGAAAATAAATGATTCATTATTTTAAAAAAAATGTTTTTTACCATGTTTTAATAATTATTCTACTACTCGGGGTTGAGACAAATTTAAAAAAAAATCAATCCTGAAAATTGGCCAACCCGGTCTTGAGTTATAAATGTAACTAACACGACTTTGTTTTATATATATGAAATTCATGAATTAATACGGATTTATGTTAAGTATGAGGAACAAAATCACCCTTAAAAAATCTTGCTAAAATGTAATACACTCGTAATCACCTACTTTAACGATATTAAATCAATACACGCACGAAAACGTGTAACGGAAATTAAATATTCATAAGCATGCGAAAAGAACACAAATACAAACAATGTGGCAATACAGCGAATTGATCGCCAATTGGCCAATCATTAACCTATTTACGAGACCGTGTCATAATATAAATTAAAAAAAAAAATAGAATCTGATCATTAATCAATCATTTTTATTTGGAGCTCAAATAAACAGACAGCGTTTCCAGTTCGCATCCCACATTCTTTCTAGGTATTTGATCATCTTATTCGGATATTTACAATCCCGAATGATCTTTAAGGGTTATCATATTTATTTTTTATATTTAAATTCAAATAAAATGATCCTAAAAATCTTGAGTATACAATACATCAAATAATCCCAACACAGATGACCGATCACTGATTCGCCATTGAATGAAAGATTAAAAATGTGCAGCAACAACGTCATCTTTACGTGAATGCTAATCTCAACGCTTGACGGTGGCATGCGGGCATCTCAGCTCTCAGTATCTGTTTAGCAGCCACTTGAGGTGCGCGAGTGTAATAGTGAAACTGGTAGGTAGGTATACAGACGATTTCATTAATTCAATATTAATAATTATAAATATTAATACTTAGGTAAGTACATAAAAAAAAATATACGACTATAGTGCAAATTTTATTTTTTTCTTTGTGGCGGAGATTATTTTTTTTTATTATTTAATAATCGAATCCTAAAACAAACATAATTAAATATTCTAATATTAGATTTGTGTAAAGCGTTGTAGTTTTAGCTGTTTTTAGTTATTAGATACTATTTTTGTAACACACAAAAAGTACTTATATTAATCGCTGCACTACACGTACGTCGTTTGAAATGAGTGAAGGATATCACATATTGGGGTATGTACCTACATGTATACATCATTTAGTTATTCTCTTATGGTAATACTTATTTTTATTTCATATACAAAGAAGTGCCTTGAAAACATGAGGGTTCCGGCTCGCTCAGCGACGACAATCTGACTAATTATCTCTTAACTTGCTATACGGTAGCGCACACATATCTGAAACTAATATAAATTTTCTATTGTATATGCGATAGGTATTATTTTTTTTAAAAGCATTCGAAATTGCATTAAATGAAAACTCCAATTTTAATATTGAATACTTGTCATCATTACTTAATCTGTGACGTAGGGCTAATTATGAGCGTGACGTCACATCCAATGTCAGTATAACGTTTAACTCTCACCACTATTATGTAAGTATTTATAGCAGTTTTTATCGTCAATTTAGGATCTCTTTATAAAGGACTCCTTATGTTCTGTAATACTATTGTAAATTTTCTTTAGTTAAAATTGTTGGGGCACAGCAGTATAGCACGTTTTGGCATCTCAGGTTCATTAATACCAATCCTATAACATAGTTTTAACTTAAAATTTACTATCTTAAGCTAATGTCAATAGTAGCTTAAGAATGGATTTTTTTTGTTAATGAGAAGATAAAATATGTTCCAAAATATTGTGTACAACCCTATTATGACAGATGTTGTAAATCAAGCATGCAGTATCGTCTTAAAATATTCTTACATACTTCATTTGTATTTCAACACACCAATATCGACGTGCGAAACTAATTCAAAAATATATTTTTTTAATTTTCGACACACTACAATCACCATGCGGAACCAATTTCCGAAATGTTTGTACTTCACCATTTCCCCCGGGCTGGATTTCACCGGGATCGCTCCCAGTCTATTTTTCTTCTTCTTCTTTCTTTATGTCGTCAATCGTCGATCAATTACCTTTTGATCGCAAAAGTTTTAAACCAGTTTCATGAATTTATCTGGAATCAGCATCCAAGCGAGCCTCCTACACCCAAACTCCTTAGTATTACACCCGACGAATAGCAAGGGTGTTACAAGTTTAAAGCCTTTTTCTATGTGTGTAAGCATGTCTGTCTCTTTCAATGTTATTTTTTATGAAGACTGGATTTATCAAGACACCATAGCCATGTTCTATGGAAGAATATTTACTCGATACCGGCTAAAATGGTACTATTTTACAGCCGAATGCAAACCTAAAAAAAGAAGAAGATACTCAACTCTTTCCTTAGTTCCGTTGTTTTTTTTAAGTTAAACATGACCTTAAACGATCCGGGTCATTTATTTCATTAAAAACAATGAAAATGCAAAATGCATGTTTTTATGTTTAAGAGAAGCAGAATACAAACGTTGCTTAGTGTGGGACCGTACTTGTATAGTCGGTGTGTTCGTCTGGCAATATTATTATTATTCGTCAAAAGCATTTTAACTGCATTTTGGCTACGTGGGCCATGTCATCGTAGAAGATTTTATCGTATATTAAATTTTTAGTAAATAGTAGTCACTATCTCCGATTTTCACCTTGAAGACTCTGAAACGATAAGGAAACAGTAGTTCGGAACTACTGAAACTGTGCCAATATCGAGGTTAAGCACACTAAGTACTTACTTAGTTGGAAATACAAAAAAATAACTAAGAATTGCATACCTATTTATTGCAAACTATCTGACCCAACAGAGGTTGTCCTGGCCCGAATATTCTAAGCGGACGGGCAACATATTAATATTTCAATCTATCAGCCGAAAGACGTCCACTGCTGGACATAGGCCTGCCCCAATGACTTCCACACATCACGGTCCTCCACCACTCGCATCCACCGGCTTCATCATTAATATTTACGTGCCCTTAAAACCTTATCAGCACTAATGCAAACATTTAAAAAATAAAATTTCTAAATTGGTCCAGCCGTTTTCGTGTGATGCGCTTACCAACGAACAACATTGCATTTTTATTTATAAATAGATGAGGCCTTGCAATTGAGTTCACATGGTTATAATATCCCGCCTTGTCATAATTATACTAAACATTCAAACAAGATAATTGAAACTAAACTCACACATTTGAAGATCTAAAATCATCAGACGGTAACCATTTAAAGTCTAAAGACTAAACGACTTGTTAGGTAAGTAGAAACTCGTAATGTAATCGTAACGTCATCGAGCAAACAAGCCATCCCTGTCATACTAATTTTTAAAATCTGTAGCGGAAGAGGGAGGGACTACGCCTGCGGACGCTACGTAACAAGGATTGAGCTTGAGATACTGATCCTATAAGATTGAGATTTGTTTAAGATATCAAAGTTTTATAAGGTCAGTACGCCTGTCAGATGAGTTACAAAATAATCGCAATGCAGGACACGAGGGCTACAAAACGAAATCTGTTGATGCCCAATAAAAGTCAAGGCGACTTCTCAGCAATGTCACCATATTCTTCACCAATCTAATGATGTAATCAATCTTTACCGATTTGGAGCCGGGGGTCATGATGTGTTGAGACCTTTTGTATAACTGACCTGTCACCTTCTATGAGATGTTTGGGTTGAGGGCATTTATCTGAATTACCGGATAGAGGACTAAATAGTTCAAGACGTTTATCAGGATACAATAGCTGCAGTAGATACAGCTGACGATATAGTAGATATGGGTGAATTTCAACAAATGCCATTTTTCTTATCATATCGGTGAACTTTTTCATTTATATATATTTTTTATTTTTTTCATGTTTAATGTAATATTTAGGATACTAAATACTCCCTTATTGGTAACCATCAACGTATCTTTTAAGACTATGGAGAAAATTCAGTTTGAATTCTGGTTTCCACCGATGTGACAATCCGGCACCGATTATCTTTTCTGTACACCGATATGATAAATTTATTCACCGATGTGATATACATATACAGCGATATGATAATCTATCCACCTTTGAACATCAAAAAAGAAATAGTAGGCTTATACATTTTTGAAGGAGTGACTAAGAACTGAATACCTGAACTAAGGGTATTATTTTCTTAGAATAAAAAATAATGTTTTTTTTAATTATCATTGTGTTTATTTAAAAGAAGTATAAAAAACAAAAATTTCTTGTACGTTATTGTACAATACACATTTATTAATGTGGCGATCAAGCTAATTGTTTTGCCATGTGTAGGTACACTTAAAACATTGTGGCGTTCTAGGTTCAACAATACTAAGAATAGAAACTTTATATAAGAAAACTTTATATACCTAATTAATCAGCCTTTTAAGTTTAACCTTAATCATAACAACACTACAATAATCACAGCTTTAATTATCACTTAATTTAATATTTTTAAAATCTTTGTTCTCAGTGCGTAAGTATCATAGATTACATAGAGATCGCTTATATCTTACATCTAGCAAATAATCTTTACCCTTAAAAAAAAAACTTAAATTAAATCTGTCAGTATAATTTGGTTATTATGTTAATCAGCCTTTAAGTTCAACATAAATCACTACAGAACTTGAACCGTCTTCGTACTCCACTTTTATTAAATTGCACCATAATTAGACTTTTAAGTCATAGAAGACTATGTAGTATACCTATAGTTAATCACAGCACTTAATTACGTACTTTTATAATTATTATCTGTTACAACAATTAAACCTCTTTTTTTCAATTAAAACTAAAAACAATAAAAATAAAAATTTTAAAAACAAATCAGCCCAGATCAAAATAAGTCATCATCAGTGTCACTGCAACCAAATATATAATTAAATCTCTGTTTGATGTCAGGAGTTGGTTTACGTGGCTCATTTTTTTCTTTTTTAAAGTTAATTTTAGATTTTATTCTAAATATTTCCTCATCGGTGTCACTGTCTTCCACGGTAGGACTTGAAAATCTATTAGATGCTTTTACCGTATCCTCTTTATTTACGAATTGAGTTGATTCCTCTAAACCAACTAAAATGTTCGTGTCAATTTTCTCTAAAAATGAACAGGCAGGAGTACTTTGATCAAGATCTACATAGTTCAATAGCAAATTTTCAGACATTTTTGTCGAAGAGGATGATCTGGGTGCCGCATTTTCCGAGATTTTTAATGTATTTGATGGTGTAAAATACTTTGAATGTGATGGCTGTGGGAACAAAATTAATTTGTCAGTTAACTTTACTGGTCGCATTTTAGTGATATCTATTTTGGATTTAGTTCTGGATTTTTTATTACTCGAAGTAGAAAGTTGAGGTTTAGACTTAATTTCGTGTTCGGTTGACAAATTGTGGAAGTCTAGATGTTTGCCATGTGGACATTTAACAACATATTTCATACATTCATCTTCTATACAAGAAAGTCGACGTAAAACTATACGATTTTTAGCTTCTTTAGTCCAAATGACTTGTTTGACTTGCAATGTTCCACGAAATGTGTTCAAATTTGTAGGGAGAAGCCAGTCCTTTTCTTCAACTTCATATTCTTCTACAGTACTAATTTTCACGCCTTGGACAGCAGATTTTAAATAGTTTACAAAAGAGTCTATATTATTCATATCACCATCGTGTGCAACAAATCGATCCGCCGTTCGCTTCAGTAGCCCACCTACTCCATCTGGCGCACCTTTTCCATGACCACATTCACTATAGTTCCATATTATGTTAGTCAGAGAAGAGCAGTAAATACTGAGTTGGGACATAATATAAAAAATTTTCTTATTCCGATACTGGCCTGATGGAGAATCAGAAATAATAATAAGATTCTGAACAATTGGAGCTTCCTGTTTAATTTCTTCTAATATTGGAACAAGGTGAGCCCAAACGGCGGCAGCATCATGGCGCAGTGAAGAACTAATAGTGCAGAAACATTGAGTTGTTATATTCTCTTCCTTATTTTTATAGTAAATTACAGCAGTGTGTAATGTGAATTGTTGACGACTGCCACCAAAGTGCATAGATTGTATTTCGGACCCGTACTTGGAGCTATAGTTCTCACTAAAGTCAATGTGAACGACACAATCCTTTTCAGTCATGTTTTGTTTGTAGTGCTTAAAAGCTTGACTTTGATTTCGTATATTACTACAATGTGTTAAGAACGGTTTCAGATTGTTTTCAAATATTTTGATTAGTTGTAATGGTTTAACGGTTATTTTTACTTTTTCTACATTAACGGCTATTTTATCGACTCCATTTTTTTTGTAATTCTTTTTTATCTTCTTCCAATTCCAATAAATAACATCTTTGGAGTTATCAAATTCTTGATAATTTAAATGACGATTCTTACAGACAGGACATGTTCTTTGCAGGCATTCTACCTTAAAAATATCACAGCAAATACTACTTAGAATTTCAGTCGTGGTGTTTTCTTTTATGATACGATTTCTTTTTAAAGATGATATAACAAGATCCATGTTCTCATGTTTCTCACATAGGCATGTATTTCTCAAGTTTAATTTTGGCTGCGTGACCCAAAACGGCCTCATTCTTGTAAAAGTGACGTAACTGATTGGAGGGTAGCCCGAAGTCAAATACTTTTTGTGTAAATTTTTAATTGTGTCTTTCATCAGCCTTTTCTGTTTTTTTACTCCATTTTGTGTGACAGTATCCTTTTTACCTGGGCAAAGATTTGAATTTTCATCATCCTCAAAAAACTGAACAACAATCTTACGGATACGTTTTTGCAGGTCTATATTTTTTGGCTTCGTTGGGATTCGTCTCACTTCTAAATTACTCTGTTTTAATTTCTTAAATTCTTGATGTAGTCTCATGTATCTCTTTTTGTACATTAGTTTCTCTTTATTAGCCTTTGCCAATTGTTTTCTTAAATCGTGTATTTGCTGAGTTTTAACGTTTTGATATTTACGAAATTTCATTTTAATGTCTTGTTTGAATTTAACAGTATTAAAGGATGTGTCTAAGTTAGGACTATTTGGGCGTAATGTTGATTCTTCTGAATTTATAGAACTAATACTTGGCGTTCGTAAAGGAGATGCTATTGATAAATCTAGGGGACTGCTTGTACGTAAATAGTGGGAACTACTCGCTACTATGGCATCAATACGCAAATTAGGACTATTACATCGAACATTCTGTCGCAATAGCCGTGGGCTATGAGGTCCTATTAGTTCTTGAGAAATACCGGGCTCATTATCTTGATTTTTCGGTAGCGATTCTGCGTCATTGGTCTCTGAAACACTTGTTGGGTTGTTGCGGGCACCATTTGCCTTATTTTTTTTCCGCTGATAATATGCACGGGCACTGATTCGGTTTTTCTTTTGTGCATTGCGACGTGCATGTGCAGTCATTTGGCTTCGGGTTAGGATAAGTCCAGCTGCCTTTCTTTTAGCTAAGCGTTCTCTGTCTTTTCTTAAATGCTGCTCTCTTAACACAGGATCACTTTTGATTTTAGCTTTTCTTATTCTTTCCATCAACCTCTTTCTCTCTTTTTTCTCCTCCTCGTTTAGTTTTGATTTCAGCATTCTTAAACAAAATTAATCTTAAACAAAATTACTCGAACGAATTGTGTGCGGCACGAGCTGCACACAAGTTAATATTTATGAAAGTTAAAAAATATAATATGTGTATATGTATGTATATAATGTATGGTTGTAGGTATGCTCCATTGTTTTTTTGTTTACTTTAATGAAATGACACTATGTCTACCAATATGATAAAATTACACCGAGGTGATAATATGATCTACCGATGTGATAAAACAATCCACCGATGTGACAAAACTATGCGTCGATCATGAATCAAAACACCGATATGATATTTAAGACACCGATTGATTTTTCTTATCACATCGGTGTAAATTATCACATCGGTGGTAAAAAAGACCACCGATTACAGCGATATGAGAACAGCGACGTGAGAAATTATCGACTTTTTTGAAAATTATGAAAAATGTATAATATTTAGGCTAAATTCAAGTACCTATAATGATGCTAATTTACTTACTATGTCTGTTAGAACCAAACAATCGTAATAAAACTTCACATTACACTAGAAAAATGCAACCACCGATAATATAAAATAATTGCTTGGAAGTAACTGAAATGTCGTACTTACGTAATTGGCGGGAATATGCAGCGATTTGACACACGTCCGTCCTGACTGCGCACTAGCACACACTAACGAGGGAAATAAAATTGGGGTGGGGACACTGTCGGACTCATCGATGCAAAGTTAGGTTTAAATTACTTTTGTGCAGCGATATGACAAAATTTTGCGAGACAAGTACATTTATGCCTCTCAGTAATAAATATTATGAATTACGTAATAAAATATGCTACATATTAATAATAAAACTAATATTCTATGAAATAGAATAAGTTCTATTCTTAAGTTACTTATTTTTATAACGATATAAGCGTTTTTGCTTGTAAAAAAAGTAGAGGGACAGCACCGATGTGACAAAAATAGAGGTTTATGTATTTATTTCTACCTTTGTAAATAGACTTAGACAAATAATATTTTATGCCACAACCCAATAAATACCTAATGAATACAAAAAAAAATAGTACAGAACAATATTCCTTTTTTCAAATACTAATTTCAATGAAGACAAAAAAAAAAGTCGTTTGGGAAATTCACCCATATACAGGGTGTTAGTGGCGTCGTAACGAAAACTGATACCTGAGATGAAGCTCATGATTCTGGACCCGAGTTGGAATTCCCGTCGATCTTTGCATGAATTATACGCATTTTTTTAAATTTATTATAGCATGAAATCACAATGTGTCCATCTCAACTGTCGATATGATCGCTCAAATATCAATATATATAATGTTAAAGTGTAGCGTGTGTGCGCCTGGCATGGCAACACACTGGCGCTCACTTTTTTTTTATTTTGTAAAAATAATGAATTTAAAAAAAAAAACACAAGCCCGCTGAGTTTCTTGCCGGATCTTCTTAGATGAGGTCGCGTTCCAATCCCGTTATAGAGTTAAGGAAAAAAAATATGTAATGACAATTTGTAAGTGCCCCCGTAGGCCTATACGAAATAAATGATTAGACTTTGACTTTGACAACGTGATAATTAATCAAAAAAACATAGTTACTAAATTATTCCTAAAACTGCAATGTTAATTAAAACAATACGCTCGAGAGCGCTCGATTCGTCACTCACATACATTGCGCGCTCAAAATTACTACATTTGTAAGCGATGACTTTCGACATAAATGCCTATCATTTTATTATAGGCATTTAGTGTAACCTTTACTCAAAGTTTTCGTCAACATGCCACTTACACCCTGTATATAAAAATGATGACTTGAATTGATGTGTCAGTGTCAGTTCATTCGAACAATGGCGACAGTAAGTACATTATTCTGATAATATTCTAAAATGTATTTTAAATTCGGCGAGATCTAAATAATAATCGCTAAACGAAGACAACAAACAGGTAAACTATGCTTGTATTATGGGTACCTGGTACCATACAATGAACTGGGGGCGATCCCAGTATGTATCATCTGTGCCAATCGGATCGTAGTATACTAAGTTTTTTTTTTAAACGGGCCTATTCGAAATTGCACGCTTAACCTTTCAAAGAAACTTTACCGCTCTTCATCTGCACATATTAATTCGTTGCCCAACGATGTGTTAGATAATAATTATGAAATGGTGTACGCAATAAATCTTCAACTGCACGCAACTGTATATAATTACATTTGTTAATCTAGCTAAACTGGGTTATACCTTTCTCGTGTGTCAAAAATCCGCGCATTCACATCTAATAATCTACGGAGTGCGAGAGACGGCTAGCCAACTTCAAACAACCAACATAGTTGACAGAAATATTTAACTGCGCCTGCGCAGGTGCGGGGGGGCGGGGTATATCACAAAATATAAAATAATAATATGTACTTCAGTCGTGAGTCCGTCAGTGAGGGGCAACACGCGCTTGCGACATCTTACCGACGAAAAAATCGGAGGAGGTATTGACTGTATCCCGAAGGAACACGTCCATTTCTTGGGATGAATTATCGGAAGCATGTTCCTGGTGTCAGCTATCACTATGCTAAGATTCAATATAATACGCCCAATGTGACTCACATAAAAGCCAAGTAATTACAAATTACGGATGTCTGTATCGAAAATAATGTCCATAGAGATTTTTTTAAACATTCAATGTAGGCACTGATGATACGACTTAGTACTTCATAGGTTGAATAAGTCTATAGACTCACCTTACTCTATTAGTCTATAGACAATACATAGGTAAACCTCGGGGTCGAGGACGACTGGGGTGTGGGCCCCGGACGTCCGGTGACGATGACGACTCCTGAGGAGGACGGCGGCGGGCGTGGCTCCCCGCCGCCGTGCGCAGCGAGGGCGCAGGGGGAGCAAACATCTGCTCCCCCGAGACGGGCCCCCATAAGGGGGCGAGGCACAAGAGGGGCACCGGTGCGTTCCGTTTGGAGATCCCGGAGCCCCTCCAACATGTGTCGAAGGCGGCCACCGGGGGGGTTTTAGTGGGTAAGAATCCCACATAACCCGGCCCTCTCCCACACAGAGGCCTGGTATCTATCGAAGATTTCCCCCCCGTCAACAAAAAAAAAAAAAAAGGTATTGAGAATAACACAACCATGGCAAGCCCATCATAAGACACGAATACACTGTAATAACTCAAGTAACCATTAGTTATCTATACTTTATTACTTTAATATTATAAAGAAGTAAAGTTGGTTAGTTTGAATGTAGAGAGTAATCTCCGGAACGGCTGAACCGATATTGGAATTTCATTCACATAGAATGTTACATTTCCCTGAGTGCTTTAGGCAAATCCACATAATGAATTCATTTTGAAAATGATATTAACCTAGATCTTTCTTACAACAACATTTGAAACGCCAAGGCACACAACCAGTCTTAATTTTAATCTGTATTCAAACAAATATCAAGTATATTTATATACATTTCTTATTTTATCAACAGATAATGTGCAGACGGTGCTAGACGTACCTACACGTCTCGTTCTCGAGTGACGTGAGGGCCTGGATTAAGGTGACAACACAATTAAGGCGACGAGATATAAATGAATGAAAACAGAATAACCAGCTCCCGAAAATGGTGATCAAATTGAACAAACAGATAAACAGTAACAAGGAAGACAGTTTCGCAAAATTGCTCGGCAACTTCGGGAGATGGCAGCTCCTGGTGTTCGGTGCTGTGTCGCTGGTGAAGCTGACTTCGGGATGGGTGCAGATGACGATTCTGTTCCTGACGCCGAACCTGTCGTTTCGGTGCGCGAGCCTCCCGAATGGTACGGTGGAGGTTGTTAATGACACGTGCTATGCGGAGTGCCAGCGCTATGAGTACGACACGAGTCCGTTCCAGAACACCATCGTGTCTGAGTGGGGGTTGGTCTGCGAACGCCGTTGGCTCGCCAGCTTCACTCAGACGATGTTGCAGCTGGGTATATTGATTGGCAGCGTGATCTTTGGTTTCCTTTCTGACAGGTGAGTCACTTTCTTATAACATTATACTTATGTTTTTATATTCAGGGCGATTCAGTTATGGTATGAAGCCATTGAACTTCGGCTTCTTTGGCGCATGGATTATATCAATTAAAAAATAATGCTCAGAAACAATTACAATGGTCGCAATTAGTTGAAAAAAAAAATGCAAAAATTTATAACGATATAATATCGAAATTTTGATTTCATAAAATCAATACAACGCGCTAAAGAAACGCGGTTTAAGGTTACACTTTCTGAATCACTTTGTAATTGCAATATAACTAACTAATGATTTGGTCAACCTCTATCTATTGTACGATTACGTTAAATGTTCCTACTAGGGACACGGTAGCGATATTACATTGTTCACAGTATTAATGTTTTTATAATCATTTTTCATTGCTTCGACACAGTTTCTGGTACACTTCTTTGTTATCTAATCCTATCATAAAGTGAAGTACGTTTATACTTTTTGATAAGTAATGCATTGTAGGTCTTTTATATGCCGCATTTAGCATACGATGTTGTATTTTAAATTAACGTTCAAATAATACAATATAATATGCAACTGGGTACATACTTCCTAGGTATGGAATCCAGATTCATGCATGGGCTAGATAAAACGGGAGCACTGGAGGACTGACGTCCTAGTGTCATAGTTAGAACAGTTCTAAAGCAGCCCCAACGTCGGGAACGTAAAAACATAAAATAAACGCGATAAAATACTTAAAACTATTGATTTCTAAAATTTACGCGAATACTACACATTGAAATAAAACAATTTTTTAGGATTTGGATCGAGGCCGTTGAAATTAAAAAACATCGTAATTTCAATAGGGAAGATGGCTGGGTGCTACCACCGACTTGGGATCCAGTAATTAATATTATTAAATCCAAGACCAAGTGTACCATTGCAAGACCTCAAGACATTGTGAGCACATTCTGCGTAGATCGGACCACAAACAACACTTAAATATGAGGGTACCCCGTCTGAAACTAAGACACCAGGACGTCAACCACCTCAGTCCTCCCGTGACCATGGTTGCTGTAAAGCAGCCGAAACGTCGGGAACGTAAAATCAAAATATAAACGCGATAAAATCCTAAAAAATTGTTTTATTTCAATACTTAAAACTAGTTTTATTTCAGTGTATAGTAGTCGCTTAAATTTAAGAAAGCAATCAATAATTCTATATTTAAATAAATTTGGTATTATTATGATCGGAATTGACCGTTCAAAACAATCCAAAACTACATATGCTTATTAAAATATACATATTTATATAACTTAGATGCCTCAGGTAATGTCAAAGATAAATGTTAATGCATTCTTATTTTTTATTAAATGACTATTCTATAGTAGTGCTTACGTCAATTTTTTAACAACAAGGAGATAGAACTTGGAACCGCTCGATTACGAGGTGAAACTCTGTGTACTTATCGTTGAGTTTTATCTTTGAGATGTACCTATGTGATTACTCCCTCAAAATTTGGCGGAAAAAGTTCAGTACAGAAACAACAACTCCATTGTAAAAAAAATGGGGAAAGAGGAACCCACCACACAGATAGACAGACAGATATTTCATCAGACAGACGTGACAGATAGTTTCTCGAGTTACATCTTAGGGGAGTTCGGTGTTGCTGGCCTCTTTAATTATCGATCAACTTGTTTGGTTTATAATTGGAAAAGTTGACAAGCCGAGGGCCAGTGGTACGCTCCTCTTCCCCCATTTGTTTAAGATTTATCGTTTAAAATCGGTATTACCAATGTTTTAAATTTTAACCTGTATTTGTCTGAGTTACAGAAACATGTACGTTGCAGGTACGGTCGGAAGAACACATTTCTGACGTCAATAGTGTTAGTTATCGCGTTTGGTTTGGGCGTGCCTTTCTCGCCCAACTACGAGACGTTCACCGCGCTTCGGTTCCTGCTGGGCGTGGCCACGGCCGGCACCATGGTGGTCTCCTTCGTCATCGTCATGGAGTCAGTGGGCCCTAAGTACCGGGAGGTGACAGGCTGCTTGTTCCAGATACCTTTTATTATCGGTAGGTGCCTTATAGTCTTGGTTACTGCACGGAAGAAAGTTAAGCGAGCTCTAGCCCAGAGGCAATTGGCAACAACAAGCGTTAAGCAAAAACAACAACAATCCTAAAAGAGTTACAATTATTCTAGAAAGTACCTAAGTTTAAAATTTTGAATTATCTCCATCACTCGGGTTATAAGCAATCCTACTGTGGCTATAATACAATTCTTTAAAGTAACGTTACGGTAACGTCAGCACGCTTGCTTGATATCGTTTCGATTACATTATGAATTCCGGTAAATAGCTGCAAACGCTTCTAACAAAGAAGAAGTAGATTACATTATATGGCAGTGATTTTTCCATGCTCCATTGCAAAGACTTCACAGTCATCCTTAATCTTCTCCTTGATAAGGCATTAATAGCTTTCTTTAACGTTCTAGGCCACATGACGGTCCCGCTCTTCGCGTACTTCTTCAGGAGTTGGAACACGTACACCCTGGCGCTGGGGATACCTGCCCTTATATACCTGGGGTACTTTTTCATCCTGACGGAGTCACCGCGGTGGCTGGTCAGCGTCGGTAGAGTTGAGGATGCCACCAAGATTGTCAAGAAGGCTGCTATTATGTGAGTGATAACTTTTTAACATGGGGACATCCCCAAGGGTGCCAAGCTGGGGGTAAAGGGTTATTTCAGGTTCCTAGGGCTTAAAATGCCGTAGTGCAGTGCATTCTAATCATTAGACGGGTTCCAGTACCTACCTTCAAAAGAAAGAGGTACTTTCTTGTGTTGTGTTGCTTGGAGATACTCTTAGGGAAGCAATACTCGCGCTCCTAGGAGATAATAAGTACCTTCCTGAAGCACGACAAACTCCTTCAGGAAAGGAGCGGCTAATACATGATTTTTAAAAGTCTTTTCAACTTTTTGCGGGTTTCAAGACCCGTTTAACTTTTAAAACATATCTTACCGGGTGTATAGCTTAGTGCGTTCATTAAAAACTACTGCGGAGGCTAAAATTTCCCTTAGTGATGAGCTGGGGACATGGCTACCAACTATATTTTATAGGCACTTAAAACAACAATTAATATTTCTTTCAGTAACAACATGCCTACCACAAACATCGAAGAAACATTGACAAAACTGTCTCAAGAACTGACCTCCCAGAGTTCAGAGCCTAAGCGCAACTACTCGGATCTGTTCCGAGCCTCGCTGAGGCTGAAGACGGTCTGCTGCTGCGTCATGTGGCTGGTGACGGGCGTCACGTTTTTCGGCTTCAACCAGTACATCAGCCAGACCAGTCCTGACCCGTTCCTGAGCGTTGCGCTAGCTGGAGGCATACAGGTATTCTTTTACTCCTTCCTTTTTTTCTTCCTTCCTAGGTACTAGTCTTTTTGATATTTTCTATTGGAGACGGCTTCCAGTCGACCTTATTTTGGCTGATCACCGATATACACACAGAGGGATTGCTATCTGCCCTTCGAGACCCGAATAGAGGGACTATCGGGAAAGATAGTAGCTAACTTTAACAACATTTGTGATTGCACTCGTATACAAGTAGCCAACGTAAAATAGATAATTGTAGCACATGATCTATTAACGTGAGATGACACACATACAGTACAACTGTTTTCTTATGTAACTTTTAGACATTTCATTTAATTGTTAACATTGTAGATTAAACTAATACAAAACAAACAAAAATTGTAGCCGCGAAAAAAGATACTGACTTACTTTAAATTACTTAAATAAATGTAATAGCCAAGTATCTCTAGGATTTTCTGATTTCCTATTTACATGCTGTATGGTAAAGGCAACCATCACGCGAGAACTCTTTCAAAGTCCTAAAAAGATTGCCAACCCACACTAGGCGAACGTGGTGAATTATAACCCGACTCCCCCTCACATTGAGGAGAGACCCGTGCCCAACAGCGGGACATTAAACGGCTAATTATTATAATTATTTTCAGATACCATCCAACTTAATATCAATATGGCTGATCAGTAAATTCGGTCGGCGGCTAACCACATCAATATTCTTCATTCTCGGAGGCGTGTTTGTGGTGGTACTCGCATTTGTGCCGAAAATATTCGCGATAACACTGACTCTTGGTACTCTAGGGGTCAGTTGCGGCGCCATAGTCGCTACCACACTCTACATCTTCACATCGGAGCTGTACCCAACTGTGGTTAGGAACATGGGCATGGGTGCATGTTCAACGTCCATGAGGGTAGGTTCAATGTTAGCTCCCTTCATTTCCAATACTGCGGGTTCCTTGCCATGGTTACCGACGGCTATTTTTGGCGTAGCTCCAATAGCAGCTGGCCTAGTGTGCCTAATACTGCCAGAGACGAAAGGACGAAGTTTACCAGATAGTATTGAAGACTTAAGCCGTGAATAATTATGTTATTAAGTGAACTTTAAGTAGATATATTGATGACTATTTGTTGCTAAGGTTATTTTATAAGGCACTTGTAGAGAAAATTAGTAATTAAAGTGCGTTGTAAATTGTCGCAGTCATGAAACGAGACATTGTGATATAATAAATGTTTAAGTATAATAATGTGGTATCATTTTATTGTTAGGTTCCTACCCTGGTTCACACCCCTGGGATTTTTGGAATTTCATGTGCGAATCTCATTTTCAACCATGATTATCGTTAGAAGTCCGCCAACCCGTACCAGGCCAGCGTAGTGGGTTATGTCCTTATCCCCCTCGTTGATAGGAGGTACGTGCCCAACAGTGGGACATTAAAAGGGCTAGTATTTTGTATTGTTTATTCCATATGTTGTATAATAGGTAGATAAGTACTTATTTTTAACACAGCACATACTATAATACTAAAAACAATTTAGGTAGCTATCATATTGCAGCAGTAGTTATATACATAGTACTCATTATTATTTGTGGTCCAGAGCTCGACCCTTCCCCCCCCCCCCCCCTCCCGAAGTGAATTATAGTCTACGCCTTAATCTGTTGGTGACATACTTTTGTAGTTTTCAGAATTTTCAGTCTTCCTGTAACGTCTGTCATAGATGACTATAACTATACCAAATTAGGTTCTATTCAAAACCGTATTGTTCCTTGTAGCGCTGTTAAATGACTCGAAGTCTCCACATAAGAGTCTTAAGGCTAGCTTTCATTCTTAGAATTCTTAGCTCCCTCCTCTGTCTCCTAGCGCATAAGGGGGCATGGCTGCAGTCCTCAGATAGTAATTACCCCGTAAACTGAAATAAACACAAACATAACTTTATACAACTAACATGTAGCGACCTCTTCAACCTCACCACAAGATACACAGATGGCGCTATAGAACACATTCAGAATGAATGGCAATTTTCCATACAATTCTGAAACGCGCTATGAGAGTTTTCGGAGCACGTAAGATGTATTCAAGACCCTGACATTAAAAAATACTAGGTATTTTATTTATTGAGAACATAATTTAATGTACTAGCAAGCTACTATCATTCGAATAAATTGTCAATTTAGTAAGAAAACACAAAACCTAATTGAGTAAACGTCAGATATTGGACAATTATTTGGAGAGGTGTATAGCGAGATGGAGGTAGATCGATAAATAGTTAAGGCCAGTATGAATTGTGATGATGAATTGTGTCAAAGAGTGAGCTCACTTAGGCGTCGCCCGCAGCCCCATGTCCACCAGGTCGCCGGTGCAGCGTCCGCGCAGGAAGCCGTCGTGGTCCCGGCACAGCCGCGCGCGGAACTCGCCGCCCGCCACCGACTCCGCCCAAAACACCCACGATCGCCAGTGGCTACAGAAGTCTGGGACGAAACAACATCATTATTAAACCCTGGGCGGTGCCGGGATAATATAACACCTATCTCAAGGGAAATAGCATGAGTTTTGAACGTTTGGTGCGACGGCGAACTCCCTTGCTCGCACTAATTTACTGAACACATCGGGAAATTGATTTTAAGTACTGTTTAAAATTGACATAATTTGCTATAAGATGCATAGAACATATTATTGATTTGATTTGAATACTACACATTGAAATAAAACAAACTTCACGGATTTTATGTTTCTACGTTCCCGAAGTTTCGGTTGCTTTACAGCAACCATGGTCAAGGGAGGACTGAGGTGGTTGACGTCCTAGTGTCATAGTTTGAACCGGAGTACCCTGAAATTTAGTTGTTGGTCGCGGTCCGATCTACGCAGAAAGTGCTCACAGTATCTTGAGGACTTGCATGCTATGGTGCGCTTGACATAAAATATAAAATAAACACGTTTTATTTAAATTTTAGTAAGTTGGTTAAGCATAGCTTCGATTTTCACTGTAAGGACTAAGGTGGACTTGTCGACTCAACTACTCAGTCGGACACGGAGATGATTATAAAAATTACCTTCAGTAGTGAGCGGTATAGTAGCGGAGATGCACCCCGGCTGTGTGGCCTGCCCCCCATTGGGCCAGAAGTCGGCGTGGCCCACCTGGACCGGGGTGCCAAACCCCCCACCGTCTGTGTGGATGGTATCCACAAATATTGCGTCCGCACGAGACAGCGGCTGTGCTACTGTCGGCACCAGGAACCGGTAGAAGCCAGGGTAGGCTGGATCGAGGCCTGTCAACCTGGACAGAGAATGGTATGATAGACCATTTACGAGGCCACTTTTAAAAGTAAACATGTTTTGTTCTTTAGTTTATTTGTAAGGGTACATACATAATGACTTCCTTACTTCATTGGGAAGTCCTTTGCAGTAAATATATAATATATACCTACGCAAACGAAGTCGGTATTGCAAAATATTCCGGATTTACCACAAATTGGGAATGGTTGCTTCATTGAGAAAAGTTGGCAAGCAACTCTATGTTTATTCTTTTAGAAATAAATAGTTTTATGCATTCCTAGGAAAAGAAATCAAATGAGTCAAAATTTGTATGGAAAATGTTCTTATTTTCTACGCGAATGTACATACTCTTAATACGCTCGTTTCTAGAAGAAATCTAATAAGGGTTCCGTGTTTACATTTTGAAGTACGGAATCCTATGAAAAGCACTTCACCTCGGTATCTTGTATCCTTTAGCCTTCAGGTTCCTGGCGGCGGCCGCTAGCAGGTGCGCGCCCATCGAGTGGCCTACAAAGTGGATCGAGTCCAGCGCCACTCCCCCCCTCAACAGCTTGAGAACTGCCATGCCCGTGGTTCTGCCAGCCTGGAAATCAAATTTAAACAAAAAACTATAATTGAAATAAAACTATGTTTAGGATTTTATCGCGTTTATATTTTGATTTTACGTTCCCGACGTTTCGGCTGCTTTACAGCAACCATGATCACGGGAGGACTAAGGTGGTTGACGTCCTGGTATCCTAGTTTGAGACGGGATACCCTCATATTTAATTGTTGCTTGTGTTCTGATCTACGCAGAAAGTGCTCACATATCATCAGCAAGATGTGAGTGCAGTACACCTCTATGTCTACCCCTTTGGGGACGATACTCGTGATAATAGCTGATTTTATATCACAGTAGTTTAAGGCATACCGCTTGTATATTTCTAGCAACGGCCAGCACGTCTCCGAAGGCGAGGTTCGACCAGTCCAGCAGTAGCACGTTGTGCCCGCCTCGCGCGAGGTACGAGTTCACCACCACTGATACGCTCTCATCTGTCGCGAACTCCACGTATCTGGAACATAGGACACACGTTCCCCTCACTAGTATATGTGGTGGTACCGCACAAGTATCTACTCTCTCTGTTTATTACATGCGTAAGTAAATCGCGCTATCCCTTTTGCGCTACGAAGCATGGGTGGCCTCTTAAATAAGTATTGCGCGATGAATAGACTAAATGTATGGTCCCAAAGGAATGAAGCAACTATTGTACTATGGGAACCATACAATGGAATTTATAGTACACATGACAAAAAGATAATTTTTGAAATATGGCCAAATGGCCGTTCCAACCACTGGACCCATAAGTATATTTGGAGGATAACTTACCCATGAGCATATAAAACTGTTGGTTTCTTGAAGTCCAGATCAGGGTTCGCTAACAACTTCTTTGTTGCGACTATTTTGTATGATTTTGGTGTCGAAAAATTTGTCCTGTAAGATGGAAAATTTATGATAAATGTATCCTTAAGTGCACCACATCATGTCTATAATCCCCAGAGGGGTAGACAGAGGTGCACCACATAGCACCCACACTTCGCCGATGGTATTGTGTCCCGATGTAATAGGGGGCAGCCTATTATCACTATCCCGGGCGTTTTTCTTCGCTATATGAGCAGGATTTAAGCCGTAGACCACCACTGGCCCCGTGCGGTTTGGTGAACTTCACACGACTTTTGACAGACGTGTAGGTTTCCTCACGATGTTTGCCTTCACCGTACAGCAAGTGATAATGAGTATTGAAAATCCGAAAATCTCAGAGGTGCGAGCCGGGGTTTGAACCTGCACACCTTGCCTCGAGGCGAGCGTTCTACCAGCTGCTGCCTAAAGTGCACATAGGTACTTATTTATTTAGAGTAAATAGATGAATAATAAAGTAATTCTTACGAGTAATATCTTATGATAATATCATCCACAGCAGGTATCCTGCCAGCTGGTTCTAGAAAAGAGAACAAAACCACTATGTATACATAGGTATACTTGTTTTATATATTGTAAAGTCCCATCAAAATAATTACTTTCATATACCTACCCACAACGTGCCCCGCAAGGGTTACGTAGAAAGCATAGCGAAAAGTTTTATAGGTATTAAAAATGTTAGCTATACCTACATTGAAAGTTACGTTGAAATAAAGCTTATTTTACAGATTTTATTTTATGTTTTTACTTTCCCGACGATTCGGCTGCTTTACAGCAACCATGGTCACGGCAGGACTGAGGTGTTTGACGTCCTAGTGTCATAGTTTGTAATGGGATACCCTCATATTTAGTTGTTGCTTGTGGTCCGATGTACGCAGTTCAAGTTAGTGGACATGATACGAGTACAGAAACCGTACTTACTAACAAACAACCCTCTCAAGATTATACGCAAACTGTCCGAAGACAGCGGTACTGACGGCTCTCGCTGGCACCAGCAACACAGCACAACTGGGAATCAAACCACACATAATGAACACACCACAGATTATACATAAATCTACGCAAACGACGTCACGTTTTAGATCTGCTCAGGGGCGGATCCAGGATATCATCAGATGGCGGGGATATCTGTGTTTTAACCATCTTTCGGAGAAAAGTATTTAAAATTGGTCGCAATAAAGTCGTATGTCATGGGGGGGAGCAATTGCACTCTTTGACCTCCCCCCTTCCCCCATGTTTCCGCCCCTGGTTCTACTTGAAGAACTGATAGACTGACAACGCCTTACTTAAGCCGGTGTACCAAAAGATTTAAATTTTGGAGG
The DNA here is from genome assembly GCA_905404115.1 of Pheosia gnoma. Classification (NCBI taxonomy): domain Eukaryota; kingdom Metazoa; phylum Arthropoda; class Insecta; order Lepidoptera; family Notodontidae; genus Pheosia; species Pheosia gnoma. The sequence goes on from FR989913.1 coordinate 559,191, forward strand.
ATATATTCCCACCCTAAAGATACCTAGCTACCTAATTTAATAAATTGGATCCCTAAGGATGTCAAAGTTTGTACTCGTGATCTTTTTATTTATTTATGTTTTTATCGGGGCCATGGCTAGTCTACTCTTGTAAAAGTGTAATATTGTAAAAATTATAATGCAATAAGCTATTTTCACGTCTCTGTCTCTGGACTCGAAACAAGTTCTTTTTGTGTGTGTTTGCAACACAAAACTTGATTAGCGAACGTAACTTTATTTTTAATGTCAAGAACATAGTTATTTGTTTTAGAGGGAAATTAGAACAGTTACAGCTATTTGAAAGTGTCTGAATATTTGATAGTGTTTTTAAAATAGTGTAGGGATTACCAAAAGACTGTTGGAAGGTTTGCAACACAAAAGTCGGTTGGTGAATGTACTTTTTTAATATGTCAACATAATTAAAAACCTGACCAACCACAATGTAACCCGGCAATCACCAATACCTGTTCAGGAGTGTTATTCTGTAACGCCAATCTCATGTCCAACGCGTGAGTTGTATAATTTTAATATAAATTTTACAATTTACCCGAGGGTCCCGGGTTCGAATCATGGTAGGTACATACTTTGTGTGATGAGCACGAAAGTTTGCACCCGAATCATGGATATTTAATATCTATATAAGTATTATATACCGTGTTCGCCCCCAGTCCATGGTACGGCACTCATAATACAGGCGTTGCTTAGTGTAATACCGTATAGTTGGTGTGTTCGTCTGGCGATATTATTATTATAAATTTATGAAGTAGGTACCTACTTAGTTTACACAATATCTTCACCACGGAGTACTTATTTAGGTTATTATCACAACTGAGATTGTATACACCCAGGAAAAATAATGTATTGTCTTGAAAAAATAAAAAATCGCACTCACCGCCAAAAATAATGATCAAATTAAAATTCCATTCCATATTAATTGCACTTAACAAGCTACGTATATGAAGGCGCTCGCTCACCGAGGCGTTGGCAGAGACTGATGATCAGATCATCGACACACTCTAGCATTACGTGTACCTTGCATGCGAGGGACTGGCATACCTCTGTAGAATAAGTTTATAATCCCGAGTAAAATGTTATTGGTTCGTAAATATCTATAAATGAATCAATGCAAATTAATTCTTAGTTGCAGTCACAACTCCGACTGAATAATGCTCACATTTACAACTAATTGGCTACAACACAGTGAAGCAATAATATATTGCAAAAGTGGCCTCAATAAATAGGGTAACTAATAAGTAATGCTTATAGGTTACCTATCACTATTTTTCGTAAGCTAAATGCGGGTGTATCACAATGTACCTTTGCCTACCCCTCTTGGGATAAAGGCGTGATATGGAATTATTATTCATAATTATTCAATTAATTTACATAAGCAAGTATATAAAACTAGTTTTGCGCTAGCGGATCTACCGCCGGAACTTCTAAGTCAGGGCCAGGCTAGATTACTAATATTTTTAATATACAGGTTGTAAGGTGTATGGCGTATGGCGAGGAAAATATTTGGGTGTAGGTTACCCTTAATGCCTATAATCCAATTACTTATATACAGGATTTATGTCTTAAGTCCCCATGAATTTAAAAGTATTGTAATTTGTGTGCGCAATGTATCGTTAACACCCGATAATAACGCAACGCTCCGTGTGAGACCCGATGAACGAGTGAAAAATGAGCGCGCTCGGGCGTATTTAGTTTTAATTGTCATTGCGGATTTAGGTCTAAATCAGTAATTATGATTTTTTATTTAAAATAACCTTGTGAGACTTCTATTATGATTTCATGCCAAAACCAATTTAAAATTGCTGAAAAAAGGCGTATAATTCGTGAAAAGATCGAGGGAAAATTCTAACTCTGGGGGGACCAGAATGAAAGGTTGAATCAATGGTTTCAGTTTTCTTTACGAAGCCACTTACAACCTGTATACATACCAACAAAGAAATTAAAAAGCGCAGGCAGATATATACTTACTGTTACACACAAATCCTCCACTGACGATACAAATATAAATTCATCTTTCATACCATTATATGTTGCTATTTGGTATTGCTGTAAAATGGTACGATTCGATCACTCGAGCGTTATTTGATGCTGTCAAAACTTCTACTTTAGATGTTCTTACCGAGTTCGAATCGAAGCAGCCATTGATTTACATAGTAGATCAATTCCAGTGTAGCGACCTCTTCAACCTCGCCACAAGATACACAGATGGCGCTGCAGACGGCATTCAGAACAAATGACGATTCTCCATACGAACCTGTAACCCGCTATAAGTGTTTTCGGATGACGTAACATATATACAAGGTCACAACAATAATCGTCGGGGCATAGCGGCCACCGCAATGGCTAAACCACCAGTCAGGCTGGAAGATCTTCCTTCTCCGGCAAACAAGCCAATGCGTGATAATGGGCATATATATTATCTTTGGATATGGGTGGGTAGAAAATAGTGGAGTCTTGGCTTAATAGCCTGAGCGTATACCTACCTCTTTAAGCTGTGTCTTCAAGACAATCGAATATTTTCCATCATCAAGGAAAAGAAACATTTTCTGAAGGCCATACAAGAATTCGATCTTATCTATTAAATAACCTTTGATGAATAAAACATCCTAGTTACGTAGTACCTAAGTTGCTTCCTATATTCAAAACAAAATAATTTTAATGATAGTAATTACTTAATTAATTTATATGCACAATTTGAATAAACTTGGAACTGTAATACTTATACTACTTATCTAAGTATTTTATTAAATTCATAGATAAACAAATGGAGGGAAGAGGGAGCCACCACTGACCCTCGGCTTGTCAACTTTTCCAATTATATACCAAACAAGTTGATCGAGAATTTAAGAAGCCAACAAAACCGAACTCCTCTCAGATGTCAATCGAAAATCTATCAGTCATATGTGTCGGGACTCGGGGCTCTAGCTAATGTGCAATTCTCTGCTGAACGAAGCGAATCTAAAAGAGTATTCGACACGTGTTTTGCCTCTAAACGAGGCATCCTCAGAACGGTCGGTTGAGAGCACTGAGAGTCAGTGGTGGGCCCCTCTTACCCCATTTGTTTAACAATGGATTTCCACAAAGTATGGCCTCGTTCTAACAAATTCATAGAATTAAGTACAGTCATTTATTTTAAATTTATCTGGCTAGTTAAGTATCTTCAAATTAAAAAACAAATAGCTTTCAGAAAATATATTCAGGTGTAGAAATAAAAATTTGATTGAGATGAACACTCGTTTAATGTGTATAGGAATGTTGGCAATATATACAAGGTTTAACAATATTAGTGTAAGTAAATATTTAAAGGGATCCATCGGTAGGCTAATAATCAAACTATTTCAAATTTAAAAAATCAACTACATACTAAGTCCGCGATGGTAATGTCTCGCTTTCTTACATAAAAATCAAACACTGTATACACATATATTTTATACATAACTGTGACCGATATCATCTACCGGTTAACCCCTTAAATTATTTTAAAAAAAATTGTTACACCTTATACAAATAACATATAACTCTATTCTATAACTAATTAGTTTAGCAACTGCGATCCGATGGCAACCCTGGGGAACTCCATACAATTTAACAGATTAAAAAACGTTCTACGTGACCGCAACTGTCTCTTTTTATCTCACAGCTCCGTCTCATTCGTGTGAACATGTAGAACACTTTTTAAATCACACGCTGGGAAGCTTAACACTATAATACCAGGCGCAAACAAAGAGGGGGAAATGGGTGTAATCCCCCACCCCCGTCCTTTAAAGTAATTTATCCCTCCCTAAACGAAATCCTATATGCGTGCCTGTATAGTACTCAAAGGTTAGGTAAACTACAGATAAAAAATAACTAATAATTACCAACTTTATATTTGCGGTGAAAGGTCCAATTTAGAGTGAAGTGGCTGTTCCAAATTTCTTCAACTAACTATTGCCAAAGTATGAAAAATTAAAACATCTATCCCACGGGAACCATACATTTTACCGGGATAAAAAGTAGCCTATGTGCTATTCCGGACTATAATCTATCTCTGTGCGAAATTTCATCCAGATCCGTTCAGCCGTTCGGGCGTGAAAGAGTAACAAACATCCATCCATCTATCCATCCATCCATCCATCCATCCAAACTTTCACATTTATAATATTAGTATAGATAGATACATACGTTACCGAGAATAGTTGCACAAACAAACATACAATGTGGGCTAGATGACTGCGTAAGAGTGGAATTAAATGCTACTTACCATTTATCAGAGTTGAGATACTTATAACTATGCAATAGTTATATTACTTATATATGTATTACATACCAAAAAAATGACATTTGTTGACACCATAGTGGTCACTACTACATTGCAATGTGAACATTAATGTATGATTATACAGTTTACTTTGCCGTGGGACGTGTAATACTTTTGACACTTGTTGGCGAAGCAATAATGTGGTATCCTGATTCAAATATATTATAAGAATATAAACTTTCTATCGAAGTCATAGGGATCAATTTTAAGTTGAATATTTTCAAATGTTGAATTAATAGTAGTTACTTTCAAAATGCATGTTAACTAGCAATCGTAACCTACTTTCGCGTTCTAAGTGAATGCGCTTATATACTTTCTGTACTACATAATCATGTTAAGAAGAGTAAATTATGACCTTTAGGTATTATTAACTTTAATAGCAATTGTTAAACCACTTTCGTTATACAGGTTGATTGAATTTTTGCGAACTTTTTTTTTAATTTCTGACTTCTCAGGTTTCAACTTTAGTAAACTCTATCGGTATACCCCGGTACATTAGTGAATGTGAATTTTTTAACAAAACTCGCACTAATAAAATAATTTCTTAAAAGTGCATAATTATTTAAACTTAATGTAAGTATTCAAAATCTTAAATAAACTCAACTCTCTGTCACTATGTAATTAATAAACAATTATTTACAAAATAAACTAAATTAATAATTAATATTAAGTATTTTAAATTAAATTAGTTCGGCAGCGCAGGATTTTTTTGTCATTTTTACTCGAGTTTTTGACATATTTTTGGATAAGATTTTATCTTATTAATTTTATTTGGTTTTACATGAATTAACACTATACCTTAAGTGTAAGTACTTAATTTAAAAAATGTAATATATTTTTGTAATTTCGGTAAACCCCTAAATTTATAAACATTTAATTAATTGTAGCGGGTTTTGTAGTTGCAGTTTAAAGGGACGAAAACAATATATACTTAAATATGGTAAAGACTTAATAATGTGCCTTAACCCTTAGTAGCCTGATTTACGAAAGTGATTTATTTTTAATATTACTGTGTTTAATGTTACTGTGTTTAATAATAATGACATTTGATTTTTTTTTAAATTTCGTTGGAAATAATATTATACAACAGTAAAATACGTACAGCCAACCTATAAAAAAAACTAATAGTAATGTGAACATTCGGTTTAAAAGATTGGTATCAAAATTGAAACTCTAGGCTATTAAGGGTTAAATTATTAACATTTAAGCAATTATCAATTTTGTTTTAAAAACGTAATTTAATATTAGGTTTTAATATCATCAAAATAAGGTATCATTTCACTAAGCTGGTTAGGCCTGGATAATGAAAGCTATTTGCTCAGTTTTGCTTTAATAATTCATACAATTAATTGTAATATATTTCACTACACTTAATAGCCATCATAAGAATATTAATTGAGCTCCGTTGAACCCGCCATATTGGAGTTTGAAAACCAACCCCCTCTCGTGAATTAAATTAAATAAACAAACTGAATTATATTTTCTTTACAAATAAATAAAATTGGAGTCTGTTTGTAATATTAAAATAACCGCTTTTTACTAAGTGCATTTGGATGTATACACGGTACCTATACCAAAACAACCTTTTTTAAAAATCTTGTCTGTCTGTCTGTTTGTTCCGGGTAATCTCTGAAATGGCTGGACCGATTTTGACGGGACTTTCACTGGCAGATAGCTGATGTAACAAGGAGTAACTTAGGCTACTTTTATTTTAGAAAAAAACTAATAGGATCTCACGAAAAAATATTTAAACCAATGTTGCAGCGCTGCGCCTGATTAAGTTTGATAGCAACAATCTGCAATCTGTGGGATCAGAACGAGCGAGCAGGCTGTTGCCAACGGTTGAGTCTTTGTTAAATACCACGCGGACGAAGTCGCGGGTAACAGCTAGTTAAATAATATAACTGTCACTTATACAGTTATGAAATGTGATGGATAATCTGAAAGTCTTATTTGATGAGAATAATTTAATCACCTACTTATTTCAAGATTTTATACAAAATATAAAAAAAGAAATAGACGAACACAAACGCGTAATTGAAATAGTCCAAAACCGTAAATTTATTTCAACGGAATCGTTACTAAGTTACAGATTACCGATTCAGTTTTTTTTTACCTTGCCAGCCCTACTTCTAACAAATCGATTATAATCTATCGATTCCAGCAGTTTAAGAAGACAAATCAAAAATTCTTATCGTACAATGTAATAAAACAATTGTTTGCCTCGTTATTTTTGTTATATTATACCGGCTAAATGTCATTTCAATGACTGTTGCTGGCAAAAGATGGAAAAAAAAACGATGGAAGTTATGCTTTAAAAAGTAAAGTCATTAGATTAGACGACAATGCACGTAGATAATTTTGAATAATTAAAAACATAAAATAATCTAATTATAACTCTGTTAAAAGGGGTTGCCTTCAATATCTTCCATGTCTTTCTTTCTCGTGCGTGCTCTGTCTACTTTAGATCGACGTCATCCCCGAGTAAGTCATCGCACTCCTTCTCCCATTGTTTCTCGTCACCCGCCTTGTCCGCTACCACTTCGTATTCATTCAGCTCTGCTTCCAACTCTTTCTCCCATTGTTCTGAAAAATTAAGGTTATGTAGTGGGAGTAAATTAAGGATTGTGGCTGATCAGTGTAGTTCACTTTAGTCATTCTTCTTTGGGTGTCACACTAATATATACTCCAGCACTTTTAAAAAAAGGGTAATTTTCCAAGTACCATATGGGATTTAATCTTGCTATCTTTCATCAAAATTGACGATTGTAAGTACATTGCGGTGTGTGTTGGTAGTTACTGTTGTGGAATCGCTAGGTCAAGGCGGGAAATTCAAAATTTCGAATGTTTTAAATTTTTTACCAAACATTTTAACATAAAAAAGGGGTCGTATTTTTTTGTTTGCGACTACGGCGTTTATGTATCTATTAAATTTGCTTAAAAACGAATTTCAAATGAAACAACACTACAAAGTTAGTAAAAGTAGCGGTTTATACAAACTTTGAAGTATTGTATCAGTTTGGTTAATATAGGTTTTTTTTTATTAATATTATGTAAGTACTTCAAATAACAACACCAATATTATTTTAGAATAATATAATTATTTCAATTCATAATAACTAACTATAAATGCCAATTTTACATTTTAACTATACGTCGTAATTTCACTAAACAATTGTTACGAATGTTGACGAAAGAATATTGTTGCTTACGGCCACATGATCAGACTTGTCCATGAAGCGGACAGCGGATCCTGGCATGATACTCTGATCCAGATACCCTGGCCATGCAGTCAGGAGACCGAAAAGGGATTATAAACCAAATATGGCCGAAGACACAATAGCCAATTTATCCAGTTATATTTATGTTATTAACGAAATAACGGTTAAATGGACATCGATTAACAATATTGACGACCACGACTAAGTTATTGCTCGTTATTTATGTGTTGATTCACGTGAAACTGGACGTTGAAGATAGTTAAAATGTCTATAATTCCCTACTTATAGAGAGTAGCTTTAGGAGATACATTATGTGATCAGATTGTTTAATGTACTGTACCAAGTATCGTTTGTCTCTGTCTACACTAGTTGTATATATTTTCCACAACTTCTTGAATTCGTCAGACCACTGTCATTTTATTCCAATTCCCATTTTCATACTCAACTTGAAAACTTCGAAATCTATCGATCGCGAAAAGATGGCATTTACATAGAACATAATTATAGCGATTTCGGAAATCCGTATCGGAAAAAAGATGATATCGAATCCGTTTCCGATATCGATTTCGAACGATCAAAAATAACCGGTCTTCAAGCGCGTTACTAAGTGCTGACCACAACCAACAAGTACTGTAACAAATCGACGAATACGAAGAAGTTGAGTATGAAACTCCGTTGATTTAAAGTAACCCTGCTGGTGGAAACCTCAATTGTGATCTGCCACTTGCTCGTATGCCTTCAGCTTGCACACACTCAACTAGCACAGGGTAAAAATAATGGGCAGAGCCATCAGATATTACAACTTGATAACATTATACATTTGTTTTTAATATTAACGTCAAGCCTCACGCAAAATAGCGAAATTGTAAACGAAACGGCCGGGCGACAGCAAGCTAGGCCTGTGATATATCACTTGTCGGTTCAAACACTATCATAATAGTGGATAGGACTCCACCGTCTAATACTACACAACTTTCATAACATTGGATTATAGATCCTAATACTAATTGTAAATTATTAACAAATCAAAATCGAGGAGTGATTTTGTGTTATCAGTAAGGGTTCTAAATAGTTACCTATTTTTTTTCGTATGTTTTTATTGAAAACCGAAAGACGCTTGTTTATTATGGATTTATAATTGACGGTCACCCATTAAGTTGTATGTCGCGGCTGTCAGATAAATCTGTCTTTGGGTCGTACAAATACCAATAGGTATTCTTAAAACTGTCACCTTTTGGTAAATTTATCTCAACTTCATCTCCCAATTTTATCAATATCATCTGTACGACTGATATCATTAATATATAAATGATAAGACTTCAGAAAAACCTGACAACACAGTTTTATATACAATAAGGAATAAGTTTCAACATTGCTACCCGCGCACGATACGAAGGCGAACACCAAAACAGAGTTACGACCAACTTTGAGAAATATATAAGCGGGAATAAATAAACCAAAAAAAACACGCCCAAGACAATCAAGCCAAAATAGAGCATAATACATTTAAAATAAAGATTGTAATAGAAGTAGCAATGTCAAAACCTTGACAGTAAATACTTATAGTTAACGCTACTGAGCCGAATTTTAATGAACCGTGTGAATTGTATCAGTTATATAACCTTATTTAATACTTAGACATATATAACATTTAGTAGACATTAAAATAGGTACCGTTGAGAAAATTGTATATCATTTTCAAAGGTAAGAATACACAATTGAACCATAATAGTCTCAAGGTCAATAGCACAATCAGAAAGAATTTGATAGAGACGATTTAGGGTCACAGCTAATGAAATACCGACCAACATGCTACCAGAGACATACAACACATTTTAAACAAAGACGTGGTTATATATACAGTTATTATAGTCCTTGTATTCAAAGACAGAGAAGCTATATTGTCATAAGACATTCATTATATTTCAATATATATATATATATTAATCACACGAGATAACAACAAGAATGAAGATATGACACAGTGATATAATAATTATAAATCAGAAATTGCGAACAGCAATAAATTCTTTGAAATAATTGCAGCTCGAAATACGAGTAATATATGAGGTGTAGTTAAAATATTGTAAAATATTTTAACAGGTTAGCAAGTATGGCATACGGATCCAGTTGATGTAAAAAATAATTGCGTACAAGATGTTTTAATTCATTTTTTTTATGAACGCAAGTCTGTAACATTACAACGAGCTCTTATTACATGGTCTCATTTTTTAATTTCTTTTAATTTGATTTATTTCATTGGGAATGTTGTCTTCATAACCTACTGATCGACCTGTTAAAATATTTTACACTATTAAAGTTACACCTTACGTGTGAGTGATGTGATTAACAGTGTGATCGTTTACTCGACACAATAATGCCATAGCACGGTCAAGCTTCGAATCATTTAAGGTAACCATAAAATCGTCCATATAAAACCAATTATTCGAATTGAAAATGGCGAATGTTGTAACTCATTTCTATATATTTCTCGAGCTTAAATGACAGCTATGACGATTAATTTTAATATAAAACCCAATGATATTCTAATGTTAACGTGTGCGTCTAATTACTGCGTACGTCGTGATGGCATTATTTTATCAAGATTGGAAACAATTTATGAGTGGAGCACTTAATAGCGAAGTACATTATGCCTCACGCAAGCATCGTATTTACTAGATATTACTGATTATGTACGTCACCCACTTCTGAGAGTACATGATTATATTAAATAACAAGTACTTTTATATTCCTCACGTGACATTAAAATCTTAACTGCTCAAGTTATTCAAAACTATGATGATGATATTCTCTGCATTAAGCCTTCCTAACTTTATCTTTCACACGGTTTTTATTAAGGTGGAAGCGCCAAGTCGGGAAGGGAAATTCAAATTCCGTTGTTTTTTTACGAAAAATTTTGTCGTAGACAAATTATAACCTCTCCAAATGTTTAATTTTGCGCCCAAACTAGCGCTTCCACCTTAAAATTTATGAATATTGAGTCGCTTTTAAAAATATTTTTCAAATTTATTAGCCAATGAGTATGCGCGTTCAATAAAAATGGATGACGTAAAAAACAGTTTGGTAAAGGTGTTACAATTAGTGAATGCTGATGCCCCATTGATGTCCGTGCGCCGATTAAGCTGCATTCCAGGGAGAAAGGAAAAAGGCGTTTAGCTAATATAAACTTTATTAACATTGTACATTAACGTGTAATTTTGATCAACCAAGCCTGATTGATTTGTATTTGTAATTATTTCTTGATAATAGCAAGACATAATGTTTGGTTCCAGACGAGATTTTAGGTGATGTCAATGAATTCCATCAGTGACAAGTGATTTGTATGGAAACGGTTGGTTTTTTATTCTAAGTCTGCAGGTTTAATTCATGGCTAGGGAAATTATATTTTCAAATATCTAATGATGCAGTGTTAGTTTTCATCAAAATCGGTCACGAGAGTTCTACCACCTACGTCATCCACGGACACGTGAAAAATGGAACCAGTATACTATTATAGATTTCATTCAGACGCAATATATATTAACATATACAGAGAGCATGCAAGGCGATATATTCCTCAAAGTTGGTATGTAATATGAATTAAGTGACCGGTACGATGACTTTTTTAATAAACATCTACAATATTATAAGAAATATAAAAATTGAAATAAAACTAAATATAAGTGTGTACGAGTGTGAAAAATAAATAAAAGTGAAACAAGAATGGTATTTCTATGACATCCAAGTCCTTTTTTTTGCTCGCAGTCACACGAGTGACCTTTATAACACAAAAGGTGTCAGCTATTTTGTAACTTTTTTTATTTTTGTTGGATAAAAAACTTAAAACAATGTTAGTTCGTATGAGGTACTGGCCAACTCTGGCGTCGGAGTTTCCGACATGGCTTTACGACTGTAAGATCCGGGATCGATAACTTAACATGTCTTCCGAAGAACAAACGCAAGCACTCAGTTGAAAATGCGAATAGCGGTCACCCATCCCAGTGTGTACCGCCACGAGTGCATCTCTTTCGGGCACGTGGTATGCGCGCATAGTTTTGTTTCAAGCGAAAAAAATCCCATCAATGCACGCTTCTTGAAAATTGAACCATCCGCCTTGCGATCCGAAGGTCGAAAGTGGGATTATCGACAAAAAAGTAAAATAAAAAAAAAATCCTTACCATCTTCGTTCTCTCTATCGACTTTCAACGACTTTATTCGCTTCTTGACGTCATCGATCGACTCCTGCGACGATTTCTCACTAGCTATCAGACCCTCGCTTGCCGTTTTATCGTCTATGTATGAATCGGAAAATAAAATAACATAAAATAATAAAATAAAAATAACAGTGCCTTGATATTGGATGATAAACGATAAACTAAAAAAGAAAAACTATAAATCATTTCGGGTAAGGATACTAGCATTTTTATTGACGTAATTTTACTCAACCCAAAAAGTGAATACAATGAGGATGACGTCTAAAAGGTTCCTAATACTTTTATTCTCAAGTTTTTTTGTATTTAGATGCTCATAATATACAATTTTCGATATTGATCATTTACAAAGCCTTGCAGTTGTATGATTTTGCTGGCTGTGCCCTTAGCGCAAGCTCAGGGGGCGTTACTGGAAAACGTATATCGTAGGTACGAAGCGTATAAATCTTATTCGTTAGCTGTCAACAATAAAGCACCCACTACACTGTCGTCAAGAACAGAAGCGTGGACACGCTATATTGCTCTTGAAAATCTGAATGGGATACACCGTTCTCATAATTGAGTGCGTGAATGATTATGCTTTTGGGCATAAATAGAAAAAATATGTTATAAGTTCTATCTTAACAATTTTTATGTTTATTACGAGTGGACTAGAGATAATAAGTGAAATTGAATTTTAAAAAATACATATGTTTAGCTTGTAGGTACTGAAAACTGGCTGAAAACACCATATAGGCATATGTGTCTCGGTTCGCACTGAATGACGATATTTTACTTTGTGAGGTCACAAATACTAACGGCGCATTTTAACATCACGTGAAGTGTATCAACTTTAATTTATTATTAATTATTTCAATCATTTCAATTGACGTTAATATTTATCATCAATATTATTAATGACACTATTAATTTGAATGGTACTCTTTTCCAAATTCAAACACTCAATTATAATAAGCAAGAATTCTCGTTTAAGAATTATGGACACAACTGCAGTGGGTCTATAAGATCAATTGTTCAATTGTCCCCCCTATGTCTTACGAAATACGGTCTACGACAGTCTGATGATGATGATGAGGATAAGTGTGTGAGGTGCATACCCTGGGAGTCGTCGTGGCTGGGCTGGCGCGCGATGGCGTCGGCCTCGTTGGCCTGGCAGATGAGCGACAGGCGGTAAAAGTAGTTCCGCCAGAAGTTCTCCTCCGTGATGCTGAGAACAAGCAATCCAACATCAGCGGGGTTTAACTTTCGACCAATCTAAATGGTTACCGGAAACGGATACGAAAAATTTCCAATGTCGATGTCGCTCGTCACGACATGTAAAAATACTATCTATACATATAAATAAAATTGGAGTGTCTGTTTGTAATATTAAAATAACCGCTTTTTACTATGCATTTGGATGTATACACGTTACCTATACCGAAACAAATTTTTTTACAATTTTTGTCTGTCTGTCTGTCTATCTGTCTGTCTGTCTGTCTGTCTGTCCGTCTGTCTGTCTGTCTGTCTGTTTGTTCCGGCTAATCTCTGAAATGGCTGGACCGATTTTGACGGGACTTTCACTGGCAGATAGCTGATGTAACAAGGAGTAACTTAGGCTACTTTTATTTTAGAAAAAAAATTAGGATCTCACGAAAAAAAAAAAACCAATGTTGCAGCGCAGCGCCTGATTGTTTGATAGCAACAACCTGCAATGCGTCCCGCGGGCTCAGAATGGGCGGGCAGGCTGTTGTCAACGGTTGTCTTTGTTAAATACCACGCGGACGAAGTCGCGGGCAACAGCTATTTCAAATAAATGTCAGATGACAGTTCGAAAACTTTCGATCGCAGTAAGATTAATTTAATATAACGATCGGTGATCCGTCGCGGAAGTTTCCGTTACCGTTTCCGTTTCCGATATTGAATTCGAATGATTCAAAATAACCTCCCAGAAAACCAAGTTAATGCTTGCCGTAGTGTCGTGTCTCGAATTGTATGGCCAATCTCTAGTATTCAGCACATTTTTATACCAGCTCAGGGTATCAGCCGGTACACTGCTGGCCGCTCTAGTTACATGCTGCACGTTCAGCTTACGATCCCAGCTTTAAGCATTTCGATGGTATATTAAAACTATCCATTAGGCCAAAAGAACTTATCGGTAGTAAGAATTTACCACCGGTTCGGAACGTTGCTGTTTCACTAAGGAGAGCCGGCAAAATTCTCAAAGGTCTTGTCTCTCTTTATAGTTAACTAGCTGTTACCCGCAACTTCGTCCGCGTGGTATTTAACAAAAAGGTTTTTCTAAAATAAAAGTAACCTAAGTTACTCCTTGATACATCAGCTGTCTGTCAGTGAAAGTCCTGTCATAATCAGTCCGGCCATTTCAGAAATTAGCCGAAACAAACAGACAGACAGACACACAAAAATTGTTGTTTTGGTAAACGTACCGTGTATACATCCAAATGAACTTAGTAAAAAGCGTTTATTTTAATATTACAAATAGACACTCCAATTTTATTTATTTGTATAGATGACAAACATTATCCGAAACTTCATCATTAATTGAGCGGGCAACACCATTGTTATAATACTACATAATAATACTCAAGCAGTGACTCATTACCTAATTAAATTAAAAAATTGTGAGAATCATTTGAATTACGAAGCCAACTTAGCTAGACTCCCATCTACAATAGGATGTTAAAAAAACATGGTAACTTTGGAGATTAATTACTTTGGTGCGATGCATTTCAAGCTAAAATGATGAGAAAAATATTGAAAAAAGACACAAATAAACAGCACCTGTACAAAAGCAGGTTTATTTCCAGTCTTTGCTGTAGCAAAGGGCTGGGCAATGTGGGAATATTACTCTCTGAAACCCACCCGAGGTGCCCTTTGACAGGAGAGGGTCCAGGATCTTCAAACGGAACCCACCGGTGCTGAAGATGATGCCTAACAGGTACTCACATTTTTGGCACTAGATCGAAGCGCATCTGCTCGAGGTTGGGGTCCTCGGCCATGATGGCCACAGCCACCGGGTACATCTTGTCGTAGTCGAAGTCGAACTCCACGCCGGCGGGCGGCGCGCGCACGAAGTTCCGCCGGTCCTGGAATAGGGTTACCAGTCTCTCATAAAAATCTATCTCGTTTTTCCCTACGGTCAGTCTCCGCGCGTCCCGCAACCCGCAAGCGGAACGCGATCGTTGTTCTGATTGGCTATTCTAGTGCAACCTAACAATAGGAAATACAAATAAAAAAACACCCTAAATGTATATATAAAAGCTGCATAAAACCCTGCACCTATTCAAAAGTATATTTAAATAACTTTTACTATGGTAAATAAGGTGCCTACATCTCTATGGTATGAGAAACTTCGACAACAGTAGACTCTCAAACGATAGGGCAATCTCAGAAGCCCACAAACAACACACCTGCATACCAGACCTATTATTTATTTTTACCCCGTTTTGGAGAGATTCGCGGAGTATTATTTTATATCCCAAAATAACCTCTTACCCCTGAATTTATAGACGTTTTATAACTTTATCAAACGTCATATAGTACTGCGCAAAGCAAAACTCTTGTGCGCAGTACTATATGACGTCTGATAAAGTTATAAAACGTCTATAAATTCGAGGGTTCTATTAAGGCCCTAAAAGAAGGCCGAATCTAAATTTAGCTCTCAAGTTGGGAAGCCTATCCTGGAATCTTCATTTAAAACCCTTACATGGAGGACCAATAAAGTATTTATACTTACCTACGTATAATAAATATTAAGACAATGATTTAATTTCCGTAAAAAGCTGTGATAGCCAAGATGGAGGAAGGGTCGCCTTGGAAACAAGGGTTGCAGTTCCATACCCTGCCTCGCACCAGTGGAATTCCTGCATATCACATGCGAATATCTTTCGACCATGATGATCACTCGGTAAACGATGAAGGAAACCTTCGTGAGGGAATGTAATAATTTCTTGAAAGTCCTGCGAAGGTATGTATACTCACAGTGGCCAGGGACAGGCACTCCTCCTTCAAGGCGGCCTCATTGGGCGCCCCGATCCAGGGCGCCACGGCTGCGGCGCCCCCGCGACCCTCCTGCCCCTTGATGAACGCGTCCTGCTCACGGTTGAACTCTCCCAGGATGCTCTGCAAAGTTAAATTAACCCATCAATAACGGTAAACAAGCATATTTTGACGGCCTTATGAGCGCTGTTGGTAGTGAACCTACTTTCTGTGACGAGGGTACCGGGATGAGCACGAATTTTTGTACCCGAGTCATGGATGTTCAATATTTATATAAGTATTATATACTGAGATCGCCCTCAGCCCACTGTAGGGTACCCATAAGACAAGCTTCGCTTAGTGTGGGGCCGTATAGAAATCACTTCTCAGGGAGTAGAAATAGTGGAAAGATATGTAAAAAAAGGTTACTTAGCAAGCCAATGACTCTTGGACATACACTATTAAATAAAAGAATGTTGTTTAAAAGACATTGAGTGTAACGTCCTAGCCATACAGTTTACTATAGGTGCAAGGCTTCACAGAATAAAAACCGTGAAACAAGAACACAAACGATATGTTTGCATTACTCAAAAACAAATTATACAACGTGTAATTTAAATAACGCCATACCTCAACCCGACCAGCCAGCCCTTCCCCCCCATTTGAATTTATTATAATAGATTAATTATCGTAGTCATTATTTAATTCTATGCATTACTGTAAACATTAATGATTACATGATTTGATAGCAGAAAAAATCTAATAGACGAATAACACCAGTAATGCATTAAGACCTCGCTCAAAATATGGAATGACATTGAGTGCATGAACTTTATAGCAACTGTGGGTAGACCATAAATAAATAATAAAAAAAAAATCTTAAAAAAACACGTATTTTAAAATTCTACTTTTGATTGTGAGCAAATTTCAGGTTTTGCGTTAATTCAATTACACTTCGTATATGATTTACCGATCATTCATCCACCCGTCGGCCGAACGTCGACCACAGCGGGACACGGGCCAATGATTTAATTTTCCCAATAATAGGCCAATACATGAATACAAATAATATCTAAACAATACTCGGATACTCAATGTGACGTGTCTAATAATATTTTCCAGAAACACGTGTTGGCTTTTGTATTGTATTGTAACACAAGTTAAAAACACACTGAAGCGTATTGTGTGCGAACATTAACCGTAGCGCAGTAGTATCGCGATATAAAAACACTATGACCGTCAAACCGTGAGCCATTTCGTCGCCAGCCACAGTTCCAGATCCATCGCAGACCAAATAGCTAACGATAACGTCTCGACTTTAAACCCAAAAAAAATGTGCCGCAAAGTTAATTAAATCATGGCACACATAACTATCAAGGTGATAAAAATAAAGTAGTCTTCTTAAATCACAGCGACCAAGCAATAAATGTATACAAACATTACATGAGGAATTATTATCTAATAATAAACACTGAGAACGCGATATAAAAAACAAAATAAGGCATTCGACGGTGATGAAAAGAGGAAAAACAACCATACGTTCAAATATATAACAAGAAACATTTCTGCTCTTCTAAAATGGTGACAAAAATATTAAAAATGGTTTCAAAACCAGAAGTGACAGAAGATAAATTAACGAAAGCGATCGGAGAATTCGGAAGGTGGCATCTGATGATACTATTGGTGATAATATCGATGGTCAAGATATCCGCGGCGTGGCAGCAAATGGGAATTATATTCATAGCGCAGAACACCACATTCATGTGTGTGGATAACAGGAATTCCTCGGAGAAGATGGAGAACTCGACGTGCTACAAGGATTGTGTGAAGTACGAGTATTATACAGAGTTTGAGAACACTATAATATCAGAATGGGGCTTGATCTGCGAGAGGGCCTGGCTGGCGAACTTCACACAGACTGTTTGCATGTTCGGTGTGTTAATAGGCAGTATTGTGTTTGGATATATTGCTGATAGGTAAGTAACTTAACATAGCCCTCACTATTCAATTCAACACCGGATCTCGAATAAAAAATGACATATTACCAAGGTGTTTCACACAATGAAGCTCCTAATGAATTTACCGGTCAATGAACCACTACATAGCCAAATTGCCCATCATCCCATATAGAGGTTGTAACAACTCATAAACCTCCTAGTGTCATTAGTTCACTGATTATCATTAGGATCAATAGCTTACTATTACACATGTGCCATTAAAATCATAGATCACATCTCATTAACCTACTCATTTATTCATAAACTTGGGTAACGAGGGTTTTTTTGATCCACATACAACCTTAGGTATGGCCTCTTTATATACAAATTGTATAATGATCGCAAATTGCCAGAAACATTGAGCGACAGACAAGTGTCTTCCGGTTGGATAAATAATTTACACAGTTGGTCATTTCGTATAATATATGGTAAACGATGATAAAATATACAACGTAAAACAAAAAACAGGCATTAACTTGGCTTCTTACTCATTTCAGATTTTTCCTTATCAGTTCTATGGCTAAATCAAATGGCATACTGTTAAACCAGTTTCGAGGAACAAATCCCTTATTAGGGGGTCCTGTCCAAATTATGAAATTCTACGTCCAGCAGTAGTGACTTTGCTTTGATGGTCAATCCGGACATTGCCTTACATATACAAATATTTAAGAACAAAAAATGTATACTGGACAAAAGACCGGCTCGTAGAATAAAAAGGTAGAATATAAATAAATTTATCGAGAAATAAATCAAAATATTGATATAATACAATGCGACAATAATAATGACTAATCAAATATTGACTGCATCATATGATCTCATCATATGCACATTTGGTCCGACCAGCCCACGGAGGACTGTCCCCTCGGTATCCGTTCTTCTAGCTTGCCTGCCATCAGTTTTTTCCAGGTTAACGTAGCCAAATAACTCGAAAATTCTTTGACACCAGCTCATATCCTAATGAATTACGAAAGGTGTCTACTACAATCTTAATCACGAGTATAACCTATAAGAACAGCACAGTTAGTAGCCCTACTTACTTAATCTCTGTTTATATACCGTTCCCCAAACTAATGTATATCGGACCAAATTGTTACAGATACGGCAGGCGCACAGCCCTTCTTTCAGCCTGCATGCTCCAACTCATCACGAGTATGATAGAGCCATTCTGTCCAACCTACTGGAGCTTCACACTCGTGCGGTTCTTCCTGGGCTCATCCACGGCTGGGACCATGCTATGCTCCTACACCCTCATGATTGAAGTCACTGGACCACGCATCAGAGAGATCATGAGCAGTCTGATTTCAATACCGTTGTCTATTGGAGAAATGTTGATGCCAGCCATCGCGTACTATTTGAGGTCATGGGATAAATTCTGTTTGGGTGTGGCGATACCGAATTTGGTGTACTTGACGTATATTTTCCTGATGCCAGAGTCACCGAAATGGTTGATATCAATGGGGAGATTGGAGGAGGCGGCGGTGATTATGGAAAAGGCAGCTAAATGGTATGGAACATCGTACTAAATTTTCATGAATCTGCATTATTAGAAAATCATGCGCCATTAAAAGTATCTAAGTTTTAGTCTTCACGCCCGGTTAACCTTGGGCAGTCGATGACCTAGCGATATTGCGATTTGCAAAAATAGTTTTCCTTATAATGTAAAATATATTTAATACGCTAATGACAATGATGTTTCAGGAACAAACGCCCAACTGAAAACATGTTAGACATAGCCAAAAGCATAGCGAGTGAGAAGGATTCTAGTAATACCCCCCAAGCTAAAGCCACGTACCTAGATCTGTTCAAGACCCGGACACTTAGGAGCAATATCCTGTGCTCCTGCATCATCTGGTTTATTCTGGGCATCAGTTATTATGGAACCAATCAGTATGTGGGACAGACCAGTTCCAACGTTTTTATAAGTATTGCTTTGGCGGGACTGATGCAAGTGAGTTATTTTCCGTCTCTTAGTCTTGATTAGATTGGAGAGGAGAGCTATTAGTAACAGATTAGTCTTCAAGTGCCTATAAGAAAAGAATCTGATAATATATAACCTTATGCTAGTTCTGTTATCAAATTGACGAATACTCCAGCCGTCTGGAGTATTAATGAAGGTGAATAAAATATAAGTGAAATATTGTATGTTATCGCTACCATAACAATATAAATAGCTTAGATAACTAACCACGACCGGTAATTACTGTTCACACAAAACTATAACCAGCTCATGGCTTTTTATTATTTTGAAACGTCATGATTGTAACACTTAAATATGATTAAAGTACTATGTAAGCAAATGTTACGTCTTATAATCGTCTTAACGTCAAATGCGGCTAACTTTGCGAAATTAATTATTTCATTTATTCACACTGACAGAAAATGAAATGGCAATTCCATTTGCCTATCTTCTTAATGTTCCAGATGCCAGGTGTACTAATCAGCAGTGGCTTGTGCAAGTACTGCGGCAGACGCATCACCATGATCGGTATCTTCATCATCTGCGCGATCAGCAACGCGATGCTCGCCGTGCCCGAAGACTGGGCCTACGTGAAGCTGGTCGCTGGAACTGTGGCTATAAGTAGCGCTTCCGGAGCGTTTGCAAGCATGTAAGTACTTGAGAGTTGATATCATCTACTTATATATTTTCGCCCAAATTTATAGACAGTTAAAATGGCATTCATGGCAATTATATGGCATCATAACAAAATTTTCAGAGGAAAATGTGCGTTATAATGGCTTTATAATCTATTATAACTTTCTATAATTTGAGGGTTTGTGTATACCCTGTAAGGGTCGTCCGTCTTTTGTAATATGCAGACTGGGTTAAGATCCCACAGCTCGGCAACGGTCCCCTATATCTTTACACTCATCACGATCTTTAGCTTTTACGGTCTTCCTCTCATTGGTCGTTTGCTTTTGGCCGTGCTCAATAGGTTTTGGTGACCCGCACAAATCCGCATGAGAAAAGCTGTCGTTCTGCCATACTCTTCACTTCAACCACCTTATGCGCTTACGTTGAAATTGCTAAGGACTTGTCCTTTCTGGAGAAAACCATTAATCTGTGGCTCCAGCATAATATTTTAGCCACAGTAACGTGACCGTCTTTCATGCTGCTCACATCACAGATTTCATAAATAAGAACGACAGAGACAGCAAGCTTTCATGATTTCATTAGTTCTTTTAAGGCACGCATGCCGTTAGTGTTTTAGTCGAAATCCTATAAATAATG
Organism: Pheosia gnoma; assembly: GCA_905404115.1. NCBI lineage: Eukaryota > Metazoa > Arthropoda > Insecta > Lepidoptera > Notodontidae > Pheosia > Pheosia gnoma. The sequence continues at coordinate 580,163 of FR989913.1, forward strand.
CAGTACTTATGTGAAATCAGTCGCACCAAAAAATTTCATGTAGGTGGGCTATTAACCCCAATGGCATAATGAGATTAAATATTGATGTTATGTACACATATGTCATGTAGGGCATAGCCAGCTTTTGTATTTTGTATTTATATGTATTTGGCATATTACGATATTCACCCGCACATCCAAAGCTATATAATACAACCAGAACATTTAGGAATGTTGTTCTCGTTTTGGTACGCGTCACGAAAGCAAGCACTACTTACCGATTAACAGTAATCTAATTTAAAAATGTGGCGATTATTTTTGTAATTGATTAGCTATCTAATTTATATGGGACAATTACTAACTGTGAATTAGTGTTCGAAATAACAAAAAGTCAGACGATGTTCCTGATCAGAAAAAAAAAATAACAGTAGAAAGCTACATGGCACAGTCATACGTCATAGACAAGTCGCGCATGTGCTACCAAACATTAATATCTCTGAAATCATGTAATACTAGCTGATACCCGCGATTTCGTCCACGTAGAACAGTACCATATAACTATCAGTTATAAAGCGTTGACTCGGCAACTCCTTACGTGCTACTGAAGTGCTTTTCAAGAACGATCAAACGAACCCTAACTCGATGGGTCTACTCGATATCCTCATTAAAAACCCAATGACAATGTTCCCCCTTCATCATCATATTCTGAAAACAATGCGTAACCAAAGCACTCCTTAAGAATGTTCTGCAGACGCACTATATGATATTTTGCAAATTCAAAATCGTGTTCTACTCAATTGTTCCCAGGTACATGTACACCACAGAACTGTTCCCGACAGTCGCCAGAAACATGGCTATGGGCGCTTCGTCCACCGTGTCCAGGGTCGGCTCCATGCTGGCGCCGTTCGTGGCTGGACTGGGAGTCGTGGCGCTATGGATACCGCCAGCTGCATTTGCAGCCGTTCCTTTGGTTGCTGCATTGGCTTGTCTGTGCCTCCCAGAGACGAGAGGCAAGGCTTTGTCAGACCACATTGAGGATTAAATGTTCTATTAGATCATGTTATTAGTGTTTTCAATGATGATGAGGGGTCTTTGATGAACGCTTTATCGTAAACTAACATTTCCCCGCGACTACGCTCGCGTATGAAGTAAAACAAAATAATCCTGTGACCAAAGTACTTTTCCAGACAGTTTAAATGAACCCATGCTGGGTATAATCGATACTTTAAATGAAGATTGGATTACATGGCTGTCAGCAGCCAAAGAAGTTTGAGTATGTATAGTATTAAATAGAAGATTGAAAACATTGTTTGGATCACGACATACACAGACTTTTGTAGTAATTAGTAGTAGTGACGACCTAATTAGCGCAGTTGGTAGTAACCCTGATTCCTGCGCCGAGGGTCTCGGGTTCGAATCCTGGTAGGGACAAACATTGTGCGATGATGTTTGTACCAGAGTCTTGTATGTTTGGTATCTCTATAAGTATTATATACTGGGTTCGCCCCCAGTCCATTGTACGGTCCCATAATACAAGCGTTGTTTAGTGTGAGACCGTATAGTTGGTGTGTTTGTCTGGCGATATAGATGTAAAAAAAATATTGAGAGCAGCTGTGTAAAATATCAATCCGTATTTTTCCCGTTGACTCACCTCGCCAACTACGGTAGAGTTTGCCTAACAAAAGCCATAAAACCAATAAAATTCCACATTACCACCTCGATGGAAAGTGGAAGGGAAGGGGGCGGGCTCGACGGGTCACCGATTGTGACTCGAAAACTGGGTCAACTTTGAACAGAAATCATTATTGTGGTCGTAAAAGCTGGGCAATCAAATAATGTAAAGGGAAAAAATATGACACAATATTAATTTTTAATTAAAAATGATTGATTTATTAACACTGTGGTGATATCATTGAGGCTATTGTTATTTATTCTCTTTATCGCGTTATTAATGGGGCCAGATCTTGACCCAAAGGGTTCAATGGCTGTTGTACAATGGCCAATATGCTGATAAACAGTTTCTTTATAATCGGTGCCGCACTGTGGATGATTCTAACACCGTTTCTGCTTGTCAAAGATGATTGCAACGTTGACAAGTTGCAGTATTTGGTCTGTTAGGACTCCAGCCTCTTGGTATTTTACTGTCCAACCCATTCACAACTTATTCAACAGACGCCTCATACAAATTTTGGTCAAATCATTTGTGGCTAGACTTTATAAGCATATTGTAAAACAGTCTCTAGGTCTGCTAAGAAAATTGGCGATTGCAATCCTCATATTGTAAAATCAAAAGGAGTCTCTGTGACGAAGGACGTCGTTTGAGTATGTGTTTTGCCACGTTTGCAATAATTGTATTACTATCAACACAATAACAAAAGAGTGACAATTTCGATAATACTATTATTCAATTGCGAATTATTGTGAACAGATCTGGTGCTCATAATTATTGTAGGAACTCTGGCAACGAACAGACAGTTGAGAGTAGGGGAATGTTGGCGTGTAGGAGAGGAGCTTTTATAGATGTAATGTCTTGTGGCCCGAACGAGCCAATATCCGAAGCAGCGGCAGACGAACCATATATTACGATTCCTATCGGCTTGCCTTTTGAAATTAAATTTTGGGGTACCTACTTGCTTGAAAACATTTTTTCACGGACTTGGAACCGTGGTTGTTTTGTGCAGGATGAAATGATATATTTTGAATGGGAGATCCAGACCACATTGAGTATGAGGGGATTTTTATGTTTTAAGTAATGTTTTGTTTTTTTTTCGGCTTCCCTTGTGCGAATTCACCCTTCGCCACTGCCGGATATAGAAGACTAAGGAAGGTATTGTTAAGTAATTTATAAATAGCGATACCTTGAATAAGAAGTGGATGCTGACCATTGAACACCTACAAAAGGAATATTTTTTTTCGTACTGCGGAAATACATAAAATATCCGGCACTTCCTGTTTTAAACATGATTTTGTGTCAGGATCGACGACTTTTTAGTAAGTAAGTAATTTAAAAAACTGATTTAAAGATTAGCTATTTTGTCACGGACACATTTATTTTTTAATTCTAGTGACCTCATAACCTCTTGGCCATCTATTTTCTCATTTATTGATTTCGTATATTTGCACAATGTGAGACATAGTGAGCGCTTTCTGCATAGATCGGACCGCAAACAACAACTATATATGAGGTTACCTCAGTACAAACTTTGACAGTAGGACGTCAAACACCTCAGTCCTCCCGTGACCATGGTTGCTGTAAAGCAGCCGAAACGTCGAGAACGTAAAAAAACAGAAAATAAACGCGATAAAATGCTTAAAATAAGGAACTTCGTTCCAATAAGTTTTATTATAATATTTTCTTATTCTTGTTGCCCCATTTCTCTGTTATTATAATCGGTCCAGTCAACAAAATTAATCACCGCATTCAAGGGAAAATGACTCGTAGCTACCCTACTCGTAGCGACTCGATGAAACGATCGCTTCGGCTGCGATTATAATATCGATATTCATGAGTTTTATTCGACTGCTTCCAATACTAAATAAATAAATAAATAATATCGCCGGACGAACACACCAACTATACGGTCCCACACAAAGCAAGGCTTGTATTATGGACACCGTACAATGGACTGGGGGCGAACCCAGTATAAATTACTTAAATAGATATTAAACATCCATGAATTTGGGTACAAACTTTCGTGCTCATCACACAAAGTCTGTCCCTATCAGGGACTCGAACGCGGGACCCGCAACACAGAAAGCGGTATCACTACCCGCTGAGCTAATCAGATATCAAATACATCTTATGCAACGATATCATCTCCCCAAATAAGAACACAAATCCACACTCAACGGGACATTCATCTAAACTTGATAGCCCCAAGTTCCGGATAATCCGGCCGATTGATCCGGGCGACCGGCTCCACGCAATTTAGCCGCAAGGCCACGTATCCCACGCGGCTCTGAATACAATTGGAATTTATTTTTTTCATTGGTAAGTATATATTTTTGTTTCAGGTTACAATCAAGTATACCCACTAACAAATAGGGAATCTATATAACACGACTGTCGTTATCGCTGGCAACTACTGTTAGGCTCCAAAGGGCTAATACCCAGGGCCGTAAACCTAAATTAATAAACAAAACCCGCTATTAATTGCGGGTGTATAAACATGGGTATATAAATTGTGTGTGAGGCCATACTCATATTATCCATTTTATTTCATAGCATTTGATTGCGTAAAAGTGAAGACATTTGGGGTCAGGGGGGCTAACTCCCATGCATAGTAGCAAGATAGATAAATGTTGCGCTGCGTCATTTCCATGTAGCAAGACCAATTAGACTGAGTAGCAGGTGCGCTGCGCAGCCCAGTTCCGTGGTGCCATGACGGAGCGCAAGAAACTTATCTACGTCTTTCTTAATAGACATCCATGCCTACACCCCTACAAACCCCACACGAGGCGTGGTTCGACACGACGCGCAATATTTGGCCTAGTTCCATCAGGAACATAATTCTATTGAACACAAAAAAACCATTCTGTACACACAAGTCCCACATTTGTGTGACATAAACTAACATAACAACGGTCAAACTAAATCGAACCCGTGACCCGATTCTACACATGCGTAGCTACAGAGAAAAATAAATCTTTAGCCATTTATACCAATAAAAGACTCGACAATCCCCGAGATGCGGAATTATCTCAATAGAGCATTCGAGGGCACTCGCGGGCGCAATCAACAAGCCAGACAAGATGGCGGCTTCGCCACCCCGTAATTCTCAACGGAGTTCGAGACAGTTACGCCAAGTTCGATCTGGCACATTTTGGCCTGTGTCATGGCTCAAAATAATTACCTAAGGCTTGGCACCTATTCTAGCGCTGAACCCTCGAAAAATTAGTTTGTGTACCGTTTTAACGTCTATGAAAGGAAAGTTAATCCGTAGGAATTCCGAATGAAGAAGAAACATGGTCAACTCAGAGGTGCGATCCGGCTGTTGAACTAACAACCCTAGTTTCCAGGGCAAGTGTACCATCTTGACTATTCACTGATGTGTCCTCATACATTTATCGTAACAAAAAAAAACACGAGTGTGGTACATACCAAAATATACATTAAAATGAACAGAAATATCTTTCGAAAATCATGTCGAAATCCTTTGTTCGTAATTCTCATAGATTGCAGGAAAAGAGTTTAAAGCTTCAACTTTACGAAATTGGATTTGGAAGTGGAGTATTTTCAGGTTTCAATATAAAAGTTATTTCGTCTATAAAAGTACTAGCGTCTCGTTTAATTGCATTCTAACACAAAATAAAATTGACAATGTCACTTTGCAAGGGGCAGTGACATTGTCTATTTTTTTGTCTCATTTAATGTCCATACAGATTTTAGAAAATATGAAACGCAATATTTCATCGTAACAAAATGGCGTGTGAGGTTGCGACAGTGTCCCCATATATTATGCTGGACGCGAGACGTGTGTTGCCCACCCCGTCGCGGTAGGGTAACCATGCCACGGTGTTTTAGGACAGCATGTTAAAATTAAAAGGGTAATAAATAATGTTCCCTTTCCAATGTTAACGAGGCATTGTTTCGTCCTTTTTTAGGGTAAATAATTTACAAAACAAACATTAAATAACAAACCGTTGAATGATCTAAAGCCTTGAATCGGTTATAAGTACATACCATTTAAATAACATATACTTTAACCTCAAATAATAACCTTGGTGGAGACTTCAGGTGACCAGAACGCTGGCACATATTTTGGCCAACACATCAGCATTGCCATTCAACGTGGCAATGCTGCCAGCGTTCTGGGCACCTTGCCGGCCTATGGTGGTGGGGATGCGGAAGGCTGAGTGCATTCTCAAACATGCCTAATTTTAATTTTAATTTTTATCTTAATTTTAATTTTAATTTATTAATATGTTGTTAGATATAATATAATTTCTTATTAAATAAATAGAAAGTAATCAGTATTTGTTTGAAACAAATATATTATCTTCATTCAAATTTCCTTAATGTGCTGACTGAAAATTTGCGTATCGACAAATCCGTTGCATACAATTCATTAATAGCTCCAAAACCCCACACAATAAGGGGAAGTATTTGAAAATCGACTCGCCATTTACCCCGACATACATAATCCAGTACTTGCTCAAAGCAAAGTAAAAAGTCAACTAGGGAACATAGTTCCAACCAGGGATGTTGCGAACATTCGCATCCGCATCCGCAAATGCGGAACTTCCGCATAGATTTGGACATCTGCATCTGCATCCACATCCGCATTAATCAGTGCGGATGTTCATGCGGATGCGAATATCATGCAAGTAGCGACAAGAAAGAAATGCGTGGGGCCCGGCGGGTGGCGCGTGCCGGTCGCACGTGACAATGACCAATGGGAGCGAAGAAATTGGTGACAAGGTTCGACACAGTAAACGAATTCGCATACCTATATTACTTAGCTTAGAAATTGGCCATAATATCATTTTTTTTTTAAATTATGATACATTTCTAAGTAATTTCTGGTAGTGCTGTGTCCTTTGTGTCCTTTTAGCATTTCGTTAGTAGTAGCTGTCTTGATTCTTAATCTCATTTGTTTGACATAACATTGACAATTATCATGTATTTTTTTCGTTTCATTTCCACATTCTTGATCGGCAATAAAGTAATAACTAATAATTAAAAAGTCCGGTCAGTTTGGCGTTATTGTATGATATAATTTTTTTGTAATATAAGTTGGACATTTGATTTTGAGAGATATTTTTAAAAGTATATAAATACGTATTTTTTTATTTCAAAAATTAAACATGTTCTTTACTTAGTTTTTAATTACGAAAATTTTTATTTGTATGTGTATATTTTTTTAGATAAAGTTACCACTCCTCTGCAAGAAGCAAAGAAACCACTGTCATTAGAAGAAGTTATTCTAAAAGAAAAGAAGTGGGACATCAATAATTCAAATTCTAAAAAAATTTATAAACTCATTGGAGAAATGATTGCACTTCAAAATTCATCCGCATCCGCATCCGCATCCGCGGATGTGAGCCCCAAAAACTCCGCATCCGCATTCGCATCCGCGGATGTGAAAAAATCAGCATTCGCAACATCCCTAGTTCCAACATCACAGACGTCTCATAGAGCACGCACCACCACTTCCATATAAGATATATCAACATGCTCACAGCATTCAGCCGGCAAGCGCTATTGTGTATGCAGACGACATTGTGTTCTCTCTCATTGTCCTTTTCCAACGCTTGCTTTTACACTTTATACGTGACGCAGCGAACGACAGTTCTAATGTTACAGGCTAGTTACAACCCCCTCAGTTTCCTTGTGCGTTCTAATTAAATATCGTATATCCAATTAATTATGATAGGTAGGTATCTAAACAGTATCGCTCCTTCAACATCTCATCATATTGGATCGTAAGACAATATTGCTTTTAATATACGTCTAACATTCGGTTCAAAGAAAAGTGGTTCACGCTGTTGTTAAATAAATGTTGATTAAGGTTCTATATTATATGGCATAACATCTGCGAGAATTAACGATGGGGTGTTGCCAAATTAGCAGAATTGTTGGACGAAGACCATCCACACATCCATAAATTGCAAGACGTCTACAGCTGATCACAGGGGTCCGCAATGACTTCTGCATCATGATACGTGGTGGGACGATGACTTGAATGTTGTCCCAAAATACGTCTTTCGGCACGTGATCGCTTTAAGAACCTTTCTGCTTCAATCGCCATGGGTAGTCCATGCTATTTAGGTCTCAAACGAAGTATCATCCTAATGACTCATCTTCGATCATTTACTCAACCATGATTACATACCAGATACATTTACAGAGCATGTCATATTAAACAAATATAAGTATTTACACCTATACAAATATTAATCATACACCTTAGTATGCAAATCTATAAATAAGACTGTTATTTGGTCGTGTTCGTGCGTTGTATATTTTTGGAAATAATAATCCTAGAAACATTATATTCGGAACAGACGCCACGTTCCGCCATTTTAAATTTGATTTACCGTCAGCTTGTCTGTTTATTGTCCGATTATTCGCTTATCACGGGAAAACTACTGGACGGATATTGATGGATATCTTGGCACGGTGACTGAAAACAAGATCAAGATCTTGAATAATTATTGTCCATAAAAAAGTTTCTTTTTCCCCGGATAGCGGAAAAAAACTTAAGACCACACGTAGCAAGTCGCAGGCACAGCTAGGATGAAATTTGAAATCTGGACTATATCGTCACCGCATTATAGCACTTATAGACATCAATCGTTCTCGTAAATTGCATATACAGCTCCGTTCGCAAGTTTTACAACGCCATCGTGAGTGCCATTAATGTGGAGCCAGGAGGTGTACGAAAACAAGCAAGTGCTCTTTAATGGACATATGGAGTAGCTTTTATACGCTGAGAGTATACTTTATCTGGTTGTTATACGACTATTTTTACGATTTGCACCGCGATCGTAAACGGATGGGGATGTTATTGATTAAGCTGTGATGGTTTTAAAAGAGATAATTAAAAAGCTATCAGGACCCAACCAGTAATACGGCTCACGCTATGTTATTTAACAAGTCGTAAACATTTTTTTTTTAAAAGACACTAGAAAGAAAGGAGAATATTGAGAAAGAGAGATCAATAAAGAAGTGACCAAGAAGTGCACAGCAATAACTTATAATCCTGATAACTCAACACTACCATTACATAAATATACATTCCTGGTATCGTAATAAAATACAAAATCGACCTGATGGAACACAGAATGGCTTCCGAGAAAGCTAATAATCAAATTGCCGAAGGAATAAAGACGTAGAATAAAGTAATACTTGGAACAGCCAAAGTACCTAGAAAGTTAATAGATCAAAGTAAAATATACTCTTTGCCTGAAACATAAAAGTGCTGCTGGGAATAGGTAAATGTATATTCAGGAATTATTGATGAAACAAAACATTTTCTCCACATGATGATAGAGACAAAATATTTTCTCCCTAATCGATGAAGACTTAACATAACCCAAAGTTTCATAGTATATAAATATTAATTGGGAAATTTATGTAGCATAAAAAATATGGTTGTACAAAGATTCTGAACCAAAACAAGTCTAGCTAAGACATTTACTTGTCTACAAGGGGTCAGGGCTCAACAGGATTAAGCAGAACTTATATGCTCAAATAAAACGTCAATCAACTATACATGTAGAATTAAATTTGTACGTATACTTAACAATATGGCTTCCAAGAAAACTCAATAAGCAAATTGAAGATATACAGCAAAGTATATTACGAGGCGAGTTTCAAAGGAAGATGTATCGTGATGTATCAACTCCGACGAAAACATGGCGTCGCAAATGAGATGAGACAAGTCGAATGACGTATGGAGTATCAAGAGATACCTGACACATCTTGAGAAAAGTTAGGGTTATGGAATTGAAATTAGTATACAACCTACATACTAGGTCAGCCTACAGTACATTATGTATCAGAGTAAGTTTCTTATGCAATTACATGACTTCAATCCGGTAGTATATTTGCATTTTGCATTAAAACCTTTTAGAAATAACAGCTTTCTTTTAATATATAACTAGATTTAGTTAGCAACACAAAAATAAGCAAAGACGCAAATTTTACGTAATGAATAGATAACCGAAATAACACTTAAGATACAGAAATAAGAAGGAAACAAATCAATTTACTATGGAAACATAACAACTCCGGCATGACGTCTCGAAACGAAATGTGACACAGAAGATGGTAATGAGTCGAGACGATGTGGAATGATGAATGGCTATTTACGTAAAATGGGATATTGTTCAGAAAATTCGACGATCTATCTAGAGGATAACATTATTCAAAAACCGAAAACAGATGATATCACATCACATTTATATTTTTTTTATTTACTTTAATTAGATCGGCCCGAAGGCCACTTACACTAATTAATGATAGCACTAGCACACAGACCTTACAGATCTTCAGACATACTAACAAGATCTTCTTCCATTCATCAGCAAACACGTCACAGACTGAGTGAGTTTTCAGGAGAGTTGAGTGCGGCGACGGTACGAGGGATGGGCAATTTTGCAGGCAACGCGGTTCGTTAAGATGGAACGGCAAATAGCGCATGTTTTCTACTACGAAGGTAATGGTTGGGGGCAAATATTCGGCATAGCGCTTCGTGAAGCTCTAGTGCCTCAACTTTGCCACATTAATTAGGCATTCTACTAATCTGTTACAATAGGAACTGTATACCTAGATCATATTATTTTCAACGAATGCCGTTTGAGCACATAATAGCTAACACTTTCAATCGAGGTTTCGACCCAGCAAAAATCCCTACAACTGTGATCACTGTTAGTCAGAATCTAGTGATATCTAACAGAGATACTGAAATTTGACTCTTATTGAACTTCAGGTATATGAAAATCAAAATTCTTGCTGGCCTGGGCAGGTATCGCAAATGAGTCACAATGAGTCGCGTGCTGAATAGCCAGCATTAGCAGCAAATGTAATGTTATTCGGAGCTTTAATGTTAAAAGGTAAAATGTAACTGGAACGCAGATTAGTGAGGATTTGCATACATAATGTAGCACCGGATACGCTACTGATTTACATAGGGCACCGAAACATCGTGATTTTTTTAAAGAAGTGGTAAAACGTATTTTAGTGGCAAACATATTTTTTTAAAATTCCACGAACTAACAGACAACAAAGCTCAGATAGTATTATTTAATTACATCATCATCATCTTCTTCTAGGGAATTAAATTAGATACAGCAATCGGTCAATTTTATAGACGATTGCCGATAAAAATAAATAAATATCGTCTGACGAATACATCAACCGTTATAGATATTAATCATCCACGACTCAGATACAAGCATTCGTGCTTACCACATAAAGTTTGCCAATACTATATGATAAACACATTTTCCATATCCTTGCAAAGGATTCGCTTGCGTGCCAACATCGCATGAGCCAGCATCGAGGGAACGGCGATCGGTGCCATCGACAAATATGGCATCATAATCATGACTTATAACCCAATACCGTACCCTAGATGTATACATGCCCTCTCCAGTGTATGCTGTCACGCTAGGTAGAGCAGCTAGTCACGCTATGCTTATCAATATAACGTCACAAAAGACTGGTCGGATAATAGGTTGTATGCGAAGAAAAAATTATGCTAGAAAGCTCCCATGTCACAGTTTTTAGCCTTGCCTAGAGAAATAATCAAGGCAAATTTCCTTGATTTCGCATACAATAATTGCCAGACAGCGAAAGAAAGAAAAGAAAGAAAAAACATTTATTTGGCAACAACACAAGACACGAGATTACATAAAGAAACTTATAACTATTAACAGCTTATCATTGTTAAATTTAAACAATAGTGTGTCAGATATAGTGGGTCATGTGTGTCTCATGGCTGCGCCAAACAGGTGTCCAGCTCAGCATAAGCCAGGCATCGAAGACGCCTGGCGCTGATTTTCAGCTGGAACCCACAGTGATTTTTCACGGATGTTTGTCAATGTTTTCGTTGTCGAAACAGCATCCTTACATGTTTTGATGGCAAATATGTCAAAATGGTGCACATGGCTACAATTTGGGGGCTTCAACTCGACACTAATGGAACCCAGTGGTACCCAAAGGCTGGTGTACATGACTCCATTGTTCAGTGGCGTGGAATTGGGCCTGTATTTGCAAACTAAATGAGGAGCTTCACACCCGTCACGTGTCTGAATCACTCGCACGTGAAAATGCCGCTTAACGACATCAGAATACGGTTGAATAGTGATGAGATGAGATTACGATTAGAGAAGCTATACAAGACTATGAAGAGGGACTACAGTAGCGATACAAGACTATAGAAAGGAGACGAAGGAAATTCGGCATATTACCACAAGCGATAATAGATCTTTTTGAATTATAATAGGGTTCTTTTCAAAAGTTAATTTAAGATCCTTGGAATTTTAATTTACAGTTACCGTTGCACAATGAACTTAGAATTTCCCAGCAGAAACGTCTGTCTTCCGGGAAAACGTTAACTAATTACAAACGCGAGGGGGCGTGGTTCCGCGCAGAAATGAAGAATGGTCGGCGCATGAAGAACGAACAGAGAGAAATGAGGCCAATTACTTGTAGCGAAAGAGAATAGAATAGTATTAATAAAATAGTTGTTTAATACAAGATCGCCGCAGCAAGTGTCAGGAAGACAGTAGTGGAGAAAAAATAAAAGAAACACCAAATAAGTACAAAAACATTTTTTTCATCTCATTCTGCCGTTTCATGTCCGCGATAAATTGACCAGGATACAGAGATGAATTTGTATCCTAGAAGCGAATCCCTTTCTTCTGAAAAGATGACTCACGGGGCAGAGTGCAGAGCACAAACAAATTGGCTAGGATCCAAACCTCCTACTGTTATCGCTTTGTTACGTAAGTTTACTAAATACGGCAAAACTTCAGTCGTTAGAATTTCAGATATAAAAGAATCATCAGGAAATAATGGCGGTTAGTCGCCGTTATTTTTATGTTTAAAGTTAAGATTTGTAAATGAGAGCCTTTTGGGAGCTCATAAATAATTCAGACATGATACAAGTCTCCCGGCACAGTGATCGACAAATCCCTAGCAGAGCATTAGGGAAAATTCCTCTTACGCAAAAAGCTTACGCAACGCTAATGAATATTTGAACAGGCCAGCCAGACCCTAAAAAGAAAACATTTGCTAGTGTAAAGCAACATTCGCGATATCACTTCATTAAACCGGCCAAAATTTACGTGTTCCAGTAAAATTTGACCTAAACCAACAAAAGGGCAAGACAGTGTAAAAAAAAATAATGTCTGTTAAAATTACAGAAGCGTAAAATATAAACTTCAGTGCAAAAACATCGTAATTTTCTGCGAGCGGTCGCAGGGGTTGGTTTATGGGGATGAAGTAATTGTCGTTCATAATAATTACCTCGTTACTGCCGCGTTATAACAAAATGTGGAGGTTTCTTGGAACCAAAATGTATTTTATGAGGCACTTAAATCACCAGTGATAATGAGATAATAACAAAGAAGGTAGGTTTAGGTAATATAGGTTTACGCCCGGAAAGATAAGTCATTTCAGTCATGTGTGGTGTCTTCAAGACGAAAGAAAATATACTCCTCAACCAGTGTTGCCAGATGGTCTCGGCGACGTACCCCTAGATTAATTTGATTTCCCCCTAGAAATCCCCTAGGATAGAATAGAATCACCCAGTGTGCCAGATTGCCTTTTTCTTATTTTTTCCTTGAAATACTGTTCTAATTTCCAAACTGAAACAGCCGAATGACCTTTTTTTTTTTTTAAAAACCCCTAATATTCTTTCCCCCAAATATTCTGCCCCTAACTCGGTTGAGAAACCCCTAAATCTAGGGGGAAATCCCCTGATCTGGCAACACTGTCCTTAACTTGTCCAGTCAGTTGACTAAACATGCTAGTATAGTTATACTAGCATATTTGCGGTTTGAACACCTTCAGGGTTGCAAAGAAATATACGTAACTTCCTTTCAGGTGGATGCAAACTGAACTCTGGCTAGCTGAAATCTAATTTAAAAACATTCCCACCACGATGTAGCTGGCAAAAGCACTAGCAACCGTTCCGCTTATATGCGAAACTTTTGAACTTCAAGCGGATTGGCGAGGAAAATTTCAACCTCTACAAAACTAGAGCTTTGAATGAATACTTCATTTTTGCAACCTATTTTTGTTAGTAACCTTTGAATACAAAATTAACTTAGGTTAGGGAGCGTTCAAGTAATGCAATTTGCAATTTTCGGAGATTTTGACCGCCTCCTCCCCCCCCCCCCCCCTAGTATAACATAGTCTCTAAGTAACGCGTTGTTCAAACCCCCCCCCCCCCCTCTCCCACCGCTGTAACGCATCGTAACGTTTCAGAAGACCCCCCCCCCCCGCCCCCAAATTCGTTACGAAATACTTGAACGCTCCCTTAGGTAAATAGTAAGTTAGTATATATTTCTTGATATATAAAGCCACTTTGCGGGTAGTCCGTAAATTGCATGCGGAGCGTCAGCGAATACTGAAAGCGTTATAATGTACCCGCTGCGTCTAAATTGAATAAAGCCGTTGCAAGGAATAGTCCTCGTAGAGGCGTGGCATGATTTACGTAGAATTGTAAAATGTATGGCCATTTACAGCCAGTGCTTTACGAAGACACTAACTAAATCTCTGAAAATTCTAGGCTTTTGATGTCTACCTATATTCCAAAATACTACTTATGTGAATAAGATTGTTGATTAAATCTTTAACTTATTATTATACTCGTAAATTGGATTTTATAAATCGATAAAATATTCTCAATATTCCAATTCTTAATAATAATGTTTTCAGAAATACAAACTATGTTGACAGCAAAATTAAGTTGAATTAGTTTAACAAATCGAACTTATCTAACATCTGTAAAGGATCACCAATCATCCAAGTTATAACAAGGAGGAAACTTGTCAAGTTTTCGCTCCGAAAACTTGACAAAATATCTCTATAATTGATGGCAACAATTGTCCAAGTCATAACGTTACACTGTTAATGAAATTGAAACACCAAACACATACAGGCAAAGCCAACGAAAGACTATACAGCTTTTGAAATGGCTATTTAAGTTTCCTGCGAAAGTTGTAACATTCTATAATAATTAACATTAATGATGCTAGTTTAAGATCCGGCGACTCTAAATTAAGATTATTATTCTAATGGGAGCCTGTAGATTAAATAGGAGTGCCAAGAATTTTGTTACAGGCAATGTCTAGGCTAGACTAAGTGGCGACATTGTAAGTAACGCAAAATCGATTGTGACGTCAGATGGAAAGAGGATAAGAAGTGTACCACTCGTTCCAAATGAATCACTATACAAACGTAATATAACGTTTGAAGGTAATGCAACGTTGTGTATATCTGATGTTATTGCAGAACAATAACCAACATTAATATTGTTTTTATTGGTTGCCGTCCATTTCGATTATTGATATAAATTTATCAAACATTAGTGAAATATTAATATTGTTTGTGACAGAATTACTAATAGTCATGTGAAATCGCTTTAACAATCGTGCCGGCTTATAGATGCTATAGGCGTTATTACAACTAATGTTAAAAGTTATTCCAACTCATGTATTCCATGATAAGTTTAATCTTACGAACTCATCCCACGAAGTAGTTTCTCAACATAAAAAAACTGCTATATATCTCAACGTCGCGTCGGTGAAAAGAAAATAAAAGCTACTATCAATGTTGTAAACTTGAAGCGCTTTGTTACGGGCGATCTCAGAATATAAGCTCAAGTAAATGTCGTATTACACAATCAGAAAGGAACAAAGTCGGAAATCAATGAAGACGGAACGTCGGGAACGTAAAAAACATATAATAAACGCAATAAAATCCGTAAGATTAGGTTTATTTCAATTTCGACGGAACAGCTAAATTAACTTTAGCTGTAGGTGGCGTAGTAGATCCCGAATCCGGTAATGCGGCGACTAAGAAATCAATACATTATTAAGTCCGGACTTGGTAGCTCTTGGCAGAGCACTAAGCCAGTCCCTACCTAAAGTTCGATACCCAGAGGGTTACGTAGCCGCCAGAATATTTGTGAATTTGGGCCGGATTCTATTTGTCCAACGATAATACTCCCACACAGTTGCTTGGGTGCCGCTGATATCTATATTACCGTGCTCTCAGTTGGGAAAGATGTTACCATGTATTTTATGTGTCCAAGTAATGTACGAAATTCAAATCATTTTGCTACCCAATTTGCATATTTATGCTTTTCATTGCAGTATTTTTTTAACGTTTCCGGAGATGCGGATAAAGTGAATGTCAGAACAGGCCATAAGCTGCCTTAGCATTAGCGTTCACGGGTCTGAAAGCTGGATGCAATCTGTAATTTAAATTCACTGAATATTCTCCTGCCATTTTTACTCAAAGACCTTTTTGAGCTGTTTTCAAAATTAGATGACTTCATGAATATGTAGGTACTCACTATATTTTTAGGCATTTCTGTTTTAAAATAGAAATCAACCTTCGGCAACTAAACTCAAGTGCTAAACATAATTTGTATACGTGCCCCCGTCAGGGCTTCCATTAGTTAGGCCCCGTGCAGCGGCTGTTTAAAGGGTACTCCAGCTGGTGTCGACAACCCTAATTGTCACCGGGATGTCAGGGTTGAGAGCTCATATTGCGGCACTAAATTGCTGGTGTAATGAAACCTGTAAATCTACTTTATTTTCAGAGGCAATTTTATGCATCATTACTTACGTGAAACAAAGTATTCTAACCATTAAGCTACTGCTCCATACAAAGTTTTTTTTTTTTGTACTTACTCTTCTTCGTCGTAGCCTTTATGTTTCTTGGCTTGAGGTCTATTTACTGGAGTGACTACCATCTGTCTTCCACGATCCAACTCGCAGGCCCACTATTCGTTATTCATTTAATCATAAAACATATTCCAGAATACTGCATAATTAGTTTTAGGCAATTAAAATGTAGGTTTATAACATTTCTTTTGACGCAGTATACGCCTTACAGCTGCCAAGAAATATAGAGCCACGGTGTGCCCTACATTTCAAACAAAGAACTACATCTAACGTATACATTGCTTTAGCGTTCGACCACCATTAATGAAATGTGTCACGAGCCTGCAATCTATCAAGGAGAGAAAAAAAAAGCTAATTCTCTCATTTCCATAATATTATATTTAGCCCATTAACTGGAGCGAAGGTTGTACAAGCCAGTATAAGTCAAGTCGTTGTTATAGTAATGGATGGCAATAAAAATGAATCATGCAAAGGAAAATGGGACGCGTCTAGGGCTCGCGCACCTAACTGGTATTAACGAGATCGATAAACACTCTTAAAACCTATTTACTGTATCAAGGAAGGGTGATATTAAAGTAAAGCTTTCGGGATGGAATGATCTTATCAAACAAGCTCTTAATGTGCATGATAAATACGCGTAATTCTATTAATATTACTCTTTTGTTCGCGTTAATTACAAGGTTAACGAGAAACTGAAATTCATTTCTTTCATTGCTCGTACACCGACTGATTCTTTTGTGTGAAAAGAAAATCTGAAAACCGAATTTCACTTTTTCGCGGCGAAACATGAAAACCTTTTGAAGTTACCTGTGAAAGCTTTAGCTTCATTTCCACTTAATATCAACTTAAATCGGAGCCGCTTTTTTGAAGGGAAAGAAAGGTTTAATAAGGATAGAAGTTAATAACAAAAACGCCGCAAACCCTTGGACGGCTTTACTATATCACTGGCTATGTATCACGTTATATTATAGGTTGAAAGATATAAATTCGGATAAAATATTAGTTGAATCGGTTAAATAAAGCACTTAAATATTATGTAGGTATAATTACTTTAAATGACCGGTACCTAAATTTTATTGGGGGCACTTCGTTGGCTTGGCAATTTTAATCGATTCTATATTTGCACGACCTTTGAAGTGGATGGGCTTGTCTGACAAGTCGTACCACCACCCACGCCGAGAAACCGAGTTAGTATCCATAGGCCCTGTTCACACTATCAGTACTATCACAAGTATTACGCGAATCACAATCCATATCCCGGCAGCACCCGCGATCCATTTTGCAAGAATAACGTGTCCCCTAAAATTGGATCGTGATTCCAGTATCGTGATCTAGATTGACTGTGTGAACGGGGCCGTATATTATTTCTGCAATTCTCGCAAGCTCTATTTAAATATGTGGAATATTTTGCCTTGATATCCTTGAATTCTTTACATAATAACAAACTGACCGGACATTAAAATGAAGGTTATTCCAACATGGGAGTCCATTCCTCATCAATCTTCATTATACCCGACTCCCACGTTGATGCGAACAAAAAATGTAAAAACCAATTGTTGTAATGCGTACAGGCGTAATGGTTTAGAGGTTAGTGATATCAGAAAAAAGCTTACTTAGTGGAAAGTAATCCATTATTGGGTTTCTTCTGGCAACATTGTCTATGCGCTTTCGGAAAATATTTTCTATCATAGGTAGGTAGATGCGGAAATTTCGGAGGATGTCTTGTTATTCAGTCTTAGTTTAGACGCAATAATGATTGGAAACAGTCCAAAACAAGAATTCCAGAATACTGCCCATATCCAAAGCTCCAAAGAATCAAAGATTCCGGACAATATTTCATCATATCACAGACAAAGCCTTTGAAATCGGCGGCGACGCAATTTCGCCGTCTTCGTGAGAACCTTCCAAACAGATTCTGAAGATACAACAGCCTTCGAACATTCTATTATTCGTGGAATTCTATCAACTCTCGAGATCATTATAAGAGGCAAGCATTTGAATACAGACCCCGGAGTTAAGCCTCTTCGGAGGGATGAGCCAGCGGTTTCTAGAAGGGTAGATGTTGCATATTTATGGAATGTTTGCTATGACGACCTAATTTTAAAATAGTGATGGTTTTTTTGTTCTATATGTTCTAAATAAAAAAATAAAGTATCGTGAAGTATCGTTATCTTCAAAAGTGCTTTCATTTTGATATTTTGTCATCGATTGACATCAATGTTTTAATGTTTTTTTAACCTTCAAGTGTCCAATGTTATAATTCAAGGATCGATTAAAAGAGTGGAACGACTTTTTGGCGGAAAGTTGAACCGTGCAGTTGTCAATTTTGTTTTATTTCCCAAAAAATGTGTTTCTTTGATAAATAATGTGTAATATTAGTGAGATATTAAACATTGTGTGTTCATAAACGTGCACGAGTGAAGGAAATTGAAATAAAATAGTATAACTTGACTTTTCAAGTTCGCCCAAGATGTCCGGTATTTTTTTTCAGTAAGTATCCACAGCTTTACTGATAGCGATAGGGGATTCAGTTCGTCATCGTCATGGACATCATCATAATCATCATGGGTACTTATAATGTTATTTCAATTATGAAGAAATAATTGACACTGGCACTATTTTTTAGCCACTTGCCAACCTAAAATAAGACGAAAAAGGAGAGGCATCATCTACTTATATTTCAATATTGACTGCTACTATGCTCAAGATCCGCGTTAATAGCACTTCAATCCTTATACCGAAAAAGAGGTAAGTGTGAAAAACAATTCTAATAGGCAATTATCCGCCACAAATTATCCGCCACAAATTATCCGCCACAAATTATCCGCCACAAATTCGTCAGTCAGACGAATTTGTCGACAAACGAGAATACTGTGCAATCGCAATTTAGAATTGGTTTAAAACTCAACGAATTTTCCATGGTGCTGGCAATTTACATAGATATAAATAGCACTTAGAAAATGCCGTTCCATCCGACCCGTGCATTATAATACTGAAAATGCAAAATATCAAAGATAAATTCGTAAACAGATGGTAACGTTTAAAATATAATTTCAGTTAATGGTTTGAGCGTAGGCTGGTCGGCTCACTGCACCGGGTAGTTGCGGGTTCGACTCCCACCTGGCCAAATTTCGGAAACGATCTTTTCGTTATTTGCCCTGGTCTGGGTGTTACTGGGATCGCCCCCAGTCCATTGTTCGGTACCCATAATACAAGCGTTGCTTAGTTTGGGGCCATACAGTTGGTGTGTTCGTCTGGAGATATTTATTTAATTTGTTACTTTACAAAAGCGAATTAATCAATCTTATAAACGATCTAGCCTAGTATGGACGACCAACTAAAATTACGATGAGAAAACTCCTATAGGACAAGCTATATGACTGCTCTATCCGGAAACTCGCTCCCCTAAACTTGTTTCGGATGTACGACCGGGCGCCGCATCGCTGAAGCCCGTCTGCACGCTAAAACACACCTTATCGCCACAAAATATATACGCACGTTAGGTTGATAATGGCACAGCGAGGTGTTGTCTGTTAAGGCGACGACTTACGTAACTGTCTGGTATTGATCGCAACCCCCTCCCGCAAGCGCCGCACACCGCGACAACGGACCAATGGCGGTGCGAGTTTTAATTTTAATTCGATGGCCGTTACGCGAGCTGGCTTCTGATTTGTCGGCTCGTTATGCGTCAAGATGATGCGCCGAAAGGGATTTTTGTCAACGCACGTGCCTTTTGTCGTCCAATAGCGTTTTGAAACAGCTGATTAATTTTGTGGATACATTATTTCGATCGTAAAGTATTTGTTCGAGATATTATTGACAAGACTCAGCCAATTAGGGCGTTATAGAAGAGGAAAGCCGAAATAAACCGTGGTAATAATATAAGATTGCTGATAAAAACGGCAAAAAATAATGAACGTAATTGGACATCTTCTGAACATTGTACTTACAACTACTCCAAAATACATTGACAAACGAGGCTTAGGTCGGCAGCTCCATTGTATCCGAGGTTGCTATATAAAAGATACAATTTACGACTGGTAACCTAACGCCCAAACAACTATAATGTCTTCATATTATATAAATAGAGGGTCTATAAAAGATGTACAGAAGAGGCGACGAATTGAGTTAGATAACAAAGTTTGTACGTCGAAATACGTGTATTAACTGCTCAAATGTAGCGTAGGAGTAATTCAAGTAAACTTACTTTGGGAAGGAAAGTACCGAAAGTTATTATTCGTCGACTGATTGTGAGAACGGTTTGACTGTCAGACTTAAAGGCCAATTTCTTAAGTGTGCAAAGTGGAGATAAGCAATGCGGAAGCTGTATAAAGTCACTAAAAGGGCTCCCTGTGTCCTTTATATGACCAAGACCTCTATAGCAGCAGTGGAATTCTATGGTCAGCGTGTATGACATGGTTATATGTTTCTGAGGTGGAATACCGATTAATAACACGACTGGTTGCTTAATACAATATCCTTTTGTATACCAGCTATCATTACACCTGGAATTAGTCCAGCTGTAAGAGTCTTACTTCTGTGGACATTTGTCTACCTGATCTTTTTGTCTCACGCTTTGCAATGGAGGGAAGTGGATAATTTTCTTCCAACTCCTCCTATTTATATCTTTCGATTAATTTCGTGCGGGTTCCAAGACAATTAACTTTATCCCGGGACTCGCCGAGGGTCAAACCTCGGTGTCTTCATTGGACACCACTGTAGATCCTGGCTTACAGGAGCAGCAGTGGTGGGAGTGTGTGGCGGGCCTAGTCCCATTAAAAAAAATACCAGCTATCATACTATCATGCTATACTCATATAAGGCCTAACAATAATAGTGTTAACTTTAAAAACAAAGGTAACCAGTACGTAGTAAGGATAACGATTAAATACAAAAAAAAGTCAGTAGTAAGTACATTATTAAAATGTTCAACCGTAAGATGAGCTCCTTAGTATAAATAGCTTACACCACTTGCGCATGATTGTAAGTAGATATAAACGACCGATACATTAGCCCCCTCAAATATTTTACACTATTTTAGTTACACCTTATATAACTTTGCTCAGTTCTGCAATTTATGAATAAAAATTGCCTATTCTGAATCACAAATCAGAAACTAATGCAGCTTTAAAGTCGCGAGAGATCCACACAGATTATTAATTCATAACCAGGCCCCGGCCTCAATAAACAAACTGACAGCACAGTGTTTGCTAAATTCATTTCGTGTATAATTAATTCAGTAGACAGCACCGAATTTGATAGAACTATAATTTATGATTAGCCAAGACCGCCATTACGTCGTCCGACGACCACCAGGCGTACATATATATGGGTTACAGCAAAACCGTACACACTCAAACAAACGAAACTAATAGGAAACTCAATCGAAAAATACAATACAAATAAAGATTGTATTGATTATGCCTACACAAGGGAGAAGTTGGGAATATGGTGCCAAAAGATTATTTGCACAATAGACAGGCGGGACGCGCCAAATGCTTCGATATTTGGCAGAGGAAACAAATAAAAACGTCGAGACAATGTCTAGATCAGCCTTTCCCAAAGTGGTTGATAATGCCAACTTGTGGGCGCTGCGGGCCTAAAGGGGGGGCGGTAAGTGACCCAGAAAAAAATGGGGGCGCTGTGTAGAGGCTTACAATAATTAATTTAATTTGAAGTTATAGTGGTGTTTAAATATGTGAAAAAATGGGGGCGCTAAAAAATAATTCTTACTCAAGGTGGGCAGTAGAAAAAATAAGTTTGGGAGCCCCTGGTCTAGATCATAAAATACACAGATAAAAACATTAACCTTATAAGGGATGACTAGATGCTTGTTATTCGGCTTTGATAAACTGTCCAACGACATTTTGCCAAATGCTTTAATCAAAGTATCTCTAAAGCTTTTCACGAACCACGACTAAAGAAAATACACGAAAATCAGTATTATTCACAACGAAATATTCTCTCGACGTCTCGACACTGGAAAACATTTAAATCAACAGGTAACCCTTTAAATTAAATTACTTAATACATTAATTGCCAACAACACGTGAGGAATTTTAAGAACGACGTTAATTTAAAATATCTCAAATATAAGCGAAACAAATTGAATTTCAACCTTCATTGCCTGTGATAAAATTTAATGTTCTTTGTTGTGGTAAAATCATGTACCCCTCATTGGAAGCGAAACACCAATATCAATTCTAATATTTTCAGCATTCGATCAAGAAGCCAACATTCACTTTCATAGGCCACTTTTATATCCCATAGTTGGGATATGAACACGCGAGTATATAATTTGGGAGAAAAGCAGGGCTTAATTGAATTGTCGGATCACGTTGTTGCCGCCCAAGTATAATCATACTGTTATCTTTATAATGCTATAATTTTCAGAGGCAATCTCCATGGTAAGCTTTCAATCAACAATGGGATCACATGACTCAAATCAGTTTTCCAATTAACTTGTAAAATTAATTAAAAGATTAACTACACGATTTTCTTCATTACAAAGCACTTAGTTTTACAAGTAGATATCAAATAATAAATAAACCCAAGTAAAGCATTAACTTAAGTATAACAAACTGTCTTATTTAAAGTTAATCACATTAAAGGTCCCAGATGAAGACCCTGAGGAACTCCAGGTGTTCTGTGTACCGCGTAACAAGCGGGTAAATCAAATAAATGTACAATCTCACCCGAGAAAAGGGTTTAATTGCTTTATGTTTGCAGAACCGGCGGACAGGCGATAACTACGGACGATTTTACGGCATCATTTGCTCGGGACACGTAAATATTATATTATTAAGACTTACGTAGAATCGATATAAAAAATCACGTGATCATAGTCATGGAGCCAAAAGTATAATGTAAATAACATCCATGTTAAATTCAAAAGAAGGTGACAATAAATATAGCACCGCACTGAAGCAACATAGACGATATATAAGGATGAAGAAACGTACAGACATATATTTTTTTAATAATCCAAGACCATGATTATACCAAACATGATCTCTCAAAGTCGACCTTCCAAGACCACAAAGATGAAAATTACCAAAAGCATTTTGTTTAACAAATTATAATCCAGTTAGAAGCTCAAAAGGTATTCCAAAGAAAGTTGAAATGGAACTCGCAAACTCGTTAAGAAAATTAAGAAACGGAACAGAATCATCACAAGACATTGAATGTAATAAAATAGGTCCATAAAAAGGGGCCTCATTAATTTGCCAAGAGCCGCGAATATAATTTCCCTAAGTAATCTAAATTTGGTTTCGCAAATTTAAAAAATCAAGGAGATATATTGCCGGCAATTGCTGAAACGATAAGCGAATAATCCTGAAATATGAAACGAATCATTGGGATCGTCGGATCAAGATGTCAACGGAAAATTGCACCAAGAAGCTCCTTAAGGTTGAATATCATTTGCACATCGTAGTATATAATTACTTAACATATTAAACCATGACTCGGCTAAAAACATACGTGCACATAACACAAAAGTTGCCCCTAAAGGAGTTTGAATCCGGGAACCTCGTTACAGAAACCATGGTGACTACCAAATGTGCCAAGGAGGTCGTTATTTTACATTTCTTATAAATACCGTACTCAGAAGGTCAAGTTATATAGAAAGCACTCGAACAATAAACCGTGGTAGCTGAACGCTTAACTAGAGCATTTATATGCAAATATTTGGAAGGAAAATGTAAAAAGTTGTGTACCATTTCCATGAGTAATGTGACTTTTAACTTTTTAGGGGCTCGCTTCTAGGGAATACAAAGTTTCCCCAATATTACGCAGGCGTAACTATGTCTGAGTATTCACATTACTAAAACGCTTTGACAGTTCTCCATAAACAGGATTCTTTCAGTCCCTTCAGGAGTATATTGAATAAGTAATTCAGAATGCATGAAGTGAAAATAATAGCGATTACGTTTTGATAAAACCAGCAGAATAAATTGTAGGCTCGTAGCCTGTAGTCATTTATTATATCCATGTAAGAAGAAAAAAAACTAAAATTCAATAACAAGAACTACTCCATTGATGCTGTGGACAATTATAAAATGGCTAAAGCTGTAGAGTTCGGTCAGAGTGGAGAGCCTACGGTTCTGATACCCATTATAGTAATCCCAGGCGGGATAAGATATATATTACAAAAGCCAAACAATACTGAAGACGGAATGGAACCACATATTCAGCATGCGCAAAGGCACATCACAAAGGTGTGACAGTTATTAATCATAATACAAAAGCTACGTATGACACAGGGGTTATAGTAATAAGGCACAAGCTATTCGATTTAATATTACGTGATGCTTTTATGTTAGATTCAGGGTCTATACCAAAAGGATGAGAAGCATTGGATGCGGAAAACCGATAATCAGGTTTAGTAGCAAGCATTGAGAGGAGCTTATGTCGAACAGTGGTATACATTGATATAGACCAACAAAACTTATTTTGATTTAACTTTACAGTCTATCTTTACGTAGTTACAGCTGGTCTAACTATAACAAAAACTATCAACTTAAAATGTATCTTATAACAGATAAACGTCTTTGAAGCCTTAACTCGATAGATTGTATGATATAAAATCATATTTAATAAGAAAGATGGAATCTATTTTTACACATAAATATAAACAAGGAACGTGTCCGCCCACGTCTTTAGTACAAAAGACTTGTTACATAATGGCCCTACGTTAAATATAACTAAGTCCTACTTGTAGCTGAAAACTGTTCACTTTGATGTTACGCCTACGCCTTTGTGATTTCATGACTGGAAAGCAAAATGGAATAACAAAAATAAGTGCTTATAAACCAGTTCGTGAGATAGTTATAGTCTTATAGAAAGAGACGGATTGCAATGATATTGCTACATTTGAAATAAGAATGCTCATTTTGTTGTGCTCCATGAGATGTTCCCCAACAATTACGTCCCGAGACTTGTTTGCTTTTGACACAAATGCTTTTGAGGCAAAGACCTTCATAATTTCAAAACTTTTATAAACCGCTTATAATAGGGATTTGTGATCTGAACTGCGCAATTCAGCGGGCTACACTAACGACATAAAACTTCACTATACAAGTTTGTAACACTGATTCGATTAGGAAACTTTGATAAATTACTCGAATAGTATTATGTTGTTGGCGCGTTAGTTAGAGCTCATGGTGCTTCACTTATTATTAATTAAAACGTAGACGTATTCTATTTTTCTCTTCCCTTTTTAACCGACTTCGTAAAGGAGGACGTTATTCTCCAACTATACAGACAAAAGGAAAGGAAAGCGAAGCAAGTGAAGAAGCAGACTTTGTCTTTGTCTACTTAACATGAGTTTTGTTTTAAATGAAATACTGTCCAATGTCATAGGAGAGGTATACCAAGAAGGCCATAATGGGCCACGAAAATATTCTTCCATATATTCGACTGGCTACAAAAGACTCCGCGTGTATGGCAACCGCTACGCTTATCACCGACGTCAACTAAAAGGCAAAGGAAGTATTCACTAATAAACAGACTGCCGTCGCTAATAAAGTTTCCGTGAGATAATATCATTGAAATAAGGGGAATTTAAGGAATTCCTGAATGTTCTCCGACGGCTGGCGTCTCTGTCACACTTAAAAGGACAACGACGGGAATATAGGAGAAATACATTAACCCTCCCTATGTCTCCCTCAAGACAATATATTTTCTTTTGACGTCTTGATACGAAATTGGGGTCTATATTGGACGTTCAACAAGTAGCTGCAAAGGATTTACTGTGAAAAAAAGAAATGTAGGGAAAAATAATACGCCAAGAATATTGTCAAAGGGAGCACTTATAAATGAGATCAATCAAAAATACAGCCTTCAGCAAACGAAGTTGACAATGCTCGTTAACGATGAAAAAAATGCTAATAAAATGTATAGATGTAAATGGACAACCTACGAGTTCTACGTGAACATATTTAATGAATAAATCGAAGTTAAATAACTATCGCTTGTAGCATATCCCTAGAAGTAGGACACAATAAAGCCCACAATAAACTTACAACAGACCAACTTAAAAACGAAAGATAAAATCCATAAATCTTGAGCGCCGTAAACAAATTTCGGCGACGCAGAACAAACAGCTTTGCCCTGAATGGCAATTTACAGAGATTCCAGTAGAGTTCCATTACCGGTAATCACGATAAAAATAAGAGCAAGTTAGGCTAGAGTCTGACGAAGGAGAGTCGAGTTCTGGACAGTTTAACACGATCCGTCACAAAGTTAATGTAACGACGTTTATTTCTGTCGACGACAGAGCACCGAGCGTGGTAATTGACTAAGTTAGTTTGTCGACCTTTTTATGAGGACACCAAGGAGCTAAAGCATCGGGAATTACGAAATCAATTCGGGTTAGAGTAGGTTTGTACGATTCTGGAAACTTAGTGTGTTATATCAAGGCTCATTGGCAAAACGTATGTACGTCAAGTGCGATATTATTCGTAAGCTAACTGCGTAGTTTATAGTTTACGTATTTAGACATTTTGCATGACAAATTGAATAGCGCCTCTAGCGGCCTGTATTTAACATTCCATTTTCCATACAATGTGTCTAAATACGTTGACATAAGCATAATGATAAATTAAGACGTAACATGGCAAGAAACTAAGTATCAAATTTCAACCGTAGATAATAATGCATGAGATACAGACTAGGATTTAATGGAAGCTAAGCGAGAACGTGAAATCAAGAAAGAATTGTGTATAGCACCTTTTATTAAAGATATCTCATTGTTCAACTTCAATAACGATTTACTCAAAACATTTTTGACATGATTAAAAAAATAAACGAAACTGAGTGGATCTTTCGAGATGTTACGTAAGCCTTGGAGATTTTGGAAAGCTAAATGAGTCCAACCTCAGCAAGCAAATTATGAAAAATGCAAAGATATTTTTTTGAAATCGCAGACCGCCACAATGAGACGTTTAAAATTGTCTTATATTTCATTTTGCCCAGGTACTTACGTCACCCAGGGGTTCTTTGAGTTGAAGCCGAATAGCCGCACATACTATTACTTATTGTCAGCTAGTGAAAGACATATACGCACTAAGAAAACTGTCTAAACGAGGTGGAGCACATCTGAGACCATTCGGACGCAGCGAGAGCAACATTTTATCAGTTTAGTTACGTAATTCAATCTATTAACGCTGACGCCTCCGAGGGCTTAGCGTAAGCCGTTTAGCTGAGCGGCATTGAAATATGTACGGTTAGATATCAAAGGGGATTTAGAATTTTCAATATTGGCGCCCAACGTGGGACTTACAAGATTAGGGAAAATATTGAGTAAAGGTTTTATCGTACTAATATGGTGGTAATGCGGTTGATGTTGGTATATTATATACTCTTATATAAAATGAATTCGTCGCACCTAGGCGAGAACGTAAAAGCACAATTTCAACCACCAAGACTAACGCAACGATACTTTATCTTGTTTCTTTGTTGTTTCATCAACATAAAAAAATCACAGCTTTGTAACAAAATTTATAACGCAATATTATTACTTGCCATCGTATTGGGCTGGAGATATTTTATTAGAGCTTATTTTCCCCTGCACATTTTTGGAAGAAGGAGGTAATTTTAACGAAAAAACAGTATAGTAATTTGATGGGAACTCAAGAAATCTATCTGAATATTCTGCGCTACGATAAAAACAATATTGATACGGTCAAATTGAAAGACAACCGGACTGAACGAGGAACCGCGATAACTTAATGATTGTTCAAGAAAATATTACCGTGGTTTGTGATTTTTTCTCGATAGTGGATTGGTTTTATCATTTCTCCTGATTTAAGTACTAAGCCTAGAGAATAACGTAACTATATTGATCAGGTAGCTTTTAGCTAACACTCTAGTCCAGTACCTAATATTCCAACAGAGGTTGTGACAACTTTCATTTATGTTTTAAATAATGTAATTACGGATGACACCAGTGAAGTTAGTAATGAAATTCTTTTGTTTCAATCAAATTTAATTAACGTCCTATCAAACCCATCAGCAATTATTGTCACAAAAGTTAATACCATCCTCCCGAACCTTTCCCGTTACACAACAGATAAAAATCCCAATAGAACTCGCACAAACGCAATACGTAGGTACGCAATTCACAAATGGGATTGTTTTTTAAACTTTCCTGGACGCAACGAATTGGTTTCGTAACAATGGGGACAGTCTATACGAGTGTAATTACTTCGGGATATGTTTCAGTTTATTTGATTAGTATGCTTTGCCTTGAAATTTGACTAAAATATTGGAATAGTTATATTTAAAACTCAAGCATCACAGATACAATAACAGTCAATGAATATCATATATAGATTTAGTCGAAACCCTGCTCTCACGATAAACTTTAAAAAGACAGATAGGTAATAAACATAGTATCTTCTTTATCTAGAAAATGTATTGCACAAAATGAAATGAACAAGTTGCAACGAAAGTAATAGGCAAACAATTTCGCAGAGTGCTATTCTGATATTCATAAACTGCATCATCTATGTATTCTCTAGCTACCGTTAAATATTTTGTAATCATTCACAGAATGTAAAGCATGAGATTTTCCTCATATGGGGATAAATGCACTTGTAAAGACCGTATTCCTTTCATATCTTTAACCATTTTTAATAAAGTACTTACCCATTGATTTAGAATTTAACGATGTCGCCCAAATATACCTAGCAAACGTACGAATCAGAAAATCATGGAAATCATTGCGAACGAATAGAGATAAAAACATCGCTTCAGCGAAATCGATTTCATCCACGATCACCATCCATCACGCAAGTAGGTCATCTCTATAATCACCCACACCCCGTGCCATATTTAATCTCCATTTAAAAACAAGGTCAAAGCTGAAGGGTCCAGATTCATCGGCTAAAAGCCACCGGTCGTGGCTACCGGACAAAGGGCGGTGCAATCACGTGTGATGGACCGGGAATAACACAGTGAGAAGGTTAGCTTGGTGAAAAATCTGATGAGTACCTATTATGGCATGGAAGCAGTGGAGACAAAAAAGTATGATCCCACATAAAATCATATTCTTCATAAAATAATTTGTAGCTTCTATAAATTATTAGATTAGTTTTTAGATATGGATTTGCAATATTTGATTTTTTGTGAATTATTTCAAGCAGAGTAGAAATATTTCAACAGGGAGCCCTAAAGAATTTACAATTATACTGTGTTAGAGTCTGGAAACTGCTTTCAGCGCGAATACCACCATTAGTACCAAAGTATACATCTGTAAAAATAACCATCGAATACAGATGAATAGGGTAAAATAAAATTGCCGTTTTATATAAGGAGATGTAATAACCCATTAAACCTGAGACAGGAAATTCTGCTACGTGTGATATTCTGCATTGCCACAAACGTGATCAATCAATGGCTAAGCCTATATGTCGATGAAGGGGATAGAACGACTTTGAATGAAAAGGAACTTTTTACAGGAACATAGAAACCGATTTCAGTTTTTTCCTGTAACTCGCATTGTTTACAAGTGTCTTAATGGAACTAACAACTTAAACTAATGTAGAATGGTTACTACACTTAACTAACCTAAGGCATAAGCGTTATGCTTCCGAAAATCTTTTAAATCTTATCATACTCTGTTGAATTTGGAAAATAGCACCTAAACAAATATTAGATACAACATGACTACGAGCGACGCATCAATGAAGGCTTAGCTGTACCCAATTTTACTTGAAAAGTTCAAGTAAAATTGGGTACAGCTAAGAGCTACGAATAAAAGCTATATGTGGTCGTTGACAAGGGTCAAAAAAGGGCCCCCGGGTCGCCGTGATACCGGCACGGGTCCCCTGAACATGGTACGATAAATATATTGAATTTTATACACTGCGGTCGGTAAAAGGCACATTGGAAAGGGGTTAACTACTGTAGATAATACAACAAACACCTTATCTTCTGACAAATTGTATGGCTGTGCTTCTGTTATGTTTGGCGAGCAAATTTTTTCCCAGAATCGTCATCACATAAATGGTGGATCAAAGGTAAGACCTGGCTCTACATGAGATCTGACACTTGTTTACACTGACTGACTGACTTGTTACACTGAAACTTGTTTTACATTAAATGTTTTTGATGATATTTTTCTATTTGATTGAATTACATTCCGCTTAAAATAAACTCCAAAGAAACGAAATCATTGATTGATTCCATAATGTTTCCAATTCGAATCACGATAGGCTCAATCACGCTACCCGATCTCACAAAAGCATGTTGCCTTCCTTACACATGCGCAAGCGTACGCCAAAATGGCTACCATACATCTATTACGTCATCCAATGGCGCCGGTTCACGGTCCAGAAATCACAATAGCTCCAGAATATTCTATTTACTACCCAGAATTGCTTTATCAAGCGTAAATAATACGTGGGTAACATAGGTACCAGTGACATTTAATCCTATCTATTTACAAGAATTTCATACAAAATTTTGCTTTATTTAAAAATGATAATGAGATTTATTCAACCCACTGCGGATAACGTTCAAAAGAGACGTCTATGAAGCGTGGAGTCAAAAGATTTTTCTATTAAATTCTTCATTGAATAGGTAAATGAAACAATTTGAATGAGCTCACTGAAATTATAATTTGTTTAGAATTAAGAAAGATAAATAAACAAAATCAAATGAGAGGGATAATGGAACAGTACTATTTTAACAAACTGTTTCAGACAGTCTCGACAAATACGAGTATACTTTTTAATGCGAGGGGGGATTAGGCCATAGTCCACCACGCTGCCCCAGTTCGGGTTGGCAGACTTGACAAATCTTTTGAGGGATTCTCTCAGACATGCAGGTTTCCTCACGATGGTTTCCTTCACCGTTTAGCAAGTGATAATCGTGGTTGAAAATGAGATTCGCACATGAAATCCAGAAAACCCAGGTGCGAACCCGGCTCGCACCTGGGTTTTCTTGAACCTGCGATCCTCGTTACCGAGGCAAGCGTTCTACCAACTTGCATAAGCTACGATGTTAATAGAAAAGGTGCAAATGTAGTCCTTATATGAGATGGGTATAATAATACTGAACGTATAGGAGTGCACCGGAAGCACTCAGATACAAACATTAACTCAATTAGAGGGGAAATTACATGGAAGTTCCTGGTTAGGGAATTCTATCGCATAGATTGCTTTTAATAGTGTAGGAAATAATAGAGTTGTTACAATATATGAAATGAGTTTAATGATTTACAAAGAAAATGTTGTTAATCCAGAATCGAATCCCTCTTATAAAAGTATTGAATATAACTAGTGTTCTAGAATCTCCAAGGATATTATTTGAACAACAATACGTCTACAAAATAACAATGATCCTTTAAATCACGATGAAAATATAGAACAGATATACATATCACAACAAATGGAACATGCAAGCATGCGTAACTTTAATTATGAAAGATTGGAATATCGATACAGCAATGACAGCTTTGACAGGGATATCAAATGTGGAACGGCAAGGCATGACCATCAATTTCTGCAATTTATTAACAAAACTAGCCATCAACTCTTTGTCTTTGATATTGTCTACTCGTCTGTCTCACAAAACACCCCTTTCAAGCGTCCAAAGCCTCTCTCCCCACCCTTTACGTCATCCAGCCGCATTATGTCTTGCCCCAATTCTTACAAACTTGGCGAACAGCCAAATACCACACTCACGTACCAGGGTTCCGACTACTCCAAAATCAAAACTCGGTGTGCATTCTTTATTGGAATAATTCAAAATAACTGAAACACAGTGTTTTGCTGTGTCTCCTAAAGATGTTTGGTGAGGTTACCGAAAATACACTCGATTTATAGAAAATGCATTAAGTTAATGGATGTTTGAAGTTTTTCCATCAATTGTGAAGTCTAGATGACCAAAGTTTTCGATAGCTCAGCTTTGCGAACGATTGTGCTCAACCCTGATTTATGTCCAAGCGTTGGCTATGTCATTTATTCTACAGTTGGAAATGCACTTACTGCTCAAGTTTTAAAACTTTTCAAAATTGGTCACGGTGGAAATTTGAGATGCGGAATATTTTTTATTCATGTAAACCATTACAGTAATATGAATCGTTAAAAAATCTATAATATAATAAATAATAGTATTCTCTTTCTAGTGCAAGTGTCTCGAAACTTAAAAAACTTGTTCCATCTCATTCCAAGTTCACTCGCATTTCAGAGCCAAAAATGGCTAACCCGAACCATCAGATAACCTCCTCCCTCGTCGGAACTAATCCCAACTTTTTATCTTTGCAACACACTCGTCTGGACATCGTTGCTTCGCATCCACTCCACAGTAATGAGTTTGCTAAGTTAATTAATGGGTTCTTTTTTAAACACCCTACATTAGATATTGCAGATGACTAAGTATTATGTAAAATCTTCTACTTCCACAGCGTCTTTAGGATGGTACATAGCTGCGAGGCTATTTTTCACAAATTAGATCTGTATTTATACGTATAATAATGTTTTATGAAAATTCAGTTTGTTATTTAATAACTAATGTGCCCGGGAAAAGTAGACTTATAGGTACGCTGGATTGTTCAAGACTGGCGTATATTAAATATGTCTAAATTGTAAACTGTTTAGGTATTTTGGGGCATGCAGACTTTTAGCAGCGTTTTCACCACATCAACTAAGGTAATGCCCGTAGAGTGGAACTGCTACTTTCTCCCAAACAAGCATTAGGTACTCAAGCCTCACAAACTATACACCACATAGAATATTACCGCTTAACAGCGACCTCCGCAGTAATCCCACTCAATTCCTTCAATAAAATGTACTAGGGTCGCCTTAAGTAAATGATTCCAGAAATGAACCGAATATGGTGTATCAGTGGCGAAGGACACATATTTGTAAAAGGAGAGAGAAAGAGACTTTATTATTTGGAATCATAGACTCTAGTGGCTGGCATATTTAGAAAGAGAAGCCGGTAGTCGGGTTGCATGGAGTCTTAGCCACTGTGTTGTACCCAAAATGGAGCCATATAGAATACCTCAATGTGATCTTTTGAACACACTAGTGTTCAAAAGTTCACATTGAGGTATTCTACTCAAAAAAACTAGGCCCACCAAACATTCCAATCACTGATGTCTTGTAAGTCTCCCTTTTGAGGACCTTAAGGACTTCAACAATAACTAGATTTCATTCCGGAGACTGCCAGCGATTATCTTGGAACACGCAATGAATTTGTTCAGAATTAGATCTACGCTACGAACATTACCTTAACGGCACGGTTTTGATGGCCACTATTCTATTTTAGACCCTGTTACTTTTTAGGTCTTCTCTATGAACGAGATTCTGAAACAAAGCTATGATCCCCTAGATTTATATAGATACCATCTTGAAAACGATTCGGCGCTTAATTTATACGCACAAACACTTTCAGTCACTGTTTATTACACGCGAAAATAAATCCCGCTATCCCTTTCGCACCACTTAACATAGGCAACCTCTTAAAAAATATTCACTCCCTTTCAAAAGAGCGAGTAAGCAAGATCACCTTGTACTTTTTTTCCGAATGGCCTTTTTTCCATTGAGCGACCTTAATTGTGTAGCTTCTAAAGGTTTCTGAGAACTGTTCTAGGGTTCTTAGGTACTCACGTTCTCTTCAACTGTCTTCTTGATCTTGGCGGAAGCCTCGCTGACCTTGGCGCCCGCCTTATTCACGGCTGAGTACAGGAAGTTGCCCAGAGACTTGGCGCCAGCCACCGCTTTGGTCGTCACTGGTAAATGAAAATTTCTTATGTTATTTAAAATTAGGAGGCAAATTGATTTGAGTCTGTCCTTTTAAATTGATAAAAAGTTTTCATACTCCACTTATGAAGGTACAGTTGTTTCAAATAATGAATTTTCAGTCTCTAATCCTATAATGGTGCACAAGCTTTATCTTGAGACGACTGACGGCCAATATTCTACTTGTTATCATAAAATTATTCCACATAATCTACGAAAAAGTTACAACTTTACAAAGACATCGTTACACCTTCAAGTTAACGCACCAATAATATATCTTCCAAAATCGATTCACCCAATAGAAAGGGACCTATTCATGAAATAACTTTACGTGAATCGTTTTCGAGGGTTTCAATAAAGCCTTGAGTTTGTATTTCAATGGATCGGCAAATACCGTTCGGGTGGAGTGGCGGACGACCGGAATAGCTTAGCTTTCGTAACTATGTACCTTATTGACTAGCCTTTTAACTTAGACCATGGCCTGAATCCTACTCGTATTGAGGAGAGGTCCGTATTCAAAAATAGGGCATTCAATACCTCATTTGTTTTCTAGCTTTTCATACCGTATCACTTTGAAGTAATTCTATTGGTTGTTTCAAACCAGGTTTTATGTTACACTTGTGTAAAGTTTAAAATTACTTAACAAATGCATGACGCGTGAAGGTAATGAGTATTGGCCTTGAATGTCATTTTATAGATGCATTACACTATTTTGTTGTAAAAAATGTTATAAAAACGATTACAATAGTAACGAGTTACGGAGTACAATAGTTTATCATTGCACTGTTTTAATCGAATTTTATGAGGCATTTGACGATTTTTTTCACGGTTAAATAAGCTAGGGACAGGTTAGGGAGATACTTAATTCTGTAGATACCGTTTTTCTCGTAGCAATATCAAATTTCAAGCGAGATTTATTAGTATGAGGTCGCATCATGTAAAATGATCAAGTATTGTATGAATTCGGCATGCAGCAAGGCAGAGCCGCCATCTTGATAATTTTACGTGATGCGACCTAGATATATGTTAGTTGAAAAGTGTTAATAGCATTAAAAACCGGAAAAGGGTTAAACATAAGTAAATAACTATCTAAAATACTAACACTCTTGCATATCCGGTACATCCATAGCATCAACTGAGAACAATTTTTTATACTGGCTACCTGGAATTGGGCAAAATAAAAAAGATAGGCAAATAAAAAAATAAAAGTTAGCAATTTCATTACAAAAACACAATTTCGAAATGAAAGAAACATATTTCCAGCAGAATTAGACTAGGTACCTACTAAAACTGAAATACAAACAGTACATTAGCCAACTAGGGTCGGTAATAAAATTAAAATTTGAATATTTCCATCGTTACCAAATATCGTGGGTTGAGACTTGAGGGGCTATAAAAAGTAGAAAAGTGACATTTGACCTCATTTTAGGAATTTCGATGGAATTCTGTTCTTTCGGCGGAGTCCATGAACCAAACTATTTTGTCAAATTTTCTTATAACACCATCATTCCAAAGTGGAAAACATTCTTAAAGATGGTATCTACATTGCACTCTGCTGATTTAAATAGATGGCAATGTTGTAGAGGTAAATAAAAACTATTTTATTGGGCAACTCACAGTCTCCCGCAAGGGTCTGTCATTGGACCAGTAAGTAATAAATCATTCAATGCTACAATAATAAAGAAATATTAAGCTACGCTGATCGAATAATCCACTACTAAGGTGCAGAAAGTTTACTTATGAAAACTCACCATTTCCAACTCCTCCAGGCTGCTCCTCAGTGGGCGTGCCACCAGTAGATGCTGGTCTGCTATCCGCACCCCCAGTGGCGCTGCGTCCAATATAACATAATCAATAAAATTGGTTTATATTGCAGAAACTAGGATTTGTAAAACTACCATATATATCATCCCTTGTAGTCTATAGCGTTACGCGATATAATCTGCTTAAAAAGAAGATAAAATGAATGAGTCACCATAACTTTCTTACGACAACGATCATAATATGCAGGCAGTATATATCTCCATTTTTAACGTCTCCACAGTGAGTCAGACGTAATAAATCGATTGAACTAAGGCGTAATAAATTCTCTTATCTAAAACTAGGTACAGTCTTAGTCTAGCCAAATTCGTATCTTTTATTTGACAAATAGGGGTAATATATTTGAGCTTTCTGGAGGCTATAGATAATAAATCGATAGGCATTGTAAGTATGCTCTAGACCCGATTAATCTCATTCAAATCCCGTTTGTTAGTAACTTTATAGCAATAATTCCGCGCCCTGCGGAACTCCATACGCAGTTCTATAATCGAAGAGTCTTTTAGGTAGATGCTTTACAAAATGTATTGAACGTGATTAGGTTGAACACTTAATTATATTATTATAAATAGTACACTAATAGAATGCAACAACAATGAAAAATAAAAATGGGGTTTCAGCAGAATAAATGAGTTTGTTAAAATTTGTGCAAATAGTAAACTAAGAATTCTGTCAAATCCAGTTCACATGATAATGTTCAAAGATTATTTCTTAGGAACTAGTTGGCCTTATATTAATATAAATAATCAAAAATGTGTATGTTCTTTAATAGTATTTACCACAGATCACGAGAGATATGCCGTGCGATTCAAAATGTATGGGAACTCGCTGTCTCCGTTTTGTTTCCCACCACTCGCTAAAACCAACCAATACGAAGTCTCTTCGGTGCGTGCTGCGTCGTCGCCGTATACAGCGGCCGTACCACGCGACGCACCAGTTTATTCAAAGTATCGTTAGACGATCTATCCATTGCCTCGTACATTCACTCAGTAGCGAACATAGGTGGTACTTAAAGAGCCATGTATTTTGTACAAAAATAAAAAAGTCGTTGTGCTACATGAAAACTAAAATAACATAATAAAGGCATTAAATATTTTTTGATTTGTTGTTTTTAATGATATTAAAGACGAATAAATAAAATACTTAATACTGGCTGGTGAAATGAGATTCCATCTTCCGCGTAGTTCACTTTGCTGCTAGTATTTTAGCACACAACCACGGAATAACACGGCATTTAAAAAAAAAGTTAGAGCTCCGATACCGACGTGCAGTTGCAGTCGACTGACGGCGAAAACTCTATGTTAGCGTAATTTTGGCATAAGGTGAGCGCAAGCCCACCGCTTTCATAACATATCTCCTCTAATATATCTGTGGTATTTACTGATATAATTGACTTCAGCGTATAGTTTTAGAACCAATGTTTTTTTTTCGAAATAATATTTTAAAGTGCTCCAGAAGTGCTGAAAAGCTGAAAAAAAACTGTGATCAAAATAAAGCGACAAGCCAAAAGTTTTGCTTATAATACAATTTTATTGTGCCGGATAGAAAGCATTACGTAATATATATTCTTTCTTGCATTCAATGTGATCAAACTGTAAACAGAAATGTTGGTATGTTGTTACCGACAATATTATTATCATGGCAATTTGTAATTCCTAGACTAGACTCAGTACTGATTCTGATAAATCTTCAACAACTGGCTATACCCATAATTCTGTTACTTACCAGTTTTCTTCTTTCATTTATGTAGCTACTCCTATTCTCTCCACTAAGATCATCCCTAATCAGCAACAACACACCAACTAGCTCCCAAACAAAGCAAACTAAAACTGCACCAACTCATTGCATCTGCGAACCCCTCGTACCTATTATACCTAGAGTTATCATCATCATCTTTTCCCTCAGGCTTAGGCTCAGCAACCTCGGCAGTTTCCACTGTGGTGGGTTCTGGTTCCGCTGGTGTAGGTTCATTTTTCCTTAGACCAGGGATGGGGATGCCGGAGCCAAGCCAGCCTGTCATCTGAGATTTGACATTAGTGATGAGGTCCAGTTTGCTGCTGCCTTTAGTGGGACTGTGAACAAAATAGAATTGATAGAAAATAATATTACATGAGATCCAAAATAATACAATAATTATTATAATCCTTTCCCCAAGGAATCAGGTTCTCCATTTTTTTTCTCAGCTAATTTTGCTAAGCTGAGTCTTATTAGATTTATAAAAAAAGGTGTTCCTGTTTCTATTATATTTCTATTCTAATTCTCTATTAAATTAGATAAATAAAAATAACTAAGTTAACTACTGACAGACCTATAACTTTTTTTCATATCAATCAGTACCACAGTTTAATTAGAAGCCATATGGGATAAACTACCTATCTAATGGCACACTGAATACATTTTAATGACCTACAATTATTACAAGGATTATACCCAGTTAGTTACCTTATTATTTATACTTTAAGTATTTTTTTCGTTACCAGGGACAATCTGCCTTTTTCAGATGATAAAAAAACTTCACACTTAAAACATCCAAACAATAGAATCCCCGAAGGGTTTCCATTACCTTTGTTTCTCACCCCCTGCCGTGGTTTCAACTGTCGCTTCCTTCGTGGGGGTAGGAACTTCCTCATCTTGGGGCTCGCCCTTCGCCGCCCCCATCCACGAACTAACCTGATTAGTGAGTCCTGAAAACATTTCACTAGCACTAGCTAATCAAAAAACACAACACAATCACTCAGCGATTTCACAACGCTGCAACAGTTTCACACATGACCCGCGATACGGACGGTATGCTATGCGCCCGTGGAAAGCGTGATCAGCTGAAAAACTAAATGGAAAACCAAAATCGACCAGCGAAAATGGGGAAGAATCCACTGCGCATGAAAACTTGCGCTCCTGCCTGTGCGCTATTTACGCTAAGTACACACTGCCATTCAACAACATAATGTACATTTGGTTGATATAAATATAGCCCTTATTACCTTAGAAATAAATACTAGGATAGCATCCAAATTGTGGTTTATACTTCAATATTTTTGTAGTACTGTATAAACGTCAATTCTTAGTTGCGTTCGGAATTATCATTTGCATGCCTTTAGAGCTTTATGAAATTGTTATGTATACAATATTTACAACGAAAACAGAAATTTAAAAAAAATAGAACATTTTACGTACTTAATATATACAAAAAGTGTACAAAATTTGCCTCAGGTGCTAGCGTATCCAAAATTCTGGCCGCATTTCCTCGATGAATAGCCAAAGTTCTCGCTGAGCGAGGAAATGCCCGGCTTTTGGGTAACCAGTTGCGACGACCAATCTTTTGGTAGGCTTTGGTATCAAATTTGAATGAATGTTTATTGGAAGCCAATAACGTTGTACTTGCGCTGTCTTAAGTTAGGCTTACTTTCTCAGACTACTCAGAAGTAAAAGCATGGAATCTATATTTTGATTCACAAAAATATTGTTTTCAGTAAAAAGATCATGAACGCAGCAATTTATAATCTGTGGTAATAAATGTGTCAAACATTGTCCGAAAAAAAATTGCGAAGTGAACTTGACATTTTTCTGATTTGATTCACGATTTTTGTTTGCAGTGAATTTTTTACAAAAATCTACGTATTTTATAACAAATGTAGTTTACAGTGGTCCTGGAGACTTTAAATTACGGTTATATCTTGAAACAGCGGCGACGAATACATAAATTTTCATCATGACTGAAACTCGAAGAATACAACTTCACCTTGGAAAATGTATAGAGGATTTGGACAAATTACACAATGTACCAGATTTGAAGTCTAAAAGAGCTACCCTGTAAGTATTCTGGACGTTTTTAACATAAAAACAACGTAAAAACTTAACCAACCAATATACAATTTAAAATCTATTGTAGGTTATGCAAAACTGCTCAGAAATTGTTTGAAAGTGCGGAAGAGGCTCGCGCTAAAGGCGATGAAGAGTATTCCTATGTTTATTACATGAAATACCTTCGAGTGATAGCTTACATCAGCAAGGACAAGGAGTACCAGAAGCACAAGGCCTATTTCAATGACATGCTAGGTGCCAAGAACCCAAACAAAGCTCTTGATGCGGCTGAGAAACTTAAAAGCAGTTTAATTGACAGGTGAGATAAAGATACCAGGTTGTTTTCATGGAGAATATTATTTGTGTACATGACTCAAGTAACATTATCAAGTCTTGAATTTGTGAATGCATATTTATGTTTTTTTTTTGCCAAAAACTGTTTAAATCTAGACTCAGTATCCTAGCAGTTGGAGAGGCCACCATTTAATCAAAAGGATTATTGGTTCCAAAAACATGTTCAATATGGGTACAATAAATAATATGCTTTTATTGTATAATCATATAAAAATAACATTACAGTGTCATGTGACGTCACCACCTTAATTGAGCACAGGTGCAAAAGAGACAAACAATGCCCACTCTCCGTAAAACTTACTTTTACAAAACTGATCTAAGTTAAGCAAAATATTTCCAACCACAGGACTAGAAACATCACAATAACATATTTGGTCACATTGAAATAAAACTAATTTAAGGATTTTATCACGTTTATATTATGTTTTTGAGTGCTCCCGTGACCATGGTTGCTGTAAAGCAGCCGAAACGTCAGGAACGTAAAAAACATAATATAAACGTGATAAAATCCTTAAATTTGTTTTATTTCAATGTGTAGTATTCACGTAATTATAAGAAATCAATATATTTTGTTACCCAAAACAGATTTTTTTATGGTCTAGCTATTTGTATACACAAATATTGGAAGTAAAAAAATTGTGTATTCAATGTTTTTTTTATTATTTCAGATATGCTAAGGAACAGAAAGTAAAACGGTTGAATGACATCAAAGAGAATGAATTGATCAAGCAGAAGATGGAAGAGAACAGGAAGAAAGCCATAGAGGCGGTCAGCATCAATGAGCCAACACAGCCTACGGGAGTGCCTGGTGAGTAGGATCGGGGTGTAAGGGGTATGGTAACAAAAAATTGGATAAAGGTTATATAATGATTTAATGCTGAAATCTATTTAGAAATACTATAAAAGAAATGTCTATAGAAAAAATCCTTTAAACATAGACTGTGCATACAGAGCTAATTTAAGCTTATTAACTTAGTTTCATATGCACAGTCTATGATTATTCTAGTAATCTGTGGTTACAAAAGTACTAGCCAATTTGAATCCCCACCAGGCCTAGATGAGGTGACCATCAAGAGCGAGCAGTTGTACACGATCCTGAAGAGCGGCAAGCTGAAGGTGATGCTGTTGGACGCGAGGCCCGGCAAGGACTATGTGGAGTCACACATCAACTACCCGACGTGCATCAGCGTGCCCGAGGAGTGCATATCGCCAGGGTAAGAAGTTCTATTATTGACAGCCAATATTTTTTATCCAGGTATTGTTTTATAATTGTCTATGGTTAGTGTCAAAATTGGGTAAGCTGTTGAGAATAGTAGGGTAAGCTGGAACATCTAATGTAATGTTTACGCCATCGAGAACACTTGCTGTCACACTTATATATGTAGTCTGTGGTGTGAGAAGGAAGGAAGATACTGACATCACCGAAATGTACACAGATTCTGCGTGAGACTCAGAATGAAAGATAACGCTTGCGTCATTATCATCTGCATCACCACCCTTCATCTTCTGTCTTTTATTCCTTTTGGAATACTTCATCCTATTTTGAATTCTGAATTCAGTCTTCCATTTTTGAACTCTTAAATCCTTCTTCCTCTTTTGTCATACTCACATCCATCATCATTCATAAATTCATCTAACCTTTTGTGGGTGTTCAGTTATACTATCCACCAGATAATACCATAATCATTAATTAAACAGAGTCACTGTGTAAAGAACACCTCTGGTGTAACAAGCTGCAGCGAAGATTATAAATAACACATTGAGTATACAAAGATTTTAATACGTGGGAAGCCACACAAGCCCAGCGTGTTGGACTATCGCCAGTAACTGCTTTATCTCCGAGGAGTAACTTATACCGATAACAATAAAGCTCATATTACAACTGTGTATCATAGCATCTAAATCTTTGCAGCCAATCAGCCAATGTGCTTGAGCAAAACATGCCACCAGCCTCTCGGCCCGTGTGGTCGGAGCGCGCCAGCATGGAGCTGATCGTCATGCTGGACTGGAGCGGCACCGCCGTCATCCCCGGCAAGATCCTACATCTCCTCAAGACTATACTGCTCAAGGTACTGTAGCGACCTCTTAAAACCTCGCTACAAGGCATACTACATTTACGCACTATGTTATCTGTGGCATAAAAATTCTTGGTTAGTTGCTGGTACGGTTCCTCGGAAACATTAATGACTTGTAAGAGCAGACTATTTATATTTCGTTGTTCTCCATTTCCTTCTTATCTTCATTTACTAAAGTAATTTGTAAATGTGGGAACTTGTAATTATATAGTTAGAGTTACTACTTGTAGAGAGTTAAAGTTACTTTTTTGAACAGCTACTCAAGCCTGTCTAGCCGTTCCTACATTGTTCTCACATACCCATAACAATGTATTGCTCAAACATGTATTACAACTATGGGGTTTCTTGTCCGTTCGTATAGGAACGGCATTCCGAACGGGTGGTGGAGGCGTAGCTTAGAATTTTGTGTAATTTTTGACGATTCAAAAGTACTACAATGGTTTTAAATAAATAAAAAATATTCCATTCAGAATCAGAATATTTTTTATTCACGTAGACCATTAAGTACAGTACTTATGAATCGTCAAAAGTTACAAAATACTATGCTACTACTTTACCACCCGTTCGGAATGCCGTTTCTATGGAGGAGAACGGGAAAGAAACTCCATAGTTGCCCTTTTTTTAATTTTCATTCACTTTGCAAACATTTTTAACCGACTTCAAAAGGAGGAGGTTCTTTATTTGGTTGTATTTTTTTTTAATCGATCGAATGTTTATTTTTCCGTGTAGTGGGACGTCAAGGTTCGGTACTCGCGGCCCCCGCTGGCGCTACACGGCGGGTACGAAGACTGGCTTCTCAAATACCCTGCCTTCACCACCAACCCTCAAGCTGTTCCGCCCAGGCAGGACGACTTCCTGGACGATATGCTGGGTAAGAGCATATGGCACATGATGTTACCACCACTCCAAGTACAGCTAGCAACCGTTCGTTGTGTCTCCTATGGGGGACCTATGTCCAGCAGTGGACGTCTTCCGGATAATGATGATGATGTTACTCCTGCAAGACAGGATCTACAGTGGTACTCTACAAATAAACTGAGATTTGATCTTTACTGAGTCGAATTCTGTCATGGAAAAGCAACACACTAGAGGTAAAAATGATTATTTATTTCTTACTGGCTGTCGCGGACGAAGTTATCTGGTCAAGAAGGCACGTTTAGTTTTTCCCGGATTTCCTCAATTACCCGACAATTTTTTTTTCTTTCCCTACAAACCTGATTCGACTATTACGAACATTTTAAAACCAAAATTAGCCAAATCCGTTCAGCCGTTCTCAAGCTATGCGCTTACCAAAGAACATTTCATTTTTATTATATCCATATACTTGGTCTTTTCTTATAATTTAATCTAATACGTAGACCTGCAAAACCGTTAATACGTAACCTTGACGTTGCAACCAGTAAGGCAAGCTGAAATCTCCTCACGTCAGAACGTAACGTCGCCGAGAACGCATGCTGTCACTGTCATTCTTGTCCATGAAATCCCTGGTGTGAGCAGGATGGAAGAC
This sequence comes from Pheosia gnoma, assembly GCA_905404115.1. Lineage (NCBI taxonomy): Eukaryota > Metazoa > Arthropoda > Insecta > Lepidoptera > Notodontidae > Pheosia > Pheosia gnoma. The sequence goes on from FR989913.1 coordinate 623,821, forward strand.
GATTACGTTACCGTAAAGATACGCAGAAATACGCTCTAGTAGGTAGGTCGTAGGTCGATATCTTTGCATAGCAGCGTTATGTGTGCAAGGGCCAGGAAGCTAGCTCGAAGGTCGAGACCGAGCTGTGCGCGTCGCAGAACCAGGAGCGCGGTGAGTCGGCTGTGATGGTCCTGAGTGACGACTGGCTTGCTGTGGGACTGACTGCTTGCTGTTGATGTTGATGTCTTAAGTGCTTGAGTCTTCACAGAAGGATGTTGTTCGTTGTCAGGGGTCACCAATTTAGCGAAAAGGGAAGATCTTCCAGGCAGGCGGGTGGTATGGCTGGCGGGGCGGCCGCTATGCCCCGACGGTTATTGTCGGGATCTTTTATATATGTTACTTGCTCCGAAATCTCTTATAGCGCGATTCAGGAATGTGATGAGAATTGCCTATTGTTCTGAATGCGTCTGCAGCGCCATCTATGTAGCTTGTGGTGCGGTTGAAGTGGTCGCTACAGTGCTAATGTTCTGCTGCAGGTGACATCGAGTACCCGACCTGGTCCGAGCTGAGCCCGGCCGCGCCCGCGCCGGCCGCGCGCGGCAAGCCCGGCGAGCCCGTCGTGGACCGCACCAGCAAGGTAACAGGTTCCTTGTATACGCCTCAAAGCATCTACGAACGGTACAACTTGCCATCCAAGGCAAGGCAAGTATGCTCCATCGTAGATCTCATCGTCACTTACCATCAGGTGAGATCGAGATCAAATACTTGCCTATAGTAATAAAAAAAAGGCTGATTTGTAGGATCCCTACCTGTTGGCATGCCAATGTATGTCAAATTTGTATTTGTAATTTATAATTTGTAAATGCGGGAACCATGTAGCCATTAACTGTAATTTTATACTTAGTTACTACTTTTTTTTGACCTGCTGCTAAAGTCTGATTAGCCGTTCCTACATTGTTCTCACATACCCATAACAATGTATTGCTCAAAAATGTAAAAGATCTTTAAAAAAAAAAAGCGCAACCATGGAGTTTCTCGCCCGTTCTTCTCCATAGGAACGGCATTCCGAACGGGTGGTGAAGCAGTAGCATAGTATTTTGTAACTTTTGACGATTCATAAGTACTGTACTTAATGGTCTACGTGAATAAAAAATATTCTGATTCTGATTCTGAATGACTAGCCAACTTGCCTTTTGACATGTCAATTTGTGGGAACCCAACTAATCGGGCCGACAGATTGGCTGCCAAGCTGTGACGTTCGTAGAGGCTTTGACAGGCACTCTGACATAGTCAATGACGCTCCGAGAGATGGATCGAGATATGTGAAGAAAGAAGATGCATGGTTGGTGCCTCGATTTTCTCTTATAGCTCTGTTGCTGTTGAACGTTCAACTCCGACTAAGTTGGTGACAGTAGTTAGACCATATATATCTGCTGACCTGACATTTTGCGTTTCTGATACCTTGCGTCTCATAAAATTTCGTGTTTCTGATAATTTGCGTATCTTGACATTTTGTGTTTCTGACTATTTGTGTCTGTTAAAATTCCGCGCTTCTGACCGTCTCTTAAAATTACGCGTTTCTGACCATTTGCGTCTCTTAAAACGATGCGTTTCTGACCACTTGCGTCACTTAAAATTTCGTGTTTATGACCATTTACGTCTACTGACAATTTTAGTTTTTGCCCATTTACTATTTAGCCGTAAAGGGAAGATCTTCCAGCCAGGCGGGTGGTATGCCTGGCGGGGCGGCCGCTATGCCCCCACAGTTATTGTCGGGATCTTGTATATATGTTACTTGCACCGAAAACTCTGATAGCGCGATTCAGGATTCTGACGTCACTTGTCTATTGTTCTGAATGCGTCTGTAGTGCCATCTGCGTAGCTTGTAGTGCAGTTGAAGTGGTCGCTACAACTAATCTGTCATTTTGAGAATGTTGCATTGTACGCCCAAACCTTATAGAATGGTTTCTAGATTTAAAAAAAAGATTCTAGAATTCACGTATGGTGCTATAATAGAGTTAAATAAAGCTAACAGTGTTGTAACGTATGGCGCGTGTGATGCAGGCGGCCGCGGTGCAGGTGTACTCGGAGCGCGCGCGCAGCATGCAGCTGATCCTGGACCAGCAGGAGCGCCTCGCCGACACCTCGCTCACCCTCGAGATGCAGCGGATCGAGGCCGAGCAGGTACAGTTAATATGGCTTACTCTTTTAATCCAAGATCCATAACGGTGACCAAGGAAGACACCCAGGGAACAGCTATTGTAATGAAACGATAGACGACATTGTCGGTCGGGGCGAATGCTGTTAAATATTTTAAAAGATTAGACATCCCATTAGACAATGGGAATTAGGACTATTGAAGTCTTCAAAAATACTCAACATTGGTCCGAAGCGGTCCGAATTTGTACACACTTCATACACGTTGATAGCTAGGCTTCCACCACCAGAGTCCAGAAGAGCCATTCCTGGCTGCTCTCGTACAAAATACAATTGAAGATTAGTTGATGAATTGAACTTAATGGTTTAATTGTAACCCACGGGAACCATCCATTTTACCGGGATAAAGAGTAGTCTATGTGCTATTCCAGACTATAATCTGTCTCTGTGCCGAATGTCATCCAGATTCCTTCAGCCGTTCTGGCGTGATTGAGTAACAAACATCCATCCATCCAAACGGTCACTTGTGTCGCGGTGCAGGACTGGGAGAAGGTGCGCGGGCAGCGCGAGGCGGAGGAGCAGGACGAGCTGCGCGCCATGTACCAGCTGCGCGAGCACGAGATCATCTCGCAGCTCATGCAGCTGGAGAACAAGCAGTACGACATGGTCAGTACTACACTATACATTGCCGCATACCTTACTGCTACCCTTTCATTTTCAGTTCAGGTACCAATCTAGGTGCCCATGGAGCCATAGCGCAACATTTTTTTTAGATTAAATACCTCCAAGGTTGATTGCCTCCACAGGTGACAGGAGGGCTGGCTCTTTCCTCGCTCAAAAAATTAGTTTGATTATACAGCGAGGAAATGCAGCCAGCATTCTTGCCGCCATTCCACGCGGACAAGGTCTTTTTGATACATAGTTTGTTTTCATATTATTTTTATGTTTTTTTTTTTATTTTTCTGTGAGATGTAAAACTAATAAAGAATTAACTCTATGGAAAAAAAAAACTGGAAATGGTAAAAAAAGAATCTATGTGTGGACTGCGGAGTTATAGTCAAGTCGCCCGAGGATTTTCGGAACTGGGAAAAAAATGGATATGTATTTTATATAAAAAAATGAATGTTGCAATGAAGCTTTGGTAAGTTGTTGTCCGCGCGCTCGCGCAGATTTCTGTGCGATTGCAACGCTTTCCAGTTCCGCATATTTTTTTTTTTCACAAATAAAATAGTTTCGGATATGGAGAAATTTTAATGTTTTAACGCCATTAATACAGAAAATCTGGATAAAAGAAAACCAAATCACCTTGACTTTTAAACGATTTTGGTTAAATCACAGAAAGTCTGTGATATTTTATGATGATTTTCGCTTTATTTGGTAATAATTTATTCTCAATTCCGACAAGACGCTTTTTTTCATAGATAATTTGGTTTACTTATACATAAAAATGATTTATGCGGCGCTTCCAAGCGCGAGAACACTCTCCGTCTCCGTTTGTTACATGCAAAACTGAATCTAGCCGTCCTTTTCGCGCTACTTACCAGTGTGACCTCTTAAATTGACCATTGTCACTCGTGCAAGTGAGTCATAGGTCAATTGATGAGTATGTGGTCGGTGACTAGGAACAAGAGAACCTGACCCTGCGCGAGCAGCTGGAGGAGTACCAGCGGCGCGAGCGCCAGGAGGCCGAGCGCCGCGCCGACACCATCGCCAGCGCCGAGGCCGAGCCCGGCGCCGGCGCGGGACCCGACCTCGAAGGTGACACACTACACTAACTATATCTATACCACCAAATCTATAGACTGTTATAGTGGCATTATAACGAACTCTTCTGAGGAAAAAGTTCGTTATAATAGCTTTATAATCTATACAAATAAATAAAATTGGAGTGTCTGTTTGTAATATTAAAATCAAAAATTAAAATATTTTTACTTGCCACGAAGCCACTTGCACCCTGTATTGACTGTTATTTTATCTCGAAAACTAGTTTACTGGAAACGGGTTCGGTTAACTTAGGGAGCGTTCAAGTATTACGTAACGCATTATATTAGAGGAGATATGTTATGAAAGCGGTGGGCTTGCGCTCACCTTTAGCCAAAATTACGCTAACATAGAGTTTTCGCCGTCAGTCGACTGCAACTGCACGTCGGTATCGGAGCTCTAACTTTTTTTTTAAATGCCGTGTTATTCCGTGGTTGTGTGCTAAAATACTAGCAGCAAAGTGAACTACGCGAAAGATGGAATCTCATTTCACCTGCCAGTATTAAGTATTTTATTTATTCGTCTTTAAAATCATTAAAAACAACAAATCAAAAAATATTTAATGCCTTTATTATGTTATTTTAGTTTTCATGTAGCACAACGACTTTTTTATTTTTGTACAAAATACATGGCTCTTTAAGTACCACCTATGTTCGCTACTGAGTGAATGTACGAGGCAATGGATAGATCGTCTAACGATACTTTGAATAAACTGGTGCGTCGCGTGGTACGGCCGCTGTCTGCGGCGACGACGCAGCACGCACCGAATTATTGGCACGCGTGTGTGTGTGAGACTTCGTATTGGTTGGTTTTATGTAATTGCATGTGTTTTGTGGCGAGTGGTGGGGACAAAACGGAGACAGCGAGTTCCCATACATTTTGAACCGCACGGCATATCTCTCGTGATCTGTGGTTAAAACAATGTTACGTAACGCGTAGTTCAAAGCCCCCTCCCGCCCTTGTAACGCATCGTAACGTTTCAGAAACCCCCCCCCCCCCAAATTTGTTACGTAATACTTGAACGCTCCCTTAGATAAATAAATAATACAGACAGCATTGCGAACATCATATTGAAGCCCAAACAACCAAGCCGATTTGTGTTGTACACGCGAATTACGACTTTAAGTCCACGAGAATGATCGTGTGCAGACCGTTCGCGTGTAAAGTCGACCAAGAAACTCCTATATCACCTTAAGGTTGAATACCATTTGCGTATCGGAGAATCGCGATGCCCATTTTTGTCATATGTTACGAGGGTGACACTGAAAGTTCTTAGAAAATCAAAAACTGAACAAACTAGCAAGTTATTAGTTTTATTATATCTTCTCAAAATAGTGTCCATTTACATCAATACATCGCCGCATCCGATGGAACCACTGAGAAAAGCGCTTTGTCCACTCGTCCTTAGGGGTCCCTTCGACGGCATTTTGAATCGCAGCCACAGCTTCCTCGGCGTCCATAAAACGTTTTCCTCGAAGTTTTCTTTTATTTTCGGAAATTAATAAAAATCGCAAGGTCGGGGCTACAGGGCGGGTGACCCAGTAATTCCACGTCTGACGTCCCCAAGTAGTCGATTGTTTGCTTGGCGGTTGTGCGATACGTTAAACAGTCAATTTTCAATTTGCCGCCAAATCTTCAACAAATGACAAATGAATAAAATAAATAGGTACACAATAATATTGGCAAAGAGTTCCATTTTCAAATATTGAACTTACTTTTTTATTATATTGTTTACAAGTGGCCAGTTCTAAAAACTTTCAGTGTCGCCCTCGTACACGCGAATTACGACGTTAAGTCCACGCGAATTCTCGAGTACTGACCGTTCGCGTGTAAAGTCGACCAAGAAACTGCTTTAACACCTTAATGTTGAATACCGTTTGCATATCGTAGAATCGCGATGCCCATTGTCATATGTTATTTATTTGAACTTAAACGTATCAAATATGAACTTTTGTCGTATTTTTTATTAATAAATTAGGATCGTTTGTCAAAACTGATAAACACTGTCATGGCCGACCTTACCTACAAATCGGCTTGGTATTTGATGCTTCTTATATGTCGTTCGCGAAACTGTGCGTGTATGTTAGTCCGCGGTTGATAATGTGTGTGTGGTGGTGCGGCGGCGGCAGCGGAGCGGCGGCTGCTGGCGGAGCAGGCGGCGGGCGCGCGCGAGGTGGCGGCGGCGCGCGCGCGCATCGCGGCCGTGCGCCAGCAGCGCGCGCAGCTCGACCGCCGCCGCGAGGCGCTCGAGGCGGAGCGCAAGCGCAAGCTCGCCGAGGCGCGCGACAAGAAGAAGCCGGAGCTCGACAAGGTGACACATTACACCACAGTACAGTACCACTAGCGAGGCGGCGGCGGCGTGCGCCAGCAGCGCGCGCAGCTCGACCGCCGCCGCGAGGCGCTCGAGGCGGAGCGCAAGCGCAAGCTCGCCGAGGCGCGCGACAAGAAGAAGCCGGAGCTCGACAAGGTGACACATTACACCACAGTACAGTACCACTAGCGAGGCGGCGGCGGCGTGCGCCAGCAGCGCGCGCAGCTCGACCGCCGCCGCGAGGCGCTCGAGGCGGAGCGCAAGCGCAAGCTCGCCGAGGCGCGCGACAAGAAGAAGCCGGAGCTCGACAAGGTGACACATTACACCACAGTACAGTACCACTAGCGAGGCGGCGGCGGCGTGCGCCAGCAGCGCGCGCAGCTCGACCGCCGCCGCGAGGCGCTCGAGGCGGAGCGCAAGCGCAAGCTCGCCGAGGCGCGCGACAAGAAGAAGCCGGAGCTCGACAAGGTGACACATTACACCACAGTACAGTACCACTAGCGAGGCGGCGGCGGCGTGCGCCAGCAGCGCGCGCAGCTCGACCGCCGCCGCGAGGCGCTCGAGGCGGAGCGCAAGCGCAAGCTCGCCGAGGCGCGCGACAAGAAGAAGCCGGAGCTCGACAAGGTGACACATTACACCACAGTACAGTACCACTAGCGAGGCGGCGGCGGCGTGCGCCAGCAGCGCGCGCAGCTCGACCGCCGCCGCGAGGCGCTCGAGGCGGAGCGCAAGCGCAAGCTCGCCGAGGCGCGCGACAAGAAGAAGCCGGAGCTCGACAAGGTGACACATTACACCACAGTACAGTACCACTAGCGAGGCGGCGGCGGCGTGCGCCAGCAGCGCGCGCAGCTCGACCGCCGCCGCGAGGCGCTCGAGGCGGAGCGCAAGCGCAAGCTCGCCGAGGCGCGCGACAAGAAGAAGCCGGAGCTCGACAAGGTGACACATTACACCACAGTACAGTACCACTAGCGAGGCGGCGGCGGCGTGCGCCAGCAGCGCGCGCAGCTCGACCGCCGCCGCGAGGCGCTCGAGGCGGAGCGCAAGCGCAAGCTCGCCGAGGCGCGCGACAAGAAGAAGCCGGAGCTCGACAAGGTGACACATTACACCACAGTACAGTACCACTAGCGAGGCGGCGGCGGCGTGCGCCAGCAGCGCGCGCAGCTCGACCGCCGCCGCGAGGCGCTCGAGGCGGAGCGCAAGCGCAAGCTCGCCGAGGCGCGCGACAAGAAGAAGCCGGAGCTCGACAAGGTGACACATTACACCACAGTACAGTACCACTAGCGAGGCGGCGGCGGCGTGCGCCAGCAGCGCGCGCAGCTCGACCGCCGCCGCGAGGCGCTCGAGGCGGAGCGCAAGCGCAAGCTCGCCGAGGCGCGCGACAAGAAGAAGCCGGAGCTCGACAAGGTGACACATTACACCACAGTACAGTACCACTAGCGAGGCGGCGGCGGCGTGCGCCAGCAGCGCGCGCAGCTCGACCGCCGCCGCGAGGCGCTCGAGGCGGAGCGCAAGCGCAAGCTCGCCGAGGCGCGCGACAAGAAGAAGCCGGAGCTCGACAAGGTGACACATTACACCACAGTACAGTACCACTAGCGAGGCGGCGGCGGCGTGCGCCAGCAGCGCGCGCAGCTCGACCGCCGCCGCGAGGCGCTCGAGGCGGAGCGCAAGCGCAAGCTCGCCGAGGCGCGCGACAAGAAGAAGCCGGAGCTCGACAAGGTGACACATTACACCACAGTACAGTACCACTAGCGAGGCGGCGGCGGCGTGCGCCAGCAGCGCGCGCAGCTCGACCGCCGCCGCGAGGCGCTCGAGGCGGAGCGCAAGCGCAAGCTCGCCGAGGCGCGCGACAAGAAGAAGCCGGAGCTCGACAAGGTGACACATTACACCACAGTACAGTACCACTAGCGAGGCGGCGGCGGCGTGCGCCAGCAGCGCGCGCAGCTCGACCGCCGCCGCGAGGCGCTCGAGGCGGAGCGCAAGCGCAAGCTCGCCGAGGCGCGCGACAAGAAGAAGCCGGAGCTCGACAAGGTGACACATTACACTACAGTACAGTACCACTAGCGAGGCGGCGGCGGCGGCGACACATTACACTACTTAACGGAACATTATACTTTGCTTTAAAACCTCCCGACTCAGTTATACATATCCATGAAACAAAGTCCAAGTCAAAAAAAAAATATATGTAAAAAATAAAGTTGGTTTTTTTTTAACTATGAAAGTATGGGGAATGGGGAAGGAGATACAGCAATAATGTAATCACACAAACTCGGTATATCTGCAACCTTATAATCATGAGCTAATGCTCTATGCTGCATGAATATGTGCCGTCACAATATTCGTGGACCCCCTAGCTAACCATATAAACATCTTACAGCAGGACGAGGATGGGGACACGTACATGATATCTCCGGACAGTCCCGGCGCGGCCGGACTCAACCGATCGCACTCCTCACCTAACATAGCCAAGGTATACTCACTTGAAAACACTATACAGACTTATAATATCGCCAGACGTACCAACCAACTGTACGGTCCCAAACTAAACGCGTACCGTACATTGGACTGGGGATGCTCCCAGTATATATTCATTGAGAGTTGCTTGATCTAATAATTCTAGGTCAAAAAATGTGTGTATTCAGTAAGGTTATACTTACCTTTGAACCTGTGCTTTTTAAGCGCATTTTTAATCATTATTTAAAGTCAGAATTAAGATATGTCAATTTAAAATATATATTTACAATATTACAAAATATATATAAAAAAATTGACGTATCGGAATTTTAACGTTGCAAGCGTTCAAGTATTACGTAACGAATTTGGGGGGGGGGGGGGGGTCTTCTGAAACGTTACAGGAGCGGGCGGGGTGGGTTGGAACTACGCATTACGTCACATTGTTTTAACTCTACAGAACGGTCGCGTCGAGATTTTACGTTTTACTAGAGGGGGGGCGTATAAAGAAAAACCTCACGGCGCGTTACATGGGAGGTGGAGGGGGGGGGGGGGGGTCAAAAATCTCCAAAAATTGCGTTACGTAATACTTGAACGTATACGTGTGCAGGTGTCGTCCGACGAGGAGGAGCCGTGCCTGCCGACCTTCGACCGCAGCACGAAGCCCAGCAAGGTGGCGCCCTCCAGCGACCTGCACCAGCGCGACTTCCAGCCCGTGTGGGGGGACGTGGTGAGTGCTTTAGCGATAACAACTAAGCTGTGGGGCATATCATGTTCTTCCTATGTACAAGGTGATGCATAAAAGGTATACTGAGCCTAGAACCTGCCCTTTTTATGGTCATTATGTGAAATCAGAATTTTCATGACAATTTAACAAAAATAATTTTTGGTCCCGACGATTAATCTAATTATTGTTTTTCAATATATTGATTATTTATATTTACCCGAATACTACACGTTGAATTAAAACTTATTTGACAGATTTTATCGCGTTCATTTTATGTTTTTACGGCCCCGACGTTTCGGTTGCTTTACAGCAACCATGGTCACGGGAGGATTGGGACACCCTCGTATTTAGTTGTTGTTTGCGGTCCGATCTACGCAGAATCAACAACATCTAAACAACACAGAAACAACTAAATATGAGGGTACCCCAGTTCAAACTATGACACTAGGATGTCTGACACGTAAAACAACATAAAATAAACGCGATAAAATCCCTAAAACTAGTTTTATTTCAATAAACCCGTTGATTTTGAAAAAAAAAGCACTATATTATTGCGCCATTGGATAAAGTCGCTGATAAGGATCTAGTTCTGGGAAGTAATGACATACGGGAAACTAAAGAATAATGCTAATTTGATCCGTGTCGGAGTTGCACTTCTGTCTTATTTACAACTGTGTGCATAACATTCTCGGTATGTTGCGTGACGCTGCAAGCATGCCAAGGCTCTGAATCCCTATCAGTGCGCTAATCCTTGCTCGCTAACTACCAACAAACGTGCACACACGATTACCGCTAATAAACTATAATAATACTTAGCGTTCAATGAATAATATAAAATTTAATATGATAAATATCGCCACGCAACACCAACTGTCCAGTCCCGAGCTAAGCATCGCTTGTATTCTATCCCCCAAATTTATAGACAGTTATAATGGCGTTATAAAGAACTTTTCAATGGAAAAATTGTGTTATAATGGCTTTATAATCGGTTATATCGATTATGTAAACACGAGTGTGCAGTAAAAACCTGAAAAGAAACGTGACACCGGGTCATAGGCCACATTATCCCGTGCACCAAAATACGTACGCATGGATACAATCTGTATCTCACGTGTTTAGTGGCGCGTGCGGCGGCGCGTGTGTGGTGGGGCTTCATTCATGATTAATTGCTAATATTTATTCATTTCTTTTTGGGATAACAAACATTGCGCACTCAAAAATAATAACATTTGTAACTCTTACATTTCGACTTTAAAATACTGTAAAAATGTGTATGAAAAGATCGACGGAAAATCACAACTGTGGGGGGTCCAGGATCATGGGTTAAATCCATGGTATCAGTTTTCGTTACGAAGCCACTTACACCCTGTATGCAGACCATGCACACATGGTGGTTGAGAACCTCCTCCTTATTTTTTTAAAATCGGTTAAAAAGAAATAAAACATGTTGTAGCGACCTCTTGATCCTATTTGAAACCTCGCCAAAAAAACACAGATGGCGCTGTACATGACGTCGAGAACAAATTACGATTTTCTATACAATCCTAACACGCGCTATGAGCGTTTTCGAAGCACGTAACATATATATACGAGATCCCAACAATAATAGTCGGGGCATAGTTTAAGTGTTAAATGAACAGCCCCTAGGTATAATAAATCCCAATCTAGTATTATTAATGTAGTGCCTTCGAGCAACGCCTCAGATTTAAATAATAGTTTTACGCTCACACGCTATAATGACTTCAAGGTGATTCCTCGGCATAGGTGTAGCCATTGTGGGGCGGGGGAGGCTTTTCCCCGGCATGGCTTCCAGCACCATGAAGTCATGGCAATTGTTATGATATGTTTTTAATTGTAAAATAATCGCTTTTTCATTCGTACGTTTCAATCTATTCAGAGGAAAACTTGCCTTAAGAGAATTGTCTTAAGGCTGGTTCTCGATGTTTATTTGCATTTGCCCCGCCCTGGAGAAAATGATGCATAACGGTTTAAGAAAAAAATACGAATAATTAACTACGCGGACCTCACACCTGCAAGTTCAGACAAAACCATTTGAAAACTTGATTTATTTACTAGCTTCTACCCGCGGCTGCGATCGCAGAACCTCGTGAAACATGGCCTGTAGCATTTAGGGCTAATGTTGCATTCAATTAGTGAAATAATTTTCAGAATAGGATGAGTAGATCCGGTGATTGTTACCTGGCCGCCTGCATTTAAACTGTAGCGACTACTTCAACCGCACCACAAGCTACGCAGATGGCACTGCAGACGCATTCAGAACAAAGACAATTGACGTCACAATCCTGAATCGCGCTATAAGAGTTTTCGGAGCAAGTAACATATATACAAGATCCCGACAATAACTGTCGGGGCATAGCGGCCGCCCCGCCAGGCATACCACCCGCCTGGCCGGAAGATCTTCCCTTTTCCGCTAAAATGGTGACCCCGAGTGACAAAACTAAAAAACGAACTAAATTTCCGGCGAAACGAAAAAAAGGGTCCGGCGCGTTACATGGGGGGAGGGGGGGGGGTCAAAAATCTCCAAAAATTGCGTTACGTAATACTTCAACGCTCCCTAACGTGAGTAGTACATTGCTAGTTGCATTGTCGTCCCTATGTCCTTGACTGCATAAAAATAAAAATAGTTATTAATCAATTCAATTCTAAGGTACAATAGCGTGATACACAGTACAAAGTAATGTGAGCCCTTTGCGGTAACATCGTGAAAGGTTGTTCAGTAATTATTAATAACATTTCAGTGTCTTAAGGTCAATGACCTTAACGAGTTTGTACTTGTCTATAATCATGCCTATTCACAATTCGCGAACTAAATGTCAAAGTGCTTGCAAATAATATTCCCGATTGAGTATATCAATTGTAGATTGAGAGTATATCAATTGTACATTGAAATAAAACTATTTTTTGCGCTTTATCGCGTTTATTTTATGCTTTTACGTTCCGAAAAATTTGTTTTATTACATGTGTAGTATTCGCGTAAACATAATCTCACATAACATCTATGATTATATTACTTTTTTTTTCTTATCTAGCTGTGCCCCGCATTTTCTATCGTGTTTTTGATTATTGCTCTGCCCTTATAGAACTTTCTAACCCAAGCCAGATACGTTCCACAGACCTCACAAAAAAATATTCCGCTTTATAATACATATAGGTATACACTTGCCTCTCCGTTTAAATTCCTTTATTATTTCGGCTTCTCCACAAACACAAGGGAGTGTCCATAGTCGCGCCTTGTATGCAAAGCAGTAGTAACTCAATCAATCATAGCGTAGTAGGTTTACTCAGCTATAAACTGTACACTGATACCTGGGCGTCGGAGTCGACGGTTAGGGTAACCATGCTGTATGTTAATTTTAGGATAGTCTTGAGAAATAACATGAGATAAATCACTAAGATAAATTTAATTGTGATACAAGATGATACTGTAGTTTGAAGACAGTTATCTCCACCACGCCTGTAATCCCCTAAAGGGTAAGCAGAGGTGCACTGCAGTGTACCCACATGTCGCCAATGGTACCTATTCGGTCCCAATGTAATTGGGGACGGTCCTTATGCATTATACCGGGCACACTCCCCCGCAATAAGAGGAGACTTTAGACCATAATCCACCCATTGTCCCAGTGTTATTTATTCGTATCTACCATAGAGCTATTAAAATATTATACTTCGGCCCTAGCTACAATGTGCTTGTAAACCCTATCCACTACTTATTCGACAGGTAGCACTTACAAATTCTGTTAAAAAAAGTTATGGATCGGGTTCATCAGAACATTATCATTATTGACGGCCTGATTAGCGCAGTTGGTGGTGACCGGGTCCCGGGTCCCGGGTTCGAATCCTGGTAAGGACAAACTTTGTGTGATGAGCACGAATGTTTGTAACCAAGTCATGGATGTTTAATATCTATATAAGTAATATATACTGGGTTCGCCCCACAGATATATTAGAGGAGATATGTTATGAAAGCGGTGGGCTTGCGCTCACCTTATGCCAAAATTACGCTAACATAGAGTTTTCGCCGTCAGTCGACTGCAACTGCACGTCGGTATCGGAGCTCTAACTTTTTTTTTAAATGCCGTGTTATTCCGTGGTTGTGTGCTAAAATACTAGCAGCAAAGTGAACTACGCGAAAGATGGAATCTCATTTCACCAGCCAGTATTAAGTATTTTATTTATTCGTCTTTAAAATCATTAAAAACAACAAATCAAAAAATATTTAATGCCTTTATTATGTTATTTTAGTTTTCATGTAGCACAACGACTTTTTTATTTTTGTACAAAATACATGGCTCTTTAAGTACCACCTATGTTCGCTACTGAGTGAATGTACGAGGCAATGGATAGATCGTCTAACGATACTTTGAATAAACTGGTGCGTCGCGTGGTACGTCCGCTGTATACGGCGACGACGCAGCACGCACCGAAGAGACTTCGTATTGGTTGGTTTTAGCGAGTGGTGGGAAACAAAACGGAGACAGCGAGTTCCCATACATTTTGAATCGCACGGCATATCTCTCGTGATCTGTGGTTCGCCCCCAGTCCACTGTACGGTACCCATAATACAAGCGTTGCTTAGTGTGGGGCCGTATAGTTGGTGTGTTCGTCTGGCGATATCTATTTTTTTTATTTGTGAAATTGGTCCTTAATATGTTAAATCTTAGCAGCAAATATAAATAAAGCTCAGTTGGAATAATACTAGACCAACTTTGCAATCAAGTAATTACATGAATAAAACAAAAATAGTTGCATATAAACTGGTCACCCTACTCGCTCACCCCTCCCCACAAGGGGTGGCGTACGGCCCCTAACCCTCCCAGACTTAACCGAGACATAAACTACAGTTCTAACTTAACTATGCTCACGACAGCACGCTCGGGCACCGGTCAGAATCTAAACATGCATATAACATCCAGAGAAAAATAAAAATAGTTTTTTTTGTGCAACTTTCCTGATGCTCCCGTCGTTATTGTCCACGCTGTTTATGTTTTATTTATTACTACTGGTGGTATTAATATTTCCTTTGTCTAGATATACGAAGTCTAGTCTTTTGGTTCGAGGTGAACATTGATAAAAAAAACAAAAACTATTAATAATTCGGTGGGACAAATTTTGTGCGTGAAACAATTATTCCGATTTGTAGTGAAAACATAACTGAATTGATTACGTGCTCGTATTCCCTTAAACGTCTCTTTAATCAACATTCATTTAATTTAAATACGTACATAACTAATTAACCAACATAAATAAATAAGCAGTGCGATCTATAAAATTGTTTTAATATTTATTTTAATAAGTGATTGCGACATTGTCTAAACTAAATGCTAAGATCACTGATAATACTCAAATTAGAAACTTGTTGTCTTAAAAATGAAATATTAAAATAAACTAACATCACAAAGCGTAAGGTTTAAATTTGAGTGGCTCTCTCCGCTCAAAATCGTTGGCTACGATCGGAGATGCATCCCGCTGGACCCCGCTAACATGGTGCTCAAGGTCAAAGTTAGGCTCAAGTACTCGCAAAACCAGATCGTTTGGCTCTTCCGCCGTGTGAGTAAACAAACAAATCTATAAGTATATAATAGAATAACCCCCGAATTTATAGACGTTCTATAACTTTATCACACGTCATAAATAGTACTGCGCATAAATTTGGCTTTACGAAGTTATGACGTTTAATTAAGTTATAGAACGTCTATAAATTCGGTGGTAATACTGTTACTTGTCGTGTTTGTACATTGAATTATTTTGGAAAATAAACCGAAGGAAACTAGTTTTGGTACAGAGAACAAATCTGTTATTTTTAGATGTTATGTCTATCTATCTGTTCGCGCATCATGGAAAACTTTAATGAAACTTGGCACGGTGATACCTTATATCCCGGGGTGGGACTTTTTATCCCGGGAAGTGGAAGAGATCTCCCTGAATTGCAAAAAAAAACGAAATCCCAAGGGAACGTAGTCGCGGGTGCTGTCCATAGGGCAACGAATCCTATGGTCTTATCATGAACAACGTTTTGTGTCTTTTAATAATTTATCATAAGTATTTTAATGGTTGACATTTAAAAAAAAAACGGATACTTGTCCATTCTGTACTGAAATCGATTCAGCATCGCCAACGTAACGTGCAAAATATGAAAATGAACACAATAAGTCCCGATTTAGAAGTCGCACGTATGTTGAGGGCTAGCCCGCGATGGCGAGCGGCAGGCGTGGGGTCAAAGGTCAGGGGTCAGGGGCAAGGTCGAGGTAAGCCGCGCGTGGGGGGGGGGTATCGCTAATTTGAATTTAGATTGTACCAGATATTGTTATTTTGCAAAACGACGATTGAAGTTGAACAAATTCAGGCCGAGAACAAAAGTGATGATTATACTATATAAAGTGTAACAATAGTAGTGTAAAATATTTTAATACATGAATTAGTATGTTATATGGATCACGTTGATGTATAAAATAACTGTGTAAATGATTTTTTTTTAAACAAGTCAAACCATTAACTTTTGGCTCGCTCAGTACAAGGTGTAATTATTTAAATGTCTAATAATCTCTTTTTTTCTTTGGAAATATTATCTTATAACCTACTGTTGGCCCTGTTGAAATATTTTCCACTATTATTGTTACACCTTATATAGTATGATTCAGGAAGCGTATAGTAAGCGTTAAATCCTGCCCTAGGTTAGCGGATTTATAATCATCATGTGAAGCCCTTTACGAATCAACCTGTATACTGTATCATGTTGAGTGTGTTTTACCACGGATATATCGTTCAACCTTTCAGCAATCCTCCATCACATATGACGATCGGGATATAAACGAACCACTACGAACAAAGTGCGGTGCGGGGGGAGTATTTCATATTGGCGGGGGGGGCGAATAGTGGTCATTCTGTACGCAGTACTACATGCACACAGTAGGTGGCGCCGTTCACACTATCAATATCATTATAAATTCACATTTATCACGAGCACCCAACCCTTGGATCGCGATTCCGTGATGCGGATTGATGATGTGAACGGTACAATGATGGATTTTTCGATGGTGCGATCATCCCTACCTACTCACTTTCCCCATATTCTATTAATCATGTCTGTACCACGCAGGCTCGCGGTCTGACCGGCCTCAAGAACCTCGGCAACACCTGCTACATGAACTCCATCATCCAGTGCCTCAACAACACCGCCATACTCGTCACATACTTCTGCAACGGACAGTACTTGGAACATGTCAACAGGTAGGTGACATTTTTCGTTAGATGTATTTTCAATATTGTGAGATGACAGACAACGCATGCATCAATGGTATAGCGCTTTGACATCCTCCATCAGTCGAAAGATGTCCACTGCTGGACATGGCCTCCTCCAATTGCGTCCATCCATCACGGTCTTCCGCCACTCGTGTCTTCTTGTGACGGGTGTGATGTTGTCTTTCAGCCTTGTGGCTCCAGCGCCCATTCTGTCAATTTAGAAGTAATTTTGGGCTGTCAGATAAGATACATAGCTCTTGTTCAGTAGGGTAAACAAGAATTTCTAATGTTATCGTAACGTCATCGAGGAGACATGCTGTTACTGTCATACTTATTTATGATCTATGTGGTGTGAGAGGGATGGAGGACGTTACGTTACCGTAACGGTACGTATATAGTCATTTTTACGTAGAGTTTACGGTAGGTAAGCCCCGAAATAATAGATTTAGGTTAGTTAGGACAGATGTAGTATTTATAATACCAAAATTTGTTCCTTTTTCTAACCAAATGGCCGCTTTAATCCTAGCTTTAGTTTAGTTTGTGTGAACAGAATTAGTAGCAATGTTTGTGTCGGCAGGTCCCACAGCACTCGCGGCGCGATAGCAGAGGAGCTGGCGGCGGTGGTGCGCGCGCTGTGGTCCGGCCAGTACCGGTTCATCGCCACCCGGGACCTCAGGGTGCGTATAATGCTACATCTTTTAGTCCACGTTTCAACCAGTACTAAACCATTTTTTTGTAATTGAACTAAAACTAATTTTAAAGATTGTATCGCGTTTATATTATGTTTTTGCTTGCGGTCCGATCTTCGCAGAAAGTGCTCACGGTGTCTTGAGGTCTCAGTTCTTGAGTTAAAACTGTGACACTAGGACGTCATCCACCTCAGTCCTCCCGTGACCATGGTTGCTGTAAAGCAGTCGAAACGCCGGGAACGTAGAAAACATAATATGAACGCAATAAAATCGTTAAAATGAGTTTATATTTGAATGTGTTGCGATGTGTTCAGAACGAGGTGGGCAAGCACCAGCGCGCCTTCCGCGGCTGCGAGCAGCAGGACTCGCACGAGTTCCTCACCATCCTCATGGACTGGCTGCACCTCGACCTGCAGTTCACCATCGCCATGCCGCCGCACAAGGTAACACACTATAGGGTCTATCCACAAACTATCTGACAAATACTTTACGAATATTCGATCAAATAAGTTATGGATAGGATTTATCAGCACATGTAAAACAGGCCCAATGAATTAGCCGCACAGTTGAATGTGTGTGTTTGTTCCTCCTACCCCGCAGGACAGCCTCCCGGCGTCGGAGAAGGCGTGGCACGAGTACACCAAGTCCAAGGAGAGCCTGATCCTGCGGCTGTTCTACGGGCAGATCAAGTCCACGGTGCGCTGCACGGTGTGCGGCAAGCAGAGCGTGACCTACGAGCCCTTCTCCAACCTGTCGCTGGAGCTGCCCGCGCACGCCAGCCGCTGCACCCTCGGCGTGAGTGCCGGCAGCTTGCAGCATCCCTCACTCCCCAAGAGCCTCACGCCCCAAATTTAGGGCGGCAAATTTAATCAGGGAAATTTTTAGGGGCATAAAATAATACTCCACGGAGTTTCTCATATTGTGTGATGTGTGCACGAATAGGCACGGGGTTTTTTTGGGACTTTATAATTATTAGATTTACGGGATGGTTTTTAGGAGATTTTTTTTGGGAATTTAGTAACTCTGGATTCAGAGCAGGTTGTATGAACAAGTAGAGAGCCGCGTGCGCTGCCTAGTTTGAGGCTAGATCAATTTCGATAAGCGTCTGAAAAATAAAACTAAAAGATTAGAATAGAAGAACTAAATCTAACACCCCCTCCTCCCCCACAGGACTGCCTAAAACTCTACCTGAACGGCGAAACCATACCCGGCTGGAACTGCCCCACCTGCAAGGAGAAGCGCGACGCCGTCAAGAAGCTGGACATCTCCCGCCTGCCGCCGGTGCTGGTCATCCACTTCAAACGGTTCTACGTCGACCCCAAGGAGTACATGTGCAATGCGTACAGAAAGAAGCAGACCTACATAGACTTCCCCTTAGAAGACTTGGATATGAGACAGTTCGCGCTGCACTGTCCGACCGATCATCTGTACAATTTGTACGCGGTGTCCAATCATTACGGGTCCATGGAGGGGGGGCATTATACTGCCTACTGCAAGAGCAGTGTGTATGGCAAGTGAGTATACTCCTTATATATACGCGAATACTACACATTGAAATAAAACTAATTTCCGATCAAGGCCATTGAAATAACATCCTAATTTCAATAGGGAAGATGGTGGTGCCACCACCGAGTTGGGATCAAGTAATTAATATAATTAAATCCAAAACCAAGCGCACCATTGCAAGTCCTAAAGACACTGTGAGCACTTTTTGCGTAGATCGGATCGCAACGACTAAATACGAAAGTACCCCAGTTCAAACTAGGACGTCTAACACCTCAGTCCTCCCGTGACCATGGTTGCTGTAAATCAGCCGAAACATCGGGAACGTTAAATCGCGATAAAATCTGTAAAATAAGTTTTATTTCAATGAGTATATGTCATTTTTCATTCAGTCGTCAAAAAGGCTATTACAGAATCATGGATTATTTGGATGATATAGCAGCCTCGGACTGATCGCTCCAATATCTTGCGTCAATTAACATGTCAAAGTGTAGCGTGTGTTCGCCTCGCATGGCAACACACGAGCTATACGTAGCTTTTGAAATAAACATGGCGATAAAAAAATCGAAGAGTTTTGTATTTTTTTACGTTCAACGTAATTTAACGAACGGGAACGTAAAAAAAAGAAAAATAACCGCGATAAAATCCGGTAAATTAGTTTTATTTCAATCCAAGGTTGCTGTTATTATAAGAATATTATACATTACTATGGGTATGTGACAACAATGTAGGAACGTCCAGGCAGGCTTGAGACGTCTACTGATACAATCGTAGATCGTCCATTTTTTTTCACTTTGATTCTGGCAAACTCACCGAAGATCGGTGGAGCCATTTAATCTAAAAAACTTGAGAGGTGTCAAGGGACACCCGGATGGAACGAAGTTCCTTTATTATTATTTATTATGTACAAAAAATCAATAATTTTGGGAAACAAAAATATATCGCCCCGGGCGGGCTCGAACCACCAACATTTCGGATAACAGCCGAACGCGCTAGCCAATTGCGCCACGGATGCACTTGTGCAATGTATCGAAAATACTGACCATTATGTAAATGCAAACGACAAAGATAGCAAACTGGCATGTTTTTGAACTAGGTATCGTTATGTTTTTGGGTTTTATATAGTAAACTATACTTTCGTTTATTTTTTATGTTTATTTTTGTCAGCGATAGATGTCGCTAGCATGTTTTTGAACGAGGTATCGTTATGTTTTTGGGTTTTATATAGTAAACTATACTTTCGTTTATAAAAATGCTTACAATTGGTCGTTACAACTTTTCTGCTTAATTTTTCGTATGATTTTTTTCCGTCTAGCCCCCTTTCGTAACGCGCGATAAGGAACTTCGTTCCAAAAATCTATTGAATGGATCGTCTAATGTTGTGTGCAGATGGTACAAGTACGACGACCACGTGGTGACCGAGATCTCGGCGGGCGAGGTGAAGTCCAGCGCCGCCTACATCCTGTTCTACACGTCGTGCGCGTCGTGATGCGCGCGCGCCGCCGCCCAGACACATATTTATATTCGAATAAGTAGACAAATCGATTTGTATCTTATTTACTTGGATCGAACCGCGGTTTCGGTTGAAAAGGTGCCGTTTTAATTTTGATGACAAAATCCCAAGCGTATTCTGGATCCTCCAATTTTAATTGATTCTCGTTTCTGCTCTCATTTGGCAGATCAACGTGCATAATTATATATGGCGCGACTGCCCTCTGAGACTAATCAGTGGGAAATTTATGCACCTATTTTATTTGGTTGACATAACTTTAATAAAGCCGAAAACATTGACCACACATATGTATAGAAATTTTAGTCCTTTTAAACATTTTTCGGAATTAAATTTATTTGTGTTATGCCATTGGTATAATTGATAGAACGAGGCGATACTTGGGTGAAAACAAATGGGGTAAGAGGTCCCCACCACTGACCCTCGGCTTGTCAAATTTTCCAATTATAAACAACAAGTAGATCGATAATTAAAGAAGCCACCAACACCGAACTCCTATAAGATGTTAGTCGAGAGACTGTCTGTCAAGAGTGTCGGGACCCTAATTAATATGCAATTTACGAAACAATGCGACTCTAAAAAAGTATTCGACACGTGTTTCGCCTCTAAACGAGTGACGTGTGACGAATGACTGGACGGTTTTTTTCTATATATTTGGGTATCAATATTTTTCCACTGGCAGCACCAACACCCGTGCTTCATAGTGCTGAACACTGAGCGCGGCTAGCGTCTTGTAGCAAATGTACGCATATGTGACTTATTATATTATGTAACGTTTCTAGTTATAAGCTGCTTGATTTGATACTGTCTCGGAGAATATACGACTAAATTATAAAATACGAACGACGTTTCAAATGTGTCGGATGTGGTAAATTGTGCAAAACGTGTTATTTATCTTGGTACATGTAACATCGCATCGACTAACCCTCAAATTTACAAGAGTTTTTGTCAATATACGACAGCATGTAGCTTCCATTGTGTATTGATCAAAATGTCTATAAATTTGGAGCGATTGTTTACAATCAATGTCTGAAATTCAGTAACGCTTGTAGTATTAAGTGAGCGTCTATTAACTTAACGAAAATAAACGTAATTCCGATTCGATTAATACAGTTTGAGCAAGTCGATAAATCGACTACGTTAGTTTGTACATCACTGGAATTAAAAAAAGACATTCGTCTAGTTACATTTTGTACAAATATTCGATTTATAGGTAATTAATATATGCTAACTAAGAATTTATAGATTTCATTGATTAACAATGGCAATTAGATACCAGTTTTCCTCCGAAAAATGCTTTGTAATACCATTGTAAACTGAAAAAGTCTATAAATTTGTATGTATCCATAGGGAATTTTATTATACTTACCTACTATATTATACGGAACGTTTATAGTGTTCAGTGGCAAAATTGTTTAAATTATATTATGAAAGGATAAGCCAATCGAACAGTTGTCGATAGCCCTGGGCCCCAAGTCTACTAACACAATCGATTCATAATCGAACAGCAACCGCATAGTAACTGTCACTTTTGACAGATATCAAAGTGACAATTACTATGCGGTTGCTGTTCGATTATGAATCGATTGCGTTAGCAGACTTGGGGCCCAGGGTGCGCCGGAAGTAGAAACTCACTCGAATTACTCCAAATACTCAAACATTCTGACTGAACATCATTATATAAAGTGTACTAAATCCCCCGAATTTATAGACGTAGTACTGCGCAAAGCAAAACTCCTGTGCGCAGTACTATATGGCAGTTAATATAGTTATAGAACGTCTATAAATTTGGGGGTTAGTGTACAATATATTAAAAGATCAAAGAGTTGGTCATACCAAGTTTAGGTATAAGATTCGTTTTCTTTTTAAAATGTAGTACATCATTTTGCTGTATTATTTTATACTTAAATGTGATACTATGACCTACTTTTTAAGCTCTTAAAATATTTTACACTATTTGTTACCCTTTGGATTACTCTGAATACTTACACATTTGCTGTAAATTAAACTTTATTTCTTATTGTGAAAGGTTTAAATTATCAGTCTAGAGATTTTGTAAATTGGCTCTCAGTGTTAAAATTCCTTAGAGTAATTCATTAATTTATATGATACTAGCTGTTGCCCGCGACTTCGTCCGCGTGGTATTTAACAAAGACAACCGTTGACAACAGCCTGCTCGCCCATTCTGAGCCCGCGGCACGCATTGCAGGTTGTTGCTATTAACATTAATTCAGGCGCTGCGCTGCAACATTGGTTTTAATTTTTTTTCGTGAGATCCTATTTTTTTTTTCTAAAATAAAAGTAGCCTAAGTTACTCCTTGTTACATCAGCTACCTGCCAGTGAAAGTCCCGTCAAAATCGGTCCAGCCATTTCAGAGATTAGCCGGAACAAACAGACAGACAGACAGACAGACAGACAAACAGACAGACAGACAGACGGACAGACAGACAGACAAAAATTGTAAAAAATGTTGTTTCGGTATAGGTAACGTGTATACATCCAAATGCACTTAGTAAAAAGCGGTTATTTTAATATTACAAACAGACACTCCAATTTTATTTATATGTATAGACTAGCTGTCCCGGCGAACTTCGTGCCGCCTCAGAATGAAATGTATGAGAAAATTAATTATTATTATTATTTGTTTTTTCCCACGTTTTAATCGTTATTTTGCTATTCGGGGCGGACTCAAATTCGAAAAATCAAATATTTAAAAAAAACTGCCCACCCGTTGTTCTTGACTTATAAGTGGTGTAACTAACACGACTTTGTTTTATATAGTTTTGGCTGTTCAATAGCGCAATTGAGTGGTTACGTAGGAAATAAAAAAAGTTTCTTTTTAACAATATGAATAAAAGCTTATTATTATCACATTGCGATAACATACGATTAAAACAGTTTTTTCCGCACATGGACAAGTCCAATGTAGACTTCCTTAACCAGCGTAAGCAAGACGGTGACTATCTATCTCGTTCTCTCCTAGGGCCGGGCGTCGCTCGTCCCGCACACTGCGAGTGGAACATCATCGTTGTTCAGATATGCTATTCTAGTGTAACCTTTATTTCGATGATGATGATGATGAAAAAAGGATGACATGTTTAAATTACCTTACCATATATCCGTATATACAAATTATATTCCATTCAAATAATAATGATACACTTGATCGGTATATGAATATGTTCCAAACTCATACTAGACGCTTTGTCCAGGCCAAGGTTTGAAACCAGAGTTTGGTGAGTGAATGTTATTTGTGTATGAATATTTCTAAAACGTAAATTAATGAAAGACTGAAAATGATTGCTTAGAATACTCGGACAGATAATTTTTTATTTTATTTTTTCATCTGAGTAGTTAGAATATTAGATATATATACATACATTTTGCACATGTCTCGTGTGATGTGGTTTCAGCGTTCTGTAAGTTTGCTTGTAGTTTCCATGCTATCTGATGGAACTAGCCATCCGATGGAACTAAACATCCTGTTTTTATGATTTTGGAATTAGCCTCACTCCGCATATTCCAAAGAAGAACCGTTTTTACCATGTCATCTTCCTGATAGCTGTCATGACAGCCAGATTAAATTTATAAAGGACAGTGCGTAAACTAGTATTATGTAAAAAAAATGCGTTCGAAGCTAGATATTTGATATTACATTATTTATACAGATCATTGTCTACACTCCCTAATCTCCGACAGAAAGGGACATATATATATATGGAAACACCATTAGCTTAGTGTAGTCGTCAATAGCTCTGTCTCTATCGGTCTGTATATATTTGCACCGGTTATTGTTATATATTGTGCGATTACGTACAATGTCTCATATCTTTTCAGTTTGTCCTATTTGTGATGTTTTAATAACAGGTCGGTTCTGATGTGTATTTTTTTTTGTTGAAAACTGTTGTACGAACTTGTATATAGCATACATAATGGATTATTGTATGTAAATGTTAATGTAAGCAAACTTTATTAAATTCTTTGTTAATATATATTTCTGGTTTTTATTTTATCGTGAATTATCACAAAAACATCCAAACTCAATGGATAAGAAAATACAAGGTGAGTTGGCAATGTATTTTGTTATTTGATTGTGTTTGCACCGCACATCCATATTATGCTTATGGTGGACATTACAGTATCATGCATCGCCTAGTTTTTAAATTTCGTTCTTACATACACTTTGTTACCAATCCCATTACAATGACTGACAGACTGTGATTATCTGATCCTCTCAAAAGTTGAAGATAGTAGCAACATCTGTCTTGCGTACGTATGGTAACTATATTTCTAATTCTAACAGTTCTCATTAAGTTGAAGAACCACTGACATGAGAATCTGAATTCTATTTTCATATAGACAAACTTTACATCTTCGTGCTGGAGATCAATGGCTTAATATTCTTTGGCTAAAGAATAACATCTGCAACATCCCCCGCCATACCTTCATTAATTGACTTCCAAAATGTCTTCAATACTATGTACGAAGGCATCAATCATCAGACTTGTCCTCACCGGCCTGGCCTTTGCTTGGTTTGCCATACATGAACATATTCATGGGTATAACACAGTTATCCATGTCTTCTTCCTCTTCCTCAGTGTCGCAGGATGCGGCCTCCGTGTTGTCTGGAATACAGGCCATTATTATAATACTATCCGTCTGCGATTTTGTATGTGGGGATTTTAGTTTTCAACTATACCAGGGAACGCTTCCACTTCCAGGGATACAAAAATTTCAGGTAAAAAAACAATACTTTGTTTTAAAATCCCAGCTAATGATTTATGATGGTGTAGATAGATATTCTGATTAAAGTAAAACTCACTAAACACGGAATTAGTGACAGCCAAGTTCAATTCTTCAAAATTACATGTTTCTTCATCCATTGCCAGACTGGGCACCTCAATTAGAATATGTGAGCTGCTAGGCTTCTGCATCATGTCTATCGCCGAAGATTGGGAGGCGGCTGGTGATGACGCACCAGACTCTAGCCTGGATTTCTGATCGGAAGTAATTTTGAGCCGGCTTTTGAGGTTCTCCAAATGCAATTTTTCTATCTGGAATGTGAAGAATAGAATTTTCTACAGATCGAATACGACACTGAGCCTCTGATGACAGGATCTTCGAAATTAAAACCCGGCACGCGTGTTCCTCTTGGTAACTAAGTGGTCGCTTTTAAAATATTTTACGAGCAACAGCAATAAAACTTACCTGCAAGCAATTCCTTTGCTTTTTTATCTTTGTCAACGCGTCTATTATCCACTTTTCCTCGGCTAGAAGCTGTGCTTCGACAGCAATTCGCATGATAAGATGTTCATTATATTTTGGAGCCATCTTTTGTGATAACGAATCGATAAATTTTAAACATAAACATAAGTAAACTAAAGATAGATCCAAATTGCAATCCCAAAACAAAACCAACGAAATCTGACAATCGTGTCGTTCACACTTTCAGCACAGAGTACCTTGTATATACTAGTACTAGAAACTGTCAGATCGGATAACGGTATTACTATCGCGATATGGATCGTGATGATTTGTGTGATATTTATGATAATAGTTTGTATACTTCCTCCCTTAATACAAATCAATAGTTGATCAATAAGGGTTCAGACTATTACCGAACATCGGAGTCTGGAACCCCCCTATTGAACCTATAAATATGGTGGATACCATGTAGGTTGTCGAGCGTCTGCATTTTAGCAGCGCCTTTCTTCACAATACTGACATACGTATGAGTTAACAGCATCTGACTGAACCCAGATGATACTGGAATCACGACAGGTCTTAGGACCATGCCCACATATTAGATAAATAATAATATATTTTTTTCCATAAGCATAATTACAAATTATTTGTGTTGCGGTCCCAAACTAAGCGTAAGCTTGTATCTAGGTAATGTAGCTAGATAGTCACGGACTTTTGTTGTCAGCGTTGTCACTACACATACCGTTGATATTGTCATCATATATACCCTGATTCACGCGATTTTTTTTAAATATACTGATAGTGTGCAAGGCCCTCGTTGACTGACTAGAGCCGATAATGCCAATCTCCTTGTCTATGTCAGAAAAAAAACACGAATACCTTCAATATATTTCCCTCACTCTGTGTGGCCTTGTGTTTATTATGTTTTTGTCCCAATATTTTGGGATAATAACTATATATATAACTCAAGGTCATATATCGCTTTATCCGCGATTCCCCTTTTGCAGATTTAGATAACCGTGCCGGTAATTACGAAACAGCTAAAAATATAATATAATGTGGTATCGCTATTAAGTTGTCATGGATTATAATACCCTATTTGTTTGTATTGTGAATAATATATATAAAATAATAAAAAAGTTTTACGTTTAAAACAGTTTCATTCTACATAAAAAGAACATATTCTATTATTCATTATTTTGATTCACTCTCTTTTTTTTAATCTACTGTTTCGGTTTGGAAATTAGAACAGTATTTTGTAGAAAAAAAAAGGCTCAAAGCTAATAACGTCGAATTAACCATTAGGTTAATATTAATCGATATTATTATCTTTTTGCCTTTGGGTAAAACTTAAGCAAATTGTATCATTTTGAAGAAAAATAATTTCAAATTTGGAATAAAAACAGAAAATCACATCTGGCAACCCTGGTATTACCATTATATTCTCTGTCTACGGTACTACCCGATTCTCGATTAGATCAAAGATAAATACACTTCTATATAAACGTGGCTGGCACGCGTGATTGGCACAAATTCAACGAACTATTTGCGTAGTACCCATCCATTGGGCATTGGTGTCATCCACTGTTATCCAACAATTATATTATATACGAAGCATACGCGCGCGCGCGCATTCGCTTCCCCAACCGCTAACGCACCGGTCGCTTGTAAACTATACCACATAAACGTACCACCAAAATGTCTTTCGATTCAGACTACGGTTATGAAATTTGCGATGTCAGTGTAAACTCCTGCGGTTTGCCCTTTCGACCCTGCGTCTATTGAGAACGTGATTTTGGCTATATGTGATAGATTTGATTTCCGGGTCGTGTTGAGCGATGAGAGGGCTAAGGGCATGTTGATTGTGACGACTGGGCTAAACGCTAGCCGGCGGGGCTTATCGGCCGCCATTATGGTGGCAAGGGTCGGTGCGGCAGTTGGGGGGTGCTATCGGAGGAGCCCTGCGGGCTCGGCATCGTTGGTAAGTTATTTACTTTTATTAACGTAAAGTACCCTCATTAATTTAAATGCTCGACTTGGTGCACCACGTCCGTGCCCTCTTTCATGTAGTTGTTCCTTGAAGGAACAAGGGACTTTCTTAGGAAAAATTACCTTTTTAAAGCCTTGCCAAGGTTAATTTCGGTTTTGCTTAAAAATTGATAAGAAGGTAAAATGAGGGTAGATGAAAAATAAACTGGGTTTAACATGATGGCCTCCCAACCTCCTATCGATGGACAAAGTCAGTGCTTAGAGAGAAACACACTCGTAACCGCGGACTATGCGGGTTTCAACACTAGAAGTTCTGACTTAGAAGAGAAAAACGGGATTAATGTTTACTAAAATCATTAAAAAAATAACTGCGTTCTGTACCAAGTTCCGTCATAAGGCGTTGCATTGATTATTTTCCCTAAATCAGTTAGGTTTGTATAATATCTTCAAGCTAAACCAAACAAATCCCAATTCTTTTTCCACAGCCGTATCCATGAGAAGCATTTGGCACGAGATAAGAGACAAAACTGTCAGAGTTGTTTGAGATTGTGTACGACTATCTCGCGGGCCTAGGGATGGGACGACTACAGAGGGGCGGCGGTGTTCCTCACCCAGGGTGGTGATAAGACACAACTAGCCATGTTGGTGTTGCAGACAGCGGTCCAGTATCCTTGGGAAAAAGATATTGTCGAATCTGGCTGCAGCATAATTCATATTATGACATTAAATTATATTGTGACATATTCAAGTGATAAACTATTTGTGTTTAAATGTAGTTTTATAATATTTTAAGTGTATTGTTTTTAAGGATAAAAAATTATATTGTAATACTTAAGTATTTTTTAAATACCAAGAGCTGGAAATCTTGGTATAAACTTTTGTATGATCCTGTTGATAAAAATGTTATTATGAAATAATGATCATTATTCAAATAGATTTTTGGGCATAATAATTTTAATGAATTTAACATTTAGATTAACATTTAAGTGTAATTGTTTGGTTAAAAGAACAATAAATAGGTAATCGTTATGGATGTAAAAATAATATTAGTCAATAATGAAGTTTAGGTCAGTAATTGCGCTTATGTAAGTTTAAGATTATTGATATAATTTATTAAGGTAATCAACATAATTCTGTATTCTCTAGCTCTAACGGATTATATTTATCTAAATATGTCTATAATAGGTCCCTACCTAGGATATTAATCTAATTCCTAGATAAATAACAAACTTATCTAATACACCCACTAATAAAATACCTTGTACCTATTAATTCCTTTTTTATCAATATTTGTATTTCGTTCTATTGCTAGTCTTTCCTGGTCTTATATTTTTTTTAAATCTTATTTATACAATAATTGCTATAATTTGTAATATTTGGTAGTGGAATAAATGAAGTATGTATTTAAATTAATGATTAGATACTTAGTTTAATTGTAGATTTATAAATTATTAAATACAATATTTTTGTCTAGATTAAGTATTAAACGACATAAATGTATGTAAACCTAATAAGTTGTATGACCAAATAAATAAATACAAACTCTAAACAGTATGAAACTTGGCAGTACACTGCCCGTGCCCCCCGAATCCTTCGAGTCGTATTGATCAATACAGAATGATTGAAATCGTTACCAATGTCTATAAGTAGATGTAAATTCATTAAAAATTTATTTGAAATAAAACCTGAAAATAGCAGATGAAATTAACGAGTGCTCACCTGAGTGAGCAAGTAAGAAAAAAAACATCCAATGGGAAACCCTCATCACCTATTATGATCAAATAACACTCTACATGATGAAGAACAGTCAGCTTAACTACTTATTTTCATACACAGGTTAATTATACACAGATTTGTTTATTACAATAGTATAATGATTATTATAAAATAATTATTGTAGTTACGGAATTCCCCTGAATTCCTCTCACTCTGATTATGGATTTTCCCCGGATTCATTGATTATGGAACTTGTTGTCTATTGGTCTGTGATTATGAAAATAAGCAATCTCGGGAGTTTTCCCGATTAACACATCGTAATAATGAGATGAAAGAATACGTTTTGTTTTTGCACAGTTTCATATTACAATCAAGACCAACATTATAATTGGTCGTAATGATAAATTCCTAAATACCTATACGTAATGGAAATAAAACTAGGAGAGTACCTACTATTTTATTACTGCTAATTTTACGCACAACTCAACATCGGTCCGCATTTTATAATTTTTGCATGAGCCAAATTTAATCAGAGAGCACAAACAAAACGTAAAATTAAAGTCCATGGAACTGACAGCTTATTATTTTTTTCTCCTCTCTCTTTCACTCACATAAAAAAAACGACGAATGTTCTTATGCTTGTTGAATCGATGTGAACTATTTATTTGTTTACTTGCCAAGAAATATTTATTTTTGATCGTTTGATTCATAATTTTACTGCGTGCACTAACGTAGTTTTAGTATACAATAAACAAAATGGATATGCAAGTCCAGCGGTATTCGGGAAAATGAATTGCGATTTGATCACTACTGGCTTGAAACAAGTTATCTTACAGCTTGGTAAGATACATATTATGAACAAAATATAGAAAAATCGTAAAATATCCGACCCATGACCATATACTTTAGCATTATATTTCAACATTTGTTATTCTTCACTCACGGTCTGGCTAGGTAAGGGTATATAAGTAATAGGGCATTTTTTTGTGAGTATTATTATTTTATTATTAATGGTATGGACTATGTAGGCATAATAAAGTAGGTTGTGTAAATAAAAATACCTTTATTATAATTTTGGGAACTTATCATTCTTATCGTGTTTAGTTTTTAAAAAAACAGCAATATTGTTTTAGCATATGGCACATTCCAATGATGAAAACTTTATAATAATATTTTTTAAATCTACCGTTCCTGCACGAAGGCTTCCCCTTGAAGGTATTCAAATCTTCTCCATCTTACTAGTAACCTATCATTTACAGCTGATGCATTTGACATCCGCATAATGTGGGACAATGAGACTGCCATACTGACGGGTACTCTGGCAATAGCTGGTGGCCTCATCGGTGGGGTATGCTGGCGGTCGGGTTGGGTGCTGCACTGGGTGCTGGTATCGGTGGAAGCCTGGGCTGGCTCGT